>CM041776.1:41792250-42392250 GCA_023374045.1 Limonium bicolor | reverse complement strand
CCCAAAGATGTGTCGGATATAGTGATCCAAGCACACCGTATGAAATACCCCAAACCTTAATATATTGATGAACTATCTAATTATAATATAATAGGCTATAACATTCCTTAGATACATTATAAAAGAGTTAAACAACAATGTACTCAAAAACATGCCTTAAGCGTTTAAACCGAAACTGCACCTTAGAGCACAAAATGTGCTTTAAGAAAAATGTGCCTTAAGCATGTATACATTGAACGAAAAGGCTAATGAGCCTAAATACCATAAAGAAACAATGAAAAACAAATGAAATGGTCATAGGAACCTTACGTATAACACAAATCAGTATACAAAGTCCACAGTAAAACGTACTAAACTACAGAAAGTCAGGAGAACCACTAAACGACTTGGTTTAAATTGGAATGAGCAACATGATATATTTCATGAAAAAAGTATATAAAGGTTGTAAATATATTAAGGACACATTTAAACTAGCCAAACAAATTGCATAATCAATGTGAACCCGGAAGCACATAAAATGGTGTTTTAAGGCATGTTTGGCTATGTAACATACCTAACACATGGTATAAGTCCTTATGAACGAGATTAATACATCTATGTTACATTATGCAAGGGAGAAACAAAAAATCAGTTCAAATGAGACCAAGGGCTGCTGACATGGGATGAGTCACCAAGCTCTCAAAATGCTTTAAAATTTACTATTACACCTACCATGACTTTCCTTAAGTGCCATATCACCTTGTCCCCTGAGTAATTCATTAATCAGACGCTTACCTATCATTATGAGAGCTCCCAAACTCATAGCTTCTCCTCTCTTTGAAGAAACATCACAAAAACTTCATTGTTCTTAGATTAGAACCTTAAAGAACACCTTGCCTTGTAGAAATCATAACTTTCTCGTCCTAACTCCAAATAACAAGCTTGATAGCTCGTTGGAATCCTATTTAAAAAAAGCTTTACAACCATAGCTCATGAGCCCCAAGATTCTCAGGAAAAACCACAAAGCAGTGCCTTTGATTCTTGAGGTAAAATCATTGCCTTCTTGAAAACTTCTTGTTCTTTGGTTTTTGTTACAGCTGATTGGCATGGGACACTACCCTTCTTATTCTTCATCTTATTATATAATTTTGGGGAAAATTCCTCTAGCAAATTACTGGCAAAATTTCTAAGGAATTCAAGCTTAGATATTAAGCTAAAGGTTAATATACAAGGTAAATCCTACAACTACCCATTTCAAGGTTCTAAATATTGATCTATATATGATCTAACCTATTGTATACCTTGTTTTTATTGCCGAATTTGTTAGATGTTAGATTTAATTTTTGACACCTAAAATGTTAATACTTTGTAAATTTAAAATTAGATTTATAACCTTCATGATATAACTTCAATATAAGCTATCATAATATATAATAAAGTTCATGTACTATGATTTATGGGGTAGCCAAAAATAAGAGATTATATGTGAGTTAGGAAAATTATATAACTAAGTTAAATTAAAGGAATTAGTATAATTAAGAGTAATATGTAAATTTGAGAAGTTTTGATTATATATTATCATTGCCGAAATATATATGAGTTATTATGGAATTTATGAAGTTTAGGTGATGAGAAAGTAATGTAGAATTAAGTTTACAATTTATAAGTGTTTTTAAGTTTACTAGGATTTATAAGGTTTTTGGTATATTTAAAGTTAATAAAAGATGGTATATATGTACTATAGCATTAGGTAATAAATCTGGTGATTTGGTGATGTTTAAAATGATTTTTGATGTTCAAAAATCTAGGAAAATTAATTATGAAAATTAGAAATTAATTGGAGCTAAATTGGTTATAAATGAGTTTGGATAAAAATAGACCACAAGGGTAAAATGGTAATTTTCTGGTCAAACGTGGTCAAACATGGTCAGACTTGGTCAATGACAGTTTAATAAAATGTTTAGAGGAGCTAGAATAAATTTGTAGCAAAAGATTAGATATTAAAAGGATAAAGGAATAAAAAGTTAAGTTAAATTAACTTTAGGGGTAATTGATAATTTCTAGAGAATTGAGGGTTTGACCGTAATAGACTGGTCAAACCTAGGTATACTTTAGTTTGACCAAAATTATAAAAGAAATTATGAGTAAATAACATAAATCAACACATTCCTAAGTGTTTAGATTTTAAAAGGAATTAAATAAAAGAATTTAGGAACAAGTTGTAAATGAAACGGAGTTAAAACGGGCTTAAACGAGACCCGTATACAACTTAAGGTATACGAGGGGTATACCCGTAATTTAGGAAATATAAGATAAAATAGTATTTAAAATTTTTAATGTAAATACAAATTGTATTGGAAAAAGAAGTAAATACGTATTGATACGGAGTATCATACGGACGTTACATAAATATTGGTATAGATGGAAAATACCCGTATATGTGAATAGTACCCGTACACATGAATAGTAAATACGTATACATGAATATTAAATACGTATACATGAATAGTAAATGCGTATATATGAATAGTAGAATACGAGACGTATATGTGAATAGTAAAATACGTATACGTGAATAGTAAAATATGATGAATAGTGGAAATACGAAAATTAAGTTATTTAACCACGCCATCCTAATGAACTATAGGAGCGGAGTAAGGTGACTGGAATAGTCGAGACGTCATCCGAGAGTGGACAAACGTCGATAGGCTAAGGTATGAGATTCTTGTAGCTTGCTTGCTAACGGGGTCTACCTCGGTTTGTGTGCTATGTGTTATTGTGATACGACCAAACAGATTAAGCATGAAACCGATCTACTGTATTGTTATTGTGTGTCCATTGCACACTAACACGACTTGATTTAGAGCTTGTTCATTAACTATGTTTAGTAACAATTGTATAAGGTTATAAATACTCCCCGTTGTTAGTTGGTTACTACTGAGAGAGGTTTAACTAACAAATTGTCATTGAGACTTCAACTAACTGGAACTTGGGGGGAGAGGAATCCGGGACTGACTCCGTTCATGCAAGTTTAGGTTAGGAGGTCGGCATCTGTATCAGATCCGTCTTCCACATATGGCTCGTCTACGACTTGTCGCCTAGGGTCGACAAACAGACCCGACCATCTCTAGTGACTAGTTCGAGTGTGGAGGAAAATTCAGGAGCGTGGGAGGGTCAAGCCTACATCCCTCATAACTTAAGAATTAATGTTTATTAACCCAATGGAGCTAATAACTCATTGGCTAGGGTTACCTTGACCCGACAAAAATAACAATTCAGTTAGAGAACAATCGGTTCTTTTAAGAGAACGGTTGACACTTATAAGGTATGGTCAAACACTAGAACTAAAGAATTCTCAGGCCTCAGGAGTTAGGAATCTAACTTACTCATTAATGGACGTCCATTACGACGTTCGATTTGTTGGAACTGTGAATGTTTCACATGGGTGTGTTGTTTTGTTATCGTACTTCTTATTATTAATTCTATGAATAATCTACTGCATGTATACAATAAAGTAGTCTGTGTAGCCTTAATAGCTTGTGGGCTGCACGTCTTCTGTACCACGCAATGTGCTGAGCCCTTGGGGCCTGTGATTTAAACTTTGCAGGTAGGTGCCAGACAGGACTCAACCTGAGAATAGGAGTGGGTAGAGTACTAAGGGTTTAATTTGCATTACGAAGTGTGCCTGTACACTCGTTTCATAAACTATGGTAGTAAGTTGTAATAATAGGAGGGATACTTCGAACTTGGTATTGTATTTTGTTTTAAGACTTTGTACGCACTTACGTTCGGTATACTCGGGTCCGTTAGACCGTAGCTTGAAACTGGAATAAGCCTAGTTAGTCACGTGGGTGATTAACGGCGGTAACACCAACTTATAGTATTTTTCCGCTGTGTTGTAATATTGTTGCAGGTGTGTTATGTGATGGTTCAGGTTTAGCAGTTGGGGTGTTACACCGTACATATAATCCCCCTAGCCTGATCAAAAGTCAGGTAGGTAAGCCTATTGCTAGGCTTGCGGTGACTGTAGTCCAAGTAGGAAACAACAATACCATAAGGAGAGAGTCGAATCTGATTCAGATATCGACCCCCGTACATACACACACGACCCGAACTACCGTATTCCTCTCCCCCGTTATTCACTTGTTAGCAGTTCCATTGTTGGAACTTAACACATCAATTCACACCATAGGTGTTTAAGTCCAGTTAGGCACACAAGGGAGATGGGATACACTTTAATAACACAAACCACAACTAACTCATACATCGCCGTGGTTAGAACGTTCCTTAGGTTGAAACGTTAAACCGAGTACCGCTCTCTTACGTATCCTAGTTTGGTTAACTAACGAGTTAGCACGTATTCGAGGTTAACGGCACCGGTACACACATGCCACAATAATAACAATGACTGTAAACTCATTTCATGATTTAAGTCTTACAAAGTCATAACATTCATAAAAACAAACAAACACACAAGCCGGTGTAAACCGATAGCAAACAGACTGCAAGAAAACAATACCTTGGTCCCTGCTGCGTTCGAGTTCCACCGAATACAGCTCCTATACATAATTATAACGTTGGTTAATTACCTTATTATTTTCGGGTTTACTAAGCATTTTACATGATTACATGACATGTTTTTACACTTAAACTTACACTTGATTATCCTCATTATACCCACTAGGGTTTACTACTTACCACATTTTCTGCCTATTTTTTTTACAAGGCCGACCGACCTTGCAAGGTAGGTCCCAAGGTCGGCCGGAACTAGAACACTTTGCAGGTTGAAAATTTTACCTCGACCGACCTTGACAAGGTCTGTCCCAAGGTCGGTCCATTCCAGAAACATTCCCCTTTGAAAAATTCAAGCCCGACCAATTGCCAAGGTCGGTCTAAGTCAGAGAGCTTCCTAGGCGTGTAATTTAAGCTCGACCGACCTTGCTAAGGTCGGTTCTAAGGTAGGTCGAAGTCAGAAACTTGTTTTAAATTGCATATTTCACTTCAACCCTCACCATAAATGTCCTAGTATGTTCTAACATCATTTCGGCACTTCAACCCCACCTTAAAACATCCACCAAACTCATTAATTCACCCACCATCAAACTCTTTAACCATTACTCAAATTCTTACTAAATCTTCAACACTTAGAACTTAATTCCTTACACATCCAACTTGTAATTTTGCCTAAGACTTCAACTAACCAATGTATTCCTCCACAACATAATACCACTCTTAAAGAATTATTTTGCATCACAATCACCCCCTTTACACAAACTCCTCAAGTCTTTCCCCCCCCAAATTCATACTTAAACCTTCACAAGGCATTATACCTCTCTTGTTAACCAAAATTTGCACAAAGCTTAACCACACTCTCACTGAAATACCCCTAATTAATTAAATATTGATTAAACTATAATCAATTAAATCAAGCCTAAACGTGCCTTAAAAAATAGATTAAACACAACAAGTTAACAGAAAGCAAGAGTTACACACCCTATGACCTTTTAGGGTGATTAAATATCCAAACGAACTCCGTTTGCTCTAAAATTTTAACCTGAGCCTTATAGTACATACATGAACATATTAAAACCATTTCCAAGGGAAACCAAGATCAGAAACTCATTAGAACACAAAATGTGCACCAAGCTTCCTTAAAGCACATTTTGTGAGATTGTCTCCAAAATGAGTCCTATTAAATTTTAGGGTCTTAAATACCCTTAAATATACTAATGGGACATAATGTACCACATTGAAATGTATAAATCAAGTTTTTCAAAGTAACCAAAAAAAAATATGCATTGTTTTGTGAATAAAAACCAAATAGTGCAAAAATAACATTTTATCTCTTAATCATGTCTATGGTCAATGTATTCTCTTGACCTTGGCTGCTATATTACCGCCAGTTTAAGGCTTATAACATAGCATGTTACCGTCCCCAAATGCTGTTAAAGGTGAGTCACCATCCTTACTTAAATAAAGTAACATAGGTACATTATTTTTATAATATTAACACATAGCCTTATTTCTTCGAATCCCATCTGATCATTACCGTTTGTCTATTCGTCCACCTTATCCACTTGCAAACTGCAAGCCACCGAATGTCAAAACAATACATATGAGCTCAATGACATATATATATACATATAATATATATAATAAGCAAAGCAACCTACCCACCGTGGTATATCATTTCAGCCGATCTTGTTATGTCATCCCACCTGTTATGAATTCTTAACAACCTGCAAGACCACTGAATGTCACAAAAAAAACAACATAGCCTTATGACATGTACATATCTATTACATAATAACTAAGCTAAGCTACCTAATCCTACCCACTTGGCTGACAACTCCAAGCTTTCTTCAGACAAAGGGGACTTCCCAAGATTAACTAGGGGAGAGTGTCTTGACTCTACCAACCCATACCCACTCTGCTAACCGATTCCTTTTCTTCCTCCATCGGTCACCTTCTTCTTCTTCCAGAGTAACATCCCAGTTTTCTCTTGTTTTCCATAACCGATATAAGCTCTCAACTTCCAGCACCAGTCGCCTGAACCATAGGTAATGGTTAGACCATTTTTGTGCCCAATCTTCTTCCTCTCTTTCGGTAATAACCAAGCTCATACTAATCTTTTTTTCTCTACTTCCTTTACGTGAGAAAAACCAGAAGAGAAAACCAGGTTGAAGAAGAAAAAAAACAACCCAAGTGTATAGCCTTCTTTCCCTCACCATTCCGGTAAGCACACCATTGCTTTCTTCCTTGTTTGCCGGTGATATTCCAAGCCTGTCTTAAGCCTCTTCTTCGGTTTTCTTCACGTAAAAACAGAGAGGAGAAATGCCCATGCTTCATGCGGTAACAATGCCCATACAAGGAGCTCCTTCTTCACTCATTCGAGAAGAGGCATCCCAACTTTGTGAGGAAACAAACCCATGCAACTACCTTGGTTTAACCATTCTTTCGGTAAGGAAATATCACTGTTTCCTTCCTTGTCTTACCGGTAATATTCATGGCATGTACTGAGCCCTTCTCCCTGCTTTCCTTCACGTAAAACTAGAGGAGATGCCCTGAAATACCCCAAACCTTGATATGTGGTTTAAATATCAAATTATGGTATGTAAAGGCTAAAAAGTGCCTTAGTAACAACAGTGAACAGTCTAAACTATAATAAATGCAATAAAGCATTAAAACACAGTTTGAGCAAAAACATGCTCTAAAAAGCTATGAGTGAACTTGGTTAGGACCCAAAGAGCCTACCAAGACTTGATACCTTTAATTATGATTTAATAAGGCTAAATAAGTCCTTAGGAAACTTTGGCAGACAATGAAACCAAACAAAACACAAGGTATACCTTAAAGTCAATAAGAGCAAAAAGTGCTCTAAGCTTGGAAAATTTGTATAAGACCTAATGGTCCATACTTATATCTTATAAATATGTTAATGAACATATTAAATCAATTACCAAAGAAAACCAAGCTTGAAAACAAGTTAAAACACAAAATGTGCTTTAAGGAGTCTTAAAGCACGTTTTTGAAAATTGTCTTGTAAATGAGTTTTGAATGGCTAAATGTCCATCATTACTCTTTAATAACATGTGTACTATATAGTATCACATTTGGTGGCCATATTAGTGGGAAATCAAAAATTTCACTTCTATGTGCCTTGTTATAGGTGAATAGTGACTTTTATAACTAGTTTGTAACATATAATGTTATAAGTGATTAAATTGGTCAAACAGACCAAACACCCTCCTAGGCATATGGTGGCCGGTTTTTGTAGAGAGGAGTCACCAAGCATGTTAACTTGTTAAGTAAATAAATGTGACTCATAGTTACTATTTGCTTTAAGACTTAATATCTTAAAAGCAAATTCTATCTTCATTCTTCCTTCCTCCTTCATTTCACCGTTCCACACTCTCTCTCTTCCTCTCTTCTTCTTGTTTCTCTCTCGGTAAAGCTACTACCACACCATGGAAGTTCCCCTTTGACCACATGTAAAATCTAGCTCACTTAACCAAATCAAAAACAAACACCACCATTCTCTTAGTTAAGCCAAGCTCTACAATCTTGTCTCTTCAAAGCTTCAAACCTCCATTTCGGTGCCAAGAGAAACCACCATGGGAGGAGCTTGAGCTCACCTTTTCACATATTCTTGTTCTCCTTTGCTTCAAGGTAAGGAAACTCAAAGAAAAATCAAGTTTCCTCCATGTTTACATTTTGTCCGAAAATTCACCTCACAATGGTGTATTTATCTTGCTTTTTTTAGCTTCATTTGAATCTTCAAGGGCTAGGAGGAGCCCTCTCTTGATACTTATTCAAGTTCTCTTCCAATTCCAAGGTAAACAATTACCTTAATGTGTTAAAACAATATGTGTAACTAGGGTTTACAATGAGGAGAAGCATAATGCTTGAATACTCATTATTGTTTGTATAATGTTTAATAGTTGAAAAGGGACCAAATGCCCTACCGGTTTCACAAGGAACAAGAAAGAAATTTGTGAGGAAAAAGAGGTAACAAACTATCTCAATGTAGTTTAAATCCTTAGGAAAAATGAGCTTGATTTGCTTGATAAATACCTAAGGAGCCAATGGTGAGTGACCTAGCAAAATGTTCTCAAGGAGACTAGTAAAAGAACATATGTTTTGGTGTATGTATTTGCAGGTCAAGGCATTAATATGTGGGAAATTCAGTGTTTAAGGTTTGCAATTAAGGGCCTAAGAGCCATGTTATTTAAGGGCCTAAGTGCCAAGCAATTTAAGTTATGCACTATATTGTGATGTATGCTTAATGTGTGAAGTTTGTGTATAAAGTGTGTTTATGGATTTTAGTGTTCTTACATGAAATAAGGTAAAAACCTAAGTGTTTGGATGTGAGTAATACAAGAGAAGCTATGGCCAAATTTTGAGAAATGTGTGAGAAGTTCTAAGTGTTTTAAGGAAGTTTTGGTGAACTAGGAAGTGTTAAAGGTGAATGAATGTTTACTTGAGAAGAAAACATGTGTTAAGGTGGTTTGGAGTGATGCAAGGAATTAGGTGTTGTCTTGGAAGTTCTAGGAATTCAATGTGTGTTTTGTGAATGTATTAAAGTCTTGGAGAAGTTGTTTAAGGTTTAGGTAATGTTGATATTCAAGGAATAAGAGATGTTTAGGTATAATGTGAAAAAGGAGATTTATTAGTAAGAAAAGAAGTTGAGAGATGATGATAAGGTGTTGAGGATGCACCTTGGTATTTTGGTCATTATAGGTGAAATGCCACCTAGGAATCATAAGGAGAAAACATTGTAAGTGTTAGAAATTTTGTGGAGATAAAAGTAAAGGTTTAAGGAAGTAGAAAAATAGTTTTGTGAGTGTTTAAGGATATCTTAAAGGTTTGTTTGAAGTGCCAAATGATGTTAGAACACATTAAGAGGCCTTAGGAGAAGTTTGTTGAAGATTTGACAAAGTTTGGGTAAGTTTAGGAGGCGACCGACCCAGGGCCGACCCAGTTTGTGGGTCGGTCGAGCCTCTGTAAAATGTTAGAAATGTGTTCGGTATGGTCCGACCCAAAAGGGTGGGTCGGACATGGGTCGGTCGGTCAAGTTTCAAAGGAGGGAAAATGTTCGCACATGGACCGACCCAGAATGGTGGGTCGGACGTGGGTCGGACGGTCATGTTTGTAAGGAAGTAAAAGGGGTCTGTAATGGACCGACCCAGTTGTGGGTCGGTCGGTGGGTCGGTCGGACCAAAAATGTTGTTTAAGGTTATGAAATGCTATGTAATGATGGGGATTGATAGGTAATGATGTTATGAGGTTGTTAAGGACTTGTTAGGTGAGTTTTATGACAATAAGTGGGTGAAAAGTTGTAATAAAATGTGAAAGTAAAACAAGTTAAAAATGTAAGTTATTTAACCAAGTTAACGGGAAAAGTTATAAGCGTTAGACTTTAAACAAACGTGTTCCCCCATGTTATAAAACACATGTGATGTTAAAAGTTGTTCGAGAATTGCTCGAGGAACATAAGTGGACGTGATTAAATGGACTCCGGTGACAGGTATGGTTTTCTTGCAACCTGTGTCCTAACGGATTACACCGGCTTGTATGCCAATGTGATTTTTCTGTATGTTTGCCACGTTATGATATAAACCATGAAACGAGTTTACAGTCATTATTGTTATTGTATGTTTACGTGCCGATACCGGTAACCTCTAATGCGCTTGAAGGGCTAGTTAACCACTATTAGGTAAACGTAAGAGAACGGTATCCGGTAATAACGTTTCCGACCTAAGGAACGTTCTAACCACGGCTATGCGTGAGTTGGATATGTAATGTTTGTGCGTGGTGTTTGTATGTGAAGGTATGACTCTCTTTTCCCTTGTGTATGTCTGACTAGACTTAACTCAATGTTTGTGATTTTTAATAAAGTTCAAAGATGAACTTCTAATAAGTGCTAACGGGGGGAATGAGGAGTCCGGTCTGTTCCGGCCACGCGTGTGGAGTATGGGGGTCGTTGTCATATCAGGTTCGATCCTCTCTGTATGTTATGGTTGTTTTCCAATTTGGTTCCCAACCTTCCCTTTAGCTTAACCAAGGCTATTACTGACTCACGTCGGGCCACAGGGGCATACTATTGTTATGTTTTTTTTCGGTGTGCTTGGATCACTATATCCAGACCCTTGTGTTAAGTTAACCGTTCATTTAACGAAACGAACGAGTTATGTAACGAGCTTATCAGAGACTGGCAACAATCTCTAGGCTCACCAGTATGTTGGTGATGTTTGGGTCGGTTCCTAAGAGAATCATTCCCGTTGTGTTATTGTGTTTGTTGTGATGCAATATTTATTGCGGTGTTATGTTGTGCACATGGAAACGTGCAAAGTGTTGTTAGTGTTTGTTACGTAGGTATGTTAATGTTGTAAAATGTGAAGTGTGTGGATCATGGAAATGATTCCAAGTTTGTGATAAGAGGCATTTGAGGATAACCCGATTTAAGGGTATGTGTCGTCTATTAAGGAAGTAGCTCCGTTGGAGGGGAAACACTCTAGGATGATGAATACCATGGGTGATTTATTAAGTAGGATGTATTATCCGATTGTTGAGCCCATTGAGGCGAATGTTTAATGTTGTGTGTTTGTTGTTACATGTATGATTTAAATATAATCAACTGCATGTTAAGACACAAGTAGTTGTGCGTGGCCCGATAGCATGTGGGCTGCGGGATTACCATACCAGCAAAGGTGCTGAGCCCCTTGGGGCCACCCCTTTCTCTTCTTTTCCTATTTCAGGTACGAAGTGCTGGAAGCCGTTCGAGAGTAGGACGGGTAGTCATTGTACGTGGGTAAACAATTAAGTGTATGTATACAGTAGGTGTAGTAAGACCGATGTTGTTGTCGCACCAGTTTACAAATACTCGGTATAGTTGTTAAGGTGTATGTTGTTGTTATTGTTATGGAAAGGGATACTGATGTATAGTTCTCGGAAATTTAGCCCATCAGACCGGTACATTGTGTATGTATTAGCCTTGTTAGCCACGTGGGTGGCTAACGGCGTGTAAACACCAACAAGTTAAGTAATGTGATGAGGATGTTCTTCCGCTGGCAGTTTTGTAAGTATGTTATTTGGATGGGGTGTTACATGCCCAGCTTGTGAAGGAACAAATCCAGTGCACTCACTTGCTGTAACAAGCTCACGTTAAATTCTTTTTCCCCAAAAACACTCCTTCTCCATTACCGGTAATATACTTCTAGTCCCCAGGTTATTCACTGCTTCTTCATGCAAAAAAAATGAAACAGAGGAGAAACACCTTGCTTCATGCAGTAGCAACATCCGCATAAGGAGCTCAACTCTCATCCATGTCGGTAAGGAAAAAAAAACATACCTCATCCTGCTGTTACCGTTAATATAGGTTAGTATAAGTAGCAGTTTTTCCCAGCTTCTTATAAGCTCTTTCCTTGTCCTTTCACGTTCAAAAGTAGAGGAAAAACCCAGCTCAAACTCGTTTTCTCCACGTACAGAACCAGAGGAGTATGAAGGAGGAAGATCTAAGCTTTAAGCCCTCATTCTTGATCAGTTTGGTACTACTCTCTCTCCCCTCTTTGTTCCACCGGTAATATACTCCCAGTTCCCAAGCTAAAGCTTTGTTTCTTTCACGTACAAAAGAGAGGGGATGCCCATGGAAAACGCAGTAGCAACATCCTTGGCTTAACCATGCTTTCGGTAAGGAAAGCCCCTCTATATTCCTCCTTATATTACCGAGTACATGTACTAATATAAACACTAGTTTAACACTTGTTTTGCCTTGTAAAAACAGTGTGAATGATCCCTGAATCCAGCCCCAAAACTAGGTAAAAACCTTCCCTGTTTTCCTCTTAATCCCATCGGTCATATGAGCTAATAAGTAGCTTATTAACGCCTTGTTTGCTCACTGAAAACAGGCGGGTATAGCCACTCCAAAACAGTTTCAAACCAAGTAAATACCTTGTATTCTCCTAGTTTAAATCAATCGGTAATCACCTTGTTATATATGGCTAACCTAAGTTCTTTTCATGGCATGAAATGCTGGTGAAAAATCCATAAAAATCTTCTGCACAAACCGTAAGGAGAACTGGTGAAATACCCCAAACCTTGGTATGTTGTTTAAACATTAAAACATGGTATATTAAGGCTAAAAAGTGCCTTAGAAACATTAGTGAACAATTTAAACCATAGTAAACACAAATAAATACCTTAAAGTCAATATGGGCGAAAATGTGCTCTAAGCTTGGGATAAGCTTGGTTAGACCTAATGAGCTTACCAAGACCTTATTTATATGTTAATGAACATATTAAACTGATTACCAAAGAAAACCAAGCTTGAAACAAGTTAAAACACAAAATGGGCTTAAGGAGTCTTAAAGCACATTTTTGAAAAATTGTCTTATAAATGGGTTTTGAATGCTAAATGTCCATCATTACTCTTTAATTAACATGTTTACTACTTAGTATCACATTAGGAAGTCTGAAACAATGAGAAATAAAAAATTTCACAAATATGTGCCTTGTTTTGTGAATAGTAACTAAATTAAGCTAGTTTATAACATAAGTCAATATAAGTAAGTTAAGTGGTCAACAAAGACAAAAATACCCCTTATTACATATGGGGGACGGTTTTTTACAAGGGTGAGTCACTCCCTTACTAGCTTAATAAGATAATTAAAGTATGATAAAGCAAGTTACTATTTACTTTAACATAAATATCTCTTAAAACCTTACCTTTTACTTACCTTCTTCACTTTCTTCTTTCCTTCATGTTCCCACCGCCTCCAACCTCTCTTCTTCCTTGTCATTCACGTTTGCTACAGCCCCACAAAAACTCCATCTTTGACCACCTATATTTCTTAGCTCCATTTACCAAATCAAATTCCAAGACCACCACTCTCTTAGTCTCATCAAGCTCTTCAACCTTGTATTCTTAAAACTTCAAGACCACCATTTCGGTGCTATGGAGACCCACCATTGAAGGAGCTTGAGCTTATATTTTTATGCCTTGTTGATCACCTTTGCTTCAAGGTAAGGAAAAACCAAAAAAACAACATTTCCTTTATGTTTTAGTGTTGACCGAAAATCACCTCTTCATGGTGTTTTCTCTTGCTTTGTTCTAGCTTTATTTCAATCATTCAAGGTCTTGTTGGAGTCCTCTCTTGTTACTTATTCAAACTCTCTTCCATACCAAGGTAAAACAACTATCTTAATGTTTTAAGACATGTAAAACTTAGGGTTTATAAGTATGCTTAAGCATGAAGCTTGAATACTTATTACCTTGCTTGTATATTGATTAGAAACCTGACAAGCAAACCATAGTCTTGCCGGTTTTAATCAAGAAGGGCAAGGAGAAATTAAGTGAGAAGGTTGTGAAGAAAAAGGTAAATGTGTGCTAACCTAATGTAGCTTGTGATGCCTTAGGAAAAATGAGCTTATGTTGCTTAATAAAACTACCTAATGAGCAATGGTGAATGAGTTAGTAAAAGCTCTCAAAGAGTATTAAAAGGACATATGTGATGTTGAGTATATTTGCAGGTCAAAGGCAAATATAATATGGAATTTCAGTGTTTAAGATTTATGCAATTTAAGGGCCTAAATGCCAAGCAATTTAAATAATGCACTATATTGTGATGAAGTGTAGTTTGGATGAAATTTTGTGTGTGAGAATGCTCTTGATGGATATAGTGTTCTTAAATGTTCAATGGTGAAAACAATGTGTTTTGGCATAGCAATATTCTAGGAGAAACCATGTCAAAATTTAGATAATGTATAAGAAGTTTTAGGTGTTTTAAAATGAGTTTTGGTGAGTTAAGAAGTGTTTAGAATGATTAAGTGTTTTACTAGGGAAAAACATGCATTAAGGTGTTTTAGGATGCAAAAAGGACTTGGACAATATCTTAGAGGTTTTAGAAATCAAATGAGTGTGTTGGTGAAATACCCCAAACTTAGATATGGTGTTTAAGTGATAAAATAAGATATAAGGAGGCTAAATAATGCCTTAGAAACATTAGGAAACAAATTAAATCAAAGGAAACACCATAAGAGCATTTTAAGCAAAAACGTGCTCTAAGCTTGGAGAGACTTGGGTGAGCACCCAAATATCATTCCAAGACCTTAGTAATATCCTAATGGTCATATTAAATCAATTACCAAAGAAAACCAAGCTCAAAAACAAGTTAAACACAAATTATGATTTAGGACTCTTAAAGCACATTTTTGAAAAATTGTCTTGGAAAGGGGTTTTAAGTGGCTAAATGCCCATGATTACTCCTTAATTAACTTGTGTACTAATTAGTATCACATTAGGAAGTCTAAATCAATGGTAAACCAAAATTTCACAATTATGTGCACTAATTTGTGAATAGTAACCAAATAGTGACTAGTTAGTCTTTAGTCAATTA
This sequence comes from Limonium bicolor, assembly GCA_023374045.1. Taxonomy (NCBI): domain Eukaryota; kingdom Viridiplantae; phylum Streptophyta; class Magnoliopsida; order Caryophyllales; family Plumbaginaceae; genus Limonium; species Limonium bicolor. Next base: position 42,377,377 of record CM041776.1, on the reverse strand, counting down.
AGTTTAGTTAGATGGTCAAAAAAGACCATGACTAGCTTAATAAAAGGGGGTGGCCGGTTTTTTAAGGTGATGATTCACCACATGATCAAATAAGAAAAGAAAAGAAGAGATAAAGTAAAGGTTACTATTACTTTTACATATATCATAAAATAAAATACCCTTGCTTACCTCTCTCCTCACCTCTTCATTCTCTTCACTTTCCCACCGGTTTTGCCATCTTCTTCCCTTCTCCATTCACATAAGAAGAAACCCCATGCTAGCTCCATCTCCCTTTGATCACTACTTACTCATTTTAGCTCCAAAACCAAAACAAAGTATATTCTTCTAAGTTAGCTCAAGCTCTTTCTTTCTATCTTTCTAAAACTTCAAGAGCTCCATTTTGGTGCCAAACCAAACCAACATTAGAGGAGGAAACTCAAGCTTGGAGAGTTCATTGGCTTCTCCATTCTCTTAAGGTAAAGAATATGTAAGAAAATCTAGGTTTCCATCATCTTTCTCCATAACCGAAAATCTATACTCATGGGGCTTAATGTTTATGCCTTGTTCTAGCTTGTTTTATATTCTCCAAGGGATAGAGGAGGACCTTCTTGCTTCGTATCCAAGCCTATTCTAAGACTCCAAGGTAAAACAATAAATTTAATACCTTAAAGCACATTTTAACCTAGGGTTTATTCCTTAAGGTTAGTGCATGGTTTACTACTCATTGGAATCATTGAATATTGATTAGAACATTGGCAAGGAGAGTTTGGTTGGTGACCGAGATTGTCAAGGAAAAAGGCTAAGGAGGAAAGTTGTGAAGCTTGTAAAAGAGCAAGGTAAATGTCTTACCTTAAGGTGTTTTAATGCATTAAAGGATGGGGTTTGAGTAGGTGATAAGCTTAGCTTAGAGTTTACATTAGGAAAGGGCAATAAAACCTAGGGAGAAACCATGATTATATTTGATAACTTGTGACTAAGGAGCAAATGAGAAAGGAGATAGTTTAAGAATGACAAGGTGAATTATAAGAACATTTATATTGCAATGGGAGCCTTGTTGTGTGTATTTGCAGGTTAAAGGCGATTATATATTGAGGAAATTCAGTGTTTAAGATTTATGCATTTAAGGGCCTAAGTGCCAAGCAATTTAAGTTTATGCACTATGTTGTGATGTAGTGTAGTTTTGGTGTATGATGTGTGTTAAGGTGGTGTAATGAGAATTTGAATGTTGATAGCAATGGTGAATAACTATGTTTTGGTGTAACAATATACTAGAGAACCCATGTCAAATTTTGTGAAGAACCTAATTGTTTAAGAGGTGTTAAGAAGATTTTATGACTAAGGAAGTACTAAGAACTTTAGGAGTTTTTTTGATGAAAAAGAGTGAGTTTAAGATGTTTTTATGAGTTAGAATGACATAGGCATCATCATGGAGGATTTAGGAATCAAATGAATGCTTTGGGATATACTTGTGTTTTAGAATTTAGGCAAATATTGGTAAACAAGTAGAGAGCAAATAATGTGTTGAAGCAAGGAGAAGACATAAACTTGTGAAGGAACTTTAAGTAGTTGAATGAAGGAATTTTAGATGGTGAAAGATGCTTGGAAGATGATGTTATAGTGGTGAGGAAACATTTTGGCATAGTGGTTATGGTAGGTATGAACCACCACTTAGAAGCCTAGTGAAAAACATTACAAGTGTTGGCATTATTACAAGGAAAATGCATAATGACTAAGATGAATATGGGTGAGTGATTTAATGAGTTTAGTGGAGGGATTAAGGTGAGTTTGAAGTGCCCAAATGAGGTTAGAACATACTAGGATATATTGGGTAAGGTCGATCGGTAAGGTCGGTCGAGCCAAAAACATAAAAAAAAAAGAAATTTTAAATTCTAAAGATGTTAGTTGGTAATAAGGTATGCCATTAGTAGGGTAATGATGATTAGGAACCTAAGGACCTAAGGAATTAAGTTAAGTTAAGTATAAACCTTAATGTTTAAAATTAAGTTTATAAGGTTAAGAGGTAAGGGCTTAAGAGGGTATTGAGTGGGGATTTTTAGGGACTAAGTGAGTTAAGTAAGGTGCCAATAACTAATGGCCTAAGAATGAATGAATGTTTTAGGTTTGTGAATTGGGACCCCGGAGAAGGTTAAACAAACGACAGTCGACGGTGAACGGTACAGTATTTCTTGTGACCTGCTTGCTAACGAGGTGTCCCTCAGCTTGTGTGCTATCTGTTTATTTGCTATGACTAAGACAAGATAAAGCATGCAACCGGTTATACTTGTTCTCGTTGTGAATGTGTTTTCTTTACACTAACCCATGAGACTTGAGGTTGTTACTAACCAAGTTTAGTACTTACTGAGTTAAGAAGAGGAGTTAAATATTGGTATCTGTTGGTTAATACCCGTTAAGGTTTAACTAACACATGTTTTGTAAGATTTTTACTAACTGGAACTTAAGGGGGGAGTGAGGAACCCGGGACTGACTCCGGTCATGCATGCTAAGGAAAGAGGGTCGGTATCTGAATCAGATCCGTCCTCCGCTTAAGGACTTGTCTTCAGACTTGTTGCCTAGGGTCGGTTGCGGCTCAGCTACACTGGACTCCCGTCCAAGGTAGGTGGCATTAAGATGGTGCGGTAGGATCACCTAAATCCTAACTTTAAGATAAGATACAACCATTTCCATTCTAGGAACGGTTTGTATACTGAGATTAAGATAAGGATAAAACTGAGGTAAGTTAAGGAGAACTGAGGATAAGTGGAATCAGATCTGGAGGAGGTTATTACTAACCCACCTGTTAAGGGAACGCTTGAGTCGTTCATTTGTGTGTGAACTATGTATGTTCATTTGTGGTTTGTTGATTTATTGCATTTCATATTATGATTGTGATTCCAATCAACTTCCATGCTATCGACAATTAGTCATCGTAGCCCCGTTAGCTTGGGGGCCACGAGAGGGTCGTACCAGTATTCGTGCTGACCCCCTTTGGGGGCTGTTTTTACACTTGCAGGTAAGCGGCCCATGAAGTCACACCATGAGAGTAGGAGCGATTAGACTTAGGATGGGTTTTTTTTTTTTGAGCACGGGTTGCGCATGTGCGCCCGTCTTTTATATTTTTAAATGATGGAAGTTTATGTTGTCACTTGAGATACTCGAAACTCGGTTGGTGGGCATTTTGGATGGTATGTATATTTGGTTAAGTGTGGTAATTAGTAAAGTTCGGTATGTTCTTTTGATCAGACCGTGGCAAGGTCCCGGTGCTAGTTTATTCTGTGCGATCATTGTGATTAAGTTGTTAAGTTTGCGATAACCACGATTGGCTTTGGATGAGGTGTTACAAAAAGTGGTATCAGAGCGTAGTTACGCTCTGATCAAGAAACACCGGACATAAGTGACCACCGAGTTAGGATATAAGTTAAGACATAAGCATTGGGTTAAGGGTGTGAGAAATTAGAGTGAGTAGAGTCAGATGACCATTGTTAATTGTGGATCGTCTTTACCGTCTACGGGCGTTATAAATCCTTGAACCGAAACCGTTATGGATACAAATCTAATGTGAGTTGTACTTATTCAGATGTCAGGAAGGAGACAAGGCCGAGGCCATAGTCGAGGCGACGAGACTGAGATACCGGGAGGGCAGACGATCGCAGAGATCATAGCTGCCGCTTTAGGGCACATGGGCTATCAGCCTTGTGGGAGTACCACCTCCACCGCCACAGCCCCGGGAGCCAAACTTGGTGAAGAGTATCTGACCTTCGACCCGCACACTTCAAGGGGGTGACTGATCCCGCCAAGCTTGAGGCGTACATCTCTGAGCTGGAGACCGCCTTCGAGACCCTTGATGTCCCTGCTGGGATCAAGGTACGTCTGGCTGCGTTCTACCTGAAAGGGGCAGCAGGCGATTGGTGGAAGCTAGTGAGGGCCAAGCATGTGGCCAATCCAGAGTTCGGCTGGGAGCAGTACACCGCATTGCTACGAGCTAAGTACTCTCCTGCCCATGTCCAGACAAAGAAGCGCCTACAGTTGGACGCGCTTAAGCAGACCGACAAGATGACGGTGGACGAGTATTACTCAGAGTTCACCGCCTTGCTCCGTCTTCTGCCAGGCCTTCGATATTTAGACCAGATACTGGTGGACCGCTTCCATGACGGGCTTAGCTATCGACTCCGCTACAGCATTGGGGCCGACGAGCTATACTACCTTGCAGGTAATAAGAATGACTAAGATATGACTATATGCGTAAGATTTAGATTGTGAGAAATAAGAGAAACTAACATTTTGGGAAGCAGGAGTGCTATCATGCCGCTGCTAAGGTTGAGATAACCGTCCAGCTGAGGGACGAGGACAATGCTAAGAGAAAGAATGTCGGGAAGCACCGAGCACCAAGGGCAAGGAGGGTACAAGAAACAGAAGTACCAGCCTCAAGCCCAGAAAAGTCAGAACCAAAAAGGGAAGGAGGAAAAGGAGAAGGCTCTAGAAGAGCCACTGAAGTTGACATATGCATACGCAGCTAAGCCCCTGCGCTCAAGGGTGCCAAAGGGTAAAGAAGTTAATATTGAGTGAGTTAAGAGACATTAGCAACTGTTTAAGATGAGTACTAATATTTGAATGATCAGGGTCTGAGATTGATAAGGGAGCCGGTGGTGGCTTCCAGCGACGCTACATCTGTCAGTGGTGTCACAAGGACCACCCCGGGCTGGATTGTAAGGGGAACAAGGTCAGTGCAACTATTGTGGGGTGATGGGCACCGAGCATATGAGTGTTTCCCGAACCCCGTTAGCAGAGCCTTTAGGCCCGAGATGAAGGGCAAGGGCAAGACCGATCAGGGAGCTGGATCTGACGGTCAGAGGAGAGTGCAGCAAGCTGCAGATAAGAACCCACGGGTAGCCTAGAAGTCGGGACCCACACTACACATGGTGGACCGGGACGATGAGCCTGAACCCTCATCGAGGCCAGGTACCGCTACAAACCTTTAAGTGATAAAATTGCCTGCTTACCGCATTAACATGCATGTTTGGTAAACAATTGAGTTAAATGAGAATAAGATAAGATTAGAACTTAAGTAAGATATAACCTGTTACCACCTTAGGAAACTTCAACATTTGTTATCCAATACCTTCGACACCTAACCTGGGGACACCAACATCGAAACCCGAGACTTTTCAACCGAACACTGTCAGGTTATCCGCCTAGGTATGATTTTATTAAGGGGATACCTGACACCAGCAGCACAAATAGCCATCATCAGGACATGCAGTCAACTAGAAGTGGGACCGGGAGGTTTTTATACACCGAAGTACCTAGGAGGAGCAAGGATGAAATAAAGATGATGAGCTTGGGCAAGGATTGGAATCCGTATACCAAGACCTACCAGACCACGAGGATGCAAGATGGGGTCTCACCACTGGGAATACCCGAAGAGTTCCATCCGGTTATTACACAAGTCGTGGAGATCGCTCAGTAGTTGGAAGCTGACCCCAATTCCAGACATACAAGCGGACATCTGTATTGTAAACTTCTATAGAAAGATGGGCGACTTGGACTACATCAGGATAAGGACGAGACAACGGAGTCTCTCGAAAGGGGATACCCGTAGTGTCTTGGTCCGTTGGGGACGACGCTGAATTCTTGTACGGCGAGCAGAAGCGTGCAGACCGTGCTAAGAAGTTAATACTTAAGTCAGGGGATGTATTAGTTTGGGAGGAGAATCAAGGATGTTATACCATGGGATTAAGAGAATCAAGCTGAATACAACACCATCAGCAGTAATCAACGCGACGTATATGAGACCAGACGGTTAAACCTAACCTTTAGACAATATTAGCCATGTAATGTTGTAGTATGAGATAAGGAATGTGATGTAAGGAAGAAGCACATGATGTAAACAGGATGGTTATGAATAAAATAACAGTGTTGTTCATGTTAATTGTTACGACTCTTGTTTATACCATCATTACTCATGAAGCTTGTGAATACAATTAGGTTATGGACTCGGTACGGAAGGTGCGCTAAGCATACTTACAGAGGCACAGACCGACGCGAGCGGTACTATCCTCACCGGCACCTTTCGATTAATGGAATTGAGGCATCAGTTCTCTTCGACTCAGGGGCCTCGCATACCTTTATCTCAACATCTTTTGCGAGAAGGTTGGGGCTAGACGCTGATGAGCTACCCAACTTCACGGTTACGCTCCCGTCTAAAGAGATGGTTCGTTGCACTCGCTACTACCGAGGAGCCATTGTCAGTATTAAGGGGGAAGATTTTCCAGTAAGTTTGTATTGAGTTTAATGAATTAGGATTTGATGTGATTTTCGGGATGAACTGGTTGAGCGGTACAAGGGCCGTATCCCTTGCGCCGAGCATAGACTGCTGCTCAGAGTCCGTTTGGGGTAACAATATCATACCACCAGAGGCCCAGAGAGCCTTCGACTAAGATCAACACCGCTATGGAAATGTATAAGGAGTTGAGGAGGAAGGAAGAAGTATATCTCTGCTATGTCCAGGAATAGAGAGGGACCCCGAGTTCGACTCCAACTTACCGGTAGTGTCGGAGTTCCCCGACCTCTTTCCACGGGAACTGCCCGGCATGCCACCCACTCGGGAGGTAGAGTTCACCATCGAGCTGCTACCTAGTACCGGACCGATAGCCAAGGCACCATACGCATGGCTCCGCAGAGATGAATGAGTTAAAAGAGCAGTTTAAAGGATTTGTTAGACAAGAGACTCATCAGACCAAGTGTATCACCATAGGGAGCGCCATTCTCTTCGTGAAGAAGAAGGATGGAAGTCTCCGCCTCTGCATCGACTACATAGAGTTGAATGCAGTGATAGTGAAGAATAAGTACCCACTACCCCCGCATTGACCCATCTGTTCGATCAGTTGAGGGGGCATCCATGTTTTTCCAAGATTGATCTCAGATCGGGGTATCATCAGATAGCCATTAAGGAGGGGATATTGAGAAGACGACATTCCTGACACGATACGGCCACTATGAGTTTACAGTGATGCCGTTCAGTTTGTCGAACGCACTGACGAAATTATGGATCTGTTGAACCGACTTGTCCGAGAGCAGCTGGACAAGTCGGTTGTGGTATTCATCGACGACATATTAATATATTCAGAGACAAGGGCTGAACATGAGGAACATTGAGGAGGGTGTTAGAAAATATTGAGGGAGAACCAGTTATATTCTAATTTCTCAAAATGCGAGTTTTTTGCTTGACCAAGTCTCATTCTTGGGTCATATTATCTCATATGCTGGGATCTTAGTGGATCCCAGCAAAGATTGATGCCGTACGTACTTGGCAAAGACCAAAGACTGTTACCGACATCCGGAGCTTTCTCGGTCTGGCAGGTTACTACCGGAGGTTTTTAAGGATTCAGCAAGGACGCGAAGCCGATGACCAGTCTGATGAAAAAAGATGCACCGTTCGTGTGGTGGCTGATTGTGAGAGTTCGTTTCAGAGTTTGAAGGACTCATTGACCACTGCACCAGTTCTGACTATTCTAGACGGTACAGAGGGCTTTGAGGTTTATTGTGACGCATCCGCAAGGGGGTGGGCTGCGTGCTCATGCAACATGGCAAGGTGGTGGCATATGCCTCACGCCAGTTAAGAAACATGAGGAGAACTACCCCACACATGATTTAGAGCTGGAAGCTGTAGTCTTCGCTTTGAAGATATGGCGCCACTACTTATACGGGGTTTAGTGTGACGATCTAGACCGATCACAAGAGCTTGAAATATATTCACTCAGAAGGAGTTGAATCTCAGACAGAGGAGATGGTTAAATTTCTGAAGGGCTATGACATTGACCTCCAATACAAAGAGGAAAAGGCCAATGTTGTAGCGGACCGACCACCCTGAGTCGTCGAGCACACTCACTCTCCATTCGCTAGTTTTCTTTCTCCAGCTTGGTGATGAGGTGCGAGAGGCTTAGAGGGTAGATGAGTACATGAGGGAGGTCAGACAGAAGTTGGCAGATGGTACCTTTGAGAGTCAGAAATATGACTTCAGACTTCACGACGATGATCTGATCAGACTTAAGGGTCGGTTATGCATACCACGGGGCAACACGGATCTGAAAGACCGTATACTTAGTGAATCTCACTGTTCTTCAGTTTCCATCCATCCGGGAGCCCCTATAATGTATAAAGACATGAAGAGATACTTCTGGGTGGTCGGGATGAAGACAGATGTTACCGAGTTCGTCTTGAGGTGTCTCACATGTCAGAAGGTGAAATTTGAGCACCGACGACTGGGGGGAAAGGTACAGTCGATGCTAGTTCCGGAGTGGAAGTTTCATGATATCTCATGGACTTCGTAGTTGGACTTCAACCTGCTAGGGGAGGTCTCAACATGATATGGGTGGTGGTGGATCACCCTACCCAAGTAGCCCGATTCATACCGATGAAGGATACTTGGAAGGTGACCAATTAGCTGAGTTGTTTGAGAAGGAAATTATGAGGCATCACGGGATACCGAAGACCATAGTGTCAGATAGAGATACCAGATTCTTTCGAGGTACTGGAGAGCTACCAGAGAAGTGTTGGTACAGAACTGAAGCTGAGTACCACGTTCCATCCTCAGACAGATGGTCAGACTGAGCGTACGATTCAGACACTCGAGGACATGCTGAGAGCATGTGCCTTAGACTTCCAGGGTAGTTGGATCGACAAGTTGCATCTGATCGAGTTTTCATACAATAACAGCTATCATGCTTCGATCAAGATGGCACCTTTTCAAGCGTTTACGGTAGAACCATGCGTACACCGCTCTGCTGGGATGAGTCGAGTGAGACGGTCATTATAGGACCAGAATACTTAGAACAAGTTCAGGCTGAAGTTCAGCAAATCAGAGAGAAACTGAAAGCTGCTCAGGAGGAGGCAGAATCGTATGCTGATGTTCGAACGACGGACCTAGAGTTCGCAGTTGGCAACCGGGATTTCTATGAGTTTCACCGATGAAGGGTGTATTCAGATTTGGGGCAGAAGGGCAAATTGAGCCCAAAATTTGTTGGTCCTTACGAGATTACGGAATGGGTGGGCCCAGTTGCTTACAGGTTGAATTTACCTACTGAACTGGGTAAAGTGCATGATGTCATGTTTCACAGCTAAGAAATACATGCACCACCCCTCCCCATTTGTTAGAACCTGAGAGGTTGACATTAGAACCGAATATGAGATCAGTGGAGGTTCCTCAGAGAATCTTGGATAGTAAGACTAGGGACACTCGCCATAAGTCAGTGCGACTGGTGAAGGTTCTCTGGTCTAACCAAGATGTCAAAGAGGCCACGTGGGAATTAGAGGATAAGATGAGGTCAAAGTACCCTTCTTTATTTACCGAATAGATCGTCTATATAGGGTACTGGGCGTACCCCTTTTTAGGGGGGTAGAGCTTCCTCGCTTTTGAGTTAGTAAACGACATGTTTGTCGTTTTGTTTGGTTGGTGTAAGATGTGGTTTGTGTAGTTTGTGCAAGTTATTACACCTTGGTGGTAAGTTGAGATATGTATAATACTTATGTATTGTATTTGTGGTAGACCTTTGAGTCTTGAGGGGTGTGAATGAGAATATAAGATGTGGTGGTAAGATTGAGGAATTGAGTACCGTGAATGATTAAGTACACGTGTGAACTTTGGGACACAGTTCTTTTAAGGGGGGTAATTGAAATACCCCAAACTTAGATATGGTGTTTAAGTATAAACTAGATATAAGGAGGCTAAATAATGCTTTAGAAACATTAGGAAACAATTTAAATCAAAGGAAACACCATCAGAGCAGTTAAGCAAAAACGTGCTCTAAGCTTGGAAAGACTTGGGTGAGCACCCAAATATCATTCGAAGACCTTATTAATATCCTAATGGTCATATTAAATCAATTACCAAAGAAAACCAAGCTCAAAAACAGTTAAAACACAAAATTGTGCTTTAAGGACGCTTAAAGCACATTTTGAAAATTGTCTTGGAAAGGGGTTTTAAGTGGCTAAATGCCCATGATTACTCGTTAATTAACTTGTGTACTAATTAGTATACATTAGGACGTCTAAATCAATGGGAAACCGAAACGTTCACAATTGTGCATTAATTTGTGAATGGTAACCAAATAGTGACAGTTAGTATTTAGTCAATTAAGTTTAGTTAATTGGTCAAACAGACCATGACTAGCTTAATAAAGGGGTGGCCGGTTTTTAAGGTGGATGATTCACCACATGATCAAATAAGAAAAGAAAGAAGATAAGGTAAAGGTTACTATTTGCTTTTAACATAAAATATCCTACCCTTGCTTACCTCTCTCCTCACCTCTTCATTCTCTTCACTTTCCCACCGGTTTTTTTGCCATCTCTCTTCCCTTCTCCATCACATAAGAAGAAACCCCATGCTAGCTCCATCTCCCTTTGATCACTACTTACTCATTTTAGCTCCAAAACCAAAACAAAGTATTATTCCTTAAGCAAGCTTCTTTCTAGAAAGAATATATCCTTTGTTTTGGTTTTGGAGCTCAAAATGAGTAAGTTAGTGATCAAAGGGAGATGGAGCTAGCATGGGTTTTTCTTCTTATGTGAATGAGAAGGAAGAAGATGGCAAAACCGGTGGAAAGTGAGAGCATGAAGAGGTGAGGAGAGAGGTAATGCAAGTAGGATTTTTTCTATTAAAAGGCAAATAGTAACCTTTACTTTATCTCTTCTTTTCTTTTCTATTTGACATGTTTAATCATCACCTTAAAAAACCGGCCACCCCTTTTATTAAGCTAGTCATGGTCTTGGTTTTGACCTTAACTAAACTTCATTGACTAATACTAACATAGTCACTATTTGGTTTACCATTCACAAATTAATGCACATAATTGTGAAACGTTTCGGTTCCCATTGATTTAGACTTCCTAATGTGATACTAATTAGTACACAAGTAATTAACGAGTAATCATGGGCATTTAGCCACTTAAAACCCCTTTCCAAGACAATTTTAAAAATGTGCTTTAAGCGTCCTGAAAGCACACTTTGTGTTTTAACTTGTTTTGAGCTTGTTTTTCTTTGGTAATTGATTTAAATATGACCCTTAGGATATTAATAAGGTCTTCGAATGATATTTGGGTGCTCACCCAGTCTTCCAAGCTTAGAGCACGTTTTGCTTAAACTGCTCTTATGGTGTTTCCTTTGATTTAAATTGTTTCCTAATGTTTCTAAAGCATTATTTAGCCTCTTATATCTTAGTTTATACTTAAACACCAATCTAAGTTTGGGGTATTTCAATCTACCCCCCTTAAAAGAACTGTGTCCCCAAAGTTCACACGTGTACTTAATCATTCACGGTACTCAATTCCTCAATCTTAACACCACATCTTATATTCCTCATTCACACCCCTCAAGACTCAAAGGTCTACCACAAATACAATACATAAGTATTATACATCTCAACTTACCACCAAGGGTAATAACTTGCACAAACTTACACAAACCACATCTTACACCAACCAAACAAACGACAAACATGTTCGTTTACTAACTCAAAAGCGAGGAAGCTCTACCCCCCTTAAAAAGGGGTACGCCCCGTACCCTATATAGACGATCTATTCGGTAAATAAAGAGGGTACTTTGACCTCATCTTATCCTCTAATTCCCACTGGCCTCTTCGACATCTTGGTTAGACAAGAACCTTCACCAGTCGCACTGACTTATGGCGAGTGTCCTAGTCTTACTATCCAAGATTCTCTGAGGAACCTCCACTGATCTCATATTCGTCTAAAATGTCAACCTCTCAGGTTCTAACAAATGGGAGGGGTGGTGCATGTATTTCTTTAGCTGTGAAACATGACATCATGCACTTTACCTTTCAGTAGGTAAATTCAACCTGTAAGCAACTGGGCCCACCCTTCCGTAATCTCGTAAGGACCAACAAATTTTGGGCTCATTTGCCCTTCTGCCCAAATCTGAATACACCCTTCATCGGTGAAACTCATAGAAATACCCGGTCCTCCAACTGCGAACTCTAGGTCTCGTCGTCGAACATCAGCATACGACTTCTGCCTATCCTGAGCAGCTTTCATGTTCTCTCTGATTTGCTGAACTTCAGCCTGAACTTGTTCTAAGTATTCTGGTCCTATAATGACCGTCTCACTCGACTCATCCCAGCAGCGGTGTACGGCATGGTCTACCGTAAACGCTTGAAAAGGTGCCATCTTGATCGAAGCATGATAGCTGTTGTTGTATGAAACTCGATCAGATGCAACTTGTCCGATCCAACCCTGGAAGTCTAAGGCACATGCTCTCATCATGTCCTCGAGTGTCTGAATCGTACGCTCGTCCTGACCATCTGTCTGAGGATGGAACGTGGTACTCAGCTTCAGTTCTGTACCCAACGCTTCTCTGGTAGCTCTCCAGTACCTCGAAAGGAATCTGGTATCTCTATCTGACACTATGGTCTTCGGTATCCCGTGATGCCTCATAATTTCCTTCTCAAACAACTCAGCTAATTTGGTCACCTTCCAAGTATCCTTCATCGGTATGAATCGGGCTACTTTGGTAGGGTGATCCACCACCACCCATATCATGTTGAGACCTCCCCTAGCAGGTGGAAGTCCAACTACGAAGTCCATGGAGATATCATGAAACTTCCACTCCGGAACTGGCATCGACTGTACCTTTTCCGCCCAGTCGTCGTGCTCAAATTTCACCTTCTGACATGTGAGACACCTCAGAGACGAACTCGGTAACATCTGTCTTCATCCCCGACCACCAAAGTATCTCTTCATGTCTTTATACATTATCGGGCTCCCGGATGGATGGAAACTGAAGAACAGTGAGATTCACTAAGTTACGGTCTTTCAATCTCTTTCAGATCCGTGTTGCCCGTGGTATGCATAACCGGCCCTTAAGTCTGATCAGATCATCGTCGTGAAGTCTGAAGTCATATTTCTGACTCTCAAAGGTACCATCTGCCAACTTCTGTCTGACCTCCCTCATGTACTCATCTACCTCTAAGCCTCTCGCACCTCATCAACCAAGCTGAGAAAGAACTAGCGAATGGAGTGAGTGTGCTCGACGACTCAGGGTGTCCGCTACAACATTGGCCTTTCCCTCTTTGTATTGGAGGTCAATGTCATAGCCCTTCAGAAATTCTAACCATCTCCTCTGTCTGAGATTCAACTCCTTCTGAGTGAATATATATTTCAAGCTCTTGTGATCGGTCTAGATCGTCACACTAACCCCGTATAAGTAGTGGGCCCATATCTTCAAAGCGAAGACTACAGCTTCCAGCTCTAAATCATGTGTGGGGTAGTTCTCCTCATGTTTCTTTAACTGGCGTGAGGCATATGCCACCACCTTGCCATGTTGCATGAGCACGCAGCCCACCCCCTTGCCGGATGCGTCACAATAACCTCAAAGCCCTCTGTACCGTCTAGAATAAGTCAGAACTGGTGCAGTTGTCAATGAGTCCTTCAAACTCTGAAACGAACTCTCACAATCAGCCATCACACGAACGGTGCATCTTTTTTCATCAGACTGGTCATCGGCTTCGCGTCCTTTGCTGAATCCTTAACAACCTCCGTAGTAACCTGCCAGACCGAGAAAGCTCCGGATGTCGGTAACAGTCTTTGGTCTTTGCCAAGTACGTACGGCATCAATCTTTGCTGGATCCACTAAGATCCCAGCATATGAGATAATATGACCCAAGATGAGACTTGGTCAAGCAAAAACTCGCATTTTGAGAATTTAGCATATAACTGGTTCTCCCTCAATATTTCTAAACCCTCCTCAAATGTTCCTCATGTTCAGCCCTTGTCTCTGAATATATTAATATGTCGTCGATGAATACCACAACCGACTTGTCCAGCTGCTCTCGGAACAAGCGGTTCAACAGATCCATAAATTTCGTCAGTGCGTTCGACAAACTGAACGGCATCACTGTAAACTCATAGTGGCCGTATCGTGTCAGGAATGTCGTCTTCTCAATATCTCCCTCCTTAATGGCTATCTGATGATACCCGATCTGAGATCAATCTTGGAAAACATGGATGCCCCCTTCAACTGATCGAACAGATGGTCAATGCGGGGTAGTGGGTACTTATTCTTCACTATCACTGCATTCAACTCTCTGTAGTCGATGCAGAGGCGGAGACTTCCATCCTTCTTCTTCACGAAGAGAACTGGCGCTCCCTATGGTGATACACTTGGTCTGATGAGTCTCTTGTCTAACAAATCCTTTAACTGCTCTTTTAACTCATTCATCTCTGCCGGAGCCATGCGGTATGGTGCCTTGGCTATCGGTCCGGTACTAGGTAGCAGCTCGATGGTGAACTCTACCTCCCGAGTGGGTGGCATGCCGGGCAGTTCCCGTGGAAAGAGGTCGAACTCCGACACTACCGGTAAGTTGGAGTCGAACTCGGGGTCCCTCTCTATGTCCTGGACATAGCAGAGATATACTTCTTCCTTCCTCCTCAACTCCTTATACATTTCCATAGCGGTGTTGATCTTAGTCGAAGGCTCTCTGGGCCTCTGGTGGTATGATATTGTTACCCCAAACGGACTCCTGAGCAGCAGTCTATGCTCGGCGCAAGGGATACGACCCTTGTACCGCTTCCAACCAGTTCATCCCGAAAATTCACATCAAATCCTAATCCTTAAACTCAATACAACTTACTGGAAAATCTTCCCCCTTAATACTGACAATGGCTCCTCGGTAGTAGCGAGTGCAACGAACCATCTCTTTAGACGGGAGCGTAACCGTGAAGTTGGGTAGCTCATCAGCGTCTAGCCCCAACCTTCTCGCAAAAGATGTCGAGATAAAGGTATGCGAGGCCCCTAAGTCGAAGAGAACTGATGCCTCAATTCCATTAATCGGAAAGGTGCCGGTGAGGATAGTACCGCTCGCGTCGGTCTGTGCCTCTGTAATATGCTTAGCGCACCTTCCGTACCGAGTCCATAACCTAATTGTATTCACAAGCTTCATGAGTAATGATGGTATAACAAGAGTCGTAACAATTAACATGAACAACACTGTTATTTTATTCATAACCATCCTGTTTACATCATGTGCTTCTTCCTTACATCACATTCCTTATCTCATACTAAAACATTACATGGCTAATATTGTCTAAAGGTTAGGTTTAACCGTCCTGGTCTCATATACGTCGCGTTGATTACTGCTGATGGTGTTGTATTCAGCTTGATTCTCTTAATCCCATGGTATAACATCCTTGATTCTCCTCCCATAACTAATACATCCCCTGACTTAAGTATTAACTTCTTAGCACGGTCTGCACGCTTCTGCTCGCCGTACAAGAATTCAGCGTCGTCCCCAACGGACCAAGACACTACGGGTATCCCCCTTTCGAGAGACTCCGTTGTCTCGTCCTTATCCTGATGTAGTCCAAGTCGCCCATCTTTCTCATAGAAGTTTACAATACAGATGTCCGCTTGTATGTCTGGAATTGGGTCAGCTTCCAACTACTGAGCGATCTCCACGACTTGTGTAATAACCGGATGGAACTCTTCGGTATTCCCAGTGGTGAGACCCCATCTTGCATCCTCGTGGTCTGGTAGGTCTTGGTATACGGATTCCAATCCTTGCCCAAGCTCATCATCTTTAATTTCATCCTTGCTCCTCCTAGGTACTTCGGTGTATAAAAACCTCCCGGTCCCACTTCTAGTTGACTGCATGTCCTGATGATGGCTATTTGTGCTGCTGGTGTCAGGTATCCCCTTAATAAAATCATACCTAGGCGGATAACCTGACAGTGTTCGGTTGAAAAGTCTCGGGTTTCGATGTCGTGTCCCCCAGTTAGGTGTCGAAGGTATTGGATAACAAATGTTGAGTTTCCTAAGGTGGTAACAGGTTATATCTTACTTAAGTTCTAATCTTATCTTATTCTCATTTCAATTGTTTACCAAACATGCTGTTAATGCGGTAAGCAGGCAATTTTATCACTTAAAGGTTTGTAGCGGTACCTGGCCTCGATGAGGGTTCAGGCTCATCGTCCCGGTCCACCATGTGTAGTGTGGGTCCCGACTTCTAGGCTACCCGTGGGTTCTTATCTGCAGCTTGCTGCACTTTCCTCTGACCGTCAGATCCAGCTCCCTGATCGGTCTTGCCCTTGCCCTTCATCTCGGGCCTAAAGGCTCTGCTAACGGGGTTCCGGAAACACTCATATGCTCGGTGCCCATACACCCCACAATAGTTGCACTCTACCTTGTTCCCCTTACAATCCAGCCCGGGTGGTCCTTGTGACACCACTGACAGATGTAGCGTCGCTGGAAGCCACCACCGGCTCCCTTATCAGTCTCAGACCCTGATCATTCACAATATTAGTACTCATATCTTAAACAGTTGCTAATTGTCTCTTAACTCACTCAATATTAACTTCTTTACCCTTTGGCACCCTTGAGCGCAGGGGCTTAGCTGCGTATGCATATGTCAACTTCAGTGGCTCTTCTAGAGCCTTCTCCTTTTCCTCCTTCCCTTTTTGGTTCTGACTTTCTGGGCTTGAGGCTGGTACTTCTGTTTCTTGTACCCTCCTTGCCCTTGGTGCTCGGCTGCTCTTCCCGACATTCTTTCTCTTAGCATTGTCCTCGTTCCTCAGCTGGACGGTTATCTCAACCTTAGCAGCGGCATGATAGCACTCCTGCTTCCCAAAATGTTAGTTCTCTTATTTCTCACAATCTAAATCTTACGCATATAGTCATATCTTAGTCATTCTTATTACCTGCAAGGTAGTATAGCTCGTCGGCCCCATGCTGTAGCGGAGTCGATAGCTAAGCCCGTCATAGAAGCGGTCCACCAGTATCTGGTCTAAATATCGAAGGCCTGGCAGAAGACGGAGCAAGGCGGTGAACTCTGAGTAATACTCGTCCACCGTCATCTTGTCGGTCTGCTTAAGCGCGTCCAACTGTAGGCGCTTCTTTGTCTGGACATGGGCAGGAGAGTACTTAGCTCGTAGCAATGCGGTGTACTGCTCCCAGCCGAACTCTGGATTGGCCACATGCTTGGCCCTCACTAGCTTCCACCAATCGCCTGCTGCCCCTTTCAGGTAGAACGCAGCCAGACGTACCTTGATCCCAGCAGGGACATCAAGGGTCTCGAAGGCGGTCTCCAGCTCAGAGATGTACGCCTCAAGCTTGGCGGGATCAGTCACCCCCTTGAAGTGTGCGGGTCGAAGGTCAGCTATACTCTTCACCAAGTTTGGCTCCCGGGGCTGTGGCGGTGGAGGTGGTACTCCACACCAGGCTGATAGCCCATGTGCCCTAAAGCGGCAGCTATGATCTCTGCGATCGTCTGCCCTCCCGGTATCTCAGTCTCGTCGCCTCGACTATGGCCTCGGCCTTGTCTCCTTCCTGACATCTGAATAAGTACAACTCACATTAGATTTGTATCCATAACGGTTTCGGTTCAAGGATTTATAACGCCCGTAGACGGTAAAGACGATCCACACTTAACAATGGTCATCTGACTCTACTCACTCTAATTTCTCACACCCTTAACCCATGCTTATGTCTTAACTTATATCCTACTCGGTGGTCACTTATGTCCGGTGTTTCTTGATCAGAGCGTAACTACGCTCTGATACCACTTTTTGTAACACCTCATCCAAAGCCAATCGTGGTTATCGCAAACTTAACAACTTAATCACAATGATCGCAACAGAATAAACTAGCACCGGGACCTTGCCACGGTCTGATCAAAAGAACATACCGAACTTTACTAATTACCACACTTAACCAAATATACATACCATCCAAAATGCCCACCAACCGAGTTTCGAGTATCTCAAGTGACAACATAAACTTCCATCATTTAAAATATAAAAAGACGGGCGCACATGCGCAACCCGTGCTCAAAAATAAAAACCCATCCTAAGTCTAATCGCTCCTACTCTCATGGTGTGACTTCATGGGCCGCTTACCTGCAAGTGTAAAAACAGCCCCCAAAGGGGGTCAGCACGAATACTGGTACGACCCTCTCGTGCCCCCAAGCTAACGGGCTACGATGACTAATTGTCGATAGCATGGAAGTTGATTGGAATCACAATCATAATATGAAATGCAATAAATCAACAAACCACAAATGAACATACATAGTTCACACACAAATGAACGACTCAAGCGTTCCCTTAACAGGTGGGTTAGTAATAACCTCCTCCAGATCTGATTCCACTTATCCTCAGTTCTCCTTAACTTACCTCAGTTTTATCCTTATCTTAATCTCAGTTTACAAACCGTTCCTAGAATGGAAATGGTTGTATCTTATCTTAAAGTTAGGATTTAGGTGATCCTACCGCACCATCTTAATGCCACCTACCTTGGACGGGAGTCCAGTGTAGCTGAGCCGGCAACCGACCCTAGGCAACAAGTCCGAAGACAAGTCCTTAAGCGGAGGACGGATCTGATTCAGATACCGACCCTCTTTTCCTTAGCATGCATGACCGGAGTCAGTCCCGGGTTCCTCACTCCCCCCTTAAGTTCCAGTTAGTAAAAATCTTACAAAACATGTGTTAGTTAAACCTTAACGGGTATTAACCAACAGATACCAATATTTAACTCCTCTTCTTAACTCAGTAAGTACTAAACTTGGTTAGTAACAACCTCAAGTCTCATGGGTTAGTGTAAAGAAAACACATTCACAACGAGAACAAGTATAACGGTTGCATGCTTTATCTTGTCTTAGTCATAGCAAATAAACAGATAGCACACAAGCTGAGGGACACCTCGTTAGCAAGCAGGTCACAAGAAATACTGTACGTTCACCGTCGACTGTCGTTTGTTTAACCTTCTCCGGGGTCCCAATTCACAAACCTAAAACATTCATTCATTCTTAGGCCATTAGTTATTTGCACCTTACTTAACTCACTTAGTCCCTAAAAATCCCCACTCAATACCCTCTTAAGCCCTTACCACTTAACCTTATAAACTTAATTTAAACATTAAGGTTTATACTTAACTTAACTTAATTCCTTAGGTCCTTAGGTTCCTAATCATCATTACCCTACTAATGGCATACCTTATTACCAACTAACATCTTTAGAATTTAAAATTTCTTTTTTTTTATGTTTTTGGCTCGACCGACCTTACCGATCGACCTTACCCAATATATCCTAGTATGTTCTAACCTCATTTGGGCACTTCAAACTCACCTTAATCCCTCCACTAAACTCATTAAATCACTCACCCATATTCATCTTAGTCATTATGCATTTTCCTTGTAATAATGCCAACACTTGTAATGTTTTTCACTAGGCTTCTAAGTGGTGGTTCATACCTACCATAACCACTATGCCAAAATGTTTCCTCACCACTATAACATCATCTTCCAAGCATCTTTCACCATCTAAAATTCCTTCATTCAACTACTTAAAGTTCCTTCACAAGTTTATGTCTTCTCCTTGCTTCAACACATTATTTGCTCTCTACTTGTTTACCAATATTTGCCTAAATTCTAAATACACAAGTATATCCCAAAGCATTCATTTGATTCCTAAATCCTCCATGATGATGCCTATGTCATTCTAACTCATAAAAACATCTTAAACTCACTCTTTTTCATCAAAAAAACTCCTAAAGTTTCTTAGTACTTCCTTAGTCATAAAATCTTCTTAACACATCTTAAACAATTAGGTTCTTCACCAAATTTTGACATGGGTTCTCTAGTATATTGTTACACCAAAACATTTAGTTATTCACCATTGCTATCAACATTCAAATTCTCATTACACCACCTTAACACACATCATACACCAAAACTACACTACATCACAACATAGTGCATAAACTTAAATTGCTTGGCACTTAGGCCCTTAAATGCATAAATCTTAAACACTGAATTTCCTCAATATATAATCGCCTTTAACCTGCAAATACACACAACAAGGCTCCCATTGCAATATAAATGTTCTTATAATTCACCTTGTCATTCTTAAACTATCTCCTTTCTCATTTGCTCCTTAGTCACAAGTTATCAAATATAATCATTGTTTCTCCCTAGGTTTTATTGCCCTTTCCTAATGTAAACTCTAAGCTAAGCTTATCACCTACTCAAACCCCATCCCTTAATGCATTAAAACACCTTAAGGTAAGACATTTACCTTGCTCTTTTACAAGCTTCACAACTTTCCTCCTTAGCCTTTTTCCTTGACAATCTCGGTCACCAACCAAACTCTCCTTGCCAATGTTCTAATCAATATTCAATGATTCCAATGAGTAGTAAACCATGCACTAACCTTAAGGAATAAACCCTAGGTTAAAATGTGCTTTAAGGTATTAAATTATTGTTTTACCTTGGAGTCTTAGAATAGGCTTGGATACGAAGCAAGAAGGTCCTCCTCTATCCCTTGGAGAATATAAAACAAGCTAGAACAAGGCATAAACATTAAGCCCCATGAGTATAGATTTTCGGTTATGGAGAAAGATGATGGAAACCTAGATTTTCTTACATATTCTTTACCTTAAGAGAATGGAGAAGCCAATGAACTCTCCAAGCTTGAGTTTCCTCCTCTAATGTTGGTTTGGTTTGGCACCAAAATGGAGCTCTTGAAGTTTTGGAAAGATAGAAAGAAAGAGCTTGAGCTAACTTAGAAGAATATATACTTTGTTTTGGTTTTGGAGCTAAAATGAGTAAGTAGTGATCAAAGGGAGATGGAGCTAGCATGGGGTTTCTTCTTATGTGAATGGAGAAGGGAAGAAGATGGCAAAACCGGTGGGAAAGTGAAGAGAATGAAGAGGTGAGGAGAGAGGTAAGCAAGGGTAGGATATTTATGTTAAATGTAAATAGTAACCTTTACTTTATCTCTTCTTTTCTTTTCTTATTTGATCATGTGGTGAATCATCACCTTAAAAACCGGCCACCCCTTTTATTAAGCTAGTCATGGTCTTGTTTGACCATCTAACTAAACTTAATTGACTAAAGACTAACTAGTCACTATTCACAAATTAGTGCACATAATTGTGAAATTTTTGGTTTACCATTGATTTAGACTTCCTAATGTGATACTAATTAGTACACAAGTTAATTAAGGAGTAATCATGGGCATTTAGCCACTTAAACCCCTTTCCAAGACAATTTTTCAAAAATGTGCTTTAAGAGTCCTTAAATCATAATTTGTGTTTTAACTTGTTTTTGAGCTTGGTTTTCTTTGGTAATTGATTTAATATGACCATTAGGATATTACTAAGGTCTTGGAATGATATTTGGGTGCTCACCCAAGTCTCTCCAAGCTTAGAGCACGTTTTTGCTTAAACTGCTCTTATGGTGTTTCCTTTGATTTAATTTGTTTCCTAATGTTTCTAAGGCATTATTTAGCCTCCTTATATCTTAGTTTATCACTTAAACACCATATCTAAGTTTGGGGTATTTCACCAACCACTCATTTGATTTCTAAAACCTCTAAGATATTGTCCAAGTCCTTTTTGCATCCTAAAACACCTTAATGCATGTTTCTTTCCCTAGTAAAACACTTAATCATTCTAAACACTTCTTAACTCACCAAAACTCATTTTAAACACCTAAAACTTCTTATACATTATCTAAATTTTGACATGGGTTTCCTAGAATATTGCTATGCCAAAACACATTGATTTCACCATTGAACATTTAAGAACACCTATATCCATCAAGAGCATTCTCACACACAAAATTTCACCCAAACTACACTTCATCACAATATAGTGCATTATTTAAATTGCTTGGCATTTAGGCCCTT
This sequence comes from Limonium bicolor, assembly GCA_023374045.1. Lineage (NCBI taxonomy): Eukaryota > Viridiplantae > Streptophyta > Magnoliopsida > Caryophyllales > Plumbaginaceae > Limonium > Limonium bicolor. The sequence goes on along the minus strand of CM041776.1, from coordinate 42,355,712 downwards.
AAATTGCATAAATCTTAAACACTGAATTTCCATATTATATTTGCCTTTGACCTGCAAATATACTCAACATCACATATGTCCTTTAATAAACTCTTTGAGAGCTTTTACTAACTCATTACCATTGGCTCATTAGGTAGTTTTATTAAGCAACATAAGCTCATTTTTCCTAAGGCATCACAAGCTACATTAGGTTAGCACATTTACCTCTTTTCCTTCACAACCTTCTCACTTAATTTCTCTTGGCCCTTCCTTGATTAAAACCGGCAAGACTATGGTTTGCTTGTCAGGTTTCTAATCAATATACAAGCAAGGTAATAAGTATTCAAGCTTCATGCTTAAGCATACTTATAAACCCTAAGTTTTACATTGTCTTAAAACATTAAGATAGTTGTTTAACCTTGGTATTGGAAGAGAGTTTGAATAAGTAACAAGAGAGGACTCCAACAAGACCTTGAATGATTGAAATAAAGCTAGAACAAAGCAAGAGAAAACACCATGAAGAGGTGATTTTCGGTCAACACTAAAACATAAAGGAAATGTTGTTTTTCTTGGTTTTTCCTTACCTTGAAGCAAAGGTGATCAACAAGGCATAAAAATATAAGCTCAAGCTCCTTCAATGGTGGGTCTCCATGGCACCGAAATGGTGGTCTTGAAGTTTTAAGAAGACAAGGTTGAAGAGCTTGATGAGACTAAGAGAGTGGTGGTCTTGGAATTTGATTTGGTAAATGGAGCTAAGAAATATAGGTAGTCAAAGATGGAGTTTTTGTGTGGGCTGTAGCAAACCGTGAATGACAAGGAAGAAGAGAGGTTGGAGGCGGTGGGAACATGAAGGAAATGAAGAAAGTGAAGAAGGTAAGTAAAAGGTAAGGTTTTAAGAGATATTTATGTTAAAGTAAATAGTAACTTGCTTTATCATACTTTAATTATCTTATTAAGCTAGTAAGGGACTGACTCACCCTTGTAAAAACCGTCCCCTATTATGTAATAAGGGGTATTTTTGTCTTTGTTGACCACTTAACTTACTTATATTGACTTATGTTATAAACTAGCTTAATTTAGTTACTATTCACAAAACAAGGCACATATTTGTGAAATTTTTTATTTCTCATTGTTTCAGACTTCCTAATGTGATACTAAGTAGTAAACATGTTAATTAAAGAGTAATGATGGACATTTAGCCATTCAAAACCCATTTATAAGACAATTTTTCAAAAATGTGCTTTAAGACTCCTTTAAGCCCATTTTGTGTTTTAACTTCTTTTCAAGCTTGGTTTTCTTTGGTAATCAGTTTAATATGTTCATTAACATATAAATAAGGTCTTGGTAAGCTCATTAGGTCTTAACCAAGCTTATCCCAAGCTTAGAGCACATTTTCGCCTATATTGACTTTAAGGTATTTATTTGTGTTTACTATGGTTTAAATTGTTCACTAATGTTTCTAAGACACTTTTTAGCCTTAATATACCATGTTTTAATGTTTAAACAACATACCAAGGTTGGGGTATTTCACCAGTTCTCCTTACGGTTTGTGCAGAAGATTTTTATGGATTTTTCACCAGCATTTCATGCCATGAAAAGAACTTAGGTTAGCCATATATAACAAGGTGATTACCGGTTGATTTAAACTAGGAGAATACAAGGTATTTACCTTGGTTTGAAACTGTTTTGGAGTGGCTATACCCGCCTGTTTTCAGTGAGCAAACAAGGCGTTAATAAGCTACTTATATCAGCTCATATGACCGATGGGATTAAGAGGAAAACAGGCAAGGTTTTTACCTAGTTTTGGGGCTGGATTCAGGGCTCATTCACACCTGTTTTTCCAAGGCAAAACAAGTGTTAAACTAGTGTTTATATTAGTACATGTACTCGGTAATATAAGGAGGAATATAGAGGGGCTTTCCTTACCGAAAGCATGGTTAAGCCAAGGATGTTGCTACTGCGTTTTCCATGGGCATCCCCTCTCTGTTTGTACGTGAAGAAACAAAGCTTTAGCTTGGGAACTGGGAGTATATTACCGGTGGAACAAAGAGGGGAGAGTAGTACCAAACTGATCAAGAATGAGGGCTTAAAGCTTAGATCTTCCTCCTTCATACTCCTCTGGTTCTGTACGTGGAGAAACGAGTTTGAGCTGGGTTTTTCCTCTATTTTTGAACGTGAAAGGACAAGGAAAGAGCTTATAAGAAGCTGGGAAAAACTGCTACTTATACTAACCTATATTAACGGTAACAGCAGGATGAGGTATGTTTTTTTTTTCCTTACCGACATGGATGAGAGTTGAGCTCCTTATGCGGATGTTGCTACTGCATGAAGCAAGGTGTTTCTCCTCTGTTTCATTTTTTTTGCATGAAGAAGCAGTGAATAACCTGGGGACTAGAAGTATATTACCGGTAATGGAGAAGGAGTGTTTATGGGGAAAAAGAATTTACCGTGAGCTTGTTACAGCAAGTGAGTGCACTTGGATTTGTTCCTTCACAAGCTGGGCATCTCCTCTAGTTTTTACGTGAAGGAAAGCAGGGAGAAGGGCTCAGTACATGCCATGAATATTACCGGTAAGACAAGGAAGGAAACAGTGATATTTCCTTACCGAAAGAATGGTTAAACCAAGGTAGTTGCATGGGTTTGTTTCCTCACAAAGTTGGGATGCCTCTTCTCGAATGAGTGAAGAAGGAGCTCCTTGTATGGGCATTGTTACCGCATGAAGCATGGGCATTTCTCCTCTCTGTTTTTACGTGAAGAAAACCGAAGAAGAGGCTTAAGACAGGCTTGGAATATCACCGGCAAACAAGGAAAGCAATGGTGTGCTTACCGGAATGGTGAGGGAAAGAAGGCTATACACTTGGGTTGTTTTTTTTCTTCTTCAACCTGGTTTTCTCTTCTGGTTTTTCTCACGTAAAGGAAGTAGAGAAAAAAAAGATTAGTATGAGCTTGGTTATTACCGAAAGAGAGGAAGAAGATTGGGCACAAAAATGGTCTAACCATTACCTATGGTTCAGGCGACTGGTGCTGGAAGTTGAGAGCTTATATCGGTTATGGAAAACAAGAGAAAACTGGGATGTTACTCTGGAAGAAGAAGAAGGTGACCGATGGAGGAAGAAAAGGAATCGGTTAGCAGAGTGGGTATGGGTTGGTAGAGTCAAGACACTCTCCCCTAGTTAATCTTGGGAAGTCCCTTTGTCTGAAGAAAGCTTGGTGTTGTCAGCCAAGTGGGTAGGATTAGGTAGCTTAGCTTAGTTATTATGTAATAGATATGTACATGTCATAAGGCTATGTGTTTTTTTGTGACATTCAGTGGTCTTGCAGGTTGTTCAGAATTCATAACAGGTGGGATGACATAACAAGATCGGCTGAAATGATATACCACGGTGGGTAGGTTGCTTTGCTTATTATATATATTATGTATATATATATATATGTCATTGAGCTCATATGTATTGTTTTGACATTCGGTGGCTTGCAGGTTGCAAGTGGATAAGGTGGACGAATAGACAGACGGTAATGATCAGATGGGATTGAAGAAATAAGGCTATGTGTTAATATTATAAAAATAATGTACCTATGTTACTTTATTTAAGTAAGGATGGTGACTCACCTTTAACAGCATTTGGGGACGGTAACATGCTATGTTATAAGCCTTAAACTGGCGGTAATATAGCAGCCAAGGTCAAGAGAATACATTGACCATAGACATGATTAAGAGATAAAATGTTATTTTGCACTATTTGGTTTTTATTCACAAAACAATGCATATTTTTTTTGGTTACTTTGAAAAACTTGATTTATACATTTCAATGTGGTACATTATGTCCCATTAGTATATTTAAGGGTATTTAAGACCCTAAATTTAATAGGACTCATTTTAGAGACAATCTCACAAAAATGTGCTTTAAGGAAGCTTGGTGCACATTTTGTGTTCTAATGAGTTTCTGATCTTGGTTTCCCTTGGAAATGGTTTTAATATGTTCATGTATGTACTATAAGGCTCAGGTTAAAATTTTAGAGCAAACGGAGTTCGTTTGGATATTTAATCACCCTAAAAGGTCATAGGGTGTAACTCTTGCTTTCTGTTAAACTTGTTGTGTTTAATCTATTTTTTAAGGCACGTTTAGGCCTTGATTTAATTGATTATATGTTTAATCAATATTTAATTAATTAGGGGTATTTCAGTGAGAGTGTGGTTAAGCTTTGTGCAAATTTTGGTTAACAAGAGAGGTATAATGCCTTGTGAAGGTTTAAGTATGAATTTGTGGGAAAGACTTGAGGAGTTTGTGTAAAGGGGGTGATTGTGATGCAAAATAATTCTTTAAGAGTGGTTATCATGTTGTGGAGGAATACATTGGTTAGTTGAAGTCTTAGGCAAAATTACAAGTTGGATGTGTAAGGAATTAAGTTCTAAGTGTTGAAGATTTAGTAAGAATTTGAGTAATGGTTAAAGAGTTTGATGGTGGGTGAATTAATGAGTTTGGTGGATGTTTTAAGGTGGGGTTGAAGTGCCGAAATGATGTTAGAACATACTAGGACATTTATGGTGAGGTTTGGAGTGAAATATGCAATTTAAAACAAGTTTCTGACTTCGACCTACCTTAGAACCGACCTTAGCAAGGTCGGTCGAGCTTAAATTACACGCCCAGGAAGCTCTCTGACTTAGACCGACCTTGGCAAGGTTGGTCGGGCTTGAATTTTTCAAAGGGGAATGTTTCTGGAATGGACCGACCTTGGGACAGACCTTGTCAAGGTCGATCGGGGTAAAATTTTCAACCTGCAAAGTGTTCTAGTTCCGGCCGACCTTGGGACCTACCTTGCAAGGTCGGTCGGCCTTGTAAAAAAATAGGCAAGAAAATGTGGCTTAAGTAGTAAACCCTAGTGGGTATAATGAGGATAATCGTGTAAGTTTAAGTGTAAAAACATGTCATGTAATCATGTAAAACGCTTAGTAAACCCGAAACTAAATAAGGTAATTAACCAACGTTATTAATTATGTATAGGAGCTGTATTCGGTGGAACTCGAACGCAGCAGGGACCAAGGTATTGTTTTCTTGCAGTCTGTTTGCTATCGGTTTACACCGGCTTGTGTGTTTGTTTGTTTTTATGAATGTTTATGACTTTGTAAGACTTAAATCATGAAATGAGTTACAGTCATTGTTATTATTGTGGCATGTGTGTACCGGTGCCGTTAACCTCGAATACGTGCTAACTCGTTAGTTAACCAAACTAGGATACGTAAGAGAGTGGTACTCGGTTTAACGTTTCAACCTAAGGAACGTTCTAACCACGGTGATGTATGAGTTAGTTGTGGTTTGTGTTATTAAAGTGTATCCCATCTCCCTTGTGTGCCTAACTGGACTTAAACACCTATGGTGTGAATTGATGTGTTAAGTTCCAACAATGGAACTGCTAACAAGTGAATAACCGGGGGAGAGGAATCCGGTAGTTCGGGTCGTGTGTGTATGTACGGGGGTCGATATCTGAATCAGATTCGACTCTCTCCTTATGGTATGGTTGTTTTCCTACTTGGACTACAGTCACCCGCAAGCCTAGCAATAGGCTTACCTACCTGACTTTTGATCAGGCTAGGGGGATTATATGTACGGTGTAACACCCCAACTGCTAAACCTGAACCATCACATAACACACCTGCAACAATATTACAACACAGCGGAAAAATACTATAAGTTGGTGTTACCGCCGTTAATCACCCACGTGACTAACTAGGCTTATTCCAGTTTCAAGCTACGGTCTAACGGACCCGAGTATACCGAACGTAAGTGCGTACAAAGTCTTAAAACAAAATACAATACCAAGTTCGAAGTATCCCTCCTATTATTACAACTTACTACCATAGTTTATGAAACGAGTGTACAGGCACACTTCGTAATGCAAATTAAACCCTTAGTACTCTACCCACTCCTATTCTCAGGTTGAGTCCTTGTCTGGCACCTACCTGCAAAGTTTAAATCACAGGCCCCAAGGGGCTCAGCACATTGCTGGTACAGAAGACGTGCAGCCCACAAGCTATTAAGGCTACACACGACTACTTTATCGTATACATGCAGTTGATTATTCATAGAATTAATAATAAGAAGTACGATAACAAACAACACACCCATGTGAAACATTCACAGTTCCAACAAATCGAACGTCGTAATGGACGTCCATTAATGAGTAAGTTAGATTCCTAACTCCTGAGGCCTGAGAATTCTTTAGTTCTAGTGTTTGACCATACCTTATAAGTGTCAACCGTTCTCTTAAAAGAACCGATTGTTCTCTAACTGAATTGTTTATTTTTGTCGGGTCAAGGTAACCCTAGCCAATGAGTTATTAGCTCCATGGAGTTAATAAACATTAATTCTTAAGTTATGAGGGATGTAGGCTTGACCCTCCCACGCCTCCTGAATTTTCCTCCCACCTCGAACTAGTCACTAGAGATGGTCGGGTCTGTTTGTCGACCCTAGGCGACAAGTCGTAGACGAGCCATATGTGGAAGACGGATCTGATACAGATGCCGACCTCCTAACCTAAACTTGCATGACCGGAGTCAGTCCCGGATTCCTCTCCCCCCAAGTTCCAGTTAGTTGAAGTCTCAATGACAATTTGTTAGTTAAACCTCTCTCAGTAGTAACCAACTAACAACGGGGAGTATTTATAACCTTATACAATTGTTACTAAACATAGTTAATGAACAAGCTCTAAATCAAGTCGTGTTAGTGTGCAATGGACACACAATAACAATACAGTAGATTGGTTTCATGCTTAATCTTGTTTGGTCGTATCACAATAACACATAGCACACAAACCGAGGTAGACCCCGTTAGCAAGCAAGCTACAAGAATCTCATACCTAGCCTATCGATGTTTGTCCACTCTCGGATGACGTCTCGACTATTCCAGTCACCTTACTCCGCTCCTATAGTTCATTAGGACGGCGTGGTTAAATAACTTAATTTTCGTATTTCCACTATTCATCATATTTTACTATTCACGTATACGTATTTTACTATTCACATATACGTCTCGTATTCTACTATTCATATATACATTTACTATTCATGTATACGTATTTAATATTCATGTATACGTATTTACTATTCATGTGTACGGGTACTATTCACATATACGGGTATTTTCCATCTATACCAATATTTATGTATACGTCTGTATGATACTCCGTATCAATACGTATTTACTTCTTTTTCCAATACAATTTGTATTTACATTAAAATATTTTAAATACTAGTTTATCTTATATTTTCCTAAATTACGGGTATACCCCTCGTATACCTTAAGTTGTATACGGGTCTCGTTTAAGCCCGTTTTAACTCCGTTTCATTTACAACTTGTTCCTAAATTCTTTATTTAATTCCTTTTAAAATCTAAACACTTAGGAATGTGTTGATTTATGTTATTTACTCATAATTCTCTTTTATAATTTTGGTCAATTACTAAAGTATACCTAGGTTTGACCAGTCTATTACGGTCAAACCCTCAATTCTCTAGAAATTATCAAATTACCCCTAAAGTTAATTTAACTTAACTTTTTATTCCTTTATCCTTTTAATATCTAATCTTTTGCTACAAATTTTATTCTAGCTCCTCTAAACATTTTATAAACTGTCATTGACCAAGTCTGACCATGTTTGACCACGTTTGACCAGAAAATTACCATTTTACCCTTGTGGTCTATTCTTTTATCCAAACTCATTTATTAACCAATTTAGCTCCAATTAATTTCTAATTTTCGTAATTAATTTTCCTACAGATTTTTGAACATCAAAAATCATTTTAAACATCACCAAATCACCAGATTTTATTACCTAATGCTATAGTACATATATACCATCTTTTATTAACTTTAAATATACCAAAAACCTTATAAATCCTAGTAATACTTAAAAACACTTTATAAATTGTAAACTTAATTCTACAATTACTTTCTCATCACCTAAACTTCATAAATTCCATAATAACTCATATATATTTTCGGCAATGATAATATATAATCAAAACTTCTCAAATTTACATATTACTCTTAATTATACTAATTCCTTTAATTTAACTTAGTTATATAATTTTCCTAACTCACATATAATCTCTTAATTTTTGGCTACCCCATAAATTATAGTACATGAACTTTTATTATATATTATGATAGCTTATATTGAAATTTATATCATAAAGGTTATAAATCTAATTTTAAATTTACAAAGTATTAACATTTTAGGTGTCAAAAATTAAATCTAACATCTAACAAATTCGGCAATAATAAACAAGGTATACAATAGGTTAGATCATATATAGATCAATATTTAGAACCTTGAAATGGGTAGTTGTAGGATTTACCTTGTATATTAACCTTTTAGCTTAATATCTAAGCTTGAATTCCTTAGAAATTTTGCCAGTAATTTGCTAGAGGAATTTTCCCCAAAATTATATAATAAGATGAAGAATAAGAAGGGTTAGTGTCCCATGCCAATCAGCTGTAACAAAAACCAAAGAACAAGAAGTTTTCAAGAAGGCAATGATTTACCTCAAGAATCAAAGGCACTGCTTTGTGGTTTTTCCTGAGAATCTTGGGGCTCATGAGCTATCGTTGTAAAGCTCTTTGAAATAGGATTCCAACGAGCTATCAAGCTTGTTATTTGGAGTTAGGACGAGAAAGTTATGATTTCTACAAGGCAAGGTGTTCTTTAAGGTTCTAATCTAAGAACAATGAAGTTTTTGTGATGTTTCTTCAAAGATAGGAGAAGCTATGAGTTTGGGAGCTCTCATAATGATAGGTAAGCATCTGATTAATGAATTACTCAGGGGACAAGGTGATATGGCACTTAAGGAAAGTCATGGTAGGTGTAATAGTAAATTTTAAAGCATTTTGAGAGCTTGGTGACTCATCCCATGTCAGCAGCCCTTGGTCTCATTTGAACTGATTTTTTTGTTTCTCCCTTGCATTAATGTAACATTAGATGTATTAATCTCGTTCATAAGGACTTATACCATGTGTTAGGTATGTTACATAGCCAAACATGACTTAAAACACCATTTTATGTGCTTCCGGGTTCACATTGATTATGCAATTTGTTTTGGCTAGTTTAAATGTGTCCTTAATATATTTACAACCTTTATACTTTTTTCATGAAATATCATGTTGCTCATTCCAATTTAAACCAAGTCGTTTAGTGGTTTCTCCTTGACTTTCAGTAGTTTAGTACCTGTTTTACTGTGGACTTTGTATACTTGATTTGTGTGTATACGTAATGGTTCCTATGACCATTTCATTGTTTTTTCATTGTTTCTTTATGGTATTTAGGCTCATTAGCCTTTTCGTTCAATGTATACATGCTTAAGGCACATTTTTCCTTAAAGCACATTTTGTGCTCTAAGGTGCTTTTCGGTTTAAACGCTTAAGGCATGTTTTTGGTACATTGTTGTTTAACTCTTTTCTAATGTATCTAAGGAATGTTATAGCCTTATTATATTATAATTAGATAGTTCATCAATATATTAAGGTTTGGGGTATTTCATACGGTGTGCTTGGATCACTATATCCGACACATCTTTGGGTTAAGTTATTCGTTCGACAAACAGAACGGTAACGAGTTATTTAACAAGCTTAAAATGAGATTTAAATCATTTTCTAGGCTTACCAAGTTTGGCTAACTAATGTTTAGTTCGTTTCCTAAAGTGAATCGTTCCTGTTATGTTAGGTTATGTGTTGTTGTTGCAATGCAATGCTCATTGCTATGCTTATGTATATTGTATGTTAAATTAATGCCATGTTATCATGACAATTAGTTGCGTGTATCCTGGTAGCCGATGAGCTGCACGTTTATCACACCAGCCAAGGGTTGCTGAGCCCCTTTGGGGCACCATATTTTATTTCGCAGGATGAGGATCGAGGAAGCAGAGTGGCTTTAGATTCTAAGTACAATGAATACTTTTGTTAACTTTTGGATAGTGAACCCGAGTTACGCCTATGCACTCGTGGATGTTTATACAGTTGATGGAGTTAGACTAAAGTGATGTTTGTATATATACACTCGGTATAGTTGGTTTGTAAGTAATGGGATGTTAGTAACTAATGCTCGGGAGTCTGTGTCCATCAGACTGATACATTTGTACGTATTTAGCCTTGTTAGCAACGTGAGTGGCTAACGGCATGTAACACTGTCCCGTTTTGGTTAATGTTTATGTTATCAGTTTCCGCTATGATTGTAGTTTATTGTTAAGTTTACAGTTGGAGTGTTACAAAAAATGGTATCGGAATACCGAGCTTAGGAACATACCGAGTTAGGAAATCTAACAATAGTTATATGAGTGAGTAGTTATGGGGAGGTTAACCACTAAGTGTGGATTTACCTTGTTATTGGAAATGCATTACAACCGTTGGAACCGATAAGTTTGTAAGCACAGTGCTAATGTATGTTCATATGAATTCAGATGGCAGGCCGACCACGGTGAGGAGAACGCGGGCGCGGTACAGGAGACCCGGGGGATAACCCTACGACACAAGTGATGGCCGACGCATTGGCGGCCGCCATAGCCCAGATGGTACCTCAGCTTGTTGCTGCGATGCAGCAAGGGCAGCAGCCCAAGGTTTTGCCACAACCACAGCCGCGCGAGACCAACTGGGTCAAGGCGTTGGCAGATCTGAGACCCCCGTCATTTCAAGGGGAGACCAACCCTCGTAAGCTGGAGGCGTACTGTAACACCCCAACTACGAATACAATACTTAACAATAGTTGCAGCGGAATTAAAACTCAACACATAACATAATCCTTGGGTGCTACACGCCGTTAACCACCCACGTGGCTAAAAAGGCTAATACATACATAGTGTACCGGTCTGATGGACAAGATTACCGAGCACTACACTTTACATTTACAAGTCTGTTACACTCTGAATACAAATACAATTACAACCCAAACTGTACCGAGTCTAATACATTCCATTATCGATATCACGCTAAACTAAATAACCACCCATACATAAATAGTTACCCCGTCCTACTCTAATGGCTGCCAGCTCCATTGTACCTGAAAAGTATGGGGGCCCCCCAAGGGGGTCAGCACCTTTGCTGGTATAGTAATCGAGCAGCCTGCATGCTACCTGGCCACGCACAACTATTTGTCGTTTGAGCATGCGGTTAATTATATTTAAAACATGCATGAATTTATACACACTTATCATGCTTATAAATCACACAAACCAATGAATAGGATACAAACATAAGATCAACACATCACATTGGTTAGATCACATTATTGTGTTCTTTGGCCCTTGAGGGTTCTACCCTAATGGAGCTATTCCTTGCTAGATTACACATACCCATTTAATCGGGTTATAATTAATTACCTCTTATATTTGTACGGGGTTGATTTCGGAGATCAACGTACACAACATAACAACATACTTCACTTAATAACATGTACACAACTTGATACCGTTCTTCTTAGAGAACCATACACTTTACTTAGGACGTGCCAGAGGAAATATAGGCCCGAGCACAACGTACACACTTACTTCACTTAGATGTGTCGGCCGTAATATAGGAGCGATCACACCATACACAATTTCCCCCTAGCTCCAATAATGATGAGGTAGGTAAGCCTTGGTTAAGCTTGTGGGTGGTTGTAGTCTAAGGAAGGAAAACAACCATAACATAACAGTATTCCCCTAGCCCGAATAATAACGAGGTAGGTAAGCCTTGGTTAAGCTTGTGGGTGATTGTAATCCAAGAAGGAAAAACAACCATAACATAATAGAGTGGGAGTTAATTCAAATATATACATCAACTCCCAAACAACGCGCGCGACCGGAACGACCGGATTCCTCACCCCCATAATATATGTATATATATAGTTAAGCGTTCCATTATGGAACATATCACATCCATATCATATAGTGTTACTAACTTGGTTAGACACATAAGGGAATTAACATCCCATTCAACAAACATGTATAACGGCATCCGATAAACAACAACCACCCTACCACAATATACAACTAAAGCACGGATAGTCGTAGTTAGAACGTTCCCGTAGGTTGGGACGCTTAATCCGAATACCGATCTCTTATGTGATCCTAGAGTCAGTTAGTTACGGTTTAACACATAGTTAAGGTTAAACGATATCGGAATTATTTACGCCACATCAATGAATTTTTAATACCCCGGATCTAAAAATGGTGATTTACTCTAATATGATTATTAGAGGCCTAATGGTGCCTAGAAAGTATTGGTAAAGAGAATGAAACCAAAAGAAAAGAGAAATGCGCAAAACGCGAAAAACGCTAAAACGCGCATTAAATGAAAAAAGGAAAAAATATGATATCACGTTAGGGTCCGAGATGGACTCCTAAGGCTTAGTTATGCCTAATTAATATGTGGGAATAATTCCCGAAGAAAACAAATCTAAATAATGGATTAAAAATGCTAACGGAGTTTTATAGCACACTTTTCGAGAAAACCCGAAAACATAACTTTAAGTGGTCAAACGGACCCGTAAAAATTATAGTTGATTAAATAACTATAATTAAGTATTAATGGAAGTTTAATAACCATTAAAAATGAAGAAACGAGAAAAATCCGAAAAACGGGCCCGGTTAGTGAATAGTGCTAAACCGGGTAAATTATCGAGCGTTTCCTGTAAAAAATGAAAAATGCTACCAGTTAGTATTTTGTGTGGGGCCGATTTTAATTAGTACACACACACATTTAATTAGCTTGTTAGCTTATTAAGTCACAAGGAGACAAATAAATAAAGTAAAAGGGAATAGTGAAAAGGGGCTTTAAAACCTCTCACCTCCTTTATTTCTTCATTTCACGATTTGCCCCAGCTCTCTGTAAACTCCTTCTTCCTCCTCTGTACGTGAGGCGATTCCAAACAGCTCACCACCTCCAACTTCTTCTTCCATTATCTTGTTCGATTCTCCACCAAATCACACAAAAATTAGACCGTTAGATTCGTATCGGCGAGGGCTACGTTTTCCACCCCTCAAACCTTGATTTCTCCACCTTCACTTCCATGGGTTTTGGAGCTTTCGAAGCTTGGGGAGCTGATTTTGACTCTCCTTCACCACCTTGATGCCTTAAGGTAATAATAAGTAAGAGCTTAGACCATTTCGAGCTAGTTTTGCAAATTTGGAGAATTTTTCCCCACGTTGAAAATTCTCTTCCGTTTCAGCCGGTTGCACCTTGCCTTTGTGGAGTTTTGGAAATGCCCCACTTGATTTGCCAAGCTCATCCTTTTGGATTTTCCAAGGTAATGCCTTCTTAAAACCTTAAGAACCCTCCTTAAAATTCAAGGGTTTTGATATTAAGGATAGTATTTGAATTAGTGTGTGGTTCTTGGACTGGCTAGCGTGAGTTGTTTGCTGATTGAGAAACAAGAATCAAGAGGGAAAGAGAAAGAAGAGAAAAGAAGGGAAGGAAGGAAGAGAAACCGAAACTAGCAAGGTAATTAAGCCTACCTTGAGTTGAATTGTTGTCTTGGGGAAATAGATTTTTAAGGTGAAGTGAATGTAAATGTGAGTGTAGTCATGAAACTACAAGGTTGAACAAGTAATGAGATTGTTTAATTTGGTGTAAATGTGGGAAATAAACCTTGAGAGCAAACTGTTACATATGTATGTACAAGGTGGGAAAAACAATGTGCTGCAGGAAAGTTTAATGCTTATATAACAGGGATGAAAAACAGATTTTTGTGAGCTGATTAGTGTGTGTAGAATGCCTAGGAATGTAGACAAACTCTGTCAAAATTTGCCTAGGAATGTATGGACTTGAGTGTATTAAGGCGTGGAGATAGGATGGCAAGAAAGAAAGGATTGAAAACTTCAACAGAAGCAAGAATTTGCAACTGTAACAGGAAAAAAATTACAGTGAAATGAGTTATTTGACAGATGAATATATAGAATGGTTTAGGTTAGTTTTGAATGCCTAAACAATGTCAAAACATGTTATAATATATGTGGGAATATTAGGGAAGAGATTGGTGGTAGTTTAGAGTTGAAACAAGTTGAAAACTTACATAAATTGCAAAACTGCAACTGGTCCGGGTTTGCAAACCAGGACACAAACCCGGACCAGCATCAAAACACGGCAGAAATGTTTATCAAAGGAGTGGTCCGGTTTGCAAACCAGGACCTAAACCCGGACCACCCCTAAATCATACCCGAGAGTTCTGTAACCATGTGGTCCGGGTTTGCAAACTAGGACACAAACCCGGACCAGTCCCAAATCTTACCCGAGAGTTTTTCCAAGTGGGGGTCCGGGTTTGCAAACTCGGACAGTAACCCGGACCACCCCAAAAAATTGTACAGAAACTATTTTAAAGCTTAATTAAGGATGGGTAATGTTGGGAAATGACAGTATAAGGTAATTATGACCTGATTAATGATGTTTAAAGGTCATAAAGAGTGTAAACAAGTTTGATAAGTGAATGAGAAAGTTGTGAGTTTTAGAACACATGAGTAAAACTAAGTTAAACGGGTTAACGGGGTTAAGTACGGGAGTAATAGTTTTACATACCGTAACGCTTTGATGTTAATAAAAACATTTGAATGTTATCAGTGGAACAAGTGTGAACCGAGGAACGAGTGGTGACCCGGTGGTAAGTATATCCATGGTGAAAGGTATGATTTTTCTCATACTCCGCGTGCTAACCGAGTTACGTTGATTTGTGTGTTTGTGTGCCGGCTTAATCAAGATTAAAGCATGAAAATAATCCCTTGTTTGATTATATATGTCTTGATGTATGTTGAATGAGCTAACATACTTGTATGCCGGTGTGGTCTAACATAGAGTAAAGACCGACTCCTAGTGAGTAACGTTTGGTAGAGACCCATAGATCGGGTCGATGCTTATGATAACGAAAATGGGCAAACACACAAACTATCCGTTAAAGTATAACGAAAACGCAAACATATGAACTCCCTAGAATATAAGGAGATGTGCGGGTGTGAGCTTCGATTTTAAACCTCTATCCTATGTGGATTAAGTTGATTAGGATCTAGTCGGGTTTTAGGTCCACTTATAACCTAAGATTAATAACTATGTCTTATAACAATAATTATTAAAACAAGCTAGCTCACTGGAACCTATTATGAGTCGCCACCTAATTTTAACCTATGTCAAATTAGGAAAGGAGAGTTCGGGTTCAGGGGCTTGATATTCGACTTATTTAGGGTTCAAATCACTTTCATTACCCTTCCTAGGTCGTTTTTCCTCTACTTGGTTTATCTACGGCTTATTACGAGTCGTTTTCACCTAAGTGCGCGAGCTTCTGTTTTTTTGTGTTTTTTAGCATTTTTGACAGAAAATTAAAGTGAAATTAAAAGCTATCTACACTAGGGTTTCGGAGGCAGAATTAGGTCGAATTTTGCTTACGTCCGTAGCCACGGACCCCATGTCCGAGACCACGGACCCCAGTTAACCTAATTATACAGAAGAGTCAAAATTAAAGGAAAACAAAAAAAATGCAAAGTCCAGGGCCACGGACAGGCTGTCCGGGGGCCCGGACATTATTAGAAAACCTAAATTTTGAATTTTTTAAAATCCCGCCGCCATCCATGGGCGTCCGAGCTTACGGACAGGGAGTCTGGGACCCCGGACATGACGTCCGTGGGTGCGGACCGCCCTCGGACGGCGGCGTTGAGGCTGTTCCCGAAGGTGTTTTTGGCTCAAATTTTATGGGTGTGTAGCCTGAAAGATGTACAAGACGTTAGTGATTGAAAGTTCTCAATTTGAATTCGAATTAAGCACGAAACTTGGTAAAACAAGTTATTGGACAGAAGCTTAAACAAACAGGAATACAGAAGCGTAAAAAGGTTAGTTTGAACCCAAATTTGACAGAGAGTTAATAAGGTCGTGGGGAATTAGAAAAGTAGAATTGTCACCTGTTTTACCTTCGAATTCAAGAGGATTCTTCACGTCGGGATTCTTCGGAGGCTCTGATGGTGCCGGTTCTGATTGTGTTCGACCCGAGCTTCTGGTTGTTGATTGTTGAAGGTGTTCTTCACGTTTTGGAGGTGTTTGGTTGATGTTTGATGATTGATGATGTTTGTGGGAGTTGAAAAATATGTTTTGGTGTGATTTTGGTGAGATTTCGGTGTTTGATTGTTGCTCTGGAGTTCGAAAACGTGGAGAGAGAGAGACGGCTGCCTTCTTTTGAGAGTCTAGGGTTCTTTAGGTTCTTCTTTGATCATGGGATAAGGTTCCTTATATAGGCTTCCTTAAAATATAAAAATCTGGTAAAAACCGAGATTTACCGACGTTTTAGCCCAAGGGCTTCCAAAAGGAATTTGATTATGAAATTTCACACATGGGTAAGGATGACATTTCTGATTTTTCTAAAGTGGAATCGAATTTTTTGGATATTGGAATATTTTTAAATCCAATTTCTCGTCAGATTCAATTAGAAATTGCTAGAAAATTATTGGAAATTTGAAAAATCAAAATTCCAACGCCATTATGCTTCATATGTCATCCTCTATCATGGGTAAAATTTCAAAGCATTTTGAATTGATTGATTTGACCCTTATTTGGAGGAGAGATGAGAAAGCCTATAGGGGGCTTAGGAGCCTTGAAAAATTACGAAAATGCCCCTGTAGATGACTAAGCTGTCCCTAGTACTCTGAAATGTGCCGATCGAACTGAAACCCTTGCTACTAGCCTATTAGTAGAGACTCTCTTCCGGGGGGTTGAAATTTTGGTATAATAGATTGCCCCCGTCAACTTGACTTTGTAATGGAAATGAAAAGGCTAGTTGATGCTTGAGTGATACCCCAAAATTTTGGATCTTAAAAGACCGCAGGTGCAATCTGACAAGTTGCGTCAAGCTATTCTAAGGCGCTGACTACCTATGAGTAAAAGTGGAAGGGTGTCAAGCGGTTCTAAGGCGTCGACCACTTAAAGGTGAATAAAGGAAGTCTGTCAGACTATTCTAAGGCGCCGACTACCTATAAGGATGATATGATGTCCCCCCCCCATAGAATGAGATCTATAGGCGTTGACTACCTATAATGAATTAGATGATGTCAAGCTATTCTAAGGCGTTGACTACCAATAATGAATGAGATGATGTCAAGCTATTCTGAGGCGTTGACTACCTATCAGTGATTGAAAATTGGTGTTGGGTCGAGTTCTTCTATTCGGGTGAGTTCTGCTGCTCTAGTGAGTTCTGCTGCTCTGGTGAATCTGAATCTTTGGCTGAGAATCTGTATCTCTGAAGAGTCTGTACCTTCGGCTGAGAATCTGTATCCCTGAAGAATCTGTACCTTCGGCTGAGAATCTGTATCCCTGAAGAATCTGTACCTTCAGCTGAAAATCTGTATTCCCGAAGAATCTGTACCTTCGGCTGAGAATCTGTATCCCTGAAGAATCTGTACCTTCGGCTGAGAATCTGTATCCCTGAAGAATCTGTACCTTCGGCTGAGAATCTGTATCCCTGAAGAATCTGTATCTTCGGCTGAGAATCTGTATCCCTGAAGAATCTGTACCTTCGGCTGAGAATCTGTATCCCTGAATTATGACGAGGAGTCTCATACGAATAGATGCAATGGTCATGATGAAAGTTAATTATGAAAGTGCCAAACGTGGCAATGAGGATGTGTATGTCAAAATACGATCAAAGTGTATGTAGGAAATTTGTCCAAAACAAGAAATTGCTGAAAGAGGTGCCACGCGTGGTAGTGTTTGAAGAATAATCTGTTTAATGAAAAGGAAAGCGAAATTATCATTTCCTAACCATAGACTTCGGACTTGTAATTTATCTCCTAGAAGATGAACATGCCATCAGTGGGGTATGGTGTATGATGTAAAGGTAAGGGCTTATGTGGGCATGTTGTGTTTGATGTGGAGGTAAGGGCTTATGCGGGCCGGTGCTGTGTGATGGTGGTGGTGATATTTGAGCTCTGGGTTCCAATTGGTGTTGTCATAGCAATTGTTGGAACCAACAATTGCCCCCGGTATTTTTCCCTTAAGACAATCTGAGCTAGAGTCTGTGGCAGTATTTTCTTTTATTAAACGTGTGAACGAGTCTCGTCCTCACAGGGTCAGGGCTTATGTTTTTATGTGGTGCTTCCTAACCTACACTCGGCGTGTTTGGTGCTTGCACTCGTTCCTCACCTACAGTCACAACTTCTAGACCATTGAATTCGATATTTGATGGATTTACGCATTTGATCTGTTACTTTCACGAGATTGGACACACAACTATCAAGTCGGGAGTCTTTAAAGCTTATAACGTGGCCACGGGGTGTGATGAGGGACAACGGGACCATGGAGGGATATTTGAGGTATGTGGAGCTTACGTGGGTGACCAAAGCTGCAACTTGTGTCTTCTCTCAGATTCATCTTCTTTGTCTTGAAGTCGTCTAACTGCTTCATGTTGACGTTATTTTTGAGCTTCTGGACTTGGAATTTTGAAGTTGTCCTTTACACCATTTCTCTTTTCGTCTTTTGGATTTCTTCGAGGCACTTCGGTTTTGCCTCTTTGTTTGATCTTTTCTTGACTTTGCCTTTGGGGTTCTTGTGTTTCCCGGTTTTGAGTCTTGAGAGCTATTTTGATGTGAGCTCTTTTGATCCTGTGTCACTTTGGGACCAATTATGGATCACTTCGTCATGCTGATAGCGGCTTTGCTTCTCTAGACTGATGAAAACGTTATCTGAGAGTCAGGCTCCTTGCTTCCTTTGGTCACCGGGTCGGACATTCATCATTGGCCGGGTTATTTCGTGGAGCTCATAATATCGAAAAGGGATATACGAAAGGCTCAACGGGGGTGCCTAGGGTTTAATGATAGGGTTTACAAGCTTTTGGCTATGTGGTGCTGTACCTAGGTGCTTCGCCATTCTGATAGTTGTGTATCCGTTCTTTGTTACTTTTCGCAGGTCTAAGAGTAAATTTACAAATTATCTCCTTCGGTCGGAGTTATACCGTTTACCTCACCTTTGAATGTGGTCTCACCGGAGTCGTGTAAAAATGACATGCTCGTTCACTCTTGGTTTTTCCGCTCAAGTCACTCTCGTGAATTCTCACTCTGAGACTTGTTCGCATATTTAAACGAAAGGTGAAAGATGATGAACTTAAACTCATATTGCCCCCAGTATTAATCTAGGGTTTATAACAACAATTTGACAAATGTGGACTTGAACCGCTTCGTGGGTTGCTTGGATGTTTTGGGGTGAGTAGTGGTGTTTGGTTGGACATGTTCATCTTTTTAGAACAAAAGACAAGTCATTTTGTTCAGTTGCCAAGAAATGACCGTTTCATGAACATTAGTTTTAAGAAATGTTTGCTAATGAGCAAGATGCAAGGTGAACGAACACATTTCTTTTATTATATTTTTGTGATTACAAACTGAAAAAGTCGAAAAAACTGAAATTTTCAAATCTAAACTTCATTAAAAGAGAAATGTGATAAACTTCCCACACAATTGAAATGAGTAAAAAAACAATGCTAGACTTTGCCTACTCAACAAACTGGAGTCCTTGCTCGATAAGGTCTTCGATCTTGTGTTTCAATGCTCTGCAGTCGTGAGTACTGTGTCCTAGTAGTTGATGAAACTGGCAGAACTGATGGAGATGTTCCCCGACTTGGGTGATCCCAGGACTAGGTGTGAGAGGCTGAAGTAAGTCTAGCTATTGTAGCTTCACGAGTGCTTGACTGAGAGGCCGGCCAATGTCGGTAAACTGTCTCGGTGCAGAGAACCTCTTGGATCGGGGTGAGGCCTTGACGCTCTGTTTTGCAGCACTGGGTTTTTGTATGGTGCTCACTCGGTACGAAACTTGAGCTACTCTGGCCGGTCCTGACTTAAAGGTCTCGATACTCACACCCTGGGCTTTGGGTTGTCCCAGCTTCAGCTCGCCTTTGTGAATCTTTTCTTCCATGACCCTTACCTGACCCATCAGCATGTCGAAATTAGGGAAGTATGTGCAACTCAGCTCGTTGTTGTATTGTCTCTGCATATTGTCCACAATCATTCGAATTTGTTCTTGCTCATCCATTTTTGTAGGCATAGCAGCGGCTTTCATCCTCCACCGTTTGATGAAGTCAGACATTGATTCACTGTTTCCCTGCCGGGTACTGGCAAGGTCGGACCTGGTGACTTCAAGATTCTTAGCATACTCGAAATGGTGCAGGAAAGCCTCACAAACCTCTTCATAGGTTTTGGTGTTCATCCTCTGAGTCAAGTACCAACGTTGAGGTATTTCATCGAGATAACGGGCGAAAACCTTGGCCTTATGCATGTCATTCAACCTGAGGATGGACATTTCCCTATCGAACATCGCCAGATGGACCTGTGGGTCTGAGGAACCCTTGTATAGAGCAAGTGTGGGTAGCTTCAACTTTAGAGGGAGATTAACCTCGGGGTACGATTCCATAGAAGAGTAATCGAAACCAGCTGGCTTGCTAGCTTTTTCCATGCGCTCAATCCTTTTCAGGGCCTTCCTTAATTCTGCAGTTATTGGCGGTCCGGGACGACTTGCCCTACAAATCTTTGTGCATCCTGGGCCTCAACAGAGTTAACTTCGATGTAGTCACGCTCGCTCCCAGAGTCAGCAATCTTTCCTGAAATGTTTTCCTGATGACCAACCTCAAGGGAATTGATTTTGCTTTTCAGCTCTTCGATGATGGTGACATACTTAGCCTCCATGTCATTAGTGGTGGACCTATGTTTCTGTTCCATGGCATCAAAGGAAGCCATGTACCTTTGCTCTAAGGCTGCAAACTGGGCCTCCATGCTGACTGGATTTCCTCCCTCTGCCATACTTGGGATTCGGGCTTATCTGTTGGAAAACGAAAGTGGATTGAGCTAAAATTCTGGACCGTGAAGAAGTTTTAGGTAAAAACTTGTTTGGGCTGAAAGAAAAGCATATGAGCTGGAATGTTTCGAAGATTGTGGGTAGGCACTGAGACCCGAAATGAGTTGGAAGGGAGGCACATGGGCCGGAATGATTCATGAGCTGTGAACTGGTGCCTAGGCTGAATGAGGAAAATTTGGGGGGGGGGGGGGGGGGGGCTTTGAAGAGCGTGATTCTTGAGCTGGAATGTTCTGAGAATTGGGTGCTTGGGCCAGAATGTGTTTGGGCTAGAAGTAAAGCGCATGGGCCGAAGTGATTTCTAAACCATGTTCTGGATGTGAATTGGAATTTGGGCCAAGTGATTATGATTGGGCCTGAAGATGATATCCATGTCTAGGATCGTGGGTCAAAACCTGAGTGAAAAAGTCTTCCTGGACTAGAATGGGCCTCGAAAAGGAAAGGCCCGATGGATTTTTATGGATCGCTTTAGGTGGATTTGTTTTTTTTCATGGGCCTGGAACTAAATTGATAATTCAAATTGGGCGAAAGAGAGAAATCACCTAAGTCTAAACTTTTGGGTCGAAGCCCAAATGTTTCACATATCAAACCAAACAGGGCCTCTGGGCCGCAAACAATAAAGCCGTAAATTCAGGTTGGGCTGAGTTGATGTAGGAAAAGCTCCTATCAATTCCTAGGCTGGGTAGTGGGCCGATCACACAAGTAGACAAGGCCCATACAAATTCCACATGTCCTCACTTGACACTTATCCAATTCGGGTATGGATCGATCCGGAGAGGTGCTTGGGGCGTGGGCCCAGGTCGCCACGAAGGAATAGGGCTCGCACGCTATTCTCTTTGGGCTTCCCCACTTTTTTCACATCACCTGAAGGTGTGCGTCTACGGTCGGGTCTTTGACTGACCAAACAATTGGCTAGGTAAGGGCACTGCTAGGAAAACGCTTGGGGCTAAAGCCCAGGTATTAAGGGGATGTGGTTAGACGACATCCTCCTCTTTTCCCCCACTTATTCACATCACCTAAAAGGTGTGAGTCCCTGACAGGGGACCCTCAAACGGGTCCCGGGGTGGAATAGGTTTGCGTGGACCCTCGCTCTCATATGATGCAAAGGTACAGAAATTTAAATTGCGCACAAAAGTAAACAAACAAAGAATTAAAGCCATAAATAAACATTTTCGAGTTAAGCCCTCTTTCTTAAAATTAAACAAGTTAAAATTAAGAGTTTTATCCCCAGCAGAGTCGCCAGTCTGTGAGCTTCGATTTTAAACCCCTATCCTATGTGGATTAAGTTGATTAGGATCTAGTCGGGTTTTAGGTCCACTTATAACCTAAGATTAATAACTATGTCTTATAACAATAATATTAAAACCTAAGCTAGCTCACTAGAACCTATTATGAGTCGCCACCTAATTTTAGCCTATGTCAAATTAGGAAAGGAGAGTTCGGGTTCGGGGGCTTGATATTCGACTTATTTAGGGTTCAAATCACTTTCATTACCCTTCCTAGGTCGTTTTTTCTCTACTTGGTTTATCTACGGCTTATTACGAGTCATTTTCACCTAAGTGCGCGAGCTTCTTTTTTTTGTGTTTTTTAGCATTTTTGACAGAAAATTAAAGTGATATTAAAAGCTATCTAAACTAGGGTTTCGGAGGCAGAATTAGGTCGAATTTTGCTTACGTCCGTAGCCACGGACCCCATGTCCGAGACCACAGACCCCAGTTAACCTAATTATACAGAAGAGTCGAAATTAAAGGAAAACAAAAAAAAATGCAAAGTCAGGGGCCACGGACAGGCTGTCCGGGGGCCCGGACATTATTAGAAAACCTAAATTTTGAATTTTTTAAAATCCCGCCGCCGTCCGTGGGCGTCCGGGCTTACGGACAGGGAGTCCGGGACCCCGGACATGACGTCCGTGGGTGCAGACCGCCCTCGGACGGCGGCGTTGAGGCTGTTCCCGAAGGTGTTTTTGGCTCAAATTTTATGGGTGTGTAGCCTGAAAGATGTACAAGACGTTAGTGATTGAAAGTTCTCAATTTGAATTCAAATTAAGCACGAAACTTGGTAAACAAGTTATTGGACAGAAGCTTAAACAAACAGCAATACAGAAGCGTAAAAAGGTTAGTTTGAACCTAAAATTTGACAGAGAGTTAATAATGTCGTGGGGAATTAGAAAAGTAGAATTGTAACCTGTTTTACCTTCGAAATCAAGAGGATTCTTCACGTCGAGATTCTTCGGAGGCTCTGATGGTGCCGGTTCTGGATTGTGTTCGACCCGAGCTTCTGGTTGTTGATTGTTGAAGGTGTTCTTCACGTTTTGGAGGTGTTTTGGTTGATGTTTGATGATGATTGTGATGTTGTGGGAGTTGAAAAATATGTTTTGGTGTTGATTTTGGTGAGATTTCGGTGTTTGATTGTGGCTCTGGAGTTCAAAAACGTGGAGAGAGAGAGACAGCTGCCTTCTTTGAGAGTCTAGGGTTCTTCAGGTTCTCCTTTGATCATGGGATAAGGTTCCTTATATAGGCTTCCTTAAAGATAGAAAAATCCGGTAAAAACCGAGATTTACCGACGTTTTAACTCAAGGGCTTCCAAAAGGAATTTGATTATGAAATTTCACACATGGGTAAAGGATGACATTTCTGATTTTTCTAAAGTGGAATCGAATTTTTTGGATATTGGAATATTTTTAAATCCAATTTCTCGTCAGATTCAATCAGAAATTGCTAGAAATTATTGGAAATTCGAAAAATCAAAATTCAACGCCATTATGCTTCAGATGTCATCCTCTATCATGGGTTAAAATTTCAAAGCATTTTGAATTGATTTGACCCTTATTTGGAGGAGAGAGAAAGCCTATAGGGGGCTTAGGAGCCTTGAAAAATTATGAAAATGCCCCTGGAGATGACTCTGTCCCTAGTACTCTGAAATGTGCCGATCGAACTGGGAACCCTCGCTACTAGCCTATTAGTAGAGACTCTCTTCCGGGGGGTTGAAATTTTGGGTATAACAGCGGGTTGAGTAATTACCCGATAACGGTTAGTAAACCATAATGACACAATCCACGAAACAAATGAGAGTGGAAAGATAAGTGAACCTCCCTCAAGAGGATTAACGATAGTTCGAAGATGTGAACTAGTAAAGAAGGTAAAAGAGACCTAATTGATTAGTAGCTCCCTTGAGACACGGTCAACCTCCTATATGAGGATTTTACCAATTTAAGAAATTAACCGAAAGTATGAGTAAGTGGAATGTATGGGTAACTCTTTAAACCTAAGATTAACCGAACTAAAGTAATGTTCCCAAGTCATTAGAAACATCGAGAGTGATGCTTCTAGATTAATATACATAATATTATTAAAACTCCGAGAGAGGAGTGTATGGGAATGAGAGTAGTCCGAGAGTAGTCGGACCTAAGTAAAAGAGATAGGAACTAAGAGAGAGTTCTGTGAGCTAGTTGAACCTTCCCACCATGCTAGACCCGGAGTAGGGTCGAAACCGGGGAAGTAAGACTATGCTAGAGAGCCATGAGTTTTGGCCTAAGTATGAATTAAGAGTAACAAGCGTGATGTAGGAGACCTGTAGCGTCTCGAGAATCTACAAGAGCTTGAGTATAAATAACCCAAGAGTGTGGGTGAGATAATGAGTATAAATAACCCAAGAGTGTGGGTGAGTGAGATAATGAGTATAAATAACCCAAGAGTATGGGTGAGATGATGAGAATAAGTGACCCGAGAGAGAGTGGGTGAGTTATTGAATAAGTAAACAAGGCATAGTGAGGTATAACCCTCAGGGCCTAAGAGTAAACAGATACAACTAACAACCTTGTTATGTTAGTTAGGAATTGTGTTCCGTGATTGGATGTAGATTCCTTGAGTATTACACGTACTTATTGTATTGCTATGATGCATGTTGTTTGACTAAATGAACTCCATGTATATCCGACTAAGTGGTTGGCATACCCCGGTTAGCGCTCGGGGTATGCGAATTTCATATGCAGCGTTAAGCTGAGCCCCTAGGGCGATGTTTTTATTTTATAGGTACACCGAAGATGTTACCGTTCGAGAGTAGGACGGGGTCGGTGGGTTGCATGGGTAGTAGTTTTAATTACTTATGTATTGAAGGAGGTGTAAGACCGAATATGTTGTCGGCATCCATTTATTGTAGACTCGGTATAGTAGAAAAATGATTTGAGTATTGTATTTGTATTGTGTACTCGGTTGTTCCAGTTTATCAGACCGTTACGGTATGCAAGGAAGGCCTGGTTAGCCATATGGGTGGCTAACGGCGTTGTTTCACCCCTCGTTGTAATTAGAGTTCCGCTGCGTGAGTAGCAGTAATTGGTGACAATTTAAGAGGTAATGACGAGCTTAACGGTTGGGGTGTTACAGAATTACTGTAAACTCATTTCATGCTTTATCTTGCAAGGTGGCAAACACACAGAAAAACAAGTTGGCATACAAGCCGGTGTAACCCGGTAGGACATAGGTTGCAAGAAAATCATACCTGTCACCAAGGTCCACTCTATTGTGTCCTCTTATGTTCCTTGAATAATCTTTGAACAACTAGTAACATTACATTTGTTTCCATTAAATCGGGGCAATACAATTGTTAAACGACTAGTGCGCCCATAGTTAACCCCGGTACCCCGTTATACTTAGTTTTACTCTTGTGATCTTAAGTTCACAACTCTCACATCAATCCTAACACTTGTTTACACATTTTAAGGCCTTTACATGTCACCAAACAAGGCCTAAACATCATCTAAAACCATTACCATCCAATCCCCCATCATTAGAAGGCTTAATACAATTTTTTTTTCTTCTTTGGTCTGGACCGCCCCTCTGGGCCGGTCCTAGGGGCAGTCCACAAAAGAAGCTACACGGTTTTGCAGAACTGCACTGGACCTCCCCACAGGGGCGGTCCCTAGGGGCGGTCCAGAACAGACCCCATTTTAAAAACTGTTTTTCTACACATTTTGAACTCCAAATTCATCCCAATCTTTTCCCACTTATTCCACAATCTTTCCACATGTTTCCTACATGTTTAAACACCTTAAAACATGCACTAAACCTCTCCAAATCTTTGGTTTAGTCCACCACCCAGTCCTTGCTCAAATTTAACAAATCCAACTCTCACATTTTGCATTTTACACTCTTTTGCATTTCTTACTTCTTCTTAGTTGTTTCTACCTCCCATCAAACTTACCAAATCCATCAATGACCATTACCAATCATTCCTACATAAATGCACTTCTAAAACCCACATTCACTCCTTGTTTCACAAGTTACAAACACCCACTCTTTTTCTTGAAATTCCAAGTTACCAAGCATCATTATGCTACAGATTTTGCACTCTCTTATCTCCAATCTCCATGTATGGCTACAAGGCTATTAAACCACTCTACTCAACACTACAAACACCTAAGTTCTCCCATTCACCATGCCATCATCAAAACACTCATTTCCTAGCAAAATTTTGCCATAACCTCCCCATAAACCTAACATCTCCACATTCCTCAATTTTCACCATATCAAATCCTAATCTAGCCACATCCTTACAAGGGTCCTACCAGCACACAATAAATCCTCAAATTCCATCAACAACAACATAACTCCAAAATCTCAATAAACCACAATATAAACACAAACTCAAAACACTTGGCTCCAAGGCCCTTTTAATTCACAATTAATTTCACAAATCTCTCCAAAATCAACTAAACACAATTCAAACATGGATTGCAATTCATACTTTGGGTTCATTAATTTTTTTACCCATCCCCAACTCTAAAACAATTAAAACAAGGTTTAAGGTAGGTTTCTTTCCTTAATTCACAAGTCTCTCCTTAATTCTCCTCTTGCTCCTCCTCTCCTCAAATTCGTTCAAGTGGGGATGGAGTTGCCAAACTCCATCCCAACATTCAAGAAACACAAAGATGCATTCTATTAATCATTTAAACCCTTAAGAAATC
This sequence comes from Limonium bicolor, assembly GCA_023374045.1. NCBI lineage: Eukaryota > Viridiplantae > Streptophyta > Magnoliopsida > Caryophyllales > Plumbaginaceae > Limonium > Limonium bicolor. The sequence continues at coordinate 42,328,945 of CM041776.1, read as the reverse complement.
TTAATTCAATTAAGGGGCTTAAAACACATAGTTAGGGTTTTACCTTTTTGGTGCTTTCAAGAAGGGCTTTCAAGCCTTGAATAAAAAGGGGGTTCCCACCACAATTGGAGGGTTGAAAAGAAGCTTAAAATCAAGAAGAAAAACAAGGTATCAAAGAGGGTAAAAAATGGCCAACACCATGGGTGGAGAAAATGAGGTTTTTCTTGGAGATTTTTACCTTAGGAGAGAGAGGAGACTCTAAGCTTCAATATGATGTCATTTTCTCTTCAAATGGGAAAAACCCATGGAGATGAAGTTCATCCTTTTTAAATTCCGAAAAGAGAGGAAGATAGAGGATGATGAGAGGAAGAAGAATATGTGGTTATTTTTGTGTTTTGAGCTTTAATGAAGCTTGGGCATGAGGTTGAATATAGAGTAGCCATGGGAGACCTTCAAAAACGTCCAAACCAGCAGAGAGGAAGTCAGCTGGAGGAGGAAGGAAAAGAAGAAAGAGAGGAAAGAGAGGAGGGAAAAGAAATAAAGGAGGAGAGAGAGTGTGTTTTGCTTTTGTACTTTTTCCTCTTTTCTATTTCTTTCTAACTAGCTAGTATTAGAGAGGGGTTGTTCTATCTAATTAAAAACCGGCCCCTATTATAACATGTAAGCTGGAGCGTTTTTCGTCTTTTACAGAAAACGCTCGTTATTTTACCCGGTTTAGAACTATTCACTAACCGAGCCCGTTTTCCGGAATTTTCTCATTTAATTAATTTTAATGGATCTTAGGCTCCCATTAATGTTTACTTATAGTTATATGATCAACTATAATTTTTACGGGGTCATTTGACTGTTTAAAGTCACGTTTTCGGGTTTTCTCGAAAAACGCGCTTTAAGACTCCGTTAGCATTTTAACGCATTATTTGGATCTGTTTTCTTCCGGAATTTTTACCATATCTTAGTGTGTAATTAGGGTATAAAAATATATTTATAACCCTAGTGAAGGTTATATACCTCCTAAAATAATTAAATAAGCGTTTTCACGTTTTGTGACTTTTATGCATTTTCTTTTTCTTTTTGGTTTTTATTTCTTCACCAATGATCTTTAGGACTTAATTAGCCTTAGAAAATCATAATTACATAATTAATTAACATATTAAGGTTTGGGGTATTTCACGTACATCTCCGAGTTGAAGACCGCCTACGAAACCTTGGATGTTCCTACTGGTGCCAAGGTTCGTCTTGCCGCTTACTACCTGAAGGGTTCGGCAAGGAGTTGGTGGAAGTTAGTACGGGAAGATAAAATCACGGATCCTGCTTTTGGTTGGAGGGAGTACACGACTTTGCTGCAACCCAAGTATTACCCGGTGCATGTACAAGAGGCTAAGCGCCTGGAGCTGGACAGTCTGAGGCAAGGGGACAAGATGTCGGTTGATGAATACTATACCGCCTTCACCGACCTTACCTACCTGCTACCAGACCTGGGTTACTCAAACCGGGTTCTGGTAAACCGTTTCTACAACGGACTCAGCCACCGCCTATGCTACGGGATGGGGCCAGCTGAATATACCACCTTGCAGGTAATTAGAATACCACTTGATGTGAATAAGAGTATACAATGAGTAAGTGTGAATGTGAGTATGATTTGTGGGGCATAACTAACACCCTAAACTATAGGAGTGCTATCATGCCGCTGCTAAGGTCAAATCACCGTCCAACTAAGGGACGAGGAGAACGCGCATAAGCGCAAGGCTTCGAGCGAGGGCCAGAACACGCAAGGGTACGGGGGAAGATTGAAGAAGAAACCTTACCCCCAGTCACAGAAAGGCCTGCAACAGGGCGGCAAGGGCCAGGCCCAGACCACCACTGTTGAGGAGCCACTCCAGCTCACCTATGCATATGCGGCTAAGCCCCTACGCTCTCACCCGCCACAGGCCAGTACGGGATCTGGACCGAAGCGCCACTACTACTGCAAGTGGTGCAACGGAGACCACCCCGGTAAGGACTGCAAGGGAAACGATGTGTAGTGCCGCTACTGCAAGAAGCTGGGGCACTGAGACTATGAGTGCTTCCAGAACCCTAACGGTAGGAACTACAGGCCTAAGAGGCAATGGAAAGGAAAGGCTGCCGTGACCACTGAGGGCCCGAAGGCGACTAGTCAGTCATCCTCGGATCAGGTGTTATACCCAAAATTTCAACCCCCCCGGAAGGGAGTCTCTACTAATAGGCTAGTTTGGTCAAGTAGCAAGGGTTCCCGGTTCGATCGGCACATCTCAGGGTACTAGGGACAGCTTAATCATCTCCAGGGGCATTTTCGTAATTTTTCAAGGCTCCTAAGCTCTCTATAGGCTTTCTCTCTCCTCTAAAGAAGGGTCAAATCAATTCAAAATGCTTTGAAATTTTAACCCATGATAGAGGATGACATTTTAAGCATAATGGCATTGGAATTTTGATTTTTACAGTTTCCTATAATTTTCTAGCAATTTCCGATCGAATCTGACGAGAAATTGAATTTAAAAATATTCCAACATTTAAAAAATTCGATTCCACTTTAGAAAAATCACAACTGTCATCCTTGACACGTGGCTAAAATTTCACAGCAAAATTCCTTTGGGAAGTCACTTAACTAAAATGCCAAAAAATCTAACTTTTACTAGATTTTCTTTATCTTTAAGAAAGTCTATATAAAGGGATAGATCTTTTGATAAAATCAGAATCTCATAAGCTCTTAGAACCCTAGGCAGTCAAAACTCTTTTCCATAGCCAGCCTCCCACGTTTTTGCACCTTCAAGCACCAAAACAACACCGAAATCAACACCGAAACACGTTTTCCAATTCCCAACACATCAAAAATCATCAAACATCAACCAAACCACCTCCAAAACGTGAAGAACACCCTCAACAATCAACAACCAGAAGCTCGGGTCGAACTCAATCCAGAACCGGCACCATCGGAGCCTCCGAAGAATCCCGACGTGAAGAAGCATCTTGAATTTGAAGGCTACACGTGCATAATTTTTTAGCCAAAAACACCTTCGGGAACCACCAGAAAACCCCTGTCCGTGGGTGGTCTGTGACCTCGGACCTCTGGTCCGGAACCACGGACGGGTTGTCCGTGGCCACGGACACCCACCGATGGCGGCGGGATTTTTAAATTTTCAAAATTTAGGTTTCTTTAACAATGTCCAGGCCCACGGACATCCTGTCCGTGGCCCCGGACTTTTCAAATTTTCGTCTGTTTAATTCGACTTTTATGTTCACGTAGGTTAACTAGGGTCCGTGGGTTCGGACATTAGGTCCGTAGCCACGGACAGAAACAAAATTTGACCTAATTCTGCCTCCGAAACCCTAGTTTAGGTTGTTTAAATTTTCACTTTAATTTTTTGTCAAAAAACGCTAAAAAATAAAAAAAAATAGAAGCGCGCACTTAGGTTAAAAATGACTCTGTAGTAAGCCGTAAATAAACCAAGTAGAGGAAAAACAACCTAGGAAGGGTAATGAAATAATTTGAACCCTAAATAAGTCGAATACCAAGACCCCGAACCCAAACTCTACCTTTCCTAATTTACTCTAGGTTAAAATTAGGTGGCGACTCATAATAGGTTCCAGTGAGCTAGCTTAGGTTTTAATAATTATTGTTATATGACATAGTTATTAATCTTAGGTTATAATCGGACCTAAAACCCGATTAGATCCTAATCAACCTAATCAACATAGGGTAGGGTTTAAAATCGAGGCTCACAGACTAGCGACTCTACTGGGGACAAAATTCTTAACTTTAACTTGTTTAATTTTAAGAAAGAGGGCTTAACTCGAAAATTGTTTATTTGTGGCTTTATTACATTGTTTGTTTACTTTTGTGCGCACTTTAATTCTTGCACCTTTGCATCATATGAGAGCGAGGGTCCACGCAAACCGATTTCACCCCGGGACCCATTTGAGGGTCCCCTGTTAGGGACTCACACCTTTTAAATGATGTGAATAAGCGGGGGAAAAGAGGAGGGTGTCGTGACCACACCCCCTTAATACCTGGGCCTTAGCCCCAAGCGTTTTCCTGGCAGTGTCCTTACCTAGCCCATTGTTTGCTCAGTCCAAGACCCAACCGTAGACGCACACCTTCAGGTGATGTGAAAAAAGTGGGGAAGCCCAAAGAGAATAGCGTGCAAGCCCTATTCCTTTGAGGTGACCTAGGCCCATGCACCAAGCACCTCTCCGGATCGATCCATACCCGGTTGGATTTAAACGTCTAGTGAGGACATGTTGAATTTGTGTGGGCCTTGTTTGCTTGTATGATCGGCCCATTACCCAGCCTAGAGATTGATAGGAACTTCTCCTACTTTAACCTAGCCCAAACCGAATTGGCAGCTCTATTTATTTGCGGCCCAGAGGTCCTGTTTGGTTTAATATGTGAGTCATTTGGGCTTCGGCCCAAAAGCTTGACTAATGTGATTTCCTTCTGGCCCAATTTGAATTATCCAATTGGTTCTAGGCCCATAAAAGAAATTCACCTAAACTTGAAATAACTCACAAATCCTGTAAATAAAATATTTTTCGGCTTAGCAACCATCTTCTCTGGCCAAAAGAAAGTTAGGCCCATTTGTGATTTAAGGACCATTCCAGCCCAGGTGTTTTACTCCAGGCCCAAACACATTCCGGCCCAAGGGCTCATTCTAGTCTAGGTAGACTTCTTATCATGACCCTAACCCAAAACCCTAGATCTAGGTGTCACCTCTCAGGCCCAATCAAAGCCATCTGTTTAGATTTCAGTCCAAATTCCAGTTCATAGTCTGAAAGATACTCCAGCCCAAACACCTCATTCTCTGGGTATCCTGGCCCACTTGCTTTCAGCCTAAGTCTATTTCGATCTATCTTGTGAAGCGTCATTCTCACCTTACTATCTTTCAGCTTACTTCCTTTTGTTAGCTAATAATAGACACCTTGGAAATAGGTAGACCCAAGTCCTAAGTGTGGTCCAATCAACATGGAAGCCCAGCTCGCAATTTTGGAACAAAACACATGGCCACCATTGATGCCATGGAGCAGAGACATAGTGCTGCCATGGACGCAGTGGAATCCAACTACGTCGCTGTTATCGAAGAGTTGAAAGCAAAGGCTCTTTCCCTTGAGTCCAAACGTCAAGCTCGGGATGAGTTAGTGGACAGGCTTCTCAACACCCTTTATGACTGCATTGACTTTGGCTCCATTAGGGTCCGAGGATCGGAGGGGAATGTCAAAGAAATTGCTACAGAACTCAGGAATGTGATCAGACAACCGGGAGCAGCAACTTGCATCCAAAGCTGCACCCGTAAGAGAACCAGGCAACATGAGGAAGACAGTGATCGACAATCAAGAGGACCTGGTTGGAGCGTTGGGACAGTAGAACCATCCCGACGGAGTTCTCGACCGAGAGAGTTTACAGACATCGGTCGAACACCAAGACAAGCACTTGAAGAGCGTCGGAGAAGATATCCGATGCAACCGCTCGCCCTAAGACCAGGAGCTACTCATTTGGGGAAGGATCTTAATCAATTTTGTCACTTCCATCAGCTGCCCGGTCATGACACTGACCGCTGCGGGGCCCTACAACACATAATCCAGGATCTGATTGACCAAGGGCTCCAATTCTAAGAACGTGGTGGAGAGTGCAGAGCACGCGTGCCGAGAATCATCAGAAATGTTGTTTTTTTAGTGTTTTTCTCATTAAATGCTTTTCTTTTCTTGATTAGTCGTCTTTCAACTTTTGTAGTAGTAGTTTTTCTTGATCATTTTCGGTAGTTTTCCTGAGTTTGTAATTTCCAACATTATTTTTCGTTGAATAAAACAAAGTTCCATAATTTTTGTACAAAGCATTATTCATTAATTCAAAAAACTTAAAAAAAAAGAGCACTCACGTCTTTCAAGGATCACGAAGTAATTTTTCTGACTATGCAATGGAACGACTTGTCTCTTGTTTCTAAAAATTTGAACATGTCTAACCAAACACCACAACTCACCCCATAATATCCAAACAACCCACAAAGAGGTTCAAAGTCCACATCTATCGAATTGTTGTCACAAACCCCAAATCAATACTGAGGGCAATCTAAGTTTAAGTTTGTCATTTTTTATCTTTTGTTTAAATGTGCGAACGAGTTTCGGAGTGAAAATCTCGTGCGAGTGTCTTGAGTGGAAAAACCATGAGCGAACAAGCGTGTCATTTTTACACGACTCCGGTGAGACCATATTCAAAGGTGAGGTAAATGGCATAACTCCAACCGAAGGAGATAATTTGTAAATTTACTCTTAGACCTGCGAAAAGTAACAAGGAGCGGATATAAAACTATCAGGAATGACGAAGCACCTAGGTACAACACCACATCGCCAAAAGCTTGTGAACCCTGACATTAAACCCTAGGCACCCCCGCTGAGCCTTTCATATATTCCTTTTTGATATTATGAACTCCACAAAAACCTAACCAATGATGAATGTCCGACCCGGTGACCAATGGAAGCAAGGAGCCCAATTCTCAGATAACATTCTCATCAGTCCAAAGAAGCAATGCCGCTATCAGCATGATGAAGCGATCCGTAAATGGTCCCAGAGTGACACAGGATCCAAAGAGCTAACATCAAAAGCAGCTCTCCATGTTCAAAACCAGGAAACATAAGAACCCCGAAGAAAAAGAGATTCAAAGAAAGGCAAACCTAAAAAGCCTCGAAGAAATCCAAAATTGGAAGAAAGGGAAAAGGTGCAAGGAACAACCCAAAAGTTCCAGGTTCCAAGCTCATAAGCAAAGTCATCATGAAGTAGCCAAACGACTTCAAGGCAAAGAAGACAAGTCCGAGAGAAGGTGCAAGTTGCAGCTTTGGTCACTCTTATAGCTCCATATACCTAAATATCCCTTCATGGTCCCGTTGTCTTTTATCACACCCCATGGCCACGTTATAAGCTTTAAAGACTTCCAACTTGATAGTTGTGTGTCCAATCACATGAAAGTAACAGATCAAATGCGTAAATCCATCAAATGTCGAATTCAATGGTCTAAAAGTTATGACCATGAGCGAGAAATGAGTGCAAACGCCAAACACATCGTGTGTAGGTTAGGAAGCACCATATCAAAGCATAAGCCTTAACCCTGTGAGGACGAGACTTGTTCGCACGTTTAATCAAAGAAAATACTAGGGGCAATCGATCGTTCCAATCGATTGCCATGAACTCTAGCTCAGATGGTCCTAAGGAAAAATACTGGGGGCAATTGTAGGTTGCACTAATTGCCATGACAACACCAAGTGAAGCCCAAAGCTTGAGCACCACCATCCCACCACAGGCACACATAAGCCCTTACCTCTACATCAAACGCCACAGGCACACATAAGCCCTTACCTCCACATCAAACACCTCAGGCCCACATAAGCCTTTACCTTCACATCATACACCACAAGTCCATCCAAAGTCCTGACCAACACACAAACACCGCACACTCCCACCAGCGGCATGTTCATCCTCTAAGAAGCAAATTGCAGATCTGAAATTCTTAGTTAGGAAATGATTATTTCACTTTCCTTTTTCAGTAGAATTTTACTCAAGCATTGCCACGTTTGGCACAGTTTCTAGTAATTTTGTGCTTTGAACAATTTTCAGTTCTCATCATTGCCATGTTTGGCACATTTTCAACCGTTCCTTGTTTTGGACAAGCTTCCTACAAACACTCTAGTTGCATTTTACATAACACCTCAACATTGCCAAGTTTGACACCTTTTCCAACAATTTCCTGTTTTGAACGAGTATCTTTCATATATTTTGATTTCATACATCTTATCATCATTGCCATGTTTGGCACTCCAGTAATCAGTTTTCATCGTTTGCATGAGACCATTATCTTCCTAACTTATTTTAGTTCGAGACCTAAAATCAGTGTGAGCCCCTGCAGTTTCCTCATTCAGTACGAGACCTAGCATCTTCATTCAATGTGTGACCCAGAATCAGTGCGAAATCCAGCTTTTTCTTCATCCGTTTAGTACTAGACTCCAGTGCGAGACCATGCATCTTCATCAGTGCGAGACCATCATATTCGTCAGTGCGAGACCTATCACCTTCATCAGTGCGAGACCGAGCATCATCATCCAATGCGAGACCAGTACGAGACCTAGTATCATCTTCAGTGCGAGACAAGTACGAGACAGAGCGTGATCTAAGTTGGCGGGGCAGAGGCAATAAGTCCCCATCTTTATGTCAACTTCTTGGGAGAAACAACTAGTGGGCAGTGGCAATAAGTCCCCTTGGTAATCTAGAAGTTATCCCAGCACCCCAGTTGGTGGGCAGAGGCAATACGTCCCCATAGTATACCAACCAGGAGCATTAGAACGGGTTTCGGTCCCCAGAAGCATCCTAGCATCATCAACATCATCAGTATCGTCAGCATCATCAGTCATTAGCATTTCAACATCCTTGCATTTGCATACCACTCAATTTTCACTTGTTAGGTTGTCAACGCCTTAGAATCGCTTGACATTATCTCATTTCATATTTTAGGTAGTCAACGCCTTAGAATAGCTTGACATCATTTCATTCATTATAGGTAGTCAACTCCTTAGAATAGCTTGACATCATATCATCCATATAGGTAGTCGGCGCCTTAGAATAGTCTGACATTACTTCATTTTTACCTTTAGGTGGTCGACGCCTTAGAATCGCTCGACATCCTTCCACTTTACTCATAGGTAGTCAGCGCCTTAGAACAGCTCGACAATTTATCGAATATCAATTGCATGTGGGTTCTTATAAGATCCAAAATTTTGGGGTATCACTCAAGCATCAACCAGCCTTTTCATTTCCATTACAAAGTCTAGTTGACGGGGGGCAATCTGTTATACCCAAAATTTCAACCCCCCTAGAAGGGAGTCTCTACTAATAGGCTAGTTTGGTCAAGTAGCAAGGGTTCCCAGTTCGATCGGCACATCTCAGGGTACTAGGGACAGCTTAATCATCTCCAAGGGCATTTTCGTAATTTTTCAAGGATCCTAAGCCCTCTATAGGCTTTCTCTCTCCTCCAAAGAATGGTCAAATCAATTCAAAATGCTTTGAAATTTTAACCCATGATAGAGGATGACATTTTAAGCATAATGGCATTGGAAGTTTGATTTTTAGAGTTTCCTATAATTTTCTAGCAATTTCCGATTGAATCTGACGAGAAATTGAATTTAAAAATATTCCAACATTTAAAAAATTCGATTCCACTTTAGAAAAATCACAATTGTCATCCTTGACACGTGGCTAAAATTTCACAACAAAATTCCTTTGGGAAGTCACTTAATTAAAATGCCAAAAATCTAACTTTTACTAGATTTTCTTTATCTTTAAGAAAGTCTATATAAAGGGATAGATCTTTTGATAAAATCAGAATCTCATAAGCTCTTAGAACCCTAGGCAGTCAAAACTATTCTCCATAGCCAGCCTCCCACGTTTTTGCACCTTCAAGCACCGAAACAACACCGAAATCTCACCGAAATCAACACTGAAACACGCTTTCCAATTCCCAACACATCAAAAATCATCAAACATCAACCAAACCATCTCCAAAACGTGAAGAACACCCTCAACGATTAACAACCAGAAGCTCGGGTCGAACTCAATCCGGAACCGGCACCATCGGAGCCTCCGAAGAATCCCGACGTGAAGAAGCATCTTGAATTCGAAGGCTACACATGCATAATTTTTTAGCCGAAAACACCTTCGGGAACCACCAGAAAACCCCTGCCCGTGGGTGGTCCGTGACCTCGGACTTCTGGTCTGTGACCAAGGACGGGTTGTCCGTGGCCATGGACACCCACGGACGGCGGCGGGATTTTTAAATTTTCAAAATTTAGGTTTTCTTTAACAATGTCCGGGCCCATGGACATCCTGTCCGTGGCCCCGGACTTTTCAAATTTTGTTTTCTGTTTAATTCGACTTTTATGTTCACGTAGGTTAACTAGGGTCCGTGGGTTCGGACATTAGGTCCGTAGCCACGGACGGAAACAAAATTTGACCAAATTCTGCCTCCGAAACCCTAGTTTAGGTTGTTTTAATTTTCACTTTAATTTTCTATCAAAAACGCAAAAAAATAAAAAAAATAGAAGCGCGCACTTAGGTTAAAAACGACTCTGTAGTAAGCCGTAAATAAACCAAGTAGAGGAAAAATGACCTAGGAAGGGTAATGAAAGTAATTTGAACCCTAAAAAAGTCGAATACCAAGCCCCCGAACCCAAACTCTACCTTTCCTAATTTACTCTAGGTTAAAATTAGGTGGCGAATTATAATAGGTTCCAGTGAGCTAGCTTAGGTTTTAATAATTATTGTTATATGCCATAGTTATTAATCTTAGGTTATAAGCGGACCTAAAACCCGATTAGATCCTAATCAACGTAATCAACAAGGGTAGGGTTTAAAATCGAGGCTCACATCAGGGGAACTCTAACTCTCAGAAGGGGAAAGGGGCGGGAGCTGGCAAGGCCACCCTGAATGTGGTAGATCGGTCAGAGGGAGCTGGACCCTCTTCTAGACCAGGTACTACTTTAATCGTTGAGTTAACTAATTGATTGCTTACCGCATTTCATGCATGAGAGTTAATAAGTCTAAATCAATAAATACATGGACAATAAGTTGGAGTATGCAGACTGTATATTGTGAGTGGTTAGAACTGGTGTAATTTAAACAAATGAAAAAGAAATTAATAACTCAAATATCTGTCGAGCTGCAAATAAAACCCAGTCGCAGTAGTATAGTAAGACAGAAGCGGTCGGGGTCAAACCGTGGGACTTATAGTGAAATAATATAGTACCTAAGCTTGTCACAAAAGGGGGAAGATAATTGACTCGTTTTTGTAATCTGATACAACAACAGATTAAATTAACTGAGTGGAAGACAAATTAAAGGGACTCCGGGTTCAGGTTTATATAATCTGATTAATTATGCTATCTCTACCGGTTTATTATAATAGTTTGGCAAAATTCCTGTTTTTATCTTAAGGACTAAATCATAGACTCAAAAGGACTTGTTTACCAGAAAATGCTCGGTCTAATCTAGACTCGAGCAAAACACATGTAAACGGAATTAAGTGCGAGGAATTATATTTGCATCTGAAAATACTAACTTATTAAATCATAATAAGCTTTCTCCAGATTTACGGCTTAGTTAACCTGTCTATTTATCACTGGTCTGATCAAAATAGACTTTGTAAAGCATTTTAATAAATTTATTAAAAAGGTAAGAGATAAACTTTAATCGTAACAAACTGTATTTATTTTAACCGGTAGAAATATAGATTACATAACTAAACAAACTATAATTAAACCTTCCCCCGGAGTAAATCCTCCTTAGCCTGACATATTAACTGGTAATATGTCAGTCAGAGGTTGGACGTAATATTAATGCAATGTTGTAGAGGTGTGGATGATGAATGGAGAAATGAAGAGAACGAAGAGTGGAAAGTGTACGTAGGAATTTGTATGTGGATTGAGTGTTTTGGAGTGTTGAGTTCTGGGGATCGACGTGTGTTTTTGGTTGAAGGTGCAGTGTGTTTATATAGAAGAAAGGAAGAGGAAGAAGACAGGTTGGAGAGGAGACAGAGCTGGAGACAGACGCGTCAGGGATTTAAGGTAGGCGCCTGATATGGTTTATGGAGTAGATGGATATGTCTGCACCTGCCGCAAAGGAAGAGGCAAGTCGGCAAAGAAAACCAGTCGACAGTTTCTGGATCTGGGTTGCATTTACACGCGTCCTTGTTTGTGTCCGTCCATTTTTCCACGGACATATTCTTCAAATTGCTCACGTCCGCCCCTTGTCCGTCCATAATTCCACGGACGTATTCATTTCCTTATTTCTGTCCGGCCAAATAAGCACGGACGTAACACGGTTGCTATATTTGCCGCGTCCGGACCACCGTCCGGACCTCCATGGTTCGGACGCTTGTATTTTCTGTTGCGTCCGTGTTTTTCTCCGTGGATGTGCCACGGACAGCTTCTTGTCCGGCCTTATTAACCCGGACATGCCACAGACGGGTTTTTGAATTGTCCGAACCACTTTGTCCGGACCACCTTGGTCCGGACAACAATTGTTTTGCTCCTAAAATATTCGTTTTAGCTCCGTTTTAAGATCCGTTTGCGCCTATGCGTTCGTCTCTTCGTCTACTTTCATCCTAGCTTGGTTTTCCTAATGTTTAACCAATAAATTTGTGAGATAACTAATAAAACATAAACTAAAGGAAAACTAAGCAAAGTGGAGAAATGAGCAAGAAAAGTGCTAATATAATAGATGAAATACACCTATAAAACATGCTCATTTGGACACTTATCAGTCCCCCACACTTATCTTTTTGCTTGTCCTCATGTAAAACCATGTACCCAAGCAAGTAGGGAATGCTCAATACTAACAAATATTATTATGAAGGGTAGGATAAAGAGGTGAACAGTACATGATCTCAAACTTTTTGAGAAGTGTGATCTATCAACTGCTGGTGGCACAGGTGTACTCAGGGTAAAAATAAAAATTAGGGTTTCTGGGTATGATCCGGAGTACTTCAATGCTTCTTAGTTAAGGTGACTTTGAAAACTTTTACCATGGCCAACTTCTCTCAAGAATGGGCATTGAGGAGAAAACAAAAGGAAAAATAGATTTATGCATTTGTTTCACTTTTGCATAAGAGATGAGAATATAATATGTAGGCATCAAGCCTTTGTTTTTAAGAACACTCAACTCTCTTTGTTGGTTACCAATGGTGTCTCACAAGTCCCTTGCTTATTTTTTTTACAGAGAAGCACCCCTTAGCAATCCCTAAGAAAGAAGACAGAAAGAACCCCTGAGCAATAAAAATCCAACCATTGCAGATCATTTGGTCACACCGCATAGAAAATGCTCCTCAAAATCAATCAAAAATTTTAAAATTTTTGTACCATTTATCCCACAATTCATAACAGTATTTATTCATAAAGAGAACAACCCACATCAGCAGGGTCCATAATTTAAATTTTTGGACTAACGCAAGATAAGCAGAGAGATTAAACATTTTAGCACAAAATTTCACCGAAAAGGGCTCTCCCCCACACTTAAGCTCAAGCAATGCCCTCATTGCATAGATAAAATTAAATTAACAGGGCATAGCAAAAGAGAATATGAAGTATCAGTAGGGAAAGAGTGTGCTCCCCAAAGTTCGCAGAGTGTGTCGCGCTCCCCCACACTTGAGTGTAGCTGTAGAATTACATGAGATATACTTGTAAAGAATATTCTACACAGCCAGAAGAACTCAAGTAAAACCCGCATTTTATTATAACATATAAAAGGGAAATATAGTACAAAAGAGAAAACAAAATAAAATAAAATGAAAGGCAAAGTGTAGATAGTGGGTTGCCTCCCACCAAGCTGCCCAGGTTTAACGTCTCTAGCTAGACGCATGTTCTTCATTTTCCCGGATCAAAGATGAAAGTTGAAATTGACGTTAACGGGAAAAAGAAATAGCTGACAATCAGGATTGAACCACCTGGAACAAAACAAAATATTACCTCAACAATTAAATTAAGAAAATAGTTGCTCCATAAAACCTGTTTTTTTAGGAGATATTGTTGGTAACTGGTCTTAAACAGAAGACCAGGTGCTGACTGTTGCTCTCCCTCAAATTGGAGGATGAAGACATCCTCCTTCTGTAGGTGAGGCTCATAGAAAGAACGCTGATCGATATCATCTTCAGAGAAAATTGATTCTTCGAAGGTGATAGTGGCATTTTGTTTTGATGTTCTGGCGGGAGCGAGCATTTCCTCCTCTTCATTTTTGAGGATATAACTATCCTCATTTTCTGGGTATAGCACAGAGAAGGAGGGAAAATAACGGTAATTGACTTCAGAGGGAGGAGACTCCATGAAGTTGAGGTAGAAGCTGTCCTCTGATGGCTTGTCTTCAAGCTTAAGCAGAAGGTTTGATGTCGTTTGCTCAGGTTCGAACGGGGGTGGTGACAGAGAGTAACTCAAATCCTCAGTAAAGTTGTGCACTATATGAACCATTTCGCTCTCTGGTTGCTGTGATGCAAGGTTTAGTGGACCTTCCATCATTTCATTTATCTCAACTAATTTGGCATAGAGCTTCAGTTGGTTCATGTCGAGGTATTCTTCCTCAGCCCACTGCTCCACTTCATAGACCATTTCACTCTCTGGTTGTTGCTCCCTTTGAGCTAGTGTGATGGGCTGGTCCACTACATAAATTGCGTTTGCATACTCTTTTGGATTTGGATTGGTTTGTGAGGGGAGTTGCCCAGGAGGTCTTTGTTGGATGAGAAGTTGTTGAATTTGGGACTGCAAGGCTTTTTGGTCATTACGAAGGGCTGTGACTTCATCTTGCATGTCTCGGGTCTTACTCATCATTGCTTTAAACATCTCCTGCATTTGGGACATTCCAGAGTCGGGATTTGAAGGTTGTTGAGTCTGTCAGCTTGAAGAAGCATCATTACCATAAGGCGGATGCTGATACTGCCTTTGTCCTCCTTGAAAATTGGGGTGCATGTTGTGCTGCCATGGTTGTTTGTACCCTTGATTGTTACCAACAAAGATTGCTTCCTCTGCTGCTTTTAATTTCTGTAATTGGGGGCATTGTTCATAATCATGAGGCCCACCACATTGCGTACAAGAAATATCAGGAGATGATCGGGATAGAGGAGCATAGCCTGGAGGGGTTGTTGATGATCGGGAAGTCATCGACTTTGCTTGTTGGGGGTAGGAGTTCATGCCATCTGCTCAACCACTTTCTGCAGAGTACTTACTTTTGTCGCCTGCTGCGTATTGCTCTCCATGAGTTGCTCATGGCTTTTCATCAGCTGGTCAAATTTATTGTCACTTTCCCCGACATGGTATAAACCTGGAGTGCCGCCTCTTGATCCGCCCGTGGCCCAGTCTCTGATTTCTTCACAGAGAGACTCTATGCTATTCAGAAACCGTTCTCCTGGTTTTTTCAGAATGTCAGCCCCTAAAGAGGATAGTACCATTGTTCTGCACGGACCGATTAAGCCTTTGTAGAACAATTGTGATACTTGCTCTTTCGTCAGACCATGGTGAGGACAAGTAAGTAATAGTCCTTTGAAACGGTCCCAAGTTTCACATATGTTTTCCGACCCTGGCTGTCTGAAATTATAGATTTCAGCAATCATTTCCAACGTTCGGTTCGGGGGCAGGAATTTGTCGTAGAACTTAGTGGCCATTTCATCCCAAGTACCAATGGTACTTGGTGTCAGGCTGTGATACCATTTGCTCGCATTTCCCGTCAGGCTGTGAGGGAATAATGACAGTCTTGTGTACTGGAGTACTGCGTCGGTCGCAGTTAGACTGTTGGCATGCTGCAAGAACTTCGTAACATGTAACAGAGCTTCGTCTGGACTGGAGCCATCGAACATCCCTAACTCCTTTACGCATCGGATCTGATGATATGGCTTTAGCTTTTGCCACTCATCGTATTCGGATGAGGTAAGGTGGGGAAGGATGATGGCAGGCTGTTGTCCTTGATTAGACGGCCTATTGATGTTTCGAACTGTCGCTGATGGAGATGCCATGTCAGCTTCCGGGTTAGATTCTATCACTGTGGTGGCTATGTTTTGTTGAGATCGTTTCTGCCTTAGACTGCGCAGAAAGGTTCTCTCGATCTCTGGGATGTAGTCAACCGTGTGATTATTAATATTTTCTGGGAGGTTGTGCGACCTAGTAAAAGGCATTCACCACTCAAAACAGCAAAAGAAACTCGTGATGTGTTAAAATAAATAAAAATGGAAAGAAATAGGGAGGGGAAAATTAAACAGTTAAACAAAAATTATTCGAAAATTTAAGAACTTTTTTTTTGGAGTAAGTTAACCGATAATAAATAAACAAAAAGAAATTAAAATAAATGCAGATTAAGTAAATAAAAACAGTAAAATAAAATAAAGAACAGGACAGAATTAAATAGCAGAAATTTAAATGACAAGGGAATTAAAATGATAGCGGAAAATAAAGAACTGGAATTTAAATTACTGAATTTAAATGTTAGTTAGTTAGAGTACTGGAATTTAAATGACAGAAATTTAAATGACAGAATGTAAATGTTAGTAATTAGTTGACAGAAATTAAAATTACTGAATTTAAATGTTAGGAGTTAGTTTACAGAATTTAAATGACAGAAAACTAAATGATAGAAATTTAAAGGGAAAATTCACGATATACCCTTGTTTTCTTTCGTAATTCACAATATACCCCTATGATTTTCGTAATTCAACTTTAAACATGTTTAAATGTTGTTTAAAATTGATGAAACTTTACATGGACGATGCTAAAGTGTTATATTTTGGTCCAATATCAAATTTGAAGCTTTTTAAACTCACATGTGACCTGTGGGACCCAATGAATATGTGACTGTTCATTGGGTCCCACAGGTCACATGTGAGCTTAAAAAACTTCAAATTTGATATTGGACCAAAATATAACACTTTAGCATCGTCCATGTAAAGTTTCATCAATTTTGGACAACATTTAAGCATGTTTAAAGTTAAATTACGAAAATCATAGGGGTATATTGTGAATTATGAAAGAAAACAGGGGTATCTCGTGAATTTTCCCAAATTTAAATGTTAGAAGTTAGTTTACTGAAAATAAAAGTCAGAAATTAGTGTACTGAAATTTAAATGTTAGAAGTTAGATTGCTGAAATTTAAAGGACACTGGAAATTTAAATAACTGGGAATTAAATGACAGTAATTTAAAAGACTGAAATATAAATAACTGTAAGTA
This sequence comes from Limonium bicolor, assembly GCA_023374045.1. Classification (NCBI taxonomy): domain Eukaryota; kingdom Viridiplantae; phylum Streptophyta; class Magnoliopsida; order Caryophyllales; family Plumbaginaceae; genus Limonium; species Limonium bicolor. The sequence continues at coordinate 42,312,221 of CM041776.1, read as the reverse complement.
AATAACATAAATTAGTAGAAGTAAAATAGACAAACAACAAAATAGTATAAACAGAATATTAACAGAATAATGAAAATAGAATATTATAATATAACAGGTGAATTATCCGGGGCTTAGGGACTAGAATAAATCACGTCCCCGGCAACGGCGCCATTTTGCAGACTGTATATTGTGAATGGTTAGAACTGGTGTAATTTAAACAAATGAAAAAGAAATTAATAACTCAAATATCCGTCGGGCTGCAAATAAAACCCGGTCGCAGTAGTATAGTAAGACAGAAGCGGTCGGGGTAAACCGTGGGACTTATAGTGAAATAATATAGTACCTAAGCTTGTCACAAAAGGGGGAAGATAATTGACTCGTTTTTGTAAAGTAAAACAACAGATAAAATTAACTGAGTGGAAGACAAATTAAATGGGACTCCGGGTTCAGGTTTATATAATCTGATTAATTATGCTATCTCTACCGGTTTATTATAATAGTTTGGCAAAATTCCTATTTTTATCTTAAGGACTAAATCATAGACTCAAAAGGACTCGTTTACCAGAAAATGCTCGGTCTAATCTAGACTCGAGCAAAACACATGTAAACGGAATTAAGTGCGAGGAATTATATTTGCATCTGAAAATACTAACTTATTAAATCATAATAAGCTTTCTCCAGATTTACGGCTTAATTAACCTGTCTATTTATCACTGGTCTGATCAAAATAGACTTTGTAAAGCATTTAATAAATTCATGAAATTTATTAAAAAGGCAAGAGATAAACTTTAATCGTAACAAACTGTATTTATTTTAACCGGTAGAAATATAGATTACATAACTAAACAAACTATAATTAAACCTTCCCCCGGAGTAAATCCTCCTTAGCCTGACATATTAACTGGTAATATGTTAGTCAGAGGTTGGACGTAATATTAATGCGGTGTTGCAGAGGTGTGGATGATGAATGGAGAAATGAAGAGAACGAAGAGTGGAAAGTGTACGTAGGAATTTGTATGTGGATTGAGTGTTTTGGAGTGTTGAGTTCTGGGGATCGACGTGTGTTTGTGGTTGAAGGTGCAGTGTGTTTATATAGAAGAAAGGAAGAGGAAGAAGACAGGTTGGAGAGGAGACAGAGCTGGAGACAGACGCATGAGGGATTTAAGGTAGGCGCCTGATATGGTTTATGGAGTAGATGGATATGTTTGCAGCTGCCGCAAAGGAAGAAGCAAGTCGGCGAAGAAAACCAGTCGACAGTTTCTGGATCTGGGATTCATTTACACGCGTCTTTGTTTGTGTCCGTCCATTTTTCCACGGACATATTCTTCAAATTGCTCACGTCCGCCCCTTGTCCGTCCATAATTCCACGGATGTATTCATTTCCTTACTTCTGTCCGGCCAAATAAGCACGGACGTAACATGGTTGCCATATTTGCCGCGTCCGGACCACCGTCCGGACCTCCATGGTTCGGACGCTTGTATTTTCTGTTGCGTCCGTGTTTTTCTCCGCGGACGTGCCACGGACAGCTTCTTGTCCGGCCTTATTAACCCGGACATGCCACGGACGGGTTTTTGAATTGTCCGAACCACTTTGTCTGGACCACCTTGGTCCGGACAACAATTGTTTTGCTCCTAAAATATTCGTTTTAGCTCCGTTTTAAGATCCGTTTGCGCCTATGCGTTCGTCTCTTCGTCTAATTTCATCCTAGCTTGGTTTTCCTGATGTTTAACCAATAAATTTGTGAGATAACTAATAAAACATAAACTAAAGGAAAACTAAGCAAAGTGGAGAAATGAGCAAGAAAAGTGCTAATATAATAGATGAAATACACCTATAAAACATGCTCATTTGGACACTTATCAGAGTATATTGTATAATTCACCAAAGTTAGATAATTCAAAACCTTAGGAACCTACAATATTAGCTATCCAATCCCTCCCACACCAAACCCCGAGGAAACCACCATCAGCATCACCGAATTCCCGATGGAGCAATGTCAGGTTATCCAGCCAGGTATGATATTATTAAATGGATACCTGACACCCGAAGCACAAATCCACATCATCTGACGATGCGACGAACTAGGAGCAACACCTGGAGGTTTCAACACACCGGAGTACCCGAGTGGTTCTAAAATGAAGTTGAAGATGATGTGCATGGGTAAGGAGTGGAATCCTTACACCAAGACATATCAAGACATGCGAGCGGAAGATGGAGCAATAGTACCGAGGATACCTGAGGAGTTCCTTGCGGTCATTAACCACGTCGTGGGGATTGCTCATCGAGTTGAATCGGATCCAATTCCGAGTGTTGAAGTAGATTTGTGTATTGTGAACTTCTACCATAAAGGTGGACAGTTGGGTTTACACCAAGATAAGGACGAAACACCCGAGTCTCTAAGTAAGGGAGTACCCGTGGTGTCTTGGTCCATTGGTGATACCGCAGTGTTTATGTATGGCGAGCAGAAGCGTGCTTATCTCGCAAAGAAGTTGGTGTTAGAGTCAGATGATGTATTAATCATGGGTGGGCAGTCGAGGATGCTATATCACGGTATCAAGAAGATCAAACCAAATACGACACCTTCGACAGTAATCAATGCCACACACATGAAACCCGGACGTTTGAATTTAACCTTTTGGTAGTTCTAAAGCCTTGTGTAACCATGTAATGTGTGAAACCAGTTGTATGTTAAGGATGCTATATGTTTAGCTGTGTCGACACAGTGTAAACTGACTTACGGTGTAAAGAGTGTGTTAATGAATAAAACGGTGTTGTTTTTTAGTATACCAACCGTGTTGTTACCGTTGTGCTTATAAAGTTTGTGAAATAAATTTGGCTGTGCACTCAAAACGGAAGATACACTGAGTGTGTGTACTAAGGCAGAAGCCGGCAAGAGTGGCACTATCCTCACCGGTACCTTCCCAGTTAATGGCGTGTATGCATTGATCTTTTTCGACTCTGGAGCCTCACACACGTTTATCTCACTTACATTTGCGAGAAGGCTGGGGTTAGACGGTGAAGAGAAGCCTGACTTTCTAGTCACTCTCCCGTCAAAAGAGCGGATCAAGTGTACCCTCTACTACCGAGATGCCACTGTCCGAATTAAAAATGAAGAGTTTCTTATCGACATGATAGAGTTCGAGGGGCTCGCATTTGATCTGATTGTGGGGATGAACTGGTTGGAGCGGTACAAGGGTTGAATCCTATGTACTGAGCATCGTCTGCTTCTTCAGAGTCTGGCTGGAGTACCATTTCATACCGCTAGAGGCCCAGGGAGCCTTAGACTCAGATCATCACAGCCATGGCTATGTATCGTGAACTACGATGAAAGGATGATGTGTACCTCTGCTATGTCCAGGACATAGAGTGAAATACCCCTAACCTTAAAAACTTAATTAAATGATATACTAATGATCTAAGATGGACTAAACATCTAATCACATTGACTAAGGCCTAAACGTGCCTTAAAAGTCAACTGAGAACAACAGTGGTCAACACAAAGCAAGACTTTGCACCCTTTGACTGTTTAGGGTAAATAAATACCCAAATGAACTACTTAGGACCTAAAAATTTGTCCTAAGCTTATTAACACATTACTAAACATATTACAATTGTTGGACAACACTCCAACACAAAGAACAAGCATTTTCATGCTTCAAGGTCAAGTAGGGCAAAAATATGCTCTAAGGGAACCTTAAAGGTGTAATGACCTCTAAATGATATAAAATTGGATACCATGATCAAATATCATGTAAGGAACACAACAAAACAATTCTCAAAGAAAACAGAGCTCAGAAACACCCTGCGACTCAAAATGTGCACGAACATTCCTTAAAGCACGTTTTTGTGTAATTGCCTTCTAAATTGGCTTTTAAATGGGCTTAAAGGTTATAATTACCTATAAATATGCTAATATATCATATTATATCATATTAGGAATTTAATTCCAGAAATTTACAAATTTTTACAAATTTAATATTAAAATATTAATAAAACCCTAAAAGGGGGCCCGTTTGAGTCAACGTTGACCAAGAATGGTCAAGAGGTCAAAGTTGACCCCTTGGATTCCATAATTTCGACAGCCACAAGACAGGGGGAGCCTGATTGAACTGAATTATTGACAAAAGGAGACTTAGTGGAGTGTTACTTTTCCATTTAATAAGAAATTAATACTTTAACTTACCTTTTCCTTATTTTCTTCATTATTCCTCCCTTATCTCTTGTCTCCAACGACTCCTTGCTCCTTCCTTCTGTCCCAGCCGAGCTCACATGCTCCCAATCTCACCATTGTTGAGCTTTGAAGCTACCTAGCAAGGAAACCAACCTAATTCACCTAAGGTAATGGTTTAAGGCATAAAATAGCTCATTTTCTTCGTTTCTTCAAGGGCTATCTTATGAGCTAACTTCCATACTCTTCCCATGGCTCAATCTCAGTGTGTGGATGTTAGAGTAAGAGTTCAAATTCGTTGGTAGGGGTTCTTGGAGCTAAGAACACAAAAATCATCCTTTAAGGTAAAAATGTGCTTTAAGCACATATCTTTTGATTCCCTTCAAATTCGGCTGTGAAACTTTGTTTCTCAGCTTATAATCTTCATCTTAACATACTTATTCAGTTGGTACATCAAGAGCTTCGAATTATAACCAGATCCAAGCCTAAAACACCATTTTAGGCATTTTAAACAAGGTAAAGATTAGCCATCTTCTAATCTGAGTTATACCAGTTTAAAGCTTGGTTTTAGTAGCTCTTTTAACACTCTTTTCCTACTGTAAAAACAGGCCGTGACCAACCTTATTTACCTTGGTATTTTGAGGTAAATTTTACCTTGAAAATTGACAATAAACACTTCTTATGGTTAGATCTTGCTTGGAGACTAATCATGCCTTAATTGCTGTTTGAAAACATGTAAATAATGCTGTGGAAATTTTATCCTAAGCTGGGTGTGGCCAAACAAGGCTTAAACTAGGCAAAAACAAGGTATAAATCACTTAAACCTTCACTTGGTATATTAATATGTGTTTATACATATGTATATATATTGTGCCATGAGTGAATGGTTAATTAAGGTCTTATTTTGACCTTAGGTGGTTAAGGAATGGTTTAATAAATTTATATAACTAATTAATAAGCATAATTGTCAAAATTAAGACATTATTTGGAAAATTGGTAAATAAAGAAAATATGTGGTAAGGGCCGAGAGTTTATAGTACTTTTGGACATTTATGTGTAATATATTTTATAAGCCAATGTTTGTAATAAGGCCATGTACTTTAGGCCATTTTATTTATGCATTTATAAGCTTTTAATTAAGTTTAGGTGCTAAATATGCATTACCGCATATTATTGGGGTTTTAGTGTAAATAAATTAAACTTGGGGGCTATATATTAATAAAGCCGAAAATTGGAAGTTTAAATGAATTTATATAAAATTATAAGATTATATAAAGTTTTGGGTGAAATTGCAAATATTGGAAAGTTAGGGGTAATCTATGTAATTACCGTGGAAGTAGGGTCAAAATGATGTTTGGAAGTCAAACATTGACCAAGCAAAAAACTTTGACCAGATTTGATGATTTATTAATTTAATTATCAAATTATACTAAGTTATGTATTAAAATGTAAAACTTACATAACACATGGGTATATGTGTGATTACCGAAAGTTTTGGGTATGAAATGGTATTTTATACACCTATGGAGTACTAGGAATTTTTAGGAATTTATTTGGTAAAGTTTGGAGTTACTATGGATTTTATAAGTATAATATATGATATTTTATATCATTGCTACATATAGGTAACATATATGGTGGAAACCATAAATATTGAAAATATAAGATTAGGAATGATGTTTATAACCTTTTGGTATAGTTTGGTGATTTTTGGAGTTATATATAAGGCTTTATAAAGATATATGCATAATATATGGTTTTGATGACATAAGGAAACTATGTATTATAAATTGAGGGGATTTGGTAATTATACAAAGTTAGGTGGAAAGAATTTAATTCAAACAGACCCTAGGGTCTGTTCGGTAATTATAAACCTTTAAAACAATAGGTTATAATTATGTTAAGGTTTAAGGATTATAATATAAGGTATATATTATAAGTGTGACAATGGAATATAATTTGGGATTGATTTGTAAAATCTGAAAGTATGGTGGAATTTAATGAAACCGAAAATACTATGGTCCATTTGGTAATTTATAACAAATTATAACTATAGGTTATAATTGTTTTAATGACATAAATGTCATAATATGTGTTATATAACTATAATATAACATTATATAAATGGTGTGGTGGATTTTGTAAATAATTAAGAGAGCAAGAGTGCTGTTCGGAAATAATGGGAATTTTAGAACAAAAATTTATAATATGGTTTTCAATGTTATGAAGGTTATAACATTTGTAATATAAGAAATATTCGTTAAAAGAGAATGAATATATTATAAAGATTTACCATATAATAAATGGTCTCATAATACATGTATATAAATAAATATATGTTATGATGTGGAAAAATATAATGTGGTTCAATAACCATATATGATCATAATTAAAATGATATAAGATAAGGAGAGAAGAATTACAAACATTAGATATGGAAATTCTAATGTTAGGAGTATACATGGAAAATGAGGATTTATATAATTCAAAGTATTTTTACATATGAATTATACCACATTAAACTTGGAAAAACAAACCTTAGGAAAATAAATACTAAGGTGAGATGTATAATAAACGATTAAGATTATACATGCAATATAGTGACAAGCTATATAATATACAAATGTGTATTAAATTACATGCGATAATAGACGTTTAAAGTTAAGTATATTAATATACTCGACGTAACCACGCATGAAGTATAACGTCTTTCCTAATCCCGAGTCAAACCGAAAACCCGACAAACGTTATCAGTTAGCAACGGGGAATAAACCGGGATGGGTTAGTAACGGTACGGGGTGCCGTAGTGTATTGTTAGTATGAGATGCTGATGCATAGTGTGATGCATATTGATAGATTGTTAGAGACGACACGAGGAGCATCGGATCTAGCTGGATCATACTCCACCGTAATACTTTCAGGGTGAACGGTATGTTATTTATGTGGCTTGATTGTCTCTGAGGATTTCCTCAGTTCAGACATTGTGTTAAAATCTGTGATAAGATAGAATGTCTGCTTGTGTGAATTAATATGCTTGAGTTGTGTATTAATGTTGCCTTATTAATACTGTTGTACGATAACAGTACCGTTCGTATATATGAACATATTATAAAACGAACTAGCGGCAATGATGCTATCTTATATGTGTGATATAAGGAACGTAAGTAAAAACGTTGTAGCATTAGGATAATAAGATACATACATATATTATCTGAGACTTTTATACGGAGCATTGGCCTGTTTAACGCCGCTCTCGTATCTAACACTGGATCCCGAGTCGACATGCTCAGGATTGGACTAATGACCTTAGTCTGCTGTGTTAAGAAGAATAGTAGAACGATGCGATGGAATAAGTAAGTTTATCAAGGGGATGTGGCTCTTGTTGCGAATTGTGATCCATTAACGATACTAGAATACCGTGTGGTAGCCGTAAGTATCTGGATAAATTCCAACAAACAACAGATGGTTCGTAGGTCAGAGACTCTACCACTGGAGTGGCTACTACCGTGGGTGACCCGCCATAGATGATGGGTAACTTAGAGACACGTCGTTCTAACAAGACGTTGTCATTAGACATGACTGAACAATTACGAACGACTATATTAGCTCGTACATTAGGCGGACATTATTTGGGCTTGCATGCCAAAGACGAGAATTTATACTCGTTTATAATTCTCGTTGTTTTCGCCTTGTTGTTCATTGGTTATGCTTGGTGGTTATATGTGGTATGTTGGTGGATTGGTTGTGGTGAGTCATTGTACTCATATTGTGTGTTGTGAATTGGTTTGATTGAGTCGTTGTACTCTTGTCTGTTTGGTGAACTGCTTGAGTCGAGTCGCTGTGCTCGTGAGTGGATTATTGTGGATCGTTGGTCGAGTGAGTCGCCATACTCAGTTATGAACTATCAAGTGTTTGTTGAAATAGGGTCTTGTACACGTATAAGAGTTGTACGCTTTCGGTGGTTGTTACGGTGCGATGTGTGAAGCCGGGGGCTTGTTGTTAATTGAATTTATTGCAATATATTGTTGCTTTACAGTTTTATATTAAACTACTTGCATGAAAATGAATTGCATGCTCTCGACCAATTAACTGAGGGTCTGAGGGGGCATGACGGTCATGTAGTAACATACTCAGCAGGGGCTGATTCCATACCACAAACAACCATTTTTGCAGGTATGCAGCTTCCGGTGTCGGCAAAGAGAGGGACGCGCTGGGTAGTTTAATTACAGTTGTTTAAAATATGCACTGTTGCATTTTGATACGAACTTAGAAACGTGTATAGGATTGGGATACTTAGAATGCTCACTGTGAATGTATTTTATATTGGTTTGGGAAGGTTAGATCTATCTCTTGTTGTCACTGTGGGAAATTGTTTCGTATTTAAGAATATGTCAATAAGCATGTCATTACTCGTATGGGCGAGTGAGAACGGTGACACCAGTAGTTCAAGTATTGAGATTACCGCTGCGATTATAATGTTAAGTAAGATGATTAGGAGCCGATTAGAGTAGGGGTGTTACATAGAGAGAGACCCGAAGTTTAGCCCAGATGTGTCGGTAGTGTCGGAGTTTCCTGATGTCTTTCCTAAGGAACTACCGGGCACGGCGCCAGCACGGGCAGTGGAGTTTGAGATTGAGTTGGTGTCGAGTACCGGACCAATAGCGAAGGTGCCCTACCGGATGGCTCCAGTTGAGATGACTGAGCTCAAAGAGCAGCTGCGAGACCTACTCGACAAGGGATTTATACTCCCGAGCGTTTCACCATGGGGAGCATTGGTCCTCTTCGTGAAGAAGAAGGACGGTAGTCTCCGCCTCTGCATCAACTACAAAGAGTTGAATGCTGTTACGGTGAAAAACCGTTATCCATTACCACGTATCGATGATCTATTCGACCAATTGAAAGGAGCATCTGTATTCTCCAAGATCGACTTGCGATCGGGTTACCACCAGATTGCTATTCGGGAGGGTGACATCGAGAAGACCGCGTTCCGAACCAGATACGGTCACTACGAGTTCACGGTCATGCTGCTTGGTCTATCCAATGCACCATCCAAGTTTATGGACTTAATGAACCGCTTGTTCCGAGATCAGTTGGACAAGTCAGTGGTAGTCTTCATCAACGATATTCTTGTATATTCAAAGTCAAGGGGTGAGCATGAAAGCCACCTGAGAAGTGTGTTGCAAAGGTTAAGGGAGAACCAGTTGTATGCAAAATTCTCCAAGTGTGAATTCTGGTTGAACCAGGTTTCATTCCTTGGTCATGTTATTTCTGAGGCTGGGATCGCTGTTGATCCGGCCAAGATAGATGCAGTGCGCACCTGGCCTAGGCCGAAGATGGTTACCAAAATTCGGAGCTTCCTCGATCTGGCAGAATATTATAGGAGATTTGTGAAGAATTTCTCCAGTGTCTCGAAGCCAATGATTTCCTTGATGAAAAAGGATGAACCATTCGAGTGGACAGACGACTGCGAGAGTTCTTTCTAGAGTCTCAAGGATGCTCTGACCTCTGCACCAGTGCTGACAATACCAGACGGTATAGATGGTTTTGAGGTCTACTACGACGCATCAGGCAAGAGTATGGGTTGTGTGTTGATGCAACACGGGAAGGTCGCGGCATACGCCTCCCGACAGCTGAAGAAGCATGAAGAGAACTACCCTACCCATGATTTAGAATTAGATGCCATTATCTTTGCCTTGAAGCTATGGCGACATCATTTGTATGGGGTAAGCGTGACAATTTATTCGGATCACAAAAGTTTGAAGTATCTATTCACTCAGAAAGAGTTGAACATGAGGTAGAGAAGGTGGGTCGAGTGCCTAAACGACTACGACATCAACCTTCAGTACAAGGAAGGTAAGGCAAATGTGGTAACTGACGCATTGAGTCACCGAGCACACTCTCTCCATTCGCTAGTCTCTCACTCTAGCTTGGTTGAAGAGGTGCAGAGTGCTCAGATGTCAGATCAGTACATGCAAGAGATCAGGCAGAAGCTGATTGATGGCACATTCGAGAGTCAGAAGTACGACTTCTGACTTCACGATGATGACCTGATTAGGTTGAATGGCCGACTGTGTATTCCGAGAAGTAGCGTCGAGCTGAAAGAGCGCATACTGAGTGAATCTCATTGTTCTACTACTTCGATTCACCCCGGAGCTTCAAAGATGTATAAGGGTATGAAGAGGTATTTTTGGTGGACTGGAATGAAAAAGGATGTGAATAATTATGTGGTAAGGTATCTCACTTGTCAGAAGGTCAAGTTTGAGCACCGACGGCCTGGCGGTATGGTGCAGCCAATGCTAGTGCCAGAGTGGAAGTTCCATGACATTTCCATGGACTTCGTAGTAGGGCTTCCGCCTACAAGGGGAGGTCTAAATATGATATGGGTCGTTGTTGACCGACTGACCAAGGTGGCCCGATTCATACCGATGAAGGACATTTGGAAAGTGGCAAAGAAAACAAAGCTCTTTTACCTAGAGATTATACCGCATCATGGGGTACCGAAGACTATCGTGTCTGATAGGGACACCAGATTCCTCTCGAGGTACTGGAGATCTACACGGGAAGCGCTTGGTACCGAGCTGAAGCTGAGTACGGCGTTCCACCCTCAGACAGATGGTCAGAGTGAATGCACCATCCAGACGCTCGAAGATATGTTACGTACATGTGCACTTGACTTTCAGACCAGCTAGATTGATAAGTTGCACTTGATTGAGTTTAGCTACAACAACAGTTATCATGCTTCGATCAAGATGTCTCCCTTCCAAACTTTGTACGGTAGACCATGCCATACACCATTATGCTGGGATAAGTCGAGTGAGGTGGTCATTATAGGGCCCGAATATCTGGAGCAAGTACAAGCGGAAGTACGTCAGTTACGAGCTAACATGAAGGCAGCTCAAGATAGGCAGAAAGCATATGCCGATGTGTGTCGACGTGACCTGGTGTTCACCGTGGGCGACCAGGTATTTCTTACAGTTTCCCCCATGAAGGGTGTGTTTCATTTTGGCCAGAAAGGCAAGTTGAGCCCAAAATATGTGGGGCCTTATGTTGTGACGGAGCGGATAGGCCCGGTAGCTTACAGGCTTGATCTGCCTGCTGAGCTGGGCAAGGTACACGATATATTTCATGTATCGCAGTTGAAGAAGTATATGTCTCATCCTTCTCATGTACTTCAGCCCGAAAGGCTAACATTAGAGCCGACCATGCGATCAGTGGAGACTCCCGTACGGATTCTGGACACTAAGACTCGAGACACTCGCCATAAGTCTATGTGACTGGTGAAGGTCCTCTGGTCTAAGCAAGAAGTCGAGGAGGCCACTTGGGAGCTGGAGGATAGAATGAGGGTGAAGTACCCGTCATTGTTTACTCTCTAGTTTTCATATGTATAGGGTACGGGGCATACCCCTTTTTAAGGGGGGTAGAGCCGTTTCGTTATGTATGTACGGCATGTATTGAAATACATTGTCTATGTTATTATGTTACAGACCTTTGAGTCTGAATGTTGTTATGTTACCCGGACCTTGAGTCCGAGGGTTGATATGTAAAGTATGTTTGTTATGGAAGTGTATCTTGCAAGTAATCCCCGTGTTCTAATTTAAATGACGCGTGGGAATTGTGAAATTTAAGGACAAAGTTCTTTTAAGGGGGGTAGATTGAAATACCCCAAACCTTGATATGATGTTTAAATATTAAAATATGGTATATTAAGGCTAAAAAGTGCCTTAGAAACATCAGTGAACAATTTAATCATTAAAACACAATAAAGTACCATAAAGACAATTTGAGCAAAAACATGCTCTAAGCTTGGGATAACCTTGGTTAAGACTAAAAGAGCTTACCAAGACCTTATTAATATGAAAATGGACATGTTAATCCAATTACTAAAGAAAACCAAGCTCAAAAACAAGTTAAAACATAAAATGTGCTTTAAGGAGTCTTAAAGCACATTTTTGAAAAAATTGTATTGGAAATGGGTTTTGAGTGGCTAAATGACCACCATTACACCTTAATCAATATGTGTACTACTTAGTATCACATTAGGAAGTCTAAATCAATGGGAAATCAAAATTTTCATAAATATGTGCACTAATTTGTGAATAGTGCTCAAATAGTGCTAGTTTAGACATAAGTCAACTTAGCTTAATTAAATGGTCAACAAAGACCATAAATATCTCATGTAATTAAAGGGGGCCAGTTTTTAAGGTGGGGAGTCATCCCACTGGTTAGCCAATAAGAAAAAAGAAGAAGAAAATAAAGTAAAGACTATTTACCTTTATACTTAAATATCTTTCAAAACACTTCTCACCTCATTCCATTCATTCCCTCTTGTTCCCACTGTATTCTTCATCTTATCCCAGATCCAAATTCGTTTTGCTACAGCAAATCTCCATTCTTGATCTTCCTTTGCTTGTAACTTCCAACTCCATGCTCCAAATTCAATTCCAAGACTACCTTTGTCTTAATTAGACCAAGCTCTACATTTCTATCTTTTCAAATCTTCAATAACTCCATTTCGGTGCCATGAAGAATCTCCATTGAAGGAGGAAAAACTCATCTTCTTACACCTTGTCATTCTCCTTTGCTTCAAGGTAAGGAAAACCAAAGAAAATTTATGTTTCCTCTCATTTTCATATATGGCCGAAAATCATCTCTTGATGATGCCTTGTCTTGCTCTTTATAGTATCTTGAATTGATCTTCAAAGGACTATGAGGAGTCCTACCTTTTTTCATAATCAAGCTCTCTTTCAATTCCAAGGTAAATACCAATTCTAGTGTTTAAAACACTTATGTTAATCTAGGGTTTTATTCATGAATTGAAGTATAGTGCTTAATGCTCATTACCCTCATTTATGAATTGGTTGAAAGGTTGAAAAGTGATCAAAGCTCCTTGCTGATTTTCAATCATAGAAAATAAGAAAGAAATCTTGAAGAGGAAGAGGTAAATAACCTAACCTAATGTAGTTTTGTGTCTTAGGAAATTGAGCTTTAATTGCTTAATAAACATCCTAAAGATCCAATGGGAAATGAGTTAGAAAACTATCCACAAGGTAGACTATAAGGACATGGGAGCATTGTTGTGTGTATTTGCAGGTTGAAGGCAAATATATGTGGAAATTCAGTGTTTAAGATTATTGCAATTTAAGGGCCTAAGTACCAAGCAATTTAAGTTATGCACTATATTATGATGTAGTGTAGTTTAAGGTGTAGTTGCGTGTAAAGAAAATTCCTTGTGAAGATGATTGCCTTTGATTGTTTAAGGATGAAAAACCGTGAGTTTGTGTGTAATAAGGTGCTAGTTGAGCTATGGTAAAGTTTGGTGAATAAACAAGGAGTTCTAAGTGTTTAAATGAAGTTTGGTGACCTAGGTTATACTAGGAATTGTTAAGGGTTACCTTGGTGAAAGAAAGGGAATTAAGGTGTTCTTAAGTGTTAAAATGACTTAAGCTTTGTCTTGGAGGTTTAGAGATCAAAGGGGTGATTATAGATACACCAAAGTCATGGTGGGAGTGTGGTTAAGCTTTGTGCAAATTTTGGTTAACAAGATAGGTATTGATAAGTGTCTAAATGAGCATGTTTTATAGGTGTATTTCATATATAATATTAGCACTTTTCTTGCTCATTTCTCCACTTCGGTTAGTTTTCCTCTAGTTTATGTTTATTGTTTCTCACAAATTTATTGGTTTAACATGAGGAAAAACCAAGCTGGAACGTGAAGTAGACAAAGAGACGACACGAAAGATAGACGCAAAGGGTCGGAAGACGGACTTACTAACGAAGAATGTAGAGCCGGCTGGTGATTGAGATTGTTATATAATATATAGCAATATATATAATATCGCATGGAGAAGGGGGTCCGCACCAATCAGGCGGACGGAGTGATCGCAACCGCCAGGCGGAAGAGAGGGGCCGACCGCCCAATACTAGCGGACACCACAGGGGCAACCGCATGGCGGACACAACAAGAGAGTACCGCCTATTACCGGGCGGTCTTGGAGGCGGAACAGGAAGGCACAACCGCCACTTATCAGGCGGTCTTCCACAGGCGGTCGTGACTAATTATAGTCGCGACCAGTTTCTTCTTCGTCGTCGTCGTCTGCAACTTACCTTCACCGACTGTCTGCAACTCGCCCACTCGTCCACTGCGCCTACCTTAATTCACGCCTGTGTTCAGCTGTCTGTCCCCTGCAATAAATGAGCAATCAGTGAAATCAATCTGCCGCCTCAATCAATTCCTCACGTGTTCCTTATCTGCTGCCTCTTCTTTTCTTCTATAAAAGCCACGAGCTTCTGCTCAAAAATAACAAGCCCCTTCCACGAGAAACACTACCGATCCATTATCCCTTCCTCCCGTCTTCTCCATTTTATTTTCTCTTCATTCCACAAAATCCACCTCTAGCCTACGTATACAAAATAGCAGAGCGAGACGGAGTGATTACGGATGATTTCTATCATTCTTGTTTCTGTTATTCTATTTAATATGTTAGGCTAGTTTACATACGCTCTAGGAACGGTTATTATGTTTCTGTATTAATTATGCAATGTTTTTACTGGTTTTAATTTAATGAAGTTTGTTACGCTTAAAGCTCATCTCTCGCCTTTTTAATAAATGTCATGAGTTTATTAAATTGCTTGCTAAGTCTATTTTGATCAGACCAGGTGATAAATAGATAGGTTGATTAAGCCGTAAATCTGGAGAAAGCTCTATTATGATTTAATGAGTTAGTATTTTCAGATGCAATTATATTTCCTCGAATTTAATGTCCGTTTACATAAGAGTGCTCGAACCTTGATTAGACCGAGCATTTCTGGTAAACGAGTTCTTATGAGGCTATGACTTAGTCCTTAAGATAATTAAAGGAATTTTGCCAGACAATTATAATTAAACCAGTAGGAATAGCATGAAAGAGCAGATAATATTAATCTGAACCAGAGTCCCGTTTAGTTTATCTGTTAATTTAGTTTATTTTATCTTTCCTTTTATTTATAAAAACAAGTCAATTAATCCCCCCTCCTGTGACACGCTTAGGTACTATAATATATATATTAGTCCCACGGTTCGACATCCGGTTGCTTACAATTTTCATTATACTACTGCGACCGGGATTTATTTGCAGCCCGACGTTATTTTTGGGTTTTAAATTCTTTCTTTTATGTTAATTTCACCTGTTCTAACCACTCATTTATAACGTCTGCAAAATGGCGCCGTTGCCGGGGACTAGTTTATTCTAGTCCCTAAGCCCCGGATTATTCACTTGTTATATTAGAATATTTTGTTTAAATTATTTTTGTTTGTTGTTATATTAATAATCTTTTATATTTTGTCTAATTAATTTTGTTTGTTGTTTATATTAATTTTCTTTTTTATTTCGTTTATATTATTATTATGTTTGTTTCTAATCCTTTTCTTTTCTAATCTGTTTCAGTAGTTTTGTTTTATTTACAAAAAAAAAACACAAAAAAAATAAAAAATATATATATATCTGTACACGGCAATGGAAGAGGCACTTGAATATTGGCAGGATTTATACTGCTCCGAATGTAGGGGAGCTCATGATTTTGAGGATTGTCTCATAGTCCAAGAGCAACTCTGGTTAGAAGATCAACCAGACTACCTGGAGAGAATCGCTCAACTACTAGAGCAATCAATGAGCGAAACAGTTCAAGAAGTAGAACACCCCACTACAGACGAGCCATTCATAGAGACTCCTCCCTCTAAAATCAATTACCGCTATTTTCCATCCTTCTCTATAATATACCCAGACAATAAGGATATTTACATCCTCGAAAATGAAGAGAAGGAATTGCCATCACCTCCCGCCACCATATCCAAACAAAACGCCACTATCACCTTTGAAGAATCAGTTCTCTCTGAAGATGATATCAAGCGTTCTTTCTACAAGCCTCACTTACAAGAGGAGGAAGTTTACATCCTCCAATTTGAGGAAGAAAAACCATCTCCACCGGGTCTTCTGATAGAACTACGTTCCCGGCAGTACCTCCTCAAACACCTGATTTTGTGGAGTATTAATTTTCTTATTTTATATGCCGAGGTAACGTTTTGTTTTGATCCAGGATAACGAGCAGGCGTCTAGCCAAAGACGTTAAAGAAGGGCAGCTTCCTGGGAGGCAACCCGGGTGTACTTTAATTTAATTTACTTTTATGCTCTTTTAATTTTCAGGTTCTCTTTAAATTTTATTTTTGCTAACTTTTAACCCCGTTTTTAGTATGGTTGCTTCTAGTGTCTTATGCAGGTGCACCTCCATGTGGACACCGCAACCAAGCTACGCTACTTGAGGCTGAAGCTCAAGTGTGGGGGAAACTCCTAAAACGCAAGCAAAAATAAAATCAGGGGAGTACCAGTTTCTTAAATTATGCTTTTATTTAAATAAAAATGCAGAGGAGCGTTTATGTACTTAAATGTTTATTTGTGACCTATGTGTTATCTCTATTTTATCTACTTACCGAAAAGGTCTTCTGAAACCTTCCCTTGTTTTTCTGGTGAACAATGAGGACATTGTTCAATTTAAGTGTGGGGGAGAGTGTGCCCTTTTCGGTGGAATTTTGTGCTTAAATGTTTAATCTCTCTGCTTATCTTGTGTTTGTCCAATTCAATATTATGGACCCTTTATATGTGGTTGTTCTCTTTAAGAATAAATACTGTTATGGATTGTAGGATAAATGGTACAAATTTTAAAATTTTGATTACTTTTGAGGAGCATTTTATATGCGGTGTGACCAAATGATCTGCAAATGAT
This sequence comes from Limonium bicolor, assembly GCA_023374045.1. Lineage (NCBI taxonomy): Eukaryota > Viridiplantae > Streptophyta > Magnoliopsida > Caryophyllales > Plumbaginaceae > Limonium > Limonium bicolor. Next base: position 42,295,314 of record CM041776.1, on the reverse strand, counting down.
TGGATTTTATTGCTCAGGGTTCCTTTCTGTCTTCTCTCTTAGGGATTGCTAAGGGGTACTTCTCTGTTAAAAAAAAAGAAAGAAAAAATAATAATAAGGGACTCATGAGACACCATTGGTAACCAACAAAAGAGAGTTGAGTGTTCTTAAATACAAAGGCGTTATGCCTACATTTTTCTCATCCCTCATGCAAAAGTGAAACAAATGCATAAATCTATTTTTCCTTTTGTTTTCTCCTCAATGCCCATTCTTGAGAGAAGTTGGCCATGGTAAAAGTTCTCAAAGTCACCTAAAAGAAACATTGAAGTACCTTGGATCATACCCCGAAACTCTTATTTTATTTTACCTGAGAACACCTATGCCACCAGCAGTTAATTTTTCACACTCCTCAATAAGTTAAAAAGATCATGTTTATCCTACCCTTCATAATAATGTTTGTTAGTATTGAGCATTCCCTACTTGGGTACGTAGTTTTGCTTGAGGACAAGCAAAAAAATAAGTGTGGGGGTGTGATAAGTGTCTAAATGAGCATGTTTTATAGGTGTATTTCATATAATATTAGCACTTTTCTTGCTCATTTCTCCACTTCGGTTAGTTTTCCTCTAGTTTATGTTTTATTGTTTATCTCACAAATTTATTGGTTTAACATGAGGAAAACCAAGCTGGAAGTAAAGTAGACAAAGAGACGAACGCATAGACGCAAACGGGTCGGAAGATGGACTTATAACGAAGAATGTAGAGCCGGTTGAAGATTGTTATATATATATATATATATAATATATATATAATATCGCATGGAGAAGGGGGTCCGCACCCATCAGGCGGACGTGAGTGATCGCAACCGCCAGGCGGAAGAGAGGGGCACGACCGCCCAATAACTAGCGGACACCACAGGGGCAACCGCATGGCGGACACAACAAGAGAGTACCGCCTATTACCGGGCGGTCTTGGAGGCGGAACAGGAAGGCACAACCGCCACTTATCAGGCGGTCTTCCACAGGCGGTCGTGACTAATTATAGTCGCGACCAGTTTCTTCTTCGCCGTCGTCGTCTGCAACTTACCTTCACCGACTGTCTGCAACTCGCCCACTCGTCCACTGCTGAAATACCCCAAACCTTGATATGTTGTTAAACATTTAAACTATGGTATGTAAAGGCTAAAAAGTGCCTTAGCAACATCAGTGAATAATTTAAACCACAGTAAATGCAATAAAGCACTAAGATACAGTTTGAGCAAAAACATGCTCTAAGCTATGAGTGAACTTGGTTAGGACCCAAAGAGCCTACCAAGACTTAATAACATTTAATTATGATTTTATAAGGCTAATTAAGTCCTTAGGAAACCTTGGTAGACAATGAAACCAAAAAAACACAAATAAATACCTTAAAGTCAATAAGAGCAAAAATGTGCTCTAAGCTTGGGATAAATTTGTAAAAGACCTAATGGTCATACCTATACCTTATAAATATGTTAATGAACATATTAAATCAATTACCAAAGAAACCAAGCTTGAAAACAAGCTAAAACACAAAATGTGCTTTAAGGAGTCTTAAAGCACGTTTTTGAAAAATTGTCTTGTAAATGAGTTTTGAATGGCTAAATGTCCATCATTACTCTTTAATTAACATGTGTACTATATAGTATCACATTTGGGTGGCTATATCAATGGGAAATCAAAAATTTCACTTCTATGTGCCTTTTTTGTGAATAGTGTTTTTATTAAGCTAGTTGTAACATATGTTATAAGTAATTAAATTGCAAATAAAGACTAAAACACCTCATTATAATAAAGGGGGCCGGTTTCTTAAGTGTGGTGACTCACCACTCACTTGTTAACTTGTTAAAGAAATAAAGATGACTAATATAGTTACTATTTGCTTTATAAACACAATATCTTCTAAAAAAGCAAACTTATCTCATTTCTCTCATTCCTTCTCCATTTCACACGGTTCCAACTTCTTTTCCTCCTTCTTGCTGTTCTCTCACGGTAATACAGCACCACCACCATGGAAGTCCACCTTTGATCTCTTGTAAAATCTAGCTCACTTATCCAATCAAAAACAAACACCACCATTCTCTTCCTCTCATCAAGCTCTTCATTTCTATCTTCTCAAAACATCAAAAGCCCCATTTCGGTGCCATGGAGTTCCACCATGAAGGAGCTTGAGCTTGTCTTTCCACATATATTGATCTCCTTTGCTTCTAGGTAAGGAATCTCAAAGAAAAATCAAGTTTCCTCCATGTTTGTTGTTGACCGAAAATACTCATTGATGGAGCTCTTTGTGTGACTTGTTCTAGCTTCATTCCAATCTCTTATGGACTAGGTGGAGTCCTCTCTTCATAGATATTCAAACCCTCTTCAAAGATCAAGGTAAAACAAGTACATTAATGTTTTTGAAACAATGTAAATCTAGGGTTTACAATGAGATGAAGCTTAAAGCTTGAATACTCATTATGTTGTTTGTACAATGTATAGAACTTGACAAGGAATCAAATACCTTACCGGTTTTACAAGGAAACAAGAAAGAAGTTTGTGAGGAAAAAGAGGTAAACAAGCTCTCAATGTAGTTTAAATGCCTTAGGAAAATGAGCTTGATTTGCTTAACAAAATACCTAAGGAGCCAATGGTGAATGACCTAGAGAAATGCTCTCAAGGAGTTTATTAAGGGCATATGTATTGTTGGGTGTATTTGCAGGTCAAAGGCATTATTTATGTGGGAAATTCAGTGTTTAAGGTTTATGCAATTAAGGGCCTAAGAGCCATGTTATTAAGGGCCTAAGTGCCAAGCAATTTAAGCTTATGCACTATATTGTGATGTAGTGCTAAATGTGTGAAGTTGTGTATAAAATGTGTTTGATGGATTTAGGTGTTCTTGAATGGAATAAGGTAAAAACCTAAGTGTTTGGATGTGAGTATATACAAGAGAGCTATGGCAAAATTTGGAAAATGTGTAAGAAGTTCTAAGTGTTTTAAGTAAGTTTTGGTGAACTAGGAAGTGTTTAAAGGTGAATAAACGTTTTACTAGGGAAGAAGAAACATGTGCAAAGGTGATTAGAGTGATACACGGATTTAGGTATTGTCTTGGAAGTTATGGGAATTCAATGAGTGTTTTAGGATGTAATAAAGTCTTGGAAAAGTTTGTTTAAGGTTTAGGTAATGTTGATGAATAGGAGGGAATGGTGTTTAGGTAAGGGTTTTGAGTAAGGAATTTTAAGAAGTTGTGAAAAGGAGATTTAGTAGTAAGAAAAGGAGTTGAGAGATGATGTTAAGGTGTAGAGGAAACACCTTGGTGTAGTGGTCATTATTGGTGAACTACCACTTAGAAATCTAAGGAGAAAAACATCCCAAGTGCTAGGAATTTTGTAAGAAATTAGTGAATGATAAGATGGTTTTGGTGAGTGATTTAAAGAGTTTAGCACATGGCTAAAGGTGTGTTTGATGTGCCAAATGGTGTTAGGAAACATTATGAGACTTTAGGAGAAGTTTGGTGAATTTGGTTAAGTGTTAAAGACTTGGAAATTGAATGTTTTGCCGTGTCCGAACTTCCGTCCGGACATGGAAGTTCGGACAGGCTCTGTTGGGTAAAGGATTTCCCACCCTCGAACTGTGTCCGAACTTGGGAAGTCCGGACACAAGTTCGGACGTGACTGTTTCTATCTGGGATTTACTCTCGAACTGTGTCCGAACTTGGGAAGTCCGGACACAAGTTCGGACGTGTGTATGGTTTCAGTATTAGGTCGCGGCTTGCGTCCGAACTTGGAGGTTCGGACACAAGTTCGGACAAGGCGCTGTATGGACCAAAAACATTGTTCAAGGTATGGAAATGATGTGTAATGATGGGGATTGATGGTTAATGATGTTATGAGGTTGTTAAGGACATGTTAGGTGAGTTTTAATGACAATTAAGTGGGTGAAAAGTTGTAATAAAATGTGAAAGTAAAACAAGTTAAAATGTAAAGTTATTTAACCAAGTTAACGGGGAAAAGTTATAAGCATTAGACTTTAAACAAACATGTTACCCCAATGTTAATAAAAAACACATGTGATGTTAACAGTTGTTCGAGAATTGCTCGAGGAACATAAGTGGACGTGGTAAAGTGGACTCCGGTGACAGGTTTTTCTTGCAACCTGTGTCCTACCGGATTACACCGGCTTGTTTGCCACGTTGTAAGATAAAACATGTAATGAGTTTATAGTAATTCATATATGTGGCGAGTTTAGTTCCGATACCATCTAACCTCGAAAGTGTTAAACCTTAGCTAACTGAGTCTAGGATCACAGGAGAGTTTGGTATTCGGATTAAACGACCCGAACCGTGGGGCGTTCTAACCACGGCTATGCGTGAGTTAACGTGTGGTATGTGTATGTGAATGTAGGGATCTCCCTTGTGTGTTTAACCAAGAGTAATACTGTATGGTGTGTAAGTACGATAGACTCCGTAGGGGGGTTCTAACGAAAAATTAAAAGTAAGTATGTACTAACAGTAGTGAGGAATCCGGTTTGGCCGGTCGCGCGTGTTAGGGAGTGGGTATCCTTTTTAGCTTTACCCTTCTCTCTGTTATGGTTGTTTCCCTCACGGGTTATGATCTCCCATTAGCTTATTCCAAAGCTTAGCTATTCTGACTTATGATCGGTTTAGGGGGAACATGTGTTTGTGTGGGTGTTCGGGCCTCCAAACCCGAACCGCCTTAACTTAAGTTACTCGTCCAACTATTAGGACGGTAATGAGTGTTGTTGTTATTGTATAACGAGCTTATCATGAGACTGGCAACATTCTCTAGGCTCACCAGTGTATAAGCAATGTTTGGGTCGGTTCCTAAGAGAACCATTCCCGTTATGTTATGTATTTTTGTTGTGATGCAATATCTATTGCGGTGTTATGTTGTGCACGTTGTGAAACGTGCAAAGTGTTGTTGTGTGATGTTATGTAGTGTATGTTATATGTTGTAAAATGTGGAGTATGTGGATCATGGATATGATTCCCAGTTTGAGAAAGGAGGCGTTTAAGGATAACCCGAATTAAGGGTAAGTGTCGTCTATTAAGGAAGTAGCTCCATTAGAGGAGGAACACTCTAGGGATAATGAATACCATGAGTGACTTATTAAGTAAGGATATATTATCCGTTTGTTGAGCCCGTTGAGGCGAAATGTTATGTGTTGTGTGTTTACTGTTACACGCATGATTTAATATAATCAACCGCATGCCAAGACGACAATTAGTTGGTGTGTGGCCCGGTAGCATGTGGGCTGCGGGATTACCATACCAGCAAAGGTGCTGAGCCCCTTGGGGGCCACCCTTTCTCTTCTTTTCCTATTTCAGGTACAGAGAGCTGGAAGCCGTTCGAGAGTAGGACGGGGTAGTCATTGTACAAGGGTATTCATTTAAGTGCATGTATACAGTAGGTGTAGTAAGACCGAAATTGTTGTCGGCATCAGTTTATAAATACTCGGTATAGTTGAAAGATGTATGTTGTTGTTGTTGTTAATGGAAAGGGATAATAATGTGTAGTTGCTCGGGAATTTAGCCCATCAGACCGGTACAATGTATATGGATTAGCTTGTTAGCCACGTGGGTGGCTAACGGCGTGTAACACCAACGAGTTAAGTAATGTGTTGAAGGTTGTTTTCCGCTGCAGTTTGTTGTTAAGTGTGTAGTTTGTTGGATGGGGTGTTACAAAAAGTGGTATCAGAGCGAAGTATCGCTCTGATGACTGAATTACCGAGCTTAGGAAGTACCGAGTTAGGATTTAAGTACCTTGGGTTAAGGGTTGAGTGATAGCGTGAGAGATACGCTAGATAGGAATTTCCAGTGTGTACTGGAAACCTACAATATCCATCCCACCTCCACAATCCCTTTTATAACTTGGGAAAGAATGCCAGAGAGATGGAAGTCCACTCGGGAATACCCGATCTGGCTGTTATTAAATACCTTTAGGGTACGGAGAACCTGTCATACGGTAGATCCCGAAAACTGGGAATCCCGGAGACGGTCTCCATCTGAACAATGTAACCGCATTTAATAGCGAAGAATGAAGGATTTTGTGTATAAGAGAATAGAATTTCCGGCAACCTGGGTCGACATGCCGAGCAGTCGAGGATGACCAGCTTGCAACGCACCGACCGTGCAACAGGCAAGAAGTGGATTAATACAACCCGAGACGAGAGTTTACGGGACCACAATTGATAAATAATACACCAACGGTGTACCAACCGGCAAGGGAACTACAACGTAGTGCCCAAATACGTGGAACGGGCTACAAGAGAATACAATACTAAGAAAAAGGGGTCTTCCAGAATGGGAAACACCTAGTTAGTGATTATCATGTAAAGACAGTGGGAAGTCATCCGGAGGAATTATTATCAAGACTGTAAGATCAAGTGAGGGCCAACAAGGCCACTGATGACAGTGCGGGTAAGAACAATACCACAACCAGTATGTGTGCTTAACCGATAGCCAGTTAGCATGGCGCACTTGCTATAGCAAGTGCTGCAATAACAAGGCTGTTCGGGAAATTTATAACCACTACAAGTACTTAGTAGAGTACTAGAAAGTTAAATGAGATCATTATGACCATGGAAGGGCTAGATAGCCTAACCTCTGTAATTGTAAGTACACCAGTCAGCAAGAAGCTAGACTTGGTTAAGGCAAGAAGATGTTGTGGAACCATGCGAATTTTTCTTCCAACCCAGATTTATTCAAACCCTTTTCCTTCAAAACCAGATTTTCTTTCAAACCAACACTTCTTTCTAACCTTCTTTTAAACCAAACCAGTAAAACCAAGGATAGTTGACAAGGATGCAACAATGGATAAACTTTCCCTCGATTAAGTTCGGGAGCATGGAATGAATATTGTCACGGGACAGTATAAGGGAGTTGACAACAGAATACTTCACCTAGGCGTGTGACGGACACTACGAGTGTACTAACTGAATTGTGGGACGACCGCACTCCGATAGGAGCTTGTGGGCCTGACAGACCTACTTATGGGTTAGTTGGGTAAGTAGTAATGTATCAGTAGGGTACCCCACATATGTATACAAGTAGAGTCCAGAACACGGGAAGTAGTCGACTCCGTACTACGGTCAGCAGTGTAAGTCAATCAAGAACTAAGGATTACAAAGAATAGTTGAAGTTAAGGAACTCAGTTAAGTTAACGAGATTAAAAGGATTAGTGAATTCCTTTCAAGGGAATGTTTAGGAGTTAGGAAGTGCGAAGTGCACAAACTGTTAAGTAAAGACATAGCATATGTCTTAAGAATCCTCGGGGATAAACATGATAGCTGGAAAGCAAGGCAAGGCAGATGCCTAATGTGTACACATTAATGCAATGAACATGAACGGGATGAAACTCCCAGAATGAGTACCTACACTACCAAGAAATGTTGATCTTCACAGAAGGAGATACTAAGCCAGTTAAGAACGCAAAAAGGCGTGGCTAACGGAATGTACCAATAAGTGTGAGCCAAATGTAACGGCATAACATAGCAACACCCAGGAGCAATCCTTGAAGGGTGTTCGCATCAACAATTGTTGAATGAAATGCATGACAGAAACACAACGGTTGAAACTAACACCCAGTTTAGACATAAGTTGTCAGGAGACGGACTAGCAATCCTGAGGGGCATCCCATGAAAGGAAACGGAACGTAACGACCTTGTCATGGAGCTCAATATGATATCCAAACCATGTAATGTTGTACAGAGAAGTACATGTGTGTGGAGAGCCTACAATGAGTGCAGCTCAAGGCAAATGAGGCTTATAGGCACAAATAAAATGTGTTATGAAAATTAGATTGATTGCAAAGTATATGTTATATAAGTGAATAGCGGAGAACGAACCACTGCATTAAGAGTGGGGATACCTCTCGATACTGTGAAACCGCGGGAGCGGTAGTTACGTGAATCAAGTTCAAGAAATATGTTAAGGATGGACGACGTTATTATTGGAAGAGAGCAGTTAGCTTAGTAGTATGTGTATAAAGTGAAACACCGAGCTAAACAACGCCGGTTTGTGACTCAAGTGATCAACGATCAAAGAGTATTCAGTAGTCATCCAAAAGAATGACAAACCATAATACGAGTGATGTAAGTATATGCGTGGAAGTTAATGTGACAATAAATACGATGTAAGTTAGTGTTATACAATAAGCACGGTGCGCAGTAAGCGACCGTTTAATAAGTATTGTTAAACGATAATGTAGCAGATAAGACCAGTTATGAGTTAAACTCAGTGGAGATGCAAGATAAGCGATATTAAACAGACTGGGCAATAAGCCAATGGTAGGTACTGTGTGATGAGGAACTCAGTGTGAATTCCATGGCGAATCGCATAAGGGATTTACTGTGAAGAGTTTACGCCTCTGCACTCTGTATGACTGAGTGTTTTGGTATTGCACTTGCGCAGTAATGATCGACTGGGATAGCCAGGAATTGGAAACATGTTAATGGTGGAGGAATAATGTTGTAATGACCGATGCATAGGAAATGCAAGGCCGCACCAATAAAAGAGTACTTGTGCAAAACCAAATTTGGAGACATGATTAACAGTAAGTGACTACAGTAGCACTAACTGCCAAATAGCGGTATGGAATATACCACAAATTGTAAATAGCTGAGAGAGCACTACATACTAGGTAGTAGCTCAATCTCAACCGACAATAAGTCGGAAGGAAACAAGTCAATCATTGTGAAATACATAGCTGTATACACAGTAAGTTGTTATGGAAGTGGATAGAAAGTTTATAACTCACCGAATTCGCTAACGGTAAGAGATACCACGCGTCGGTTGAGAAACCATTGTTACCAAGATGAGGGTCACAATTGGGGATGTACAATACAGTAAGAATAACAAATGGAGCAACTAAGCTCTACAGTTATTAGAGTTTCGCAGCAGAAACTAGTGAGCCAGTGATTCAAGTGTTGAATGTACATGGTGAACATGAGCGAATGGCTAATTATTAACGCCTAGAAGCCTAACAGGCCAGAATCGAAACCAACTAAGAGTTTAAACAAACTCCAATGAGAATTCTTGGTTTAGGAACTAAACCGCCAATATGGTTAAGATCCTCTAATCAGAATCCATTGTGTAATAGACCGCGTGGAAGTTAAAACACTTCACGACGGCAGAACATTATAAGCCAATGTTTAGTGATTGATTACGTGGGCGTAATCCCTTTTAAGGGGGGTAGAGCGCAAAACCACTTAGTGTGTATTACCGTACAAGTGTACGTGACCTATGTTGTGCATAGCACAAAATTATATTATTGTTTTGATGATTGGTGTGTGTGTTACGTAAACATACGCATTCATTCATGGTTGAATTGTGGTAATTGCGCACAGAGGATGCGAATACCATTGTGATAAGTGTGTGTATTTGTTAACAAGTGTTTGTGATAGTACAGAGGTGGGAGTAGAGAAACTCCCGGGGAACAAAACCCCGACAGTGTATAAATGTGAAACGATGTGTCGTATTTTGATAAAATATATGTGTATATATACTATATAGTGATTCATAAAAAGGGTATGAGACCAATATAAAACCTAATGAGAATAAGATTCCATAGGCAACAGGACTAAAGTGTATGGAAATAACTGATAGACGAAGTTCTATCCTTGGAGATGTTATGATCATGATTAGAATGATTTAAAAGATAGAAAATTGGAAATGAGTGATTTATTTGATGCTTGAAAATGAAGTGGGAAGTGGAACTTGATTTGCATGTGATCAAGGGAAGCCGAACACAATTGGAGTGGAAGGATAGTTCTACACTGATGCTGATCACATCAGGGTTGGATGATTCTTGAAGCTCCCTATAAGTGGTCACAAATAACCACGCTAATAAAAGAAGCAAAGAGCTTAAGTTGGACTTGGAGTTGTGTGTGTTCAAAAGGATTTTCAATTGGTATTTATAAACGTTGATAGATACTTTACATAATTAAAGTTCTCTTACTTAACCTCACAAGGAAATTTTAAACTTAAGTGATTGTTTTGATCTCCCAAGGACACGGGGACGGAAGGTGTCCATCGCGACCGGGTTCTGCGGGATCACAGTGTATACCAAAGATATTCTTGATTGCAATACATGCTATGACATGTTGTTTGGTATGTGTGATAAAGGTTATTTTGACTTTGATCTCTAAAGTGTATGCTATCAAGACCTATGAGTCTAAATGTGTTGTGTTGCATAGACCTATGTGTCTAAAGACTGTTATGTTATCGGGACCTATGTGTCTAATGTTGTTATGTTACCCAAGACCAGTGAGTCAAAGGGGTTGTTATGTATGTGTAAGTGTTGTTAAGATACCCGGACCATTGAGTCCGAGGCTATCATGTGAATATGTTATGTGTGGATGTGAATGTGTTGCCCGGACCATTAAGTCCGAGGTTGTGATGTAAAGTGTGTTTGGTTATGGAAGTTTATTTCCAAGTGACTACTGTGTTCTAATCTAATGATGTGTGAAAAGTGTGAACTTCGAGGACGAAGTTCTTTTAAGGGGGGTAGATTGAAATACCCCAAACCTTGATATGTTGTTAAACATTTAAAATATGGTATGTAAAGGCTAAAAAGTGCCTTAGAAACATCAGTGAACAATTTAAACCATAGTAAATGCAATAAAGCACTAAGATACAGTTTGAGCAAAAACATGCTCTAAGCTATGAGTGAACTTGTTAGGACCCAAAGAGCCTACCAAGACTTAATAACATTTAATTATGATTTTATAAGGCTAATTAAGTCCTTAGGAAACCTTGGTAGACAATGAAACCAAACAAAACACAAATAAATACCTTAAAGTCAATAAGAGCAAAAATGTGCTCTAAGCTTGGGATAAATTTGTAAAAGACCTAATGGTCATACCTATACCTTATAAATATGTTAATGAACATATTAAATCAATTACCAAAGAAAACCAAGCTTGAAAACAAGTTAAAACACAAAATGTGCTTTAGGAGTCTTAAAGCACGTTTTTGAAAAATTGTCTTGTAAATGAGTTTTGAATGGCTAAATGTCCATCATTACTCTTTAATTAACATGTGTACTATATAGTATCACATTTGGGTGGCTATATCAATGGGAAATCAAAAATTTCACTTCTATGTGCCTTGTTTTGTGAATAGTGATTTTTATAAGCTAGTTTGTAACATATGTTATCATAAGTAATTAAATTGACAAATAAAGACTAAAACACCCTCATTATAATAAAGGGGGCCGGTTTCTTAAGTGTGGTGACTCACCACTCACTTGTTAACTTGTTAAAGAAATAAAGATGACTAATATAGTTACTATTTGCTTTATAAACACAAATATCTTCTAAAAAGCAAACTTATCTCATTTCTCTCATTCCTTCTCCATTTCACACGGTTCCAACTTCTTCTTCCTCCCTTCTTGCTGTTCTCTCACGGTAATACAGCACCACCACCATGGAAGTCCACCTTTGATCTCTTGTAAAATCTAGCTCACTTATCCAAATCAAAAACAACACCACCATTCTCTTCCTCTCATCAAGCTCTCATTTCTATCTTCTCAAAACTTCAAAAGCCCCATTTCGGTGCCATGGAGTTCCACCATTGAAGGAGCTTGAGCTTGTCTTTCCACATATTATTGATCTCCTTTTTCTAGGTAAGGAATCTCAAAGAAAAATCAAGTTTCCTCCATGTTTTGTTGTTGACCGAAAATACTCATTGATGGAGCTCTTTGTGTGACTTTGTTCTAGCTTCATTCCAATCTCTTATGGACTAGGTGGAGTCCTCTCTTCATAGATATTCAAACCCTCTTCAAAGATCAAGGTAAAACAAGTACATTAATGTTTTTGAAACAATGTAAATCTAGGGTTTACAATGAGATGAAGCTTAAAGCTTGAATACTCATTATGTTGTTTGTACAATGTATAGAACTTGACAAGGAATCAAATACCTTACCGGTTTTACAAGGAAACAAGAAAGAAGTTTGTGAGGAAAAAGAGGTAAACAAGCTATCTCAATGTAGTTTAAATGCCTTAGGAAAATGAGCTTGATTTGCTTAACAAAATACCTAAGGAGCCAATGGTGAATGACCTAGAGAAATGCTCTCAAGGAGTTTATTAAGGGCATATGTATTGTTGGGTGTATTTGCAGGTCAAAGGCATTATTTATGTGGGAAATTCAGTGTTTAAGGTTTATGCAATTTAAGGGCCTAAGAGCCATGTTATTTAAGGGCCTAAGTGCCAAGCAATTTAAGCTTATGCACTATATTGTGATGTAGTGCTAAATGTGTGAAGTTGTGTATAAAATGTGTTTGATGGATTTTAGGTGTTCTTGAATGGAATAAGGTAAAAACCTAAGTGTTTGGATGTGAGTATATACAAGAGAAGCTATGGCAAAATTTGGAAAATGTGTAAGAAGTTCTAAGTGTTTTAAGTAAGTTTTGGTGAACTAGGAAGTGTTAAAGGTGAATAACGTTTTACTAGGGAAGAAAACATGTGCAAAGGTGATTTAGAGTGATACACGGATTTAGGTATTGTCTTGGAAGTTATGGGAATTCAATGAGTGTTTTAGGATGTAATAAAGTCTTGGAAAGATTTGTTTAAGGTTTAGGTAATGTTGATGAATAAGGAGGGAATGGTGTTTAGGTAAGGGTTTTGAGTAAGGAATTTTTAAGAAGTTGTGAAAAGGAGATTTAGTTAGTAAGAAAAGGAGTTGAGAGATGATGTTAAGGTGTAGAGGAAACACCTTGGTGTAGTGGTCATTATTGGTGAACTACCACTTAGAAATCTTAAGGAGAAAACATCCCAAGTGCTAGGAATTTTGTAAGAAATTAGTGAATGATAAGATGGTTTTGGTGAGTGATTTAAAGAGTTTAGCACATGGCTAAAGGTGTGTTGATGTCAAATGGTGTTAGGAAACATTATGAGACTTTAGGAGAAGTTTGGTGAATTTGGTTAAGTGTTTAAAGACTTGGAAATTGAATGTTTTGCCGTGTCCGAACTTCCGTCCGGACATGGAAGTTCGGACAGGCTCTGTTGGGTAAAGGATTTTCCCACCCTCGAACTGTGTCCGAACTTGGGAAGTCCGGACACAAGTTCGGACGTGACTGTTTCTATCTGGGATTTACTCTCGAACTGTGTCCGAACTTGGGAAGTCCGGACACAAGTTCGGACGTGTGTATGGTTTTCAGTATTAGGTCGCGGCTTGCGTCCGAACTTGGAGGTTCGGACACAAGTTCGGACAAGGCGCTGTATGGACCAAAAACATTGTTCAAGGTATGGAAATGATGTGTAATGATGGGGATTGATGGTTAATGATGTTATGAGGTTGTTAAGGACATGTTAGGTGAGTTTTAATGACAATTAAGTGGGTGAAAAGTTGTAATAAAATGTGAAAGTAAAACAAGTTAAAATGTAAAGTTATTTAACCAAGTTAACGGGGAAAAGTTATAAGCATTAGACTTTAAACAAACATGTTACCCCAATGTTAATAAAAAAACAAGTGATGTTAACAGTTGTTCGAGAATTGCTCGAGGAACATAAGTGGACGTGGTAAAGTGAACTCCGGTGACAGGTATGGTTTCTTGCAACCTGTGTCCTACCGGATTACACCGGCTTGTTTGCCACGTTGTAAGATAAAACATGTAATGAGTTTATAGTAATTCATATATGTGGCGAGTTTAGTTCCGATACCATCCAACCTCGAAAGTGTTAAACCTTAGCTAACTGAGTCTAGGATCACAGGAGAGTTTGGTATTCGGATTAAACGACCCGAACCGTGGGGCGTTCTAACCACGGCTATGCGTGAGTTAAACGTGTGGTATGTGTATGTGAATGTAGGGATCTCCCTTGTGTGTTTACCCAAGAGTAATACTGTATGGTGTGTAAGTACGATAGACTCCGTAGGGGGGTTCTAACGAAAAATAAAAGTAAGTATGTACTAACAGTAGTGAGGAATCCGGTTTGGCCGGTCGCGCGTTGTTAGGGAGGGGTATCCTTTTTAGCTTTACCCTTCTCTCTGTTATGGTTGTTTCCCTCACGGGTTATGATCTCCCATTAGCTTATTCCAAAGCTTAGCTATTCTGACTTATGATCGGTTTAGGGGGAACATGTGTTTGTGTGGTGTGTTCGGGCCTCCAAACCCGAACCGCCTTAACTTAAGTTACTCGTCCAACTATTAGGACGGTAATGAGTGTTGTTGTTATTGTATAACGAGCTTATCATGAGACTGGCAACATTCTCTAGGCTCACCAGTGTATAAGCAATGTTTGGGTCGGTTCCTAAGAGAACCATTCCCGTTATGTTATGTATTTTTGTTGTGATGCAATATCTATTGCGGTGTTATGTTGTGCACGTTGAAACGTGCAAAGTGTTGTTGTGTGATGTTATGTAGTGTATGTTATATGTTGTAAAATGTGGAGTATGTGGATCATGGATATGATTCCCAGTTTGAGAAAGGAGGCGTTTAAGGATAACCCGAATTAAGGGTAAGTGTCGTCTATTAAGGAAGTAGCTCCATTAGAGGAGGAACACTCTAGGGATAATGAATACCATGAGTGACTTATTAAGTAAGGATATATTATCCGTTTGTTGAGCCCGTTGAGGTGAAATGTTATGTGTTGTGTGTTTACTGTTACACGCATGATTTAAATATAATCAACCGCATGCCAAGACGACAATTAGTTGTGCGTGGCCCGGTAGCATGTGGGCTGCGGGATTACCATACCAGCAAAGGTGCTGAGCCCCTTGGGGGCCACCCTTTCTCTTCTTTTCCTATTTCAGGTACAGAGAGCTGGAAGCCGTTCGAGAGTAGGACGGGGTAGTCATTGTAAGGGTATTCATTTAAGTGCATGTATACAGTAGGTGTAGTAAGACCGAAAATTGTTGTCGGCCAGTTTATAAATACTCGGTATAGTTGAAAGATGTATGTTGTTGTTGTTGTTAATGGAAAGGGATAATAATGTGTAGTTGCTCGGGAATTTAGCCCATCAGACCGGTAATGTATATGGATTAGCCTTTTAGCCACGTGGGTGGCTAACGGCGTGTAACACCAACGAGTTAAGTAATGTGTTGAAGGTTGTTTTCCGCTGCAGTTTGTTGTTAAGTGTGTAGTTTGTTGGATGGGGTGTTACAACTGCGCCTACCTTAATTCACGCCTGTGTTCAGCTGTCTGTCCCCTGCAATAATGAGCAATCAGTGAAATCAATCTGCCGCCTCAATCAATTCCTCACGCGTTCCTTATCTGCTGCCTCTTCTTTTCTTCTATAAAAGCCACGAGCTTCTGCTCAAAAATAACAAGCCCTTCCACGAGAAACACTACCGATCCATTATCCCTTCCTCCCGTCTTCTCCATTTTATTTTCTCTTCATTCCACAAAATCCACCTCTAGCTACGTATACAAAATAGCAGAGCGAGACGGAGTGATTACGGATGATTTCTATCATTCTTGTTTCTGTTATTCTATTTATATGTTAGGCTAGTTTACATACGCTCTGGGAACGGTTATTATGTTTCTGTATTAATTATGCAATGTTTTTTACTGGTTTAATTTAATGAAGTTTGTTACGCTTAAAGCTCATCTCTCGCCTTTTTAATAAATGTCATGAGTTTATTAAATTGCTTGCTAAGTCTATTTGATCAGACCAGGTGATAAATAGATAGGTTGATTAAGCCGTAAATCTGGAGAAAGCTCTATTATGATTAATGAGTTAGTATTTTCAGATGCAATTATATTTCCTCGAATTTAATGTCCGTTTACATAAGAGTGCTCGAACCTTGATTAGACCGAGCATTTCTGGTAAACGAGTTCTTATGAGGCTATGACTTAGTCCTTAAGATAATTAAAGGAATTTTGCCAGACAATTATAATTAAACCAGTAGGAATAGCATGAAAGAGAAGATAATATTAATCTGAACCAGAGTCCCGTTTAGTTTATCTGTTAATTTAGTTTATTTTATCTTTCCTTTTATTTATAAAAACAAGTCAATTAATCCCCCCTCCTGTGACACGCTTAGGTACTATATATATATATTAGTCCCACGGTTCGACATCCGGTTGCTTACAATTTTCATTATACTACTGCGACCGGGATTTATTTGCAGCCCGACGTTATTTTTGGGTTTTAAATTCTTTCTTTTATGTTAATTTCACCTATTCTAACCACTCATTTATAACGTATGCAGGTATAATGCCTTGTGAAGGTTTAAGTACGAATTTGTGGGAAAGACTTGAGGAGTTTGTGTAAAGGGGGTGACTGTAACACCCCTACCGGTAAACTAATCATCATTCCCTAATCTGTCTCTATTACCAGTACACAAGCAGTGGAATTCCAATACAACTGGGGGTGATCCAATGCCGTTAGTCACCCACGTGACTAACAAGGCCAATACAAACTCAAATACAACAGCCAAATTACAGTATCGGTTTGATGTCGAATATACCGAGTATACTACACCAACATTACATTCCAATTCCTTATTCAAATCTCGACTCAAATACAAACCTCAAATCCAATTTATACAAATACAATATCCAATCAATACTATACCGAGTTTACTACAATTCCCAACTTATCAATATTGTACCGATCTTACAGTTCCACAATACAAATAAATTCAATTTCTTAAACAGCTACACATGGTTAATACCAACCCCGTCCTACTCTCGAACGGTGAACAACTTCCATATACTTGGAAAATAAAACAGTGCCCCTTGGGGCTCAGCAAATTGCTGCATATGAAATTCGCATACCCCTTGTGCTAACAAGGGTACACCAACTACTTTGGTCGAGAACAAGCGATTCATTTAATCAATCAACATGCTAGACAACATACATTATATATGTACATTAACACAATACTCACATTAACCAAGGAATACAATCACACTAACACAATAAGTTTGTTAGTTAGTATTGCTTAATCTTAGGCCTTGAGGGTTTCTACCTCACTATGCCTTACTCAATTACCCATTGTTTTACCCACTCTCTTGGGTACTTTACTCAAATTATCTTACTCTCAACCTCAAGCAATTATACAATACTCAACTCCATTCTCCACTCAAATTAATTTCTCAAGTCTCTTTAGTTCCAACTCAAACTCAATACTCAAATTCTCAATCAATTCTCAAACCAATACTCAATACTTAAAGGCATCTTTTAAGTCTTAGCCCACGACCTCCGGGCAGAGTCATACACAAGACTCACCACCGGGCTTACAAATACAAATGGAGCTATACAATTAGCTCCTCAAATTCTCAAATGTCCAGTTCTCTACGGACTACTCAATTCCCAAAACTCCTCTCTCGGAGTCATTTCACAATCTCATAGATTAGCCTAGAAATATCTCTCTCGATATCCTCCATTAGTTTAGGGAATTCTTAATGTCTAGTATTCTAAGGTTTAAGGTGTTACCCAACTTATCGAATACTCTCATGTTCGGGACATTGTTCATTTTAGTTTGTTTCTCTCATTGGGGTTTGACCATCTCTCTAAGGGGTTTGGTGATCCCTTACCATTCTTTACTCCTCTCAAGGTTCATGTCTTAAGCATTCATTTATCCTCTAAGTAGAGGTGCCTTATATACTTCCACCATTAATTGTTTGTGGTTTAAATTGATTCGGTTCTCTAACCGTTATCGGGAGGTTACTAACTCCCGTACAATTCTCTCACGTTCTAGTGAGTTCATAGGTTGTGTTACCGTTTCTTGGTTCGATAGGTTTAGTGTGTTTCCATGTTTTCATTAATTCGCAACAAGACTCTTTCTACAAGTCGCTACTCAAACCAGACTCAACTATGAGTCGAACTATAGTACACAATCAACGTTCAAGCAATTCATCCACAACCACATATTTCATGAATTATACAAACTTCCATTTAATCAACAATCCAACAAGGCAATACAAAACAAGCACAAGAAAGTGCAAAACAATCCGATTCGTGCATTTATCTTGTTATGGTGGTCACACAATCAAACAAGCACACAAATCAAAGTAACCAAGTTAGCATACGGGGCATGAGAAAATCATACCTTTCACCGGGGTTAGCTTTACCGTGTGACATCACGTTCCTTGGTTCACACTTGTTCAACTGAAACATTCAAATGGTTCTATTAATATTAGGTGTTACGGTATGTAAAACTAATACTCCTGTACTTAACCCCGTTATCCCGTTATGCCTTAGTTTGTTCATGTGTTCTTAAACTCACAACTTTCTCATTCACTTCTAAACTTTGTTTACACATTTAAGGACCCTTATAGGTCACCGGACAAGTCCTAAACATCATCTAAAACCATCCCCAACCAATTCCCCATCATTAGGCTCTTTAAAACACTTTCTGGCAACTTTTTACATTGGTCCGGGTTGTGTCCTTGAAATACCCCGTAATAAAAATAGTGATTAATTAGGCTAATAAGTAATTTAGAAGCTTAATTAAGTGTAAATAATTATTAGGGAACAAATCCCGAAGAAAACGGACCTTTAAAACGGTTTTAAAACATTACCGAACCTTAAAGCGCGTTTTCGAGGTAACCGGGGAAACGTGTCTTTAAGCGGGTCAAATACTCGTAACAGTTTTGGTCAACTAAGTAATCATTAATAAATATTAGTGAGACTTTTAACGAATAAAAATCAAGAAAACGAGGAGGAATTAGTAAAAACTGTCAAAAACGGTAAGTTGTGGGGTAGAAGTATAAATAGACAAAAATTTATGTGTCCACTTTTAAAATAAAAAGTGAAATGTGTGTGTGGTGTATGCCAGCCGGCCCCCCCTCTATTTCCTCTCTCACCACACTCACTCACACTCTCTTATTTACAAACAAACAAAAACAATAACACCTCACTTATTACTTATTTCCCCACTCACAATTCTCTCTCCTCCTCTCATTCTTCTCTCACGTAAGAACCCCTCACCAGCACTCTCTCTCTTTTTCCTCTTCTTCTACTCCAGCCGATGGACATGGAGAAATAAGAGAACACCCACAAACCTCACCTTCTCTCCTTTGTAACTCTCTCCACACACTTCCAAAAATTATAAAAATACCACCATTGTAATCCTCTCCTTAAGAGCTACATTCCATCTTTCCAAAATCCAAAAACAACCACTTTCGATTTTGAGGGTACATCCCATTTGGAGTTTCAACACCACCATTAGAAGGCCCTCCTTCTCCTTGTTCTTCTAAGGTAAAAACATTTCGAAACTCCATCTTTTCTAGCCCTTATGGGCAAAACGAGATTCATGAATAAACCCTTGTTCTTCCTCTTATTCCAGCCGATTTTGGCTTGTTGGTGGAGTTGGAAATATTGTTCTTGAGCCACTCCAAGCTCCATTTGAACCCTTGCAAGGTAATATAAATTCTAAACCCTAGAATGTGCATTAGAACTTGATTAATGGTTAGGGTTAGTTTTAAATATTGAATGGTGTATATGCATGGTGGTAGTGTAGAGGATTGAGAATACAAAACCGGTAGAGAAAGAGGAAGGAGAAGAAAGAGGAAGCTTGTGAAATAACAAGGTAATACTACTCACCTTTGTGCAGTCTTGTAATTGTATATGTAACAGATTTTTAGTAATGAAAATTGGTATTGAAAAATGGTAATGTATTAGTAGTGTAATGTGTAGAAGAATATAAGTATTTTGGAAGCTTTAAAAGATGTGTAAAAACTCATTTAAAAACAGATTGGGAATGGTATCTTGAGTGCAGGAATTTTTGTAGCGTTTTAGTGTTGTTTTAGTATTGGGATTGTATATGGGAGCTTGTGTATATTGATGGCTATTGAAACAGGTGAATGATGTTGTAATGTGAACTAAAACAATGTGGTGAGTGTATAAATTACAAAGGGACTATGGCAAGATTTACTTAGAATTAGAACACTTAGTGAATTTTAGCTAGGTGAATGATATAAGTGTAACAGATTTTGATATAGATAGATAGAGGGAAGATGGGGAGAGATAGTTAATGTAGTTGTAATGTATTAGTGGTGCTAGAAATGACATTAGGAGAGGGAGATGTGGAAGGGGAGAGTAAGTGTTAAAATCCGTAGCATAGACAACTAGGAAACAACTAGTGGAAGTGTGAGTGAGTTGAAACTTAGGAAACTAGATGAGTGAAGGAGTATAGAATTGTGTAAGGAGTCAATTAATGAACTAAGGTGTATTAGGAGGTTTAATTAGTGTTATAACATGTGGGAATAAGTGTAGGAACAATGGGGAAGTAATGGGTGAAAGAGAGGACTGAAAACAGAAATTAAAATGCAAATACTGGGCTGGACCGGACTTGCGACCGGACTTGCAAGTCCGGTCGAGCAGAAAATTTCCCCTCGGTATGCTACTGGAATCGACCGAACTTGCGACCGGGACTTGCAAGTCCGGTCGAGCAGAAAAATTTCCCCTCGGTATGCTACTGGAATCGACCGGACTTGCGACCGGACTGCAAGTCCGGTCGAGCAGAAAAATTTCCCGGCAGAATGTTACTGGAATCGACCGGACTTGCGACCGGACATGCAAGTCCGGTCGGACCAAAAATTTCCCCGATGAAACCTACTGGAATGGACCGGACTTGCCAAGGTCGGTCGCAAGTCCGGTCCTGACAAAAAAAAAAAAAATTATTTTAATTAAATAGTAATTGTATATGTATACCCATACATATATGTATATGTACATGTATGAAAGCATGCCAAAGTTAAGTAAGGAAGTAAAACCTAAGTAAAGGAAAAGTAAGTAAGTAAAGAGTAAACGTAAGAAGTATAAGGGCATAATAAGTATGAGTTAAGTAATGATAGTTAGACTAATCATTTAATTGTATGTATATAATAGGATTTGATTTGTGACACCGGAAGGACGTTTGGAATTACGTGCAACGGTGAACGGTATGGATTCCTCATGCCCCGGGGGTGCTATCTTGGTTACTCTGATTTGTGTGTGTGTGCTAATTGATCACCAAATAAGATAAATGCACGAATCGGAGTAAGATGCATACTTGTGAAAATGTAGTGTTGTATGATGTTGTATATTTTCTTCAAATCTTAGTTTGTATACTTCATGAAATGTATGGATGATATGAATGTGTGTATGTATGATGTACTATACTGTGACCGATTGCGATGAGTTTGGACTTCTAACTTGTTCCTAACAAACTAACCATCCTAACTTAAAATGGTAATTAAATTGGAATGAGTAGAAGTCCGATATAGTTTCGGCCACGCGTGAGGATGCGGAGTCACGAGAGGTTGGCTCCAATTCCTGACTCTTAAACTGGTCTGCGGCCTAAATCCCTTAAGTGGGTAGCATCCCGGATTGGTGAGTCAAGTAAATCCCGGATGTGGGACGGTGTAGTCCCCAAGGCCGGAGGTCCCGACGACTTGACTTGAGTATAAGTAAGTAAGTAGAATGAGTAAGTAAAGTGAATGAAAGTAAGTAATTGTAAGTAAGAAGAAGTAAGTAATGAGTAAAAGAGTAAAGCATTCCGATTAACCCGGATGCATAATTTGGCTAACCTTGTGAAGGTAAGTAAGGTGTGTACTTGTAATGTTGCCTTGATTGTGTAATGAATTGTATAGCATGTATATTGTATGAAGAGCATGTATGTATGAATAATGAATGGCATGTTTAGTGGACGTCAAATAGTCGGCGTGCCCTAGCTAGCACGCGGTATATGCGGAGTCCATATGCAGCTTTTGCTGAGCCCTTGGGGCACCATTTTTACTACACGCAGGTACTCGAGATTGATGAAGATGCGAAGACTCCATTCTCTTTCTTTATCTTCTTTTGATTGTAAACAATGAATTTGAGATGGGTGTACTAAGTAGTACAGGGCTACAGTTTTGATTAGCCGGTGTACCATGGGTACACCTTTTTGGATATTGGGCAAGGAGCATTGGTATAGATGAGTAGCTTTAGAAACTCATTCTTTTGGTAAGCTTGAAAGATTGTAACTGAATATACTTTAAATACTCGGTGATCCAGGATGTAAGTATTAGGCACATGTCATTTTGGTAAGTAATTTAGTAGCTCGGTACGTTATGTTCATCAGACCGTGACTGTAAGTATTAGTAGCCTAGCTAGCCGTATGGGCGGTTAGCGGCATTGTTTCACCCGCCGTAGTAAAGTATGTATTAATTCCGCTGCGAACTCGTAGGATTATAGGACGATTAGACGGTAAGCATAGGATTAGCGGTTGGGTGTTACAGTCCTGGTTTACAAACCTAGACCAAACACGGAAATACATTCTGGCAAGTTTTTCATGTGGTTCGGGTTTGTGTCTGGGGTTACAAACCCGGACCACCCCTTGGGACGAGTTTTGCCTCATTTTGATGTGGTCCGGGTTTGTGTACCGATTTGCAAACCCGGGCCACCCCTGGAACTGTCAAAATTTACAGTTTTTGATCAGTTTTCAACCCCTAATTCACCTCTAATCATTCCCTAATCTTTCCACATGTTTCCTACATGTTTAAACACCCTAAAACATGCTCTAAGCCTCTTCAAATCATTGGTTTAATCCTTACTCCAATCCTAGCTCAATTTCTACCAATTTCCATCTTCACTGTTACATTTTTGCACACTTGTGCATTTTCTAACTTCCCTTAGCACTTTGCACTTTGTTCTAACTCCATTGACCATTTTCCAATTCATTCCTAGACAAATGCATTTTCAACACCCAAGTCCATCCTCCACTACCAAGCTTAAGCACACTAACTCTTTTTCTTGAAATTCTAAGTTACTACCATTAGTTATGCTACAGATTTTGCATCTCCTTAATCCATCCTCAAACTACCATTTCAAGGTTACCAAACATCCCTACTCAACCCAAACAAACACCTAAGTTCTCCCATTTACAAAGTCACCTTAAACACACTTGTTCTACCAAAATTTTTCCATAGTCTCCCCATAAATGTAACATATCTAAATCCACCAATTCTCACCAAAATCATTCCTAAACTAGCCCACCCTTACAAGGGTCCTACCAGCACTCAAAGCAAATCAAAATTTACCAAAACCTCCTCAAACAACAATACCAATATACACATTCAAATCACTTGGCTCTAAGGCCCTTAGTTCAAACCAAAATTTCACAAATTCCTCCTAACCTCAAACAAACACAATTTTGCTCCAGATTTTATCTCATCTTTTATTTTCCGCAACCCTAATTCTAAAAAATCAATTTAGTTATTAAGGTAGTTTTCTTACCTTAAATTCACAAGTTCCTCTTGTCCAAGTCTTATCCTCTCCTCGTCTTCAATTTTGGTCAAGTTGGCAATGGAGTTGCCAAACTCCATCCCAACATTCAAAGAACACAAAATGCACATAATTAAAATCCTAACCCTTATAAATACATTAATCCAATTAAGGGGCTTAAAGCACAAAAGCTAGGGTTTACCTTTGGAGTTTTAAGAGGGGTCTTAACCCTTGATTCAAGAATATGATTCTGTCACCATTGGAAGGTTTAAATGATGCTCAAAAGAGAGAGAAAAACAGGGCATTATAAGGATGAAAATCGGTCACCAAAAGAGGAGGAAATGAGTTTTTCATGAATCTTTTTACCTGGGAGGAGAGAGAGGAGACTCCAAGCTTCAAGTTGATGCCATTTTTTCATCAAATGGGGAAAACCCATGGAGATGAACTTCATCATTTTTGGATTTTGAAAAGAGAGAAAGGTAGAGCTTGATGAGAGGATGAAGAATATGTGTTTATTTTTGTGATTTGAGCTTTAATGAAGCTTGGGCAAGGCAAAGAAGGGAGGAGAAGCCATTGTTGCTCTCCAAAATCATTAAAACTAGAAGGGAGGAAGGGGAACCGGCAGGAGGAAGGAGAAAGGGAGGAAAGAGAAGAGGAAAAGAGAGAATGAGGGAGGAGAGAGAATAAAGTTGCTTTTGTAACTTTTTACTTTTTCTTTTCTTTCTTTCTTTTCTTTCTAGTTTATTAGGTGTGTGAGGGAGCTGATTCTTCCTTAAGAGAAAACCGGCCCTTATTTATTTACAAGCTGGAGTGTTTTTTGTCTTTTATTGAAACCGCTCATTAATTTACCCGGTTTAGCACTATTCACCAACCGGGCCAAGTTTCCGGATTATTCTCGTTTCCTTAATTTTAATGGTTCTAGAGCTTCCATTAATGTTAATTATAGTTATTTGGTTGACTTTAATTTTACGGGTTCATTTGACCACTCAAAGTCACGTTTTCGGGTTTTCTTGAAAAACGTGCGCTAAAGCTTAATTAGTGTTTTTAGTTCATTTTATGGATCCGTTTTCTTCGGGAATTGTTTCCGTATATTAATTATGCATTAATAAGCCTTGGAAATCCATCTAATACCCTTGTTGAGGTCATATTCCTCCTATGGTCACATAACGCTCAATTTAGCGTTTTTCGCTTTTCAAGCATTTTTCTCTTTTCTTTTGGATTTATTTTCTTTACCAAAATTTATTAGGCACTAATAGGCCCTCAAATATCATATTTGAGTAATTAATCACCCTAATTAAGTTTGGGGTATTTCAATCTACCCCCTTAAAGAACTTTGCCCTCAAAGTTGGTGAATCTAAGGTCGTTAGTCACCTAAGTACTCAATGTTAAGGTTATAATCTCTCTATAACCTGTCAGAATCCAAAAGCCTAACTTTGTGTATACCACACATCCTCACAACATGTCACAGCATGCATAGCAATAAAAATATCCGTTTGCAAACTCTTCATGGGGTCTATCCGTAGATAAAGAAGGCACAACAGTCCTCTCCCATATCGAGTGATCCCTCAGGTACCGGTCACGTTTGAACACTTATGCTTTCTGGTTCACGGTCGTCATGACTTCGGGCACTTCGCTCTCTGGCCCTACGGTCCTTTGGTTCTGATCAAATTCATTTGAACATCTAGAGATCCTCAGGCTCCAAAGTGGGTACTCTTCCCTGACTGGACTACTCATATCTAGTGGCCCTTGGAAAAATACAAAACACACACTACAAATGTCCTAGCGGTAACTTAGTACCATTTCTCGTCCGTTGTAATGGTTTTAAAACTAATCATCACTTCCACCGGCTCACAACCAGCCTTACTCCCCAGGTTCGACCCGATACCGGTGCCTAACCATGAGAAGGTACAACTAGCGCTCGTAGGAGCGGTTTCAAAACCGATCCTCATTCTCAAGTTTGAAGAAAACCAATTGGGTCAAAATCAATTAGGGAAATTCATTTTGAAAGCTCAATATAACTCCAAATTCCAGTTTATGTTAGTTACACCTTACTAGCGTTATTTCTTGTGACCAGTTATAGGGAGCTTCAAGAGTCATTCAACCCCAATGTGATCAGCATTGGTGTTGAACTATCCATCCACCCCAATTTGTGTTCGGTTTCCCTTGATCGCTAGCAAATCAAGTTCCACCTCCCACCTCGATTCACACAATCAACTAATCAATCATCATTTCATTTCTATCTTTTTAATCTTGCTAGTCATAATCACCCATCAATACATTTCAATTTCTAAATTTCATTTACTCCTTACTAATCATCTCATCAATTATTACTAAATGATCTCCATCTACTATACTTAAGAATTTAGAAGCATACTTCTAATTAATTTTTCTATCCTCCAATTGTTCTCAAGTGAAATCAAACCAAATCAAGCCAAACCAATTCACCTAGGGAACTCAATTCCCACTAGGTTCAACATCGGTTTCATACCGATTTATTCTCATCAAATTCCTCAACATACTCATTTCCTAACACCGGTTTCACACCGGCTCGTATCTCATACTATCCTCAATCGGGGTTCTCATTCCCCATGGAGTTTCTCTACTCCTTTCCACTTCCAATTCTCACAAATAGCCAAATACCCTATGAATTGATACATATGTTTATGTAACATAAATCCGCAATCATCAAAACAAATTCTTTTGTGCTCTGCGCATTGTAGTTTACGCACTTGTCACGTAAAACATACACTTCGCGGTTTTCGGTCTACCCCGCTTAAAGAGATTACACCCACGTAATCTACCGTGTGTCAACATTGGACATTGGTTTAAGGCGTTCAGTCGTCATGGAGTGTTCTAACTTCCATGCGGTCTATTATACAATGTTCCTTGATCAAAGGGTCTTAACCGTATTACCGGTTAGTCCTTGCATCAAGAATTTTCATCGGAGTTATTTAACTCTTAACCGGGTTCGGTTCTAGCCTAAAAGGCTTCAAGGCATTGATAATTAGTCATACATTCACTAGGTGTATTTCACTTAGAATTCTAGGCCCACTAGCTTTTGCTGCGCGACCCTGATAACTTGGGATTTATTCGCCCTCTCGTTATTCTTAATGTGTTATACATTACCCTTTTATCACTTTTTACCATGGGAATAAGGTTTATCAATCAAGCATGGTATTGCTTTACCATACGCGAACTCAATGAGTTACAGGTTTTCTATCCATCTGTCAGGAATCCATGTACATACTATTGTGTACTTTCGTGATTATTCACTATGTTCCTTCGACTTATTGTCGGTTGAGGTTAAGCCACTACTTAGTTGTACTGCTTCCTCTATTGTTAGTGGCTTCTGAATTATTCCTATTTATCTGATTCTGTACAAGTGTTCTTTACTTGTATGACCTTGCATTTTCTTTGTGTCGGTCCTTGTGACTGCCATAAGTCTCCTTTCACTTTTATTCCGATGGAATTCACATCTTGTGATTGTTGGTGTGTTCACACTCTTCGTGCTTCTTTGGCCTTAGGCCGCACGGTTTGTTTCTAAGCTTTTGCTTGACTAGCTTATGTCATGTTCGTTGGTGAAAGGAAGAATTTACCACAATTAACGTTTTCCCATATTCCTAGCTATCCCACTAGATCATTAACTGCACAAGTGCAATACCAAAACACTCAGTCCTACAGAGTGCAGAGGCGTAAACCCTTGGCAGTAAATCTCCTATGTGATCGCAGTAGGAATGATCATTTCTGTCTACCATCTCGTATTTAACAACTCCATGTCATTGTGTGGTTATCAACGTAGACTGGTCGCTCGCTGCGCACCATGTTCGTGTTTATTTCCAACTTTGGTTTCCATGGCATCCGTTATTTCATTGGTTTCTGCTCATGTGTTTCTACCATGTAGACATTGGTTCGCCATTTACTTGGCTGATTATAGAATATGACATTCTTTTATCTCTCTGAGCTCCTTGAGCGCTATTGATTTTATGTATCAGGTTATACCCATACAATGTTTCTTCTAAACCGGCTACTCTTCAGTTTTCAACAATTGCTATAACGGCTTATTTCCACATTGCTTGGCAATAATTGTATGCTCAAGCTTCACTACATTAGTAGTTCTTGAAGGGATTTGCTTCCAGACATTCGCTGATAATGAGTGGCATCCTTGCTTGTTAGTTATTAAACAATCTTGTTGGTGTCATTCTTTACAACTCCCATATGGTTCTATTATACCCAAAATTTTAACCCCCTTGGAATAGTCTCTAAGGCATATGTGTTATAAGGGTAAAATGGTCAAAATGCACCAATGCGGGATTTTCCAAGGACATTTTCGGGATTTTGTATGACTTGTTCACTATTTCCAAACACTTCCAAAATCATAGTTATTATGAAAGGTATCGTGATTTTCTGATAATATTTATTCTGGAAATTCAACTTTTAATTCATATTATAAGTTAATTTCTTTAATAATTAACACATGAAATAGCCTCAAAATAGAAGGTTTCCAAAATTAAAAAAATTGTCACATGGTTAGAATGACTACATACAGTCACAAACATGAAATTATTTTATTTGGAACCTTATCCCAAAATTAAAAGAGAAATTCAATCATTTTTACAATTTTCTCTCACCTCAGGAAAATACCGAATTCAAAACAAAATGTCATCAAATTTTAATACAAGATATAGGATGATGTTTAGAGACTAATGCCGTTGGAATTTCGTTATTTGGACTTTCCAATAATAAGTTATGAATTATGGGATTCCAGATTGTAAGATTTTTATCTAATCGATTATTTATCGAAATAACCTGATTCCAACTCTCGAAATTCCTAAAAGGCGTCTTTTATCTTTGGTTAAAATTTCAGAATTTTTATCGTCCTGTAGCCTGTTTTAAAAAATCATATTCTCTTAGAGCACAAAATCAGGATTTTGGATAAAAATTTTGTTCTATCAACATGGCCTTGCTCTTTCTATAAAAGACCTTCCAAAAACGACCTAGGGCAGAGGCGATCATTCCCAAAGTCAGAAGAGGCAGCCCTCAAGCTTCTCCCACGTTTTTGCACTTCCATGCCTCAAATCAATACCGAAACCCTGCTGAAATCACCCTGAAACCACTGAAACACAATATTTCTTTCTCCATCAGACTTCCAAACACAAAACCACCAGAAATATAGAAGCAAAACATCCTTAGCAACATAAGGAAGAAGGGTCCAGAAGAAGCACAGGTCGAAGTTGAACCGGATCGGCCACCAACGAAGCTTTCAGAGATTCCCGACGTGAAGGAACAACAAATTTTCGAAATCAGAACAGGTTAAAACCAAATTCTCTAACCCTTCTGACCTCAATACACTTCTGGTTAAAATTTCTAATCGAATTAAATTTTCCTTGCTTCTGAATTAAGGTTTGTTTGTGTTTCTGTCCACTAACTTGTTCAACAAGTTTCGTCCTTAACTCTTTGTCAAATTGAAAACTTTCGTTCACTAACGTGTTTAGAAACTTTCAAGATATCTACCCATAAAATTTGAGCTCAAAACACCATCGGGAACCTCCCAAATGCCTCGGTCCGAGGGCGGTCCGCACCCACAGACGCTATGTTCGGGGTCCCGGACGCCCTGTCCGTAAGCCCGGACGCCCCGGACGGTGGCGGTATTTCAAAATTTTCAAAATTTAGGTTTTCTAAAATAATGTCCGGGCCCACGGACATCCTGTCCGTGGCCCCGACTTTTCAAAATTCCGTTTTCTGTTTAATTCGACTTTTATGTTCACATAGGTTAACTAGGGTCCATGGGTTCGGACATTAGGTCCGTAGCCACGGACGGAAATAAAAATTTGACCTAATTCTGCCTCCGAAACCCTAGTTTAGGAATCTTTAATTTTACTGTAATTTTCTAGTAAAAAAATGTTAAAAATACAAAAAAAAACAGAAGCGCGCACTTAGGTTAAAACGACTCGTAATAAGCCGTAATTAAACTAAGTAGAGGAAAAAAACACTTCTAGGGGTAATGAAAGTAATTAAACCCTAAATAAGTCGAATACCAAGCCCCCGAACCTGAACTCTACTTTCCTAATTTACTATAGGTTAAAATTAGGTGGCGACTCATAATAGGTTCCGGTGAGCTAGCTTAGGCTTTAATAATTATTGTTATAAGACATAGTTATTAACCTTAGGTTATAAGTGGACCTAAAACCCGGTTAGATCCTAATCAACATGAATCAACATAGGATAGGGTTTAAAATCGAGGCTCACAGGTTCACAACCGGTTTTTCAACCGTTGGATCTTTGTATTGTAGTGGGTTCATGGCATACTAGCCACGTTGCCTTGAGCTCTACTCATCTTAGGCTGTTCACAAGGATTGCTTCTCCGTATGCCGTAAATTGGTTTGGGGGGTACCCTTGGCTCCATGATAAGGATTATCGCTTCACGCTTCCGTCCGTTGGATGCCCTTTTAGTATCTTGGTATTGATCGGTACCATTTATCAATTTGGGGTATCCAATTCTTATGAGTTCTCATCATTACATTTAGTTCGACACCCTTCTTGGACTGGTCCGGGGTGTTATCAAGTTCCGCCATTACCTTTGGTTAACTTATACGTATGTTCAGTTTACTCTGCATTGCGGTTCTGGATTCCAAATTGTCCCGTTTAGGTTTACAATGTCTTCTGTCCTTAGGGTAGACCATGGATACTTTTCTTATGGTTTTAACCAGTTTGAGTACTTCCTTCGGTGGTGAATGGTGTCCTCCGATACCTAAGACGATCACTCTGGGTATTTCATCTTATCCATTGAACATTGGCGTGTTCATGTTAGGCATTTGCCTTACCGGGTTTAGACCGGTCATTCATTCCAGTTATTTAATGCATTTTTTCAAGGTTTTTGAGACATATCCAATGTCTTTATTTAGTTTCTAGTGCTTCTCGGACTTCTTGACTCTTTTAGCTTTGTAAGCTTATCTGGGTTCTTTGTTCGTTGGAGGTGTCCAACCGTTCTGGTTCAAATTTATTTATGGTCCGTAGAACGGAGTCGACTACTTCCCGTGTTTCGTACACTACTTGTATACATATGTGGGGTACCTTATTGGTACGTTACCACTTACCCGGCTAACTCACAAAAGGGTCTGTCAGGCCCGCAAGCTCCTTCGGAGTGCGGTCGTCCCACATATCATATTTGGGTACACTCGTAGTGCTCATCACACGCCTAGGTGAAATATTATATCGTCAACTCCTCTTGTATCATTCTATGATACTCACGTGATTCTTCTGGTTTGGTTTTAAAAAAATCTGAGGTTTAAAAAGAAAGGTTTGTGTTTGAAATAAAAATCGTGAGTTTAAAAGAAAATCTTCATGGCGTTGCCATGTCTGAGATCTTGACCAAGTTTAGCTTCTCACTGATTGGTATGTTCTTAATATGATGGTCAGGCCATTAGGCCTTTGCAGGGTTTCATCCTTCAAGTTCTTAGGTTCGGTAATCCTGTCTTTGCTTCCATTGTCATGGTGGTACTTTAGTAAGTATTTGTTAGTCGTTAAACGTCTTCCAATTGCCTTGTAGTTGCTGCACTTGCCTTGGCAAGTGCGCGGGTAGGTCGGGTTTTCAGGTTAACCTATACCGCTTATGGTATTGTTTCCATCCGTATTTGGTGGTTTTATTGGATCTTCCACTGATCTTTTGATATTAGTGATCAATTTCCTGAGTAGTCTCTCAGTGTTCTTGACATGTTTGTCATTAATCCGGGTCCCTTCCCTTTTATTGGGGTTCTTCGTTCATTTAGTTCCCCCACCTTTATTGTGGTTACCGGGACTTAGCTCGTTTAGGCTCACTTGTAGTCCCATCGGGAGGTATCCCATAGGTTTTCCCGTAGCTGTCTGGGGGCTATGTTATTCAAGTATTACAGCTTCTTGGCGCTGTAGGTTTGGAGTTATCCAACTTCGACCAATTCCTTAGTTGGTTTGTTTACCATTGTTGGTATTATCAAGCGTCTGCACTTCATCACACTGTTGTGCTTCCCTTCTTACCGGTTACACATGGTTCTCGGGACTGCGAAGCACATCGCCCATGGTGCCGTAAATTTCATTATTCTGTATTTAGGATCTTCAATCTTCTGTCGTTAAGTACAGTTATTGTCGTTCAAATAGGGACCGTCTTCGGGATTTCTAGTTCTTGGAATCTACTGTATCACTTGTTCCTTTTCTTACAACTTATTCTTGTAACTATCAGATCGGGTTACCCGAGTATGAGAGGTCTTTCCATCTCTCTGGCGTTTTTTCCCAACTTATAACGGGGGTTGCGAAGGGCGGGATTGGTTAAGTAGGTATCCAGATCACACTGGAAGTTCCTATCTAGGGTACCTCACACGCTAACACTCAACCCTAAGCCCTAGTCTCTAAGCCCTAACTCAGTATTTCCTCAACTCAGTATTTAGACCATCAGAGCGATACTTCGCTCTGATACCACTTTTTGTAACACCCCTACCGGTAAACCAATCATCATCTCCTAATCTGTCTCTATTACCAGTACACAAGCAGCGGAATTCCAATACAACCGGGGGTGATACAATGCCGTTAGTCCACCCATGTGAGCTAACAAGGCCAATACAAACTCAAATACAACAAACACCAATTACAGTATCGGTCTGATGTCCGAATATACCGAGTATACTAACAGTTACAACATTACTCCAATTCCTTATTCAAATCTCGACTCAAATACAAACCTCAAATCCAATTTATACAAATATAATATCCATTCAATACTATACCGAGTTTACTACAATTCCCAACTTATCAATTTCCTACTGATCTTACAGTTCCACATACAAATAAATTCAATTTCTTAACAACTACCCATGCTTAATACCAACCCCGTCCTACTCTCAAACGTGAACAACTTCATGTACCTGGAAAATAAAAACGGTGCCCCTAGGGGCTCAGCAAATTACTGCATATAAATTTCGCATACCCCGCGTGCTAACAAGGGTACGCCGACTACTTTAGTCGAGAACATGCAATTCATTTTATTCAATCAACATGCTAGACAACATACTTATATATGTACATTAACACAAATACTCACATTCAACCAAGGAATACAATCCACTAACACAATAAGTTTGCTAGTTAATATTGCTTAATCTTAGGCCTTGAGGGTTTCTACCTCACTATTCTTACTCAATTACCCATTGTTTTACCCACTCTCTTGGGTACTCTTACTCAAATTCTCTTACTCTCAACCTCAAACAAGTTCAACAATACTCAACTCCATCCATTCTCCTCCACTCAAATTTAACTTCTCAAGTCTCTCACGTTCCAACTCAAACTCAATACTTAAATTCTCAATCAATTCTCAAACCAATACCCAATACTCAAAGGCATCTTTTAAGTCTTAGCCCACGACCTCCGGGCAGAGTCATACACAAGACTCACCATCGGGCTTACAAATACAAATGGAGCTATACAATTAGCTCCTCAAATTCTCAAATGTCCAGTTCTCTACTACGGTCCCAAACTCCTCTCTCGGAGTCATTTCACAATCTCATAGATTAGTCGAGAAGTATCTCTCTCTATATCCTATCCTCCATTAGTTTAGGAAATTCTCAATGTCTAGTATTCTAAGGTTTAAGGTGTTACCCACTTATCGAATACTCTCATGTTCGAGACATTGTTCATTTTAGTCGGTTCCTCTCATTGGGTTTGACTATCTCTCTAAGGGGTTTGGTGATTCCTTACCATTCTTTACTCCTCTCAAGGTTCATGTCTTGAGCATTCATTTATCCTCTAAGTAGAGTGTGCCTTATATACTTCCACCAATAATTGTTTGTGGTTTAAATTGATTCGGTTCTCTAACCGTTATCGGGAGGTTACTAACTCCCGTACAATTCTCTCACGTTCTAGTGAGTTCATAGGTTTGTGTTACCGTTTCTTGGTTCGATAGGTTTAGTGTGTTTCCATGTTTTTCATTAATTCCAACACAGACTCTTTCTACAAGTCGCTACTCAAACCAGACTCTACTATAAGTCATACGATAGTACACAATCAACGTTTAAGCAATTCATCCACAACCACATATTACATGAATTATAAAAACTTCAATTTAATCAACAATCCAACAAGGCAATACAAAACAAGCACAAGAAAGTGAAAACAATCCGATTCATGCATTTATCTTGTTATGGTGGTCACACAATCAAACAAGCACACAATCAGTGTAACCAAGGTAGCATACGGGGCATGAGAAAATCATACCTTTCACCGGGTTTAGCTGTATCGTGTGACCTCACGTTCCTTAGTTCACACTTGTTCCACTGATAACATTCAAATGGATCTATTACATTTATGTGTTACGGTATGTAAAACTAATACTCCCGTACTTAACCCGGTTATCCCGTTATTCCTTAGTTTGTTCATGTGTTCTTAAACTCACAACTTTCTCATTCACTTCTAAACTTTGTTTACCCATTCAAGGACCCTTATAGGTCACCGAACAAGTCCTAAACATCATCTAAAACCATCCCCAACCAATTCCCCATCATTAGGGCTCTTTAAAACACTTTTTGTTTAACTTTTTACATTGGTCCGGGTTTGTGTCCTGGTTTACAAACCCGGACCAAACACGGAAATAACATTCTGGCAGTTTTTCATGTGGTCAGGGTTAGTGTCCAGGGTTACAAACCTAGACCACCCCCTGGGATGAGTTTTCTGCCTAATTTTGATGTGGTCCGGGTTTGTGTACCGATTTGCAAACCAGACCCAGACCACCTTGGAACTGTCAAAATTGACAGTTTTTGATCAGTTTTCAACCCCTAATTCACCTCTAATCATTCCCTAATCCTTCACGTATCCTACATGTTTAAAACACCCTAAAACATGCTCTAAGCCTCTTCAAATCATTGGTTTATTCCTACTCCCAATCCTAGCTCATCAATTTCTACCAATTTCATCTTCACTATTACATTTTTGCACACTTGTGCATTTTCTAACTTCCCTTAGCACTTTGCACTTTGTTCTAACTCCATTTGACCATTCGAATTCATTCCTAGACAAATGCATTTTGTACACCCAAGTCCATCCTCCATTACCAAGCTTAAGCACACTAACTCTTTTTCTTGAAATTCTAAGTTACTACATCATTTATGCTACAGATTTTTGCATCTCCTTAATCCATCCTCAAACTACCATTTCATCATTCACACGGTTACCAAACGTCCTTACTCAACCCAAACGAACACCTAAGTTCTCCCATATACAAAGTCACCTTAAACACACTTAATATACCAACATTTCGTCATAGTCTCCCCATAAACCTAACATATCCAAATCCACCACCATTCTCACCAAAATTGTAACACCCCCGAATAGTGACCAACAATCAAACGACGCGCCTAAGGATATCACGAGTTAACTACACAGCGGTTCAAAACTTCATCCAGGTGCTACAGACGTCAACCACACACGTGGTTGACACGACCATTCTACTACCAACACCAAGTTACAGTCTGTATGACTAGAAGTTAAACTTACCAAATCTCATAAAACACACTTTCCCAAATACCGAGTGTACAATATGCAACATAGCTACTAGGTTAAATACACAAGCCTTTGAATACATCCCGAGTCAGGAATAACAAGATACCAACCTATACATTAATGCACTACTCAAAACCAAAAGTCTCGCCCTGATGGACTACCCCCATGGTAGCCATCCCGCCTACGCCCGTTATCATCCGGCTCAATACCTGTAAAATTGGGTTGTAAAGGACTCAGCAAACTACGCTGAGTATGAATATGTGTAGCCCGTATGTTGCCGGGCTACACGACTACTTGTGTCGAATATCATTAGGTCAGGTTACATGCTGTAATAAAGTAGTAAAGCACACCACAACACATCATTAATCATACACACTTAAAGGTAGCATAGCAATATCAACAAACAACCAAGCATAACATGCTGGCATCATAGCAAAATCAAACACGCAACCAAGCACAACAAGCTGCTAGTATAGCAATAGCAATCATGTAAATAATAAGACGTGTGCATAGGTATATTATACCGATGATCCTCACTATGGGATCATTCAAGCGTTGTGTGTTTTCATTTCTTTTCCCTTGTTCCCATAGTGTGTATTTCTTTTTTCTTCCTTGCACCAGGTCTGGGGATATAGGTTAGTTCCCGTGACCTTATCATGTAGGTGCCAATTGTTCCTTGATTCTTTAAGGATGTCTGTGAATTCTCTTATGACCACAAGTTGGAGAACGTCTTCTCCATAGCTAATCCTCCATTCCCGGCGTCATGCGTCGAGAAAGCGAGGTCATCTCTAGACCCCAGGATGTGTTCCACCAATAGCCAATCCTCTAGTCTCGGCATCATGCGTCGAGAAAGCGGGGTCATCTCTAGACCCTAGGATGTGTTCCACCAATAGCCAATCCTCTAGTCTCGGCGTCGTGCGTCGAGAAAGCGGGGTCATCTCTAGACCCCAGGATGTGTTCCACCAATAGCCAATCCTCCAGTCTTGGCGTCGTGCGTCGAGAAAGCGGGGTCATCTCTAGACCCCAGGATGTGTTCCACCAATAGCCAATCCTCCAGTCTCGGCGTCGTGCGTCAAGAAAGCGGGGTCATCTCTAGACCCCAGGATGTATTCTACCAATAGCCAATCCTCCAGTCCCGGTGTCGTGCGTCGAGCAAGCGGGGTCATCTCTAGACCCCAGGATGTGCTCCATAATAGTCAGTCGAAGGTTCTGATTCAGATACCCACTCCCGAGCGTCCCTACCGCGCGGCCCGAGAAGTCATCTTCCCGGATTATCCTCATGTTCCACCAGCTGATATTTTACTTATCATTATCATATAAGCTCGACACCATAGTGGGTGTCATTAGAAGTCCTCTGTAGTTATAGAGGAGTTTCCTTTATGTAGTTCTTTTGTTTGTTTACGTAGTTCGTTGTTTTCATCTCAAAGTTTCATCAATGAGAAGGGACTACACTACTGTGTGCGCGTAAGCAATATGCAACAATAATAGCATAGGCATATAAGCAAGTTAAAACAAGCAATCCAATTTCATGCTTTAGTCTTGTGGTCATTGTCAAGCAAGGCACACAGCAAACAAGCCGTGTAACACGGCAACATACGGACCACACATATCCATACCTTATAATAGTTGTCACAGATACTTGCACAAGGGTTCCCCGCTGCTCGTGGGACTCACTCCTGTAATAATTATTCGAAAGGGTTAGATCGTTCGATCATGAGTTATTATTCGTAATTCTATTCACAATGTTTGGTCAGATCTTAGGCATTATAGTTTCCAACGTTGGAACTACTTTATCTGTTTGGTTTGGATCCATTATTTTAGCCAACAGTAACATTTAAGGTAACTCGAACTTGCCCCAATATAATCCTCTCGTATTCTCTAAGATTATTCCTAATCACCCTTTCGTGAAGTTTTCAACACCCAAGCACTTAACTATTACCTGATTTTCACAAGTAATTACTAGTCCATTTTAGCCATGTTTTCCCCACTCTCTCAGCATTATTCTCATGATAATAACCCTCAAACTTTCTTAGAACCTAAACATATACTTCTCAGATTTTTTTGTACCATAGACATCCCATAACATACCCTAACTCCTAGGATATTTAGATTGTCGGTTTGTCCCTTAACTAGGACCTAACTTAGTTAATTTTTAAGCACACTCTTACAGCAGTTAAGTGTGACTAATCTAAGGTATAACCCTGACCATTTTCCTGTCACAACTTCCAGTTAAAGAACCCAGTTCCTCGGCACTACTATGGTAAGATTTCTAACACTTAGACAACACTACTGAACTGGTTTTACTTAGCTATCTGTTGTAACAGTTTTATGACATTATTTTTCCCTAGTCTCTTAGCCTACTTTACTTACTCATTCACTCCAAATTCCAGATTTACCATACTAGTTCTTGGCCCCAGTATACCGATGTTTCTAACACCTAACAACCTGCTCATTTACATGATTACTCTACTAGTTATCTTAGCCAGTTAATACAGAATGTTATCAGGTCCATACTAGCTCCCCAAACCATGAATTCTACTACAGTTTTCAGTAATCCCCTTGTCTGATCAGAAGCTTTTAAAGCTTGTAGTTTCTACTCTTAGAAGGGCAATACATTAGCTATACAGCACCACCTAATTTTACTGATTCCTTAACCCATTTACTCATTCTGTTTTTTTTTGTTTTACTGAAGTTACAAACAAGACATAACTTTGTACACTAACTTAGACGGTTTTGCATGTTTAGTTCTCAACACAAATTTTAATCTTCCTTAAGTATCTCTCCACATAGCTAGGCATCTTATCAATGTTTGAGACTCAAGACAATCTCAATCCAACACTGCTGTCAGCCTTGGAACTTGCCTAGACAGAACCCTCGACCAAAACAGCAACTGAAATCACAATCTCAGTATACTTCTTCTCTTTTGCTTTACACTGATTCTATCCTTCTCAAAGAGTGTGCAACTTAGTTAAGTGTATTAGTAACGTTTTAGGTTCGTTAACATCCCAATGCAAACCCCATATAAACCTTCTCTAACATAGCTATATAGAACTCACGTCTTCAGGAAAGAAAAACTGAAACTCTGAAATGAATAATCTGATGTCCTCACTTCTATCTTTCCCTTTATTCCTTAACCTGACTTCTGTTTTCCCCCAAGTATTTACCCACTTAGTTAATGGTTTTAACTGTGTTTTAAGTTCATCAATCAAGCCAACTCAATTATTATGTCCCTCTGAAACCTCTGTACACAGAACTGAAACTTGAAAAACCAAATTCATAAATCTGTGTACTTCCGTTTGAAAACCTTTCTTTTAGTTCCTTAATCTGTCTACTAATTCCCCTGATTACTTAGTGGCGTTATTCCCAGCTTACCTATTAGTCTAATACTTCCTGAACACAGCACTCCATTTCAGTAGAAAACGCAACAGATTTACAATTTAAGTACATCAGTTTTCCTTGTTGTTTTGCTAGTACACTTCTACCAGATTTCACACGTAGTTACTAGACCCCTTTTAGGCATGTTTTTCCTAAGTCCCTTAACATTATTTTTTTCCCTTGACCACCTCAGACAAATATTTTCCAGAACAACACCTCAACTTCACGGCAACCAGGACAAGGATTACCACTCAGTAATTAGCTCACAAAACATCATCTTTGCTAATTTATAAAACCAACATATAATCAGATTTAGCTTAGTAATTTCTAACTTAATACCTATAGATCACTCCCACTGTTTTCGAAATTCTTAAGCACATTTTTAGCTTTATAAAACTTGGTGTTTAGACCACCATTTTTTTGCCAGAATAATAACATCACAACACATAACTTTTTCCCAGCTCAATGTTACCAGATTAATCAAGATAACCTCAACAAAGTATACACCAGATTAAGCATAATTTTAGGTAGGAGCGTGGGTTCAACCTTGGTTACGAAGTTATTTTTTCCAAGGCAGTTTCTTGATACACTTTGGTCTATTTTCAAACCTAGACAAAGACAAATGTCAAGGTCAGTTTGTTGCTCGTTTTAGATTGAAATATTAAGTGTTAGTTGGTAAGATTCTCGGTAGTGTTTACCTTTTTCAGAAGGGGGTTACTCCTTGAATTACTTTTGAGCCTTAGCTGGTGAATTCACTCCAAAACAGGTCCTCCATACCGGACATCGACAGAAGAATTTCTTAGGTTAGCTGTTTATATTCACTGAGAAAATGGTTAATTTTACTGGACATGCACAAGTGTCTAGAGAAGTTACCTTGGGTGGTTTTTCAAAGACTATTTAGGCAGGTTGTCACTCTAGAACTCGGAAGGTTACTACTGGGGCACTTGCATGCCACTTTCACGCAGAACAAAAGAAGAGAAAGGGTGAGCGAGCTAATGTCTTTAACGGCACTAAAATAGAAAGGTAAAGCAAGGATCAAGATGGTTTTTTTGTGGCCTCACCTTAGATCCGTTTTTAAGACGAATTGAGGATGATTTTCGGCGCAACCTTACGGAGGATTTCCAGAGGAGCTCATGCATGCAGAAGGTTAGACAAAGAGAGGAGTCAATACTCAGTTTCTCTGCGGAAAAAGCAAAAGCTCGGCCTAAGTTTTAGAAAGTGGTATCAGAGTGTAGTTACGCTCTGATGACTGGAACAGAAATACCGAGTTTAGGAGTTCTAACAGTGGGTTAAGGGTTGTGGGTAGTAAGTGAGGCGCGTTAGTTAGGGTTCTTCCCCAGTACCTACTGGATACCTAACAGACACCTACACCCAACCTCCACGTCCCTTATTTTCTCCAAAATTCAGAGAAAGAATGTCAGAGAGGTAGGAAGCCTCCTGTCACTCGGGGAAACCCGATATGGCATCTACTTAAGGATATACAACTAACCCGTGAAGAAAAGACTATACCATACAATAGTCCCAAGACTCGAAGATCTCTGGAGCGTGAAGTTCAAAGATGTTTCCAAAGGAATAATACCCATTGAGGGACCAATTTTAGCAGCAACTTGGATCGACATGCTTAGCAGTCGATAGGACCCTACCTGACAAACAAAGAGGAGCGAGATATCCCAAAAATTTATGAAATTATAAAGCTTAATTAAACAATTAATTAAGCTAAGGATGGGATTGAGATAAATTATACAATCCATACACTTGAGAGGTTATTTTAGTAAACCTTTCATGAAACAATGAAATAAGCGAATATAGTTCAGATGAAATTACTCCATAAAATTGGTACAAGCTATAATGCTTAATGAAGCAGGACCATTTTATACACTAAAATATAATATTTTGGGATTCAATAAATTCCCTGCTCTTCTCACGTTTCTCTTCGTTCTCAACATTACCTGAACGGCACAACGCCTCAACTGGCGATCGGTATGCATCGCCACCACCTCCTTTATTTCTTCTTTTTACTCAATTATCCTTCTGCATTCCTTGATCCCGAACAATGAAACTGATACCATAACTGGACTCCTCTTTTGCTTCTACCACCGGTGAACAAGGAACCCCATATCAACGTCTCCTTCACTTTCTCCTTGTTCGAACCATTTTATACCTTTGGATCCCAGCAAATGTCCCACGAAGGACAAATGTTTCTTATCATTCTTCGCCTTTACAACAATATAATAGCACACCATTGAAATGGGCACAAGTATTACAAATATCTAACCGCTAGTTCAGCATGTGGCATACATCTTCATTTAACTACCATCACCTGACATCATTATGAGGCTCAAATCTTCTACCTTGATTCTTTCTGTTCCTTATTGCTCCTTGTAAAATAGTTGAAATACCCCAAATTATTAAAGCATGGATTAAATATTTAATCACATTAATTAAGGCCTAAACATGCCTTAAAAGTCAACTGAGAACAACAGTGGTCAACACAAATCAAGATGTTGCACCATTTGACTGTTAAGGGTAAGTAAATACCCAAATGAACTACTTAGGACCTAAAAATTTGTCCTAAGCATATTAAACACATTACTAAACATATTATAACCGTTGGACAACACTCCAACAC
Organism: Limonium bicolor; assembly: GCA_023374045.1. Classification (NCBI taxonomy): domain Eukaryota; kingdom Viridiplantae; phylum Streptophyta; class Magnoliopsida; order Caryophyllales; family Plumbaginaceae; genus Limonium; species Limonium bicolor. Next base: position 42,254,662 of record CM041776.1, on the reverse strand, counting down.
AAAGAAAAAGCATTTACATGCTTCAAGGTCAAAAAGGGCAAAAGGTGCTCTAGGAAAACCTTAAAAATCAAATGACCTCTAAATGATATAAAATTGAATTACATGATCAAATATCATGTAAGGAACACAACAAAACCGTTTCAAAGAAAACCAAGCCCAGAAACACCCTTGCGACACAAAATGTGCACTAAAACTCCTTAAAGCACGTTTTTGTGTAATCGCCTTCTAAATTGGTTTTAAATGGGCTAAAAGGTTATAAATACCTTTAAATATAATAAAATATCATATTATATGATATTAGGAATTTAATTCCGGAAATTTACGAATTTTTACAATTTAATATTAAAATATTAATAAAACCCTAAAGTGGGGCCCACATGAGTCAAATTGACCAAGTATGGTCAATGGTCAATTAATTGACCCACTTGGACCATGGAAATCGGCTGCAATAAGAGAGGAGGCAGCATAAGTCGTTGATTGACAATAATTCCTACCTAATACACTTACTTTTTGAAAATTAACTTACTTTTTCAAATAATTCAAGCCTTTCCACTCATTTCCTCCCTCCTTGTCCGATTCTCTTCTGCCCAGCCGAGCTCTCCCCTTCCTTTGAAGCTCTCAAGTGTGTTCTTGAGCATGGAAGACAAACCTAGCTCCTAAGCTCTTAATGTAAGTGTTTTAATGTCATTTGCTCTTTTTCTTCTTCATCTCTTCACTACCAACACCTAGATTTCGTGGCTCATCAATTCCTATGGCTTATTCTCAGTGTTCTAAGGTTAGAACAAGAGCTAAACTCGGTTGAGACCAGTAGATGGACCAAGGTTGTTCAAATCTACATTTTAAGGTAAAAATGTGCTTTAAGCTCATAACTTTTGATTCCCTTCAAGTTCGGCTGTGAAACTTTGGTCATAGCCTCATCTTATTCTCCTTTTCATGTGGAATCTATTGGTTAGCCATTTGGAGCAAGGATGGCCGAGATCCAAAGGAAATACCCTCTTTTAAGGCATTTTTCCAAGGTAAAACCTAATAACAAGGTAGCTTGTTGAGATCTAGCTATTTCCTATGTCAATATGGTAGATCTAACACCTTGTGGTGTGCTTTGATTCAGGTCGATAACCATCTTGAACTCTCCTTGCATTCCTAGGTGTTTTTGCCTTAAATCTTACATTAAATTACTTCTTATGGTTAGATCTTTCTTGGAGACTAACTAGGCCTTGGTTTCTGTTGAAAACATGTAAAACAAGCTGTGGAGAATTTCTCCTTAGGGTGGCGAACTCAAACAAGGCTTTACCTAAGCTAAATCAAGGTATAAATCACTTAAAACCTTAACTTGATACATTACACAAGTTTAAGTGTGTGTATGTTAATTGCCGTGAGTGAAGGAGAAAACAAGTCTTGTTTGACCTTAAGATATTTAAGGAATGGTTTAATAAATTTTATAACTAATTAAACAAGCATAATTGTCAAATTTAAGACATTATGTGGAAGTTTGGTAATTAAATGGAAAGTGTGTGGTGAGGCCGAAAATTATATGTTTTTGGGACATTTATGTGTAATTTATTTTGCAAGCCAATGTTTGTAATAAGGCCATATATTTTAGGCCATTTTATTTATGCATTTACAAGCTTTTAATTAAGTTTAAGTAGTATAAATGCATTACCGAAAATAAATGGGGTATTAGGTGTAATTAAATTAAATTTGAGGGCTTTAGAATAATAAGGCCGAAAATTAGAGGTAAAAAGGAGTTAAAATAAAGTTTATAATTTTATAAAGTTTTGGGGTTAAATGGTAATTTTTGAAAAGTATGGGTACAAACCGTGAATAAAGGAAATTAATGGTCAAGGAAATATTAAGGTGGTCAACCTTGACCATATGATAGGTTTTGACCAAATTAGATAAGTTAAATAACTTATTTAAGGTTGTATAATAAGATAAGTATCTTATGGTAATATTTTTATAACATATGTGGTAAATATGTTATTACCGAAAATAAAGGGTGTACAATGGTATTTTAAACACCCACGGGCTATTAGGAATTTTTAGGAATTTATTTGGTGGATTTTGGAATTAAAATAAACTATATATGTAAAATATATAGTTATTATGTCATTATGACACTTTGGAGAAAAATAGATGGTGGAATGGTAAATATTGAAAGTATATGGGTTAATAAGGATATTTATAACCCTTTGGTGGAATTTGGTGATTTTTAGAATTATTAAGAGAATTTAATAAGTTATGTGTATAAAATATAGTTTTAATGATATGGTGAACTATATGTTATAAATAGGGCCAAATGGCGACTATAAGATAGCACAAGGGCCGTTCGGAATTTACAAAAAATAGCCATAGGTTATACTCTTTTATAAGTTAGAAATGTTATATTAAATGGAATATATAACATGGTAATAAGAAAGGGGTGATTTTGTAAATTAAGGAAACTGTGGTTTATGGAAAAGAATAAGATTTTCTTATGGTGCCTAAGAGGCAATAATAAATAGTTTTGCATAAAAACTATAGGTTATAAGTTAAGGGAAATAAAAAATCACATTGTATGATATTAGTGTATGGTATAACATTACAAAATGTTATGTGGTCAAACGGAATTTAAATTGAGTTAAGGGCTATACCGAGTTAACAAGAGTTGGAAATGAATTTTAGACTAAGGTCTATAGTGTTATAAATGTTATAGCAATTATATGGTTTAGATGGAGTTAATATAAGAAGGGTATTCGCATTAAAGAATGTGACAAACTGTAAACAAAGGGAATTTATAACTAAGGTATTTATTGAATAAACCTTAGGAGTTGTAAATGTACAACATAAAATGTTACATAATATTAGGATAACAATCTTAATATAAGTTGTACAATACAATACAACTAATGGGAATAATCATCTAACATAAGATGATAAAATGTAACATATGATATAGAGTTTATTAAACTCATGGGAATTACCTACGTGGTAAATATATACATACACAAGGATAATGTATATAAGGTGGATATATCTTTGGTTGGAAACCATATGATTTAATGGTGGTGGTTATTTTAAAAAAAATGTATATAGTCATGAACTATAAGTTATGAGTTTTGGATACAATACAAAAATAATAATATACTACAATCATGCATGAATACATGCAACTATAGGATATTTACCTAAGCTAGATGGTGGACAAGATTAAAAAGAAATACAACGAATTAAACTTAACAGTTGAAATGTTATGACGTACGCGTTTAAGTAACAAAACCGACTGTTTTAGAGAAACCCGTAACGAACAACTGTAGAAAATAGGGGTGAACTGTCGGGGTTACTTATTATTCGGAGATACCGGATGTAGTTAGTCATGGAGACTGACTTATAGTTTATTACCGTTTAGATTGTACCTCTGACAAGACGCTCGACGAGCTAGCGGACTACACGGAGCATAGGATCTTGCTGATTCATACTCCACCGTAATACAATCAGGGTGAACGGTATGTAAAGGGGTTTGATCCGAGTTGTCCTAAGGTTGCTCCTTGGGCTCGGATTTGGTTGATATAACTTGTATGTTGTTATGTGTCTCTGATTGTCCCTGAGGGCTTCCTCAGTTTAGACATCTGTGTGATCTGTGATAAGATTGTTTGTCTGAATGTGATAATTAATATGCATGAACTGTATATTTATAGCTGCTTATTATTTACTGTTGTTGAGTTAACAGTATTGGTTCGTATATATGAACTTATATATATAAAACGAACTAGCGGCTATGGTGCTATCTTATATGAAATATAAGGAACGTAAGTAAAACGTTGTAGCACTAAGATAATAAGATATACATATTATCTGAGACTTTTCTACGGAGCATTGGCCTTTCTATACGCCGCTCTCGTATCTAACACTGGATCCCGAGTTTACAGACTCCGGATTGGACTAATGACTTTAGTCTGCTGTGTTAGAAAATTTGGTAATGTGATGCGATGGTATAATTAATTAATTAATGGAATGGAAGTAAAGCCAAGAGGATGTGGCTCTTGGTGCGCGCTGTGATCACAAAAACGATACCAGGATGTCCGCGTACGGGTCCGTAAGTATCAAGAAAATTTCCCGTGAGCTAGAATGGCTCGTTGGTCGGAGACTCTACCGTTGGAGTGGCTACTGCCGTGGGTGACCCGCCATAATATATGGGTAATTAGAGACATGTCGTTTTAACGAGACATTGTCACTAGGTATAGCTGAACAACTAAAACAATTGAGACTTATACAGTGGCAAACAAAACCATGGACGAGACTTTATACTTGTTTATCATTCTCATTGTTTCGCTTTGTTGTTCATTGGTTGTACTTGTGGTTGTTTTATTGTGTGTTGATGGTTGGATGGAGCCTACAAGGCTAAGGTAAATTAACTATGGAAACTGTACGCTACGGCGAATGTACATTGTACATATGGATGGGGCATGAAAGCCAAACTAAAATAAATTGACAGTGTATGGTGAACGCTACGGCGATTGTACATTGTACAATGTATTGTTAATACTCGATACGTTCGATATGCAAATGTTGTTTGATATTTTCTATGACTGTTTGGATTGGATGGATGGTTAAAAGTTCATGGATATTTGGATGGTTGATTATGTATATTATACATTTATGCTTCAGTTTAGATTATAACTGCAAAATGGAAAGGCATGAAACCAATCTAATTATAAGATGGTTAAAATGACAAGTGACCATTAGGGTCCAGGCTCGGCATACTCAGCGTCTATCGCTGATACTACACACATTTCAGGTTGTTGATCATTGACGGAGCTGAAGAGCAGGAACAGGGTAATTGGAGATGTTGTATAGTAATGAAGATGGTGTATGGTCTTATGGTAAGGTTATGTATTTTTCAGGATTGGGTAGATGCTCACTTGTCGATGTTTATGATTTATGGATTTAGTATGATGTATAGGAGTTTCTCGTTATCACTGCGGTTAGCAGTTTGTTTATTTTGGAAGTTGGATGTAGTTTGGCTACGTTGCTCGCATAGGCGAGTAATGGCCGGTGACACCCGATTGAGTTTTGTATTTGTTGTTTATTTTTCCGCTGCGAGACGTTTTAATTATTGCTACGTGAGGGATTATATCGCGATTATGGAAAGGGGTGTTACAAAAGTGGTATCAGAGCGGAGTACCGCTCTGATGACGAGAAAGTAGGTTCAGACAGTGAGCTTAAGACTTGGGAAACATTTGGGAGATACGAGACGATTCGTCTTAGGAAGATATTGTGTCTAGAACGCAAATTGCGTGACAGGTTAGCCTTTAAGGCAACTTAATATCTATTGGTTGTGTACGGTAATTTTACCGAGTAATTATGTGACATACTGTACTACAGATGTCTAGTGGAACTAGAGGGTGTGATACTGGAAGAGGTGGAGACGGTGACCCCGGCATTCCAGGAGTTGCTGAGACGGTTGCAGCCGTTCTTGCACAGCTGGGTACTCAGATAGGAGGAGCACCAGCCCACCCTCCACAGCCCAGGGAAACGAACTAGCTGAAGTCAGTTACAGAGACCCGACCACCTACATATTCTGGGGAACCAGACCCCGTAGCTTTGGAGCGTTACATTGTTGAACACGAGAAGGCCTATGAAGCTTTACAAGTACCTGACGACAAGAAAGGTCGCCATTGTTGTTTTCCATCTGAAGGATGCAGCCAGCACTTGGTGGAGGTTGGTCAAGGACCAGCACCTGGCTACGCCCGACTTTTCGTGGGCTGCCTTTGTAGAATTACTGAGAGGAAAATACTACCCGGCGCATCTCAAGCAGAAGAAGCGCCATGAGTTTGAAACATTGACCCAAGAAGGTCTGACCGTGGATGAGTACTACGCTCGATTCATTGGTCTGCTGGACTTCATCCCCGGTGTTGACTACTCAGAAACCGTTAAGATCGAGAAATTCCGGGGAGGACTGTTGTTTCGCATCCAGATGGCGATGGGTGCTACCCTCTACACTACCATCCAGGTGCTAACATGAAAGCCATAAAATTCTTTACTTACTGCAATACCAATTAGCTTAGTGAGAACTTACCAAGGAGACTCCAGGAGTGTTATGAGACTGCCTCGAGGACGGAGCTAATGCCCAGACTCGGGAAGAGACTCTAGAGGCAAAGAAAAGGAAGAACCCTGAGGGAGAGTCTGAGGGTGGAAGAGCATCTCCAGGAGGAGGCCAGAGAAAGGGAAAGTAAGGACTTATCCCACTCTAAATTGTTTACCATACTAAATACCTTATAAATACTGACCCGAAACATTTAAACAGGAAGTTTTCCCAAAAGAAAGGGCAACAGGGTCACAAGGGAAAGAAAGGGAAAGAGCCCGTCCTTTAGTTGACCGGCCCAGCTATTGATGCTAAACCTCTGAGATCTGCACCTTCTAAGGGTGAGAACACCTACCTCTTAAATTGAATTGTGACCTTAACCATTAAATCATCAGATTGTAACTTAAACTTAATTACTACCATTAGGCACCAGACAGCCCCAGCGCCATTTTTACTGTAAGCGTTGTGGGAAAGACCATCCTGGGGTCGATTGCGAAGGCCGCAAAGTTGTCTGTCGGTGCTGCCACAAAGAAGGCCATAGGGAATTTGAATGCTGGATGAACCCAGAGAGCCATAATTACAGGCCACCAAAGAATACTCAGAAGACCTCAACTGGAGGATCTGGAGTACCACGAGGCGGTCAGGATGGCCAGACATCTACTGATGCTGAAGCCTATAAAGGCAAGGGAGTAGATAGGGCGTGAATACCCTAACTCCATAAGACCGTTGTGGAAGATTTTTACTTACTATGTTGTGTGCTTACTTTCTATGTATTCACCTTGGATGTTAGACAGTATGTGGGAGTGTGTCATTGACCACTCGCCTTTGTGTAAGACTTGGGATTAGTTGGGTGATCTCAGTACCAAAAGCTTTAAACCTTGACGGATATATATATGAACAGGATGTTAATGCTTACACTACCATGTAGCCCATACTCAACGATACAAGTCAATGAGACCGGAAATTACTGAACCAGAATTTCCACCTGCATGGCGCACTTGCTATTGCAAGCGCTATGACAAGAAAACCACTGAAATTTCCATCTACCTTGCGCACTTGCTACAGCAAGTGCAGCGACAGCAACAGTAACAGCTACTGCAAATGCAACAGTAACAACTACTACTTTTTAACCTTTTATAAAAAAACTGTTTTTCAAACTTTTTCGTTCAAACCTGGAGATTAGAAACCTATGCAATTTTGGAAGGACCGATAGTCCAACCACTGCAACTGGACACATTATACAGCCACTATGACTGTAAAAAAAAGAGAAAACACACCAGTTTATACGTTCGAGGAAGTTTCAGACAGGGCTATTAGCCAAATACCATCAGAGTATACTTGCATTTAATGCTAATCACTACTAGTGATACATGTTTAGTCCTTATGGACAAGCATACCCTTTGTAGATGCACCACCGTCAGTGAGGATGGTGGGAAGTGAAGAGCCAAGTTGCTCAAGCTATTATGCAATCTGCAATGCATCCAATTACATGGATGAGGGGACGAATATGAATTATGGATGAGATACGATAAAAAAAACAGAAAAAAAAGGAAAATGTGTTGTACTCAATGAGATCAGGAAAAAAAAGGGAGAAACAAGTTTGCTAATGTAGCACGGATTTTACTTACACCGAGTTGAATAATACCAGTCTATGATACAAGTTACCATGGTTGCCACAAAGGCAATAGCACTTATTACAAGATAACTGATAACATGAACTGTTACAAAAAAAAAAGCAAGCAAAAAAAAAAAGGAAGAAGGAAGAAGAAGAAGAAAAAAAAAGGGATATCCATCAAAGGGAGATTGACAAAAGAGTACTTCACAACAACCGTGTGACGGACATTACCAGTTTACTAAACGAGACATGGGACGACCGCACTCCGTTAGGAGCATGTGGGCCTGACAGACTTATTTATGAGTTAGTCGGGTAAGTAGTAATGTATCAGTACGGTACCCCATGCAAGTAGACAAGTAGTGTTAGGAACACGATAAGTAGTCAACTCCATTCTACGGACAGTAAGACGGATTACCTCGAAGATGGACGAGAAGAGCCACAGTTAAACCAACGGGCTAAAGAAATCAAGAACCTTCAACAGAGAACAGTGGACAGTATACAGAGAAGACAGAGAAACCTTTCAAGGACGTAAAAAAAAAGAAACAGGAAAACCCATAATGGACGAATAATATATAGAAGCCTCATAAGGATCAAGCAAATGCTTGCAATCCAGAGGAAATCTACCAGATGATATGGATATAAACGCGTGACTATGCAAGGAGAAAAGATAAAGCTATATGATAGCAGATACCTTAAGCAAAGAACAATGGATTTGGAATGTACCACTCATAGGATAATTCGCACATCTTATCTGTATGACTCATGAGATATTAGCTGTTGAGCGTTTACGCCTCTGCACTCTGTATGACTGAGTGTTTTGGTATTGCACTCGTGCAGTCATTAATCTAGTAGGAATGCAGAAAGATAAAGTGGATATCAACACGAGAGTGTAAAAAAAAAGAACTATAACAGTGTGTTACTCCGGAGCAAAACCACTAGGAGACATGGATGACAAACATCATCTTTGTGGACATTTAGGCTGGTACATCTTAGTATTACAAAGACAAGTGCAAAAAGAACTAAGTACTAACAGTAGCCAATGTCATATTACATCTCAAACTGAATATCAGTGAGAAAAGACACGCGCATGTATGCTAGTGATCCGAACAAGTGGATTCACAGCAATGGAAAAAAAAAGAGGCAAATTGAGCCTATGATTCATGGGTCTGCACCTCATACGGAGCGAGTGGGCCCATAAGAACAAACTTAGAGAGAGCACAAATAGTTAGTGCCTCACCCTTTATATATTGCGGAGCCCAGAAGGGCTAGAGTCATACCCTCTCTCTGATATGAGGATAACCCACGAATTGGTGAACTCTTTGAGAGCCAAGTATCCAGCGCTCCTTGTTGAGCGGCTGTGGTATACTTGTGGGGTACAGGGACGTAACCCTTTTTAAGGGGGGTAGAGCCTCTTGGTTGTGCACATGTGTGCACTAAGTTTTGGCTGTTTTGATATGCATTGCATACAAAAAAAAGAGAATTGGTGGTGTGCGGGGCATACGAGGTTTGTTGGTTAGTATGTGAATTATTTAGTATGCATAGCATACAGTGAACTGGTTTTGATGGTTATGGTTGGTACGGGGCATGCGTTGTTTGGTTTGTTTGTGTGTGTTGTGCCACTTGTATGTATGTATCTTACGAGATACCTGTATGACTGTTGTGTTTACACCAGGTGTGTAACACTTTTCTTATGCTATTTGTGATATGTATTCATATTGCTTTATAGAATGATTACATATGGTATCGCCTAGATACGAAATGAATCATTAGATATGGAATGTGGAACAATGGAATGTTGTGGACACCTTAGAGAGGTTATCAGGGTTGGTAGAACTGATAGGAAATGATGGTACTGATGGATCACCTATATCCATATGTGATTGAACTAATGCCACAACGTGATGGCTATGTGCTGTATAAGCGCAGTACGATGTGTGTAAATGATATATCACATAGATATACATTATGGGAACAATGGGTAGTTACACATTTATATATACTTACCTATTTGATTAAGAGACTTCGGGACGAAGTCTTTTTAAGGGGGGTAGACTGAAATACCCCAAATTATTAAAGCATGGATTAAATATTTAATCACATTAATTAAGGCCTAAACATGCCTTAAAAGTCAACTGAGAACAACAGTGGTCAACACAAATCAAGATGTTGCACCATTTGACTGTTAAGGGTAAGTAAATACCCAAATGAACTACTTAGGACCTAAAAATTTGTCCTAAGCATATTAACACATTACTAAACATATTATAACCGTTGGACAACACTCCAACACAAAGAAAAAGCATTTACATGCTTCAAGGTCAAAAAGGGCAAAAAGGTGCTCTAGGAAAACCTTAAAAATAAAATGACCTCTAAATGATATAAAATTGAATTACATGATCAAATATCATGTAAGGAACACAACAAAACCGTTGTCAAAGAAAACCAAGCCAGAAACACCTTGCGACACAAAATGTGCACTAAAACTCCTTAAAGCACGTTTTTGTGTAATCGCCTTCTAAATTGGTTTTAAATGGGCTAAAAGGTTATAAATACCTTTAAATATAATAAAATATCATATTATATGATATTAGGAATTTAATTCCAGAAATTTACGAATTTTTACAAATTTAATATTAAAATATTAATAAAACCCTAAAGTGGGGCCCGCATGAGTCAAATTGACCAAGTATGGTCAATGGTCAATTAATTGACCCACTTGGACCATGGAAATCGACTGCAATAAGAGAGGAGGCAGCATAAGTCATTGATTGACAATAATTCCTACCTAATACACTTACTTTTTGAAAATTAACTTACTTTTTCAAATAATTCAAGCCTTTCCACTCATTTCTCCCTTCCTTGTCCGATTCTCTTCTGCCCAGCCGAGCTCTCCCCTTCCTTTGAAGCTCTCAAGTGTGTTCTTGAGCATGGAAGGCAAACCTAGCTCCTAAGCTCTTAATGTAAGTGTTTTAATGTCATTTTTAGCTCTTTTTCTTCATCTCTTCACTACCAACACCTAGATTTCGTGGCTCATCAATTCCTATGGCTTATTCTCAGTGTTCTAAGGTTAGAACAAGAGCTAAACTCGGTTGAGACCAGTAGAGGGACCAAGGTTGTTCAAATCTACATTTTAAGGTAAAAATGTGCTTTAAGCTCATAACTTTTGATTCCCTTCAAGTTCGGCTGTGAAACTTTGGTCATAGCCTCATCTTATTCTCCTTTTCATGTGGAATCTGTTGGTTAGCCATTTGGAGCAAGTGATAAGTGTCCAAATGAGCATGATTTATAGGTGTATTTCATATATAATATTAGCACTTTTCTTGCTCATTTCTCCACTTCGGTTAGTTTTCCTCTAGTTTATGTTTTATTGTTTATCTCACAAATTTATTGGTTTAACATGAGGAAAACCAAGCTGGGAGTGAAGTAGATTAAGACACAAACGCATAGACGCAAACGGCTCAGAAAACGGACTTATAACGAAGAATGTAGAGCCGGTCAAACAGAGTCACGCGAGAGTCACGCGGTGGACTGGTGCAACCGCCCCCTAAGTGGCGGACGTCACACGGACAACCGCCAGGCGGACAGGACTGAGGCAACCGCCTCTTAACGGGCGGTTAAGGAGGCGGACGAGGCACAAGCAACCGCCTCGCGGTCAACATAGAGGCTACCGCCTCTTAACTCGCGGTCACCACACAGGCAACCGCCTCGCGGTCAACATAGAGGCTACCGCCTCTTAATCTCGCGGACAACACAGAGGTTACCGCCACTTATTGGGCGGTACCAGCAGGCGGACACCAATAACCGTGACTAATTATCAGTCGCGAGCAGTATCTTCTTCGCGCCATCGTCGTCTGCAACTCGCCCGCAACTTATCCATCTACTCCGCACGCGTATTCAGTCTGTCCCCTGCGCAATCAATGAAGCAATCAATGCTCTTCTTCATCTGCAATCAAATTTGTACGGATCCAAACCTCTATATAAACCCACCACCTTAACTGCATAAAGACACACCATGCACGACGGGAGTCTGAAGAAACCATTCACCACACTCACCCATTCGCTTCCACTTATATTTCCTCCCGTATCACCACATCATTCCACACTCACGCAGTAACAAAAGAAATAGAAGAGCAGCAGTGAGAGCGAGAACAGACCAGTTCTTCCTCTGAATTAATGTTAAAATCTATCTGTGTAATCTTCTTATCTCCGTTAATGTCTGAGTAATTTTCTTTTGTATCCTAGGATGGGGGTTTGATTTCTAATATTACGTAATTAATATTTATTACCTGTTTCTCTCATTTAACTTGTTTTAATTCCTTTCAACTAATATTGCTAAATGCTTTGCGCGACAAACGACTGCATTTATTTGGTAACTATCAACATATGATTTTGAGATAGTCTAGGTACCACAAAGGAATTAATCTTAGTATTTACACTCCGGACTGAGCAGGAAAATATTAAGGCTTTTATTAAGAGTTTGTAACTGACAATTATTAACTCTAATAGGCAATAAATAATTGAGACAAGGTTTTAAATATGTTTAAGTAATTTAGGAAAATTCCCCCGCTATCCTAGGATACATTTTTCCATTCACATCACTTAATTCACCTTTTAACTGTTTTTATTATTTCTGTATTAATTTAACAACAAATCAAAGCTTGCCTCCGGCTAAACCCCTTTTTACAGTTTTTAAGTAACTACCAAGACTAGGGTAAATTGAACAATCTCCCTGTGGATACGACACTCGTTATACTACTACGACCGGGAATTGTTTGCAGCCCGACATTTATAATTTGAGTTTTTATTTTCCTTTCTTTTAATTTTACACCACTTTAACCACTCAGAAATAACAGTCTGCAAATTGGCGCCGTTGCCGGGGAGATTGATTCCATCAATTTCCCTAGTTTCCGGTAGTTCACCTGTTTTATTATAATAAACTGTCAATATTATCTTGTTAATAATCTAACCTTGGACATCGGACTTATAATCTGACTTGGACATCGGACTTCTGACCTGACTTGGACATTTGACTTCGGACTTTGGACATCTAACTCCTAACATCTTAATATTATTGTCATTTCGTTCCATTGTCATTTCGTTCCATTGTCATTTCGTTCCATTGTCCTTTCTTTCCATTGTCCTTAACATTTCATTTCCATTGTCCTTAACATTTCTTTCCATTGTCATTTCAATTTTCTGTCATTTCTTTCCATTGTCTCTAATTACTAACTTATAATTTCCAGTACACTAACTCCTAACGTTTATCAGCCTAACCAATATTTCTGCCTTTCTTATTTTTTTTACTAACTAATTTTGCAGCTTCTGACAAACCACAAGTTATCTTCTGTGCATGCCAAACCTCGAACCCGAGGCTCTCCACAATCAGTCCGAGCCCCGAACCCGAGCGTACTTTATTTCAAGCGCAGAGAAACCTGAGAAACCAAGCCATGGCCAATAACAAAGTTATAAATGAAATGGACCATGCAATTCAACCAGAACACCGTGCCCTATCTGATTATCACCAACCTAACACCGAAGGAAGAGCATCAGCTATAGTTCTCCCCGAACAAACACCAGAAGAAGCCGGACGTTGGGTTTTCAAAACCCACTACATCACCGCCGTCCGGGATCTAGGCAAGTTTAGTGGAGCGAACCCAGATGAAGCCCCAAATCATCTAAGTCTCTTCCTAGACTTTTGCAATTCCTTTGGTCAGACCGGCAACGTCAAGGAAAGAATTCGACTCCAACTATTTCCTCACTCATTATCGGATTCAGCAAACCGGTGGTATCGAAGCCTTCCCTCCCGATCAATCACCACATGGCTTCAAATGGCCCAAAAATTCCTTGCCAAATACTACCCAACCAGTAGAACAAGGCAATTGATCGGTGAAATCAACACTTTCTGTCAGGAGCCGGGAGAAACATTATACGACGCATGGGACAGATTCAAAGATATGCTAATGAAATGTTCCCACCATGGTCTTGACGATCAATCCCTCTGCCTGTCATTCTTCAACGGTCTGGATGATGGGAACCGACTACTCGTCAATTCCTCTGCAGGAGGAAGTTTCATGATGAAATCTCCTAAAGAAGGAATGGACCTTCTCGAAACCATGACGAGCAATACAAGACAGTGGACGAGATCCAAAGGCAGAACACCGCGAGCAGCAGGCCTACTCCATGTTGAGCCTACGGATCATTTATCAGCTCAGATCTCGTCCCTTGCAAAGATGGTGGAAAAGCTAACAACATCACAGAACGAAATTGTAAAAACAATAGCTTCCCCACCTACAAGTTCATCGTCAGTTCCACCTACAGAAGGATGTGCCATATGCGCCGGTCCTCATGAAACCCCTCAGTGCGAAGGCAAAGGCCAGTACGAGGAAGTTCAATTCATAGGAAACCGCCCCGGTAACTCCTATAACAGCAACAACTTCAACAACAACTATCCATGGAGAAATCACCCGAATTTCTCATGGAAAAATAATGATCAAAACCAAGGAGGGCAGAACAACAATTCCAACCCTATCAGGGTAACCGACCCCAACCAAACTCTAATATGGGTTATAGAGCACAAGGTGCCCCTCCAGGTTTCCACAACAACAACAACAACAACAACCATCTTCATCCTCTTCTGATCCAAACGCAGAACTCAAAGAGATGATGAAGGGATTCATGTCCATAACTCAGAACCAGCTCTCTACACAAGAAGCCTTTAACCAGAAAATCGAAGGTAAATTCAATCAACTTGCAGAACATCTTGCTCGCAGACCGCCAGGGGCTCTCCCCAACCAAAATGAACCAATCCAAGAGAGCAAGCCAAGTGCATCTATGTGAAGGAGCACGATGAAGAAAAGACAGAGGTGGCTAAAAAGCTAAAGTTCCAGAACTACACCCCCTTCCCTCCAGGAGTGGGTTGTAGCAATCGAAACTTCCAAAAGGAATGTAGCTGAACTTGAAAGCACCGCCAAAGTCTATAATAATCGTATTCAATCTGAGAATACCTACCTTGAGCACTTGGTGGCTGGTTATGAAAACGAAAAGCTCGATTTCGAAGAAGAAGAAGAGGAGGTTAAGGCAATAACCTTGATAAGCGGTAAGAAAACCGACGAGATTCACATCCCGCAACAATCAGAAGAATCCAAAGAGGATAGTGAAGAAACAGTTGAGGTCCTGGTAGAAAAAACATCTCCCACCATCCTCACTATTCCACCAGCTTCAGAACCTTCTCCACAAGAACCGCCTATACCATTTCCTCGCCGACTCCAGAAGCAGAAGTTGGATAATGAATATGGTAAGTTCCTGGCAATGCTGAAGCAACTAAACGTCAATATACAGTTTGTCGACCTCATTGCCAAAATGCCAAACTATGCCAAATTCCTCAAACACCTCATATCCAACAAAACTAAATTGGCCGAAGTCGGTACGGTACCTCTCAATGTAGCTTGCTCAGCTACTCTACAAAAACCACTACATCAAAATGCAATGATCCGGGCAGCTTCACCATTCCAGTCACAATTGGTAGCACTCATTTCCATACTCCCTATGTGATCTGGGTGCTTCCATAAATTTGATGCCCCTCCACTTTCAAAAAGCTGGGAATTGGAGAGATGAAAAAGACTAAGATGACCCTGCAACTGGCAGATGGTTCGTAACATACCCAAGCGGAGTGGTGGAGGATGTTATCATTAAAGTGGAGCACTTATACTTCCCATGCGATTTTGTCATTCTAGACATCGAAGAAAACTCCACTACAACTCTCATCCTTGGACGACCATTCCTTGCCACAGCCGATGTGCACATTTGGGTAGCCCAGGGGAAGATCACCCTTCAAGCTTACAACGAAAAGCTGGAGTTTGCATCAGGAAGATCTCCAGATAGAAATCCAAAGATCTCAAGTTTGTGAGGGATACTCAATCATCATCATCCCCACTTCTGTTTATTACCCTTCCAGACGGCATGTCTATCACAGAGATACCACCACCAATCCCGGACGAAGAGCGGGATAAGAAACGAAAACATGCATCCAGGTGGACTCTCAAAAATACCATCGAGTCATGCTTTGGATCTCCTCCTCATAACCACCCCCCATGATGGATCTAACGAAAAAGCGTCTAGCCAAGACGTTAAAGAAGGGCAGCTTTCCGGGAGGCAACCCGGACGAACTTATCTTTTATATGCTTTTCATGCTGTTTTTAATTTTCAGGTTCCCTTTAAATTTTGTTTTTGCTAACTTTTAACCCCGTTTATAGTATGGTTGCTTCTAGTGTTTTATGCAGGTGCAATTTCATGTCTACACCGCAACCAAGCTACGCTACTTGAGGCTGAAGCTCAAGTGTGGGGGAAGTCCAAAACACGCTAGCAAAAATAAAATCAGGGGAGTACCAGTTTCTTTAACCTTGCTTTTATTTAAATAAAATATGCAGAGGAGAATTTATATGCTTAAATGAATATTCGTAAGCTTCGTGTTCTCTCTATTTTATCTACTTACCGAAAAGGCCTTCTGAAACTTTCCCTTGTTTTTCTGGTAAACAATGAGGACATTGTTCAATTTAAGTGTGGGGGAGTGTGCCCTTTTCGGTGACATTTTATGCTAAATGCTTAATCTCTCTGCTTATCTTGCGTTTGTTCAAATTCAATATCGTGGACCCTTTTTATGTGGGTTGTTCTCTTTAAGAATAAATATTGTTATGAATTGTGGGATAAATGGTACAGAAATGTACAAAAATTTTAAAATTTTGATTACTTTTGAGGAGCATTTTTATGCGGTGTGACCAAATGATCTGAAATGGATGGATTTTTTACTCAGGGGTTCCTTCTGTCTTCTTTCTTAGGGATTGCTAAGGGGTGCTTCTCTGTCAAAAAAAATAAGAAAAAAGGAAAAATAAGGGACTTGCGAGACACCATTGGTAACCAACAAGAGAGTTGAGTGTTCTTAAATACAAAGGGCTTGATGCCTACATATTATCTTCTCATCTCGTATGCAAAAGTGAAACAAATGCATAAATCTATTTTTCCTTTTGTTTCTCCTCAATGCCCATTCTTGAGAGAAGTTGGCCATGGTAAAGTTCTCAAAGTCACCTTAAATCAAGAAGCATTGAAGTACTCCGGATCATACCCCGAAACTCTAATTTTTATTTTTGCCCTGAGTACACCTATGCCACCATAGGTGATGGATCACACTCCTCTAAAATGGTTTAAGATCATGTACTATTGACTGATTTATCCTACCCTTCATATATATTTGTTATTATTGAGCATTCCCCTACTTAGGACGTAGTTTTGCTTGAGGACAAGCAAAAAGATAAGTGTGGGGGTGTGATAAGTGTCCAAATGAGCATGATTTATAGTGTATTTCATATCTAATATTAGCACTTTTCTTGCTCATTTCTCCACTTCGGTTAGTTTTTCCTCTAGTTTATGTTTTATTGTTTATCTCACAAATTTATTGGTTTACATGAGGAAAACCAAGCTGGGAGTGAGTAGATTAAGACACAAACGCCTAGATGCAACGGCTCAGAAACGGACTTATAACGAAGAATGTAGAGCCGGTCAAACAGAGTCACGCGGAGTCACACCGCGTGGACTGGTGCAACCGCCCCCTAAGTGGCGGACGTCACAACGGACAACCGCCAGGCGGACAGACTGGGCAACGGCGCCTCTTAACAGGCGGTTAAGAGGCGGACGAGGCACAAGCAACCGCCTCGCGGTCAACATAGAGGCTACGCCTCTTAACTCGCGTCACCACACAGGCAAACCGCCTCGCGGTCAACATAGAGGCTACCGCCTCTTAATCTCGCGGACAACACAGAGGTTACCGCCACTTATTGGCCGTAGGCCAGCAGGCGGACACCAATAACCGTGACTAATTATTAGTCGCGAGCAGTATCTCTTCGCGCCGTCGTCGTCTGCAACTCGCCCGACTCCCCGCAACTTATCCATCTACTCCGCACGCGTATTCAGTCTGTCCCCTGCGCAAATCAATGAAGCAATCATGCTCTTCTTCATCTGCAATCAAATTTGTACGGATCCAAACCTCTATATAAACCCACCACCTTAACTGCATATAAAGACACACCATGCACGACGGGAGTCTGAAGAAGAAACCATTCACCACACTCACCCATTCGCTTCCACTTATATTCCTCCGCGTATCACCACAATCATTCCACACTCACGCAGTAACAAAAGAAATAGAAGAGCAGCAGTGAGAGCGAGAACAGACCAGTTCTTCTCTGATTAATGTCAAAATCTATCTGTGTAATCTTCTTATCTCCGTTAATGTCTGAGTAATTTCTTTGTATCCTAGGATGGGGGTTTGAATTTCTAATATACGTAATTAATATTTATTACCTGTTTCTCTCATTTAACTTGTTTTAATTCCTTTCAACTAATATTGCTAATGCTTTGCGCGACAACGACTGCATTTATTTGTAAACTATCACATATGATGTTGAGATAGTCTAGGTACCACAAAGGAATAATCTTATTATTTACACTCCGGACTGAGCAGGAAAATATTAAGGTCTTATTAAGAGTTCGTAACTGAAATTATTAACTCTAATAGGTCAATAAATAATTGAGACAAGGTTTAAATATGTTTAAGTAATTTAGGAAAATTCCCCCGCTATCCTAGATACATTTTCCATTCACATCACTTAATTCACCTTTTATAACTGTTTTTAGTATTTCTGTATTAATTTAAACAAAAACAAGCTGTAGCTTGCCTCGCGGCTAAACCCCTTTTTACAGTTTTTAAGTAACTACCGAACTAGGGTAAATTGAACAATCTCCCTGTGGATACGACACTCGTTATACTACTACTACTAGACGGAATTGTTTGCAGCCCGACATTTATAATTTGAGTTTTTAATTCTTTCTTTTAATTTTACACCACTTTAACCACTCAGAAATAACAGTCTGCAGCAAGGATGGCCTAGAGCCCAAAGGAAATACCCTCTTTTAAGGCATTTTTCCAAGGTACAACCTAATAACAAGGTAGCTTGTTGAGATCTAGCTATTTCCTATGTCAATATGGTAGATCTAACCCCTTGTGGTGTGCTTGATTCAGGTCGATACCATCTTGAACTCATCCTTGCATTCCTAAGGTGATTTTGTCCTTAAATCTTACATTAAATTACTTCTTATGTTAGATCTTTCTTGGAGACTAACTAGGCCTTGGTTTCTGTTGAAAACATGTAAAACAAGCTGTGGAGAATTTCTCCTTAGGGTGGCGAACTCAAACAAGGCTTTACCTAAGCTAAATCAAGGTATAAATCACTTAAAACCTTAACTTGATACATTAACACAAGTTTAAGTGTGTGTATGTTAATTGCCGTGAGTGAAGGAGAAAAACAAGGTCTTGTTTGACCTTAAGATATTTAAGGAATGGTTTAATAAATTTTATAACTAATTAAACAAGCATAATTGTCAAATTTAAGACATTATGTGGAAGTTTGGTAATTAAATGGAAAGTGTGTGGTGAGGCCGAAAATTTATATGTGTTTTGGGACATTTATGTGTAATTTATTTTGCAAGCCAATGTTTGTAATAAGGCCATATATTTTAGGCCATTTTATTTATGCATTTACAAGCTTTTAATTAAGTTTAAGTAGTATAAATGCATTACCGAAAATAAATGGGGTATTAGGTGTAATTAAATTAAATTTGAGGGCTTTAGAATAATAAGGCCGAAAATTAGAGGTAAAAAGGAGTTAAAATAAAGTTTATAAGATTTTATAAAGTTTTGGGGTTAAATGGTAATTTTTGAAAAGTATGGGTACAAACCGTGAATAAAGGAAATTAATGGTCAAGGAAATATTAAGGTGGTCAACCTTGACTGAAATACCCCAAATCTAAATAATATTATTAAATCATTATTTATTGGAATATAATCCAAACATAAATCAGTTCACGTACGCATGCAAACCCATGCATGAAAACGTTACGTAAAAATAGTCGTTTCACCATAAACGCTAAAACGCCTTAGAAACATGTGATCATGCATGACCTTGTATGACCTTCTAAAACTCAAACCAAATGGTCATACACTCATTATATGAAATATAAATATATTCCCTAAGCTATATTCAGTCAAATACGCAAAACGCTTGGGAGTGCTCACGCGCGCCCCTTAAAGCAAGAAAAGCTCGGAGGAGTGCCGAGGTGGCACGAACTCCTATAAAATTAATTCCTAGAGTTCCTAATATCATTATTTACCATTCTAAATATAACCCACGAAGTGGTTCATCAAAATTCAGCAAAAACCACAGGAGGATTTCTTAGCGCTCCTTTTTGGCCCGGGAGTGTCCCGATGGCCCGTAATTTATGTCACGGGTTGATATAACCCCACATAACTCAATGTAACATCTTATTATATGTTTATTTACTATAATAAGTGTTTACAAACACTTGGAACTCATAAAAACAATTTGTTTCCCAAAATTTCCTTAGAGCACAAAAACACACGTTCGGGTGTCACGAAAATGTGTTTTACGCAATTGCCTTGTAGTTTTTGACATGCCACGAATTGGTAATCTTAAAAAGGGTTAAAATGACCTTCTAAATCAGTTGGTGTGACTAGTCAGCAAGGCTCTCTATATGGGCCGATTTTTAGAGCAAAAACTAGTATAAAATTTGCTTTAAAAGTTTGTAAAAGGCTTAAAACATGGTGACTCACCTTCCCATGTGTTATATTACTTAATGTCAAAGTAAGTAGGTCTCATTTGACCATGTGGCTGTCGAAATTATGAAGAGAAACAAGGCCATGTGAGCTAGGAAGAAGACAAAATGTAAAAATGCAAAAGTGGATCTAGATTCCACCTTTTTCATTTCTTAAAATTCAAGAGACCTTCCAAGCTTCTTCCTTGGTCTTCATCAACGAATTGAGACCCCTCTTTTAGCCTTGAAATCGTGCACCATAATGAGGAAGAAGACAAGGCTTTAACTTAGAAAAATCAAAAGTACAACTTACCTAAATTTCCTTGTCTTCTAGCTCACAATTATTCCCTTTCCAACCCTTGCCTTGTCACACCTCACATGCCCTATAACATGGCCGGTTTTTATTGCTGGAAAGGAGTCATTTATTGAGCCAATCAACCATGAATTAAACTAAGGAAAAGAATTGTCAAATGACATTAAAAATTTGACAAAAGAAAATCAAATTCCAATTGCCTCTTTCATTTACGTGAGCCAAGCCTCATTTGCTTCCTTGCCCTATTCTTGCACGGCATGGTAAGCTTCTCCTCTCTCTCTTCTAGCTTCATCTTCTTCCTTTGAAGCTCTTAAGTTCATTAATGGAGGTTTAACTTCTATCTTCATCTTTAAGGTAAATTCCTAGCATTTCTTGGCAAGCCTTGAAGCAAATCTCTTCCTAGCATAACAAGTTGTGTTCGGCTTCATTTAATTCTCCAAGGAGATTGTCCAAACCAACATTAAACCAAGGGACATCTCAAGGTAGGTTTTAAAGCTTGAAAATCCTTAAAGCACATTTTTATGTGTAACCAAGTTCTACCTCTTCTAAGTCTCTTTTCTTCTTCATTTTGATGAAGGAAAACTTGTTCTTCACCTACCTTAGGAGTGCCGAATTCATAAGGAGAAAAGTCTAAGGTAAAGTCTTGTAAAACTACTACAAATCTACTTAAGATCTTTATTGAAGATCTAACTCCTAAACACCTTTACCTCTTGCATAAAACCGAAGAGGAGCATCAAGTTTACCTAGGAGAAAGCTTGGAGATTCAAGAAGAAGTCCAAGCACTTAACCACCTTTGTTAAGAAGTAAGTTTACTATATAAATCCTTATGTTATAAGCTTTGTTAAGCTTCTAAAAATTATACAAAAATTATGTACACCTCCTAGGTTATATGAAACCGAAACTACATGGTATTATATGCCAAAATATAACCTATAACATATATAGAAAATAATTACCTTAAGACACATTTTTGTGTCACAAGTTTATTTATGTTACATATAAATTTAGGCCGAAAGTTCAAGAGCAAAAGTACTTCATTTTGAGCTAAGAATTTATATAAGACATTACAATAATTTATACATGAGTTATATGACTCCTATGAATTTATTTATAATTACTTAGACATATAAATCCACTTTTATATAACATAAGGTCTCATTTAAATTATGGCCGAATGTTCTACTTGATAAATAAGTTTTAATGAGCTACTTAGGTATATAATTTATATCATAAAGTTTGGTGAGTTAAAAAATTCTATTAGTGTCTAAATGACTAATTAATTAAGTTATGTGGATTAAATGTAATTTTTACAAAGTTTGGTATGCTTATTATAAAAACCGTGAGCTAAGGGACTGTTTGGTGTATTATAATATAATATAGGGTTAGGAATTAAGTTTAAGAATTTTAGATAATTTAAACAAGCTTTAAAATAACTTTTATAAAGTTTTGGGCTATTATGTAATTTATAAAGTTGTTATGAAAGTTTAGAATATAAAATGGGGCGAATTCATAATTAAGGAAATTACTAGGTTCGCTTTTGAATTTTAGAAGAATTAAATACTTAAACTATAGTTTATAAGTTATTAAATATCTATTATTAAGTTTTGGGGGAATGAATGTAATTAATGGAAAGTTCAATGACAAAGCCGAATTGTTTTGGGGTTAGTTTGGTAATTTAAGAATTTTATATTTATATCAGCATTTATGGAGAATTAAAATTAAAACTATAGTTTTAAGACTTTATGTAAAGATTATAGATTTTGTGGTTAGATTGCAAATATAAGAAGTATATATATACATGCCGAGATTTGAGGGGCTAAGATGTAATTTCCGAAAGTTATAATATTTATAAGTTATGTCCAAAATATTAGTGGTAGTTTTATAATTTAATTGAATAAGGAATTAAAATTATGTTATAAAAAGAGATTAGAATTTAAATGTAAAGTTTATGAATTAATAGGTTGTTTTGTAAATAACCGAAATATAAGCTTAAGAATTTAGATTTAAATAAATATAGGTCCTATATGGATATTTGGAGGATTTAGAAGAAAGAATTTTGATTAAAGGAATTATGGAATTAGAACTATGGTATATAGTTATAAGGAATCTAAAGGTAACCAATAAATATTATTTATGGTTAAAAGGAGAATAATGAAACTATAAGAATTTTAATGTCCATGTGTGACATATAAAAATAGTCAAGAAATTACAAGTTGTTATGTCACCTAGACAATTGAAATAAACAACAAATATAGTACATGAATATATAAATACATATATGTACAATAAAGGGTTTTAAATAAATAAAAGAATAACAATTAAGTTATACATTAAATCATGAGGTAATTAGAAGAAATAAACCTCACATGAAATAACAAATACGAGATTTGTTAAAAGTTCCAATAGAATTTTATACAAGGGTAAAAATTAACCCTCTCAGTTAATCCTATTCTAGGACTTTGTTTGACCAGACGTTGACCGGGAATTTACAAGTACAGTCTACGGTGAACGGTATGGGATTCTTGCAACCTGTTTTCTAACGGATTACACCGGCTTGTGTGCTATCTGTTGTTTGAAATAACGACCAAGATAATTAATGTAAAATGTTTGTTTTACTCTTGTGCACTGTTGTATTATTCATGTGCGTGATTGTTGCTGACTACAAGTGTATGTCCCACGCATACAAACACTACTCTACAGTGGATTAAATACCTGCGTTTCAGTATACCGAGAACTTGTACTCAAGTCTCTCACTAACTTCACTTTATAACAAACGTCATTATCCTAAACGTGATAATTGACAATACATTGTGTTTTTGTTTAATGTCTTTATATGACACTTAACAACTCTATACTACGAGAATGAGGAGCCCAGTTGGATCTGGCCATGCATGCTACAGGAGCTGTACCTGTCTCAGGTCGTCTCCTATCTACGTCGCAACGGAACATTCAGTTGGGAGGAAGACTTTATTCCTTCCGGGATCAAATGCCTTCAGTTCGAGGAAGACTTTATTCCTCTAGTGGGTTCTTATTTCCCCGCCATTCAGTTCAGGGTTTAACTACGTTATTCCTGGGGTTTTTATACCCAACCTTTCTCTATAACGAGGTCACTATACCTCCACTACTTCAGATATTCAGTTATAACTGTCAGTCCCATTGTGTGGACCGACTATCAGTAAAGAATTTCAGTTCAGCTAACTCGACCTTCTGTGTCTTGTTCTATGTGACATTATTGTCCTTGTATGGATACTTGTTATTATCAGACTATGCTTGTTTACAGCTTTATAAAAAAGAACTGCATGTGTTCGACAAAGTAGTTGGTGTGGCCCGGTAGACGATGGGCTGCACGTTTTCCATACCAGCATTGTTTGCTGAGCCCCTTTTGTGGGCACCCCCATTTTTCAGGTACCTGAAGTTGAGGAGATCACCACACTGAGTGTAGGTGGGGTAGACCAAGCTTTGGGAGTCTACTATTAGTTAATCGTTTTATTTCAGTATTGTACTTTTGAGTTTGATTCCTAGTATCTCGGGTTGTATCTGTATTCCAGACCGTGACATTTGAGGACTGTATTTGGACTTAGCCTTGTTGGTCACAAGGGTGGCCAACGGCATTGTAATACCGCCCGGTTGTTATATTTATTTCCGCTGCAGTTGTATTTTATTTGGGAGTGATCGCCGTTCAGTTTATTGGATTTCGGGTTGGGGTATTACATTGACCATATGATAGGTTTTGACCAAATTAGATAAGTTAAATAACTTATTTAAGGTTGTATAATAAGATAAGTATCTTATGGTAAATATGTTATACCGAAAATAAAGGGTGTACAAGGTATTTTAAACCCACGGGCTATTAGGAATTTTTTAGGAATTTATTTGGTGGATTTTGGAATTAAAATAAACTATATATGTAAAATATAGTTATTATGTCATTATGACACTTTGGAGAAAAAATAGATGGTGGAATGGTAAATATTGAAAGTATATGGGTTAATAAGGATATTTATAACCCTTTGGTGGAATTTGGTGATTTTTTAGAATTATTAAGAGAATTTATAAGTTATGTGTATAAATATAGTTTTAATGATATGGTGAACTATATGTTATAAATAGGGCCAAATGGCAACTATAAGATAGCACAAGGGCTGTTCGGAATTTACAAAAATAGCCATAGGTTATACTCTTTTATAAGTTAGAATGTTATATTAAATGGAATATATAACATGGTAATAAGAAAGGGGTGATTTTGTAAATTAAGGAAACTGTGGTTTATGGAAAAGAATAAGATTTTCTTATGGTGCCTAAGAGGCAATAATAATAGTTTTGCATAAAAACTATAGGTTATAAGTTAGGGAAATAAAAAATATCACATTGTATGATATTAGTGTATGGTATACATTACAAAATGTTATGTGGTCAAACGGAATTTAAATTGAGTTAAGGGCTATACCGAGTTAACAAGAGTTGGAAATGATTTTAGACTAAGGTCTATATGTTATAAATGTTATAGCAATTATATGGTTTAGATGGAGTTAATATAAGGAAGGGTATTCGCATTAAAGAATGTGACAAACTGTAAACAAAGGGAATTTATAAACTAAGGTATTTATTGAATAAACCTTAGGAGTTGTAAATGTACAACATAAAATGTTACATAATATTAGGATAACAATCTTAATAAGTTGTACAATACAATACAACTAATGGGAATAATCATCTAACATAGATGATAAATGTAACATATGATATAAGAGTTTATTAAACTCATGGGAATTACCTACATGGTAATATATACATACACAAGGATAATGTATATAAGGTGGATATATCTTTTGGTTGGAAACCATATGATTTAATGGTGGTGGTTATTTTAAAAAAAATGAATATAGTCATGAACTTAAGTTATGAGTTTTGGATACAATACAAAAAATAATATACTACAATCATGCATGAATACATGCAACTATAGGATATGTACCTAAGCTAGATGGTGGACAAGATTAAAAAGAAATACAACGAATTAAACTTAACAGTTGAAATGTTATGACGTACGCGTTTAAGTAACAAAACCGACTGTTTTAGAGAAACCCGTAACGAACAACTGTAGAAAACAGGGGTGAACTGTCGGGGTTACTTATTATTCGGAGATACCGGATGTAGTTAGTCATGGAGACTGACTTATAGTTTATTACCGTTTAAATTGTACCTCTGACAAGACGCTCGACGAGCTAGCGGACTACACGGAGCATAGGATCTTGCTGATTCATACTCCACCGTAATACAATCAGGGTGAACGATATGTAAAGGGGTTTGATCCGAGTTGTCCTAAGGTTGCTCCTTGGGCTCGGATTTGGTTGATATAACTTGTATGTTGTTATGTGTCTCTGATTGTCCCTGAGGGCTTCCTCAGTTCAGACATCTGTGTGATCTGTGATAAGATTGTTTGCCTGAATGTGATAATTAATATGCATGAACTGTATATTTATAGCTGCTTATTATTTACTGTTGTTGAGTTAACAGTATTGGTTCGTATATATGAACCTATATATATAAAACGAACTAGCGGCTATGGTGCTATCTTATATGAAATATAAGGAACATAAGTAAAACGTTGTAGCACTAAGATAATAAGATATACATATTATCTGAGACTTTTATACGGAGCATTGGCCTTTCTATACGCCGCTCTCGTATCTAACACTGGATCCCGAGTTTACAGACTCCGGATTGGACTAATGACTTTAGTCTGCTGTGTTAGAAAATTTGGTAATGCGATGCGATGGTATATTATTAATTAATTAATGGAAGTAAAGCCAAGAGGATGTGGCTCTTGGTGCGCGCTGTGATCACAAAAACGATACCAGGATGTCCGCGTACGGGTCCGTAAGTATCAAGAAAATTTCCCGTGAGCTAGAATGGCTCGTTGGTCGGAGACTCTACCGTTGGAGTGGCTACTGCCGTGGTGACCCGCCATAATATATGGGTAATTAGAGCATGTCGTTTTAACGAGACATTGTCACTAGGTATAACTGAACAACTAAAACAATTGAGACTTATACAGTGGCGAACAAAACCATGGACGAGACTTTATACTTGTTTATCATTCTCATTATTTCGCTTTGTTGTTCATTGGTTGTACTTGTGGTTGTTTTATTGTGTGTTGATGGTTGGATGGAGCCTACAAGGCTAAGGTAAATTAACTATGGAAACTGTACGCTACGGCGAATGTACATTGTACATATGGATGGGGCATGAAAGCCAAACTAAAATAAATTGACAGTGGATGGTGAACGCTACGGCAATTGTACATTGTACAATGTATTGTTAATACTCGATACGTTCGATATGCAAATGTTGTTTGATATATTCTATGACTGTTTGGATTGGATGGATGGTTAAAAGTTCATGGATATTTGGATGGTTGATTATGTATATTATACATTTATGCTTCAGTTTTGATTATAACTGCAAAATGGAAAGGCATGAAACCAATCTAATTATAAGATGGTTAAAATGACAAGTGACCATTAGGGTCCAGGCCCGGCATACTCAGCGTCTATCGCTGATACTACACCATTTCAGGTTGTTGATCATTGACGGAGCTGAAGAGCAGGAACAGGGTAATTGGAGATGTTGTATAGTAATGAAGATGGTGTATGGTCTTATGGTAAGGTTATGTATTTTTCAGGATTGGGTAGATGCTCACTTGTCGATGTTTATGATTTATGGATTTAGTATGATGTATAGGAGTTTCTCGTTATCACTGCGGTTAGCAGTTTGTTTATTTTGGAAGTTGGATGTAGTTTGGCTACGTTGCTCGCATGGGCGAGTAATGGCCGGTGACACCCGAGTGAGTTTTGTATTTGTTGTTTATTTTTCCGCTGCGAGATGTTTTAATTATTGCTACGTGAGGGATTATATCGTGATTATGGAGAGGGGTGTTACAATAGTCCTTCTCAACCATTGATTGTCGTTTACCTGAGATAAAAAACGTGTTTGAATAAGGATCATAAACAGATCCTAAGGAGGGTGATTTTTCGGTATGAGGGGGGTCTATCTAAATAGTTCTGACTAAAAAGTCTAGATCCTAAAAATTTATCATTCTATGGAGGGTGAAAACCCGTTATTCTGGCATCCCTCAAATACCTACTAAATCGTCTGTCTTTCCTAGAAAGCATAGAGGGGAGTGCAAGTGTGCACTACACCCACTCTCGATGGGCTCCATGCGGACTTATGCCATAAAGGCGGAAATGACTAGAGTCGCCACCTAGTTTGACCTAAAGAACTAGGAAGGGATAAGAAGGGTTCTAAGAACCGTTAATTGACTCTGAGATTATTGCCTATGGATAGGACTTATCTGATCATTCCAGAGATTCTATTGTGGATTCGCACTGGGTTACACCCCTAGGAAGTGGCAACGACCACGACTTCAGATTGGTGCCCGAGGAAACCTCAGTCTCTAATTGTCAGGATTGCCTGCTTTCAAAACCTTTTTAGAGAGATTCATTTAAAAGCCAAGGATATGATTAGGACGGGAAGAGAGAAAGAGAGTGGATGAGGCGAGCTTTTCTGCCAAGCTAGTGCCAAGAAGAATTGGGGAATTTGAATTAATATAGCAGCAAGATTTGGGAGGAGTCTGAGGTTGAGCAAATAGACAAGACATATGGAGTCTGATGGTTTGAAGTTTGTGGGAGCCGAATGTTTTGAGAGATATGAGAGCCACCTTAGAGGGAGGAAATGGTTTTTTTGTTTGGAATGGGGTCGCACCCTAGATGGGTTGCCTACGTACTTAACTCCCTGTTGAGGTTAGACCTTACGTATTTCACTATTTTGGGGATTTTTGAGATGTTTAAAGTTTCAGGAAGTTTTGGGTTCGAGGGGTTAGTCTGTGAGACGCTCGGGTCTATGAGACATTTAGAATGTTCATGTAGTGGGAGGAATGTGATATCAAGGTCAATGAGACGCTCGCGTCTGTGAGACGTTTGAAATCTTAAGTGGTGGAGAAATTGAGATGCTTGAGTATGTGAGGCGCTCGGGCCTGTGAGACTATAGAAGTTTGGAAGAAATCAGGATTTGGGAGATGATTTGAGTTTGGAGTGATTTGGAGTTTGGATAATGATTTGAGTGTGTGAGGCAATTGGAATTTGGGAGAAATCCCGAGTTTTTTGGGTTCGAGGTTTGAAAAGAGTTTTGTTTGGAGGAATGATTGTCAAAATCGTCTTTCAAATTTTGTTTTATTTTGCAAAGGGCGGATGATCCTGAGGGATCACCCTGTGTACTCCCTCGAACGCGACACTTAATTAATGGTAAGTGCCGAGGCTCGAAAGATGGGGCAATGAATTTATGTCGAAAAATAGGATTTGGAGAGAAATATCATGAATGATATGCTCTCGGACAAATCCTAATAACGTCTCTAACTCCCGGGTTTTAAAACGTTAAAAACCGAAAACATTGAAATCGAGTGGAAGGGAGTTAGATGATTCTCAAATCCCGGCTGCAACTAGGATGGCAGTTACATCCCTAGCACCCTGCCTTGTAAAAATCTAGGCTTCAATTAAGGGAGGTTTGTCACCCTAATGCCCTGCCTAAAGAGATCCAGACTGCGACAAGGGAGGTTACTGAAAAGGTAAGAATTTACCCTCCCTCCTGTTCCTCGGTTAATCTAGCTGTGTACCTGATCCTAGCCAATTACACAGGGGGGAGCTTTATGAAGAGAGAAGACGTATGTATTGTGCAAAAGTGTTGAACCTGTCCCACTTACGGGGGGTGTCCTCTTATTTATAGCGTTTACATTGTTACATCGGGGGTTGCCAGCCTGTCCTTCTTTTAGGTTGCCAGGATGGCATTTGTACATAGATGAGATATTTTACTGCCTATTTGGCCGGAACGCGTTCCGGCCTGACGATATCTAAGGCATTCCTTCTAGTCCCAGCGGACTGGATGTCTTTCTTTCTTTACTCTTATACTTTTCCCTCTTCATCAGTCCCACAAGTTCTACTTTTGATTCCCTGAATGTAAAAGTAGAACTTTTCCTTCTTTGATATGTTTTTGAGAAAAAATCCTCGCCTGTCTCTATGACTTTCCGGATTGACTTTCTTCTTTCCTCAGTAGTCCCACAAGTTTTCCTTGCTTTTTCCCCTATCTTTTAAAAAGAAAGAAAACTTGCCCATGCCTCGCACCTTTTCGATGTAGAATTTTCGGAGGCGCTTTATGTCAGCGTCCCTTTTCCAGGAAGATGCAGAGTCTTTATTTTATCGATTTTTATTGGCCGAGCGGGAACCGTTTTCTTCAAAACTCCAGGCTTTATCTTTGACACCTTCTTTCTCCTTTACCCACTTCAAACTTCGCCGTTACCTCCTTACGCTTCGTATCCGTACTTCTTCTCCATCTCCCCTGTCTCACTGTTTTCCTCCGCTCATCTTCCCAAATGGCCTCCTCTAGCTCGAAGAAAAATAAGGCAGCGGCAAATTTTGTTCTTGCAAAAGAGGCGATTCAAGGTACCTTTTCGCCCCAGGGGTTTCGCCCTTCCTATTTGAAATCCACCGCCCCCTTTTCCGCCGATCGGGAGCCTTCTTCATCCTCCTTGGACACTTCCTCCCTTCTCTCCTGCTTTAAAGGATGTCGAAGTCCCACAGGGTACTCGCATCTATCTTCCTACTTCCGATTCACATCCCCACGACGATTTTGGGCTGATACGCCGTTTATGCGTATTTCTTCTCTCGTGCCTGACTGTGCCCCCCACCCATTTGTTTCTGGGTTTCCTAATTCGGCGTTGCTACGTGCTTGCTCACCTACACCCAAAGGCGATTTCTTACCTCCACGCCTATGTTCTGCTTTGTGAGGAGAACAAAATTCGGGTGGAAGCAACCGAGTTCGCCCAATTCTACTCCACAGAGACGATCCTGATAGCCTGACGATCAAGGCGAAGGCCGGCTTTTCTCTTTTCGATTACAAAAAGCGTCTTCCGGGTGGAACTCCCCATGGTTTGTCATTGTCCCACCACCAGGCCAATTTTGGGGGTTCCTTACTGCTCCTCGATCCCGAAAGGCCAATTCAGCTGCCCACCTTCCCCGGCACAAGAAATGCCCATCTCGAAAATTCTGAAGATGGTAAGATACAAGCAGCCTACGGTCTCCCAATTTTTTACTCCGGCGCGCCTGGTCTCATTGAAGAAATATCATAGTAAGTCTTGTTTAACCAATTTTACCTAAATCTTTACCTTTTACCGTATTCTTACTTTTTGCGTTGCTCTGGTAGATTTCTTTTCTAGAGGAGATAAGGTGGGGCCCTTCAATAGTTGGAATTTCGTTAACTTTAAAATGGGTGACGAGCAAGTTGATTATTATGCGTCTGTTGATGCGGCTGTTGATGCGGCCACAAGACTCCTTGGGGATGCTTCTTCCTCTAAGAAGAGACAAAGAGGTGACAACGACAAGGATCGATCCGGCCAGAAGAAAAAGAGAATTACTGAGTCCTCAGCCCAATCGTGCGGTGATTTGCCAGGTACTTGGCACGTGAGTCCAGGGTCTGGGCGTCGCGTCTTTCTCCCTCTTACTCCCGATTCAGGCCTGAGGTCTGTCTCTCCCCCAGGGCAGGGGTCTGGTCATCCAACCCCTATTTGTGAATTGTTTCCTGACTTGGCAGGATATTTTTCTTCCGATCCGGCTCACGGTGCTGTCTTGGAAGAGGTTGACCTACGTATTGCTCTTTCTTTATTGAAGGAACTCTTTTGTCTTCTCCTTTGTACATTCTTTGCTGACCCTTCTTTTCTTAGGCTCTCAAGGCGCACCCATAACTGTTATTGACAACGAGGTTGCTTGCGCCCGCCCCTCCCACTGCTGCTGTTCCGGCTTCCGGTACTCAAAGATTCCGGAAGAAACTGTATCAAAGCCGAGGGCTGTCTTAACGAGGTCTCCGAAGCTGAGGGGGACAGCGAGGTTCCATGTGATGCTCCTGGAGCCAAGGAATCAGTAATAAACGAGAAGTGAAAGAATACCGACCGTGCCCGAGAACCTAGAGCTCCGAAGCAAGCAAAGGGAGGACATTACTGCCTCTTCCTCCTCTCCTCCCCCTCCTGTTCAGGGGAGTTTCACCGGCCCTTCCCAGAAGGAGGGATTGTTCTACTATCTTGGGCAACCCCTGTGCAAGATTTCTTTGGACACTCCTGATACACCCACCTTGAAGGAACAATAAAGCTGTCTGATCATCCAGACGGGATCTTTGCTCCTCCGTCCATTGTTACGCTACCAAGGAGAACTGAGGGCTGGGAGGCGTAGAGCTGATGCTATCATGCGTCACTCCCTTCCCATGGGGGAGGTCTTCAACCTAATGTGGCAAGGCATTTTTCGGTTAGTGCAATCTTCCTCCCATTCTCCTATCCCTTTCGGTGTCCCCCTGAACTTTTTATGTTTTGTCTCTCTTTAGGTTAGTCATGGCCCAAAGTGGCTGAAGTTCAATCCCGGGACCTCCAATCCGATCTGCAACACGAGAAAATCGGCCGACAATATTGAAGCTGAGCTGAAGCAGACCCGCTCATCCCATGATAGTTATATTGATCTCGTAAATTACGAGATTGACCGCAAGGTAAAAGAAAGACGGACACTCTAAACAAGGAGTTACGGTCATCTCGCCAGGATTATGTCCGCCTTCGAGATGAGTATGAATTAAGTTGAAGAATTTACGGGAAGAGATGTTTGCTTTGAGAAACCAGAATCTCCAACTGAGAGTATCCTGAAACAGGTACATCGTCAGCCTTCCGGCGAAAGGGATGTCATGATACCCTCGCATGCTTTGTCTCAATTGGAAGTTTTGTTGTGGTAGGTACAAGCTGCTCACAAGAGGGAGGTGGATTCCCTTACTTCAGATAAGGTTTATTTTGCGGACCTGAGACTGCCCTTGAGAAAGACCGAGTCCCTTGAGATGGACAAAAAGGCTTTTACCAAACAGAATGAGGCTTTAGTGGAAGACAAGGCCAAACTCATTCATGAGCTTACCAGATTGGCCGAGGAAAGGGACGCCCTGGACGAGCAGACTCGGACCGCCTTCGATCAAGAGAAGCAGTCCCTGGTGGAAGAAAACACGGCTCTTTCCGCCGGTAAAGCTGCTCTTGCGGCCAAGAAGGCTTCTCTGGAGGAAAAGGTGAAGGCTTTAGAGGAAGCCATGGCCCTCCTTCAATCCGAGAGTGCTAAGGTCCCGGCCAAGGGTGAGTTTTATCGGTCTCTTTCCGGCCGTTTTCTATCCTCATGTTTTATTCTTACCAATCCTGTTCTTTTTCCTTTTTCAACCAGATTCTGAAAATCTTCTAAGACATATTGAGAAACTCAGCAATCGTATTGACAAGCTGAATGAGGAACTTTCTGCTGTGGGTTCTGACCGTGATCTTTACCGAGCTCAGGTCTTACAGCTCGAGGAAGATGTTGCTAAGCATACAACCTACGCCCGTCGGACCCAAGAGGAGATGAAGAAGCAAGGAAACGTCATCGCCCATTTGAAGAAGGCTTTCGGCTCTCAGAGCCGGAAGATTACTTATGTTTGCCGCCAGACCATCTCCAAGTACTTTCTGAAGAGGGGGAAGTTTTGGATGACGATTTGTATGGTGAGCTGGAGTTTGACAATGTTGCTCAGAAGAGCAACTTCCTTGAAGATTTTGAGAAGTTCGGTCTCCCTGGTGAGACGGTCTTCGGGCCTGGCCAGGCCTCCTTCCTTCCTCCCGATAGTGGTATGCGCCAGGGGGTTGCCGGCTCTCATCAGGCCGCTGGGAAATCTAATTTTAAGGAGAGTGTGTCTCACCCGGACGAAGGGTCCGCTGCAAAGAAGCCTGCTAAAGAATAGACACTTCTTAGAAAGAGTAATTTCTTAGTGTAGGGATCTTGTATAGTTGTATTTGGGTTACTACTTTGGTAATGTTTTTAGCGTTTTGCCCCTACCACTACTTTTGTATATTTTAATTGTTTCAAGTTACTCCCCATGAGTTGGCTTTATATATCTCTCATTTGGCTTTATCCGGAGCGACCGGACTTCCAAATGCTTTATAAGCCCCTTTTATTTACACCAAAGGTCCTTATATTACCGCTCAATTTTATTCTTAAGTAAATTTCTAGACACTATAGGCACGCTGGCCGGATGGTATATTTCAAGGCTTGATAGCCTGTAGGCACGCTGGCCAGATGGTACATTTCGAGGCATGATAGCCTGTAGGCACGCTGGCCGGATGGTACATTTCAAGGCATGATAGCCTGTAGGCATGCTGGCCGGATGGTACATTTCGAGGCATGATAGCTTGTAGGCACGCTGGCCGGATGGTACATTTCAAGGCATGATAGCCTGTAGGCACGCCGGCCGGATGGTACATTTCAAGGCATGATAGCCTGTAGGCACACTGGCCGGATGGTACATTTCAAGGCATGATAGCCTGTAGGCACGCTGTCCGGATGGTACATTTCAATGCATGATAGCCTGTAGGCACGTTGGCCGGATGGTACATTTCAAGGCATGATAGCCTGTAGGCACGCTGGCCGGATGGTATATTTCAAAAAACTTTGTTTCAACAGAATACCTCATTTTATTGCTCTTGTGAAAAATGTTTTTATACATAAAACTTTTTAAGGCATTCAGCGTGCCAAGAGTGAGGCAATTCGTATCCTTCACTGTTTTTCAGGCGATATGAGGCTTGCCCTGTTCGCCGTTGTACTATAAATGGTCCCTCCCATTGGGGCTCTAACTTCTTTGGCTGCTTTACCTCCCGAAGGACCAGTTCGCCGGAACAAAACTCTTTCCCTTGTTCTTGGTAAGTATCTCCCCACTTTTGCCTTATCCCTTTCCATCCTGACTTGAGCCATGACACCTAGTTTCTTCAAGTAAATCGAGGCTGTCTTTTACCCCTTCACTGTTATGTTCCTCGTCATAGAATCTCCTATCTAACTGATGGGACTATAATTTCAGCCGGAACAATTGCTTCCAGACCATAGTTAACCTATATGGGTGTTTCTCCAGTTGGCCCTTTTTTCGGTCGTTCTGTAGGACCAAAGGATCTGAGGCAACATTCGCCCACCCTCCTTTTTGTTGTCCAACCTATTTTTATAGCTTTGACGATTTGTCCATTTGCGTTTTTCCACCTGACCGTTTTGCTTGATGAGACGACCGATGCGAACCTCAAATCGATCTTCCACTCCTCACAGAATGTGCGAAAGCTACCGCAATTGAACTGGGCTCCATTATCTGTCACTATTATCTTTGGGATTCCAAACCTACAGAACCACGTATTTCCAAATAAAGTCCTACGACTTTCTTTGCGGTAATTGATATTGTTGGCATGGCTTCTACCCATTTGGTGAAGTAATCAATGGCCACATAGATGAACCTGTACCTTCCGGGAGATGCTCCGGGAAAGGTCCAACAATATCTAACCCCCACATGGCAAATGGGACCGGGGATAATATAGCTTTTTGTGTGGCTGGGGGATTATGTATCTTGTGCCCGTGTTCCTGGCATTTTATGCATTTCTGTATGTACCCTTTAGAATGCTCTTTCATTTCCGGCCAATAGTATCCCAACCTTAGGATTTTGTGAACTATTGCCCTTTCCCCTGGTGGTTTCCGCAGGTTCCTTCGTGCAGTTCCTTCATGAGCCTTGCTCCCTCCTCTATGGTGACACACTTAAGCGCTGGTCTTGCGAATGATCTCTTGTAGAGTTGCCCGTGCTCTATGAAGAAAGATGCAGCTCTTCGCTTTATCTTTGTTGCTTCTTTCTCGTCCTGTGGCAATCTTCCGCCTTGTATGTATTCAATGATGGGTGTCATCCAAGAGTTGGCTAATGTGTCCGATTCAATGGCGCATACCCGAACCTCTTCCAAACTTGATTTTGCCTTTATCTCCATCCAGACTTTACTAGGCATTCTTTCGGCCATACTGGCCAATTTGGCCAACGCATCGGCCTCTATATTTTCCGCTCGGGGAAGATGCCTTAATTCGCACTTCTGAAAGTTCGCCTTTGTCTCTTGGACTTTGGCCAAGTACTTCCCGAGTTTCTCCTCTTTAACCTCGTAAATATTGTCGTTTTGTCGTGCCACCAACATTGAATCTGAGAATATTTCCAATTCTATTGCCTCTAAGGCAGTGGCGATTTCCAAACCCTGTATGAGAGCCTCATACTCTGCTTCATTATTTGTTACCTCAAATTCCAACCGGAATGCAAAGTTAAGAGTTCTTCCATCTGGTGTTTGGACCACTATTCCGGCTCCCGCTCCAGTCTTACATCGAGCTCCATCAACTAAGATGACATGTGGGTTTACGGGCTCTCTTTGCCGTTGGACAAAGGTCGTCTCGGTTATGAAGTCTACCAAAGCCTGTGCTTTTATAGCTGTTCGAGGGAGAAAATGAATTTCGTACTGGGTGAGTTCGACAGTCCAACTAACCATTCCGTCCAGATGCGTTCGGTTTTTGCTATCTGCTTTAGAGGCCAGTTTGTTCTAACAAAATCCGGTGTGACTGAAAATAAGGTCGAAGCTTTTGGGACGCAACGACTAATGCAAACAATATTTTTTCGATGTTGGTGTACCGACTTTCCGCTGGGGTTAAGATTTTGCCGGTGTAATATACTGGTATCTCTCTCTTTTCTTCCTCCATTATTAGCACAGCCGCCACTGCCCAATCTGTGGCAGACAGATAGAGGTATAAGTCTTGTCCGGGCGCCGGAACTCCCAATTTTGGCAATTCTCTGAGCATCTCCTTGATCCTTTCAAAGGGTTCTACACATTCTTGACTCCATTGGAATCTCTTGTTTTTTTCTTAGAATGTTGAAGAATGGGATTGACTTCTCTTGGAGTTTTGAACAGAATCTCCCTAAGGCCGTGAGTCTTCCATTTAATGCTTGCACATCTTTAATGTTCATTGTGGCGATAGATCGAGAATTGCCTGGGTTTTTTCGGGATCCACCTCAATCCCTCTTTTCCCGACGATAAAGCCTAAGAACTTCCCCTTTGTAACTCCAAATACACATTTTTCCGGATTTAGCTTGATTTGGAATCTTTCCAGAGTGTCAAAAGTTTCCTTCAGGACTTCCATGTGCTGTATCCAAGAATTGCTTCTCACCACAATATCATCAACGTATGCCTCCACGTTTCGGGCTAATTGTTGTTTGAAAACTTTGTCTATCATTCTTTGGAAGGTTGCTCCCGCATTTTTTAATCCAAAAGGCATTACCTTGTAGCAAAAGGATCCGGCCGAGGTAATAAAGGATGTTTTTTCCGAATCTTCTTCATTCATCCTTATTTGAGTGTATCCCGAGAATGCGTCCAAGAAACTTAAGACAGAACTTTGAGCCGTTGAGACGACTAATCTATCTATTGATGGCAATGGGTAGAAGTCTTTGGGACATGCTTTATTTAGGTCTGTGAAATGTACACACATTCTCCATTTGCCATTTGACTTTTAAACCATTACAACGTTGGCCAGCCACTTGGGATAAGACACTTCTCTGATGAATCCGGCTTTAAGCAATTTTTACACCTCAGCGCGTGCCACAAGGTCCCTTTCTTCTCCTATTATTCTTCTTCTTTGCCGGATGGCTGGGTGCTTCGGGTCTACTCGTAGGTCATGCCGGATAACGCTTGGGTCTATTCCGGGCATGTCGTTCGTACTCCAGGCGAAAGTTGTCCTTCTTTTTTCCAGGAATCTCATCAGGTGAGTTTGCTCTCCATAGCCGAATGCATTCCCTATTTTAAAAAAATTAGAAGGGTCAGTTTTTAAGTGTACCTCTCTTGGTGAGTCTTTAGAAGTTCCACAGCCTTCTGTACTTCGATCCGGCTCTGGTGGGAGGGGTAGTTTTCCCTTGAATTCCTTGTCCGACCCCACCGTTTTAACCATTCCTTCTTCCGGCATTCCCTCCATGATACGTAATTCACAAATTCGAGCCATCCTTTGACTTCCTTTTATGGTTACCACCTTTCCAGTCTTGGTTAAATACTTCATTTTTAGGTGGTGAGTACTGCATATTGCTTTGAAGGCATTAATCCCTGGTCGACCAAGATACATATTGTATCCGGAAAGCCCCGACACGATGAAAGCTGTAAGTCTTTCAGTTCTCCGCTCGTCTCCTAGTCCCAATGTTATGGTGAAGTCTATGCTTCCTGAGGATCTGGTGGAAACACCCCCAACAAAGCCTCCGAGGACCGCTGAGTATGGCTTGACTTTATTCTTCGGGATTTCCAGCTTTTTAACCGCCTCAGCTGATATGACATTCGCTCCAGCTCCGCTATCTATCAAGATTCCTTCCATCATCCTGTCATTTACTTGCACCCGAATGACAAGTGGATCGTTGTGGGGATATAACACCCCTTCTTCGTCCTCATCTGTAAAGAAAATCTGTGGAAGACTTTCTCGCTTGGCGATTTTTCTTTCCGGGAGCTCCTAATGTACTGCATGAATATGTCTTTTCCTTTCGTTTGGGGTCAGCGGTCCTACTTCTGAAAAGAGACCTGAGATCATACCGACCGACTTGTCGTGGTTCAGCTCTGGATAGACCTCTTCCTCCTGGTGATTTCAAGAGGGGAACTGGTTTTGCCTGCCGTACTGCTTTTGCTGGCCCGCCATTTGTTTTCCTTTGCTCTTCTTTTCTTCTTCGATGATTCGCAACTCCTTGGCCAGAGTGGCACAATTTGCGGTTCTGTGACTCTTGCAGCCATGGTATTCACAGAAAGCTACTGGAATCTCTCCTGGATAAGGCTTCTTTGGTGGGGGCAAATATCCTTCTTTGACTGCCGCCGCATACCTTCCAGGATCGATTTGGACAGCAACCCTGGCGTTCTGATACTGCGGTCCTTGGGATGGGGCTTTGTAGTAAGGTTTGTATCTTGAACCTCCCCCGGATGAACTTCCTGACGCGTTGCCGGATGAGCCATTCCCACTCTGTCCTCCCCTTTTACGTCAATCGCCTTGAAGCTATTTGCCAAGCCTCTGGCCTTATTCTCCGCCACCTCTGACTTTAGAAAATCGTGAATCATCTCAGCCAGTTCCCCATGGGTTTTTGGAGCCTTTTTCGCGATCTTCCCAGCAAGCCTCGGTTGCGCTAACCCGTTTCCAAAAGCCTTGATCAGAATTTTTTCATCAATGTCATCAATTTCCGCTACCTGTTTATGAAATCTTTTGCTGAATTCTTTCACCGTCTCTCCTTTTCGCTGCTTGAGATCCATTAGCTCTATCGTTTCTTTTTTGATCTTTTTGCTTGCGGCGAAATACTGCTGGAACTCCTTGGTCAATTGTTTGAAGCTTGAGATCGACTGCGAGGGTCTTGTTGAGATCCAACTTAGTGCTCTTTTGGACAATGTTCCTGGAAACAAATTACAAAGAGCAAGAGAACTTATCCCTTATGTGTTCATTGCGAACATAAATCTTTTGATGTGAAGAGCAGGATCCCCCGTTCCATCGTATTTCTCCACTGCTGGTGCAACAAAGTGGGGAGGAAGTTTTGCTTTCCTGATTTTCTCAGAAGGGATAAAGAGTCATATCCAATTGAATCGTCCTCCTCAGTCTCCTCGTTGATCAGAGTTTTCCCTGGCTGCTCCTTTCTTCGGCTGTTGCTTGCTTTAGAGCCGCTGTTTTTGAGTGATTCGAGCGCTTCAGTCACGTCTTCCCATTTCTTTTGGTACTCCTCATCTCGCTGCATCAGTTCCTGCTGCAAGATCTCATTTCCCTCCACTACCCATTCATCGATGGTTCTGACTAGACTTTTTAGCATCTCCTCTAGCGCTTGTTTGGAGATCGCACCTTCAGCCTCCGCTCTGTTATTTTCGGTCATTCCTATGTTGTTGACCTCGCCATCAGGTCGGGATGTTTTTCTTGTTCTTGGAGTCATTCCTGCGTGCGCACCTTCTTCGCTTGTACCTGCAAAAGACACAATTCCAAAGTTTCAGAGCTTCACGTTTTATCCGTAATCAGACTACTTCCGGTGGACTCGTGGTTGCTAAGAAAGATCTTGAGCTGTTCGATTCCCACAGACGGCGCCAAAATGAAAAGGTAAGAATTTACCCTCCCTCCTGTTCCTCGGTTAATCTAGCTGCGTACCTGATCCTAGCCAATTACACAGGGGGGGAGCTTTATGAAGAGAGAAGACGTATGTATTATGCAAAAGTGTTGAACCTGTCCCACTTACGGGGGGTGTCCTCTTATTTATAGCATTTACATTGTTACATCGGGGGTTGCCAGCCTGTCCTTCTTTTGGGTTGCCAGGCTGGCATTTGTACATAGATGAGATATTTTACTGTCTATTTGGCCGGAACGCGTTCCGGCCTGACGATATCTAAGGCATTCCTTCTAGTCCCAGCGGACCGGATGTCTTTCTTTCTTTACTCTTATACTTTTCCCTTCTTCAGTTACGACCCCAGTGCCCTGCCTCGGATTTTTATTTGGAAAGGGAGACAAGTGATGCCTAACTGGGAGGAAAGTATTTTGGAAGTGTTAGACATTTCTTGTTCCCTGAAAACAGTTTATTTTTAAGTTTGAAAATTGAGTTGGAAAATGTTTGAAGTTGTTCGGCATTCTTGATAAAGAAACACTGATTTTGAGAAATGTTTTAAGGAGAAAACTTTCTGTATATGTGAGAAGAACTTTCTGCGTTTTGAGAATAGTTTTCTGTGATGTGAGAAGAGTTTTTCCTTTAAAATTCCACAAAATGGTTTCTTTGAAATCAAAGAAAACTTGATGAAATTCGAATGAAATGAATGTTTGAAATTTGAAAAAAAGAGATTTTTGGATTTCGGAGTTTGGATGGGATTTAAAAGTTGAGTTTGAATTGGATCGGATTGGACTGAATTGAATTAAGTCTGAACATAATTTGGGATGAGATTGAAAAACGGCCCAAGTCAAAGTTTGGGTTGATTGAAGTAAGGTCGATCAAAGTTGGTATTGGTCCAAGTCAAAGTTTGGGTTGGTCAAAGTTGGACTTGGTCAAAGTTTGGTTGGTTAAAGTTAGACCGGATGGGCCTGATGGGCCGACTGGGTTTAGTGGCTGAATAGGCTTAGTGGGCCGAATGGGGTTAGTATGGGCTCAGTGGGCCGAATGGGCTTAGTAGGCCGAGTGGGCTTAGTGGGCCGAGTGGGCTTAGTGGGCCAAATGGGCTTGGGCCCATATTGGGTTTGGGCCCAAATTAGGTTTGGAGTCGAATTGTGTTTTATTTGGACTGATTTTTGGATTTTTGATTTAGGCCAAAGATGAGCTTTTTTGGATTGAAGTGAGATTTTCAATTTGGGCTGAAGGGGGCTTTTTTTATTTCTGGGCTGAAGATTGTTTTTGGGTTAAATTTGAGTTTTTGGGCCTGATGGGCCATGGAATTAGATTTGAAATGGTTTGGGCTTTTTATTTGAGGTGGTTTGAATGGACATTTTAGAAATGGGTCAAATATGGGCCTCATTTGATTTGGGCTAAACTTGAGTTCTAATTTGGGTCCAATTAGACCTTATTGATTTTTTCATCGAATTGGGCCTTGAAATGGGCTTTGAATTGAAATTGGACTTTGGAATCAGAATTGATTTTGGATTTGAATTCTCTTCTTTTTTTTTTGGGTAAAGTTTTTTAAGTAAAATTAGAGGGTGGTTTAGGATAGGCTTTAAGTTTGGAAGGTATTGTTCCCCACAAAGCAAATAGAAACGAGCTAGCTGTGGGGTACCTTCAATGGCTTAAAATAGATCCTCAAAGTTTGGAGGGTATTAGTCCCCATAAAGTAAATAGAAATGAGCTAGTTGTGGGGTATCCCCCAAACTTATCACAAAAGGGTAACCTAGAAGGTTGTCTAGGGTTTAAACAATAGATATAAATAAAGAGCAATGAATTAAAAGATTGCAACAAAGCTGTAATACATTAAGCATGCACAAGTATATATACATATAAAAAAAATCAGAGAGCAAGTAATTCACATGACAAATAAATGAAATCAAAAAATTCGATCAATAACTAAATCCTTATTAAACCAGACCTTGTCCTTTTCTTCTTCTTTGTTAGCAAAAGTGGAATTTGGAACAAAATCAACAAACCTCTCACGATTTGAGCTAGTGGTGTTTTCATAAATGCTTCAAATTAGTAGTATAAAGGATGTTCGAAAAAGAATCGGTATAAGCAAGAATAATGAATGGATAATACTTGCAATCAAACAATGACCATCAATCACAAAAACAAGTCATTAAGCTGCGCATGAGACAAACTTTCAATGGAAAATATACATGTTTTATCCAAACTAACAAGAAGAGCAGATAAGGTTAGACAGTCAAAACCAGGTACCAGCAGGTTAAATGAATTCGGCCTTCGCATTCTAGCAGATTTTAACAACCTGAAACACGATCTTGCAAATTTATACAAGTAGGACCTGAATACAAACACCCCAAAATTCTTAAAACAGATAGACAGGCATACGTACATCTCAAATGGAATACAATGTCATGTGTTAACCCTAGAGAGTTTAGGATTACTGATGTTGAAATTAAATACCGAATAGACACAACGATCTACAAATAGCAGCGAATGAAGACCTTTGAAGGATGGCAAACCAAAATTTCTGGTAGTTTGTAGTGTAAGCGCCACTAAAGGGTCCAAAGTCCATGAGCTCGGCAAGGTTTGTCCATCATCCCCAAGCTCAATCCATAACCAACAAGCTCAGATAAAATACCTCAATAAATAGATAAATCAAATGGAGAATTAGTAAGATCATAAAGTATGCCATCCATAAACAGAGCTAGATTTAACCGTTTTGACTGATAAACAAAACGTAATTGAGCAAATAAAGAGGGGACTATCAGAAGACACCAGAGAGTTATTAATATTCATTGTAGCTCTAACATGTAGCAAGACAAATAGGTTCCCAAAATCCGTACGAGTTGGGCTAAAATAAACCGACAGAACTTAGATAGACTTTTGAGAGAATGAACACTGACAGGAACATGAGCTGAATCCCAGAACAGAAACAAACAAAGCAATATAAATCAAACCTTCATTGCGGGTTCAACCGGAATAACAGAGAAACGTTAGAGACTTGATTGAACTGGAACCGTCAAACAACAAATGAAAACTCAATCCTATCTCGGGTGGGTATCCAAATGACAAAAACCAGAAGAAAATAAACCGCAGTATCAGGTTCTTTGTATAGCGAGAAACAAAACTTGTTCGCATTTACAGAAAAAGAAAGTGCCAAGCTAAAATTGGGGATATGCAAGTTCATGACAA
This sequence comes from Limonium bicolor, assembly GCA_023374045.1. NCBI lineage: Eukaryota > Viridiplantae > Streptophyta > Magnoliopsida > Caryophyllales > Plumbaginaceae > Limonium > Limonium bicolor. The sequence continues at coordinate 42,211,810 of CM041776.1, read as the reverse complement.
TCTGTAATCGTGAGTATAAACATGAAATGAGATACGCTTTAAACAAAACCGCCAAGACGTTCAACAGATAATAAAAAAACAACAATTGGAATTAGGGATAGATACCGGAGTAGAGCAATTGGGATCCCCTGTCAAGAATCAAAAGAAAAGATGCGAATGAAACCCATTAATCAGAAATATAAACAAATGAACGAGAGCGGAGAAGTTATGAACCCAAGTATTCAAGCGCCTGTCAAAATTTGAAGTTCAAATCTCTGTGCAGGCGTGAAATAATCGATCGGGTGAGATTCTATTGGAACACAGAGGCCCGAATCGAAAATGACACTGCTAACAAGCAAAGTATCTAGGGTAGCCATAGAAAAGAACTGAATCAGGTAGATTGATAAGGATGTTTTCTACAACAGGCAAACTCGAATCATCTGCTAGTGAAACGAAGATGAACCACAAGGAAGGTGGCGCCAAGGAAGTTGGGGAAGTTTGAGTATACTGAAGCGGGTATGGGGTATTTGATTTTCTTTTGGATGAAGAATTGAATGCTCCAGATAAACGCAAGAGGGTTGTCGGCAATGTAGAATGCTTGTCGAAGGGGAAGGGGTCTGGGTTCTTGATGTCGGGATTTCAAACGTTGGGAGAGGACCGGTTCGAGAGAGAATGGATAAGCTGGGAGTATACTCTGTCGGCTGGCTTTTTTGAAGATTGAAGATGGTAATTCTCTTAGAAGGAGAATTATGGTCGAGATAGAGAAGAAGATGGTGGTGGTTGGATTAGGGCTGTTTTTACTTCCTGAGATGGAGCCAGGAAGTTCATGCCGGGATAGATGAAGAAGAAAACGGGAAAGAAAACGCCGGTAGGGGCTACAGTGTAGGAGTTAGGGTTCTCAGTTTTTTTTATCAAGAAGAACGAAGAAGGAGCTGGATGGAGACGAAGATATCGACAGAGGAAGGAAGAATGTCGGGGAGGTACTGTAGATCTTTAGGCTCTGTTATTGTTGGTATTTTATAGAAAGGGATTAGGGTTTTTAGGACTGCTAGAGTTTAATTTGGATCGGGTCAAGCTTGGTCAAACGGGTCCTGGGTCGTTTGTAATTAGACAGAAAAAACAAAAATCATTTCTTGCATGAGCCAGGATTTGAACCCCCATCATTTGATTCCCCAGCAATGCACAATAACAAGTTAGGCTATGATAGAATTCTGTATGAGAATGTGCAAAATAGAAAAAAAAGCTTAAAATCAAGCTGAATGAAAACAAAAACCATCCAATGCTCTAGCCATGATTTGAACCCAGAACATGTTGGTCATCTAATGAACATGCTAACCAACCCTGCTAACTCAAAAACTCAATATACAAATGATAGAAATAATACCAACACTCTAATTCAAACCGAATGAAATCAATAAATAAGTCGTCTTTTCAATTAGAAATATACAGTAAAATGAAAGAGTTTAATCTAACAGAATGAATTGTTTTCTAAGAATCATGAAATTATGGACTGTAAACTATAAATTACAAAATGTAATAAAAACATAAAATAAACGGAATAACATAATGATAAATACATGAAATAATGAAATAGTACTAATGTAATGTGATAAAAGTACAAGTGATTGCAACAAAAATGAGGATTAAATTAGATATGCACGAGCGGTAAATGAGATGAACAAATAACGAAAAAGTTAAACCAAACTATCGACAAAATGAAATTTACTAATACGAATAACAATAGTGAGAAACACATAAAATGATAGAAATAACAATGAAAATGATGATGATAAAATAAAAAGTAAATGCTAGAAGACAATTAAAAGTTGCAATAAATAAGATAAAGAAGTAACAAAATGAAAGAAAACTAATAGGTAAGCAAATAGACAATGAGACAAAAGGGATGGGTTTAAAATCGGATTGTCATTGGGAAATTCATTTTTGAAAAATCATGTTTTCATGAAATGCTTTGAAAAAGATTATAAAATGATGGTTTCGTTTTAGCACGCATGCTAATATAGTTTTGAAAAAGAAAGGCGACGACCCGTCTTATTATTTCGGAATTTGCTTTATGGGGTGAGAATTTTTGGTGTCTACAGATGGCTCCCCTTGATTCAATTCTGCAAGCCCTTGTAGAATTGGATCAAGGTTGACGAGGCGCCAAAAATTCTCACTGCAGTTTATGATTTGTTCTTATGAGTGCAGGTGCACGGGGACTTATGACGGGCCCCAACTAAACCTTTTGACGTCTAGCTATAGGACTTATGACGAGCCTATAATGCTAACAATTGGATTGATTGGTGTGCACGAGAACTTATGACGAGCCTCAACTAGACCTCTTGACATCTAGCTATAGGACTTATGACGAGCCTATAATGCAATTGAAAGTACGAGAACTTATGACGAGCCTCGACTAGACCTCTTGATATCTAGTCATAGGACTTATGACGAGCCTATGATACTAACAATTAGATTGATTGGGGTGCACGAGGACTTATGACGAGCCTCAACTAGACCTCTTGACATCTAGCTATAGGACTTATGACGAGCCTATAATGCAATTGAAAGTACGAGGACTTATGACGAGCCTCAACTAGACCTCTTGATTTCTAGTCATATGATACTAACAATTAGATTGATTGGGGTGCACGAGGACTTATGACGAGCCTCAACTAGACCTCATGACATCTAGCTATAGGACTTATGACGAGCCTATAATGCAATTGAAAGTACGAGGACTTATGACGGGCCTCAACTAGACCTCTTGATATCTAGTCATAGGACTTATGACGAGCCTATGATACTAACAATTAGATTGATTGGGGTGCACGAGGACTTACGACGAGCCTCAACTAGACCTCTTGACATCTAGCTATAGGACTTATGACGAGCCTATAATGCAATTGAAAGTACGAGGACTTATGACGAGCCTCACCTAGACCTCTTGATATCTAGTCATAGGACATATGACGAGCCTATGATACTTTGTGGAGTTGTACGAAACTCGCTGCTGTGAGTGGTTGATTTGAGGATGACTTTGATTGTGGATTGATTTGGGATTGGATGTTTTTTGGTTGCTTCTGTGAGGGATGTGATGGTCGAATGCTTTTTGTCGATGTCGCCTTTGACTTTGTTAGTGTGGGACTTGTGTTTCAGTTTTGTTTTGACAGTCTCGCCCGATGTGCACTATAGTTTCGGGATTTTGTAGGACTCTTGTCTCCGGAGTTTCGAGATGGCTCCGGTATGGCTCTTGAGTTTTTGGTTTTTGTGATTTTGCGATTGGTCTTTGATTGAATGTTTTTTTTTGTGAATGAGTGACTTTGGGAACTCGATGGTTTTGATATGATTGGATGGCTTCAATATGATCTGAGGGCTCCAGTATGTTCGGATGGCTTCAGTGCGGTTGGGTGGCTCCAGTGCTGTCGGATGGCCCCGACATGATTCACGACTCCATTGTGAGCAACGGCTCTGGGATGGTTGGTGGGTTTTGATTTGGATTGAGATTTTCGGGATGGTTGGTGGGTTTCGATTTGGATTGAGATTTTCGGGATGGTTGGTGGATTTCGATTTGGATTTAGATTTTTCGGGATGGTTGGTGGGCTTTGATTTAGCTTGGATTTCGAGTCGAGTGGTGGGTCGATTTGATTTGTGTACTTTGATGTGATCGACAGTTTTTTTGGTTGCGGATGAATGGCTTTGGTATGGTCAATTACGACTTTAGATTCCTTGAGATGGCTTCGGGACAGCTCGGGATGGCTCTGGGGAGGCTACAAGATGGCTCCATTAGATGATAGTGGGGAACAAGAGGGAAATTTTCTTTTGAGATGGTCGCACCCTAGGCGGGCTGCCAACGTACTCAATTCCGTATTGAGATCAGACCTGACGTAGTTCGAAATTATGTAGGCAAGACCCTGGTGATGAAATAGCTCTAACGTGGATTTGAGGTGGCTCTCGTATTGTTCTCGGACTGTTAGGATGCCCCCTGTGTAGTTCCAAGGATGGTTTTAATGTCGGATGATGGCTCCCTCATGGCTCTAGCTTGGCTTTGGGAGAGGTGCCAATGAGGATCGATCATGACACTAGATGGCTCCGGGGTGGTCTTCGCATGGCTCTGGATGGCTTCGTAATGGTCCAATGTATGGCTCAAAAATAGCCTAGGATGGCTCCAGCTTAACTTCTTTTGATAGGATGTTACGCTTCAATATCGGCAACTGAAGTCTACTTTCAGCGAGACTAGGCAGATTTCTTACCAATCAAATGTTGATGATGGTGTGCTTATAATGCATGCAAATATCAAATGCTAGATACGATGCAAAATGCATATGCAATTTTTGGAGAGGAGGTATGGCCTTATCCTTATTAATATTAGGTTTACGAATATAAGACATCTTCAGTTCGATTTTGAGTGATTGCTGATTTAGAATGTGTGAATCATTTTCCTCTCATGGAGGGATGCGGGTCAATCTCTTGTGAGCGTAGTTGTGTGTGCTAATGGTGCAATGATACTCTCAATGCTCAGAGCAATATTTTCCTTAGAATTTCTTTCGAGGTTCTGGACTTTCCGATCCTCACAGATTCATCACCTGCAATGGGGTAGGCTGTTTATGATTTGATGCTTAGATCAAAGAGTCACTCACACTCTAAAGACCTTGTGAGATAAGGTCACACTCATTCGCTCATAGTCCCTTTGTTATAAGGCGGGACATGTTGATAACAAGTACGAAACTTATGATTCATGTTTCAAATCTGATATTTTCAGTTAACGCTCATTAACTAACAAGTCAGAGGTCTTTTATTGGGTTATAACGGGGATGAGGGGTATGATGTATGTCACATGGGACTGGAGGATCAATTTAGGAGTCGTGGAGCTTTTTTGCAATAGAGGATATGTTTCACCTTTGCCATGGGTGGAATGATTAGATGGGTTTCGATAACCTTTTATTGGTTTCTACGAGACATCATTGGTCCTTCGAATTCGGTTTTCTCCTTCTTGCCTCTTCTGGCGTATGGTTTGAACTTTCTCCTCATTTGGGTGTCTTGGAAATTGCATTTGGCTCATCGACTTTCCCAAGCGTTCTTTACTTTTTATTTCGGCTTTCCGTTTTGGAGTTGCATTGACTCATTGATCTTCTTGAACAGTTTTGATTGTTCTTTGTTGGTGTTTGGCTTTGGAGTTGCATTGACTCACTGATTTCTTCGAACATTTTATTTGTTATTTTTGTGAAAGATGGTGGAGAGGGGTCATGGCTCCAGCTATTTTGGTTTCCTCTATTGCAAAGGTAGGTAGGTATAAGTGGGCTGACATGTTGTGGGGTTCGCAGAAAAAGGTTTATCGTGAAATGCTCATCAGGGCTCACTAAGGGGTTATGTGTAGGGCAGTCAAAAACTTTTTGGTTTCGTGAAGATTTTTGTTCCTATGTGCCTCGTCATTCTCGTTAGTCAAAGATCGTTTTCTTACTACTCTCGGATCTTTGCATGAATCAAAGTTCATATCCTGTTATCAACATTGATCTCGCTATGAATTATGCCTCTCCATGTGCTGAAGGAATGCACATGTCGCTCGTGGTTTTACCTCGAATGGCTCTCTCTACCTTCCCTCGTCGCTCAGTGGATTGTCCAAAACACGCACTTGAAATTCAAGAGAAAATACCGCTCTTTGCACACTACTACCTTGATTTGTGGTGCTGATTTTGATTAGACCCTTATGTTCATTGATGGGTGGAGATTTTAGTGGTTCCCACACTCTGTTCAATCAATCTCTCAAGATTTTTCACAAAGATGTCGTTTTGATACGAGAGTATACAAATGCGACTATCTACAGTGCAATCTATTGTGGTAATATGGTATTACTATGTATAGGATGCATGAAATGTTGAAAATGATGAATGAAGATGGTTGACTTTGGCATTTGACCAAATGTGCATTTTTGTTTTTGATTTTTTTTTTTGTGTTTTTCTTTTTGGATGCAATGCATGATCGGTAAGGTTTTGCCTAGTCTTGCTTGAGTCGGTTCTAGTTGATAGTCCACGAAGCTCATCCCATCATGATTGGCCCTGAAGGTGGTCGAGTTGTGGTGGTTGTTGTCGAAGAAGTAACTCTCGAGTGAGGTCAGGTTGGTGATTGGCTCCTAGATTTTGGGACTTTTAGGGAGTGACAGCTCCCGCATGGTGACCCACTGATATGACATGGGTGCTTCATTTCATTCTGGTCACAGTTATGAAATTGGAAAGGCCAGAACTCCGTTGTGTTTTCTGTTATCCCTCTGATGATCAGGCTTCTTTTTTTATATTGAGATATTGGAATGAAAGCTGGTGTGTGGTGAGGTGAGGATGGAACACATGATTATGCATTTTTTTATGTGGATGGGCCTTATGCATGATTAGTGAACTCTAATTGATTGGAAATGTATGTGACTCTTTGTAATGAATGTAATGCACGTTGTTTTGCCTCGTGCTCGGTTGCATTTGATGGTGCTATTTATTTAAGGGATGCCTCCCGTAGATACCGCGAATTTTCACCCCATTAAAGCAAAGTTGAAGAATGACAGTGGTTCATTATTTGTTCTTTTCATTCTACGTGCATGCCAAAAGAAACCAAGTTTGGAAAAACAATTTTGAAAATGCATGTTTTCAAAGTGGTGGATTTTCTCAATATGAATTTTGATGCTTGGTCATTCGCAAATAAAATAAGGAGTGAGGAACCCTATACACATTGATCTAAATAAACTCGAAGGGAATGTATAAACCTATACATGTAATCTATTTAGAAATGGACAAGCGAGAAAAGAATCATAGGGAGAAACTTATACATCATCAATCCTAAAAGTCATTAAAAGGGGGGAATTTTGAGTTGAACTTCCTCTGAACTCTTCTGGTCCATCTTCGGGCTTCCGGCTGACTGCTCATGCTCGAGCTCCTAGTTGGCTGCTCGCTCGTCTTTGGGCTCTTGACCGGCTGTCAGGCAACTGTAGCGAAGCAGTACTGGTGATCAAACAAAACGAGTTGGTGTTCTTCTGATTTTCAACTGTTTGAACTTGAATCGGTGTTGCTAATCTTCATGTCGCTTGACCCAGGTTGGTACAAACCTGATCTTCGGTTTGAACGGTTGGTGTTGGTCTTCATATCGCTCGGCTAGCTCCACGGGTTGGTGCATCTTTGGCTTTCGGGTCGAACCGCGCATTCGACTCGAAGCGCGCATTCGATCTTCATGATGTTCCACTTGCTCCGACAAGGGAAATAAAGTATATTTTTGAGAAAGAAAATATGAATGATCGATCACAAAATCTTATGTGAAAATCCACCACTTTTGTGAAAACACATAATGACTAGTACGCTCCACGGTAATGACCGCTGCTCTTGAAGGTGGGCAGAACTTCAAAATAGCGGGTCACAACATGGGGACTAAATCATTTTTTTGAAATACATTTGTGAAAATCAATTTTTGAAAACTGTTTTCGAAAACTATTTTGAAATGATGTTGAAAATTGTTGTTTGTAGAAAGTAGGTTTTTCAAAATCTATTTTTGAAAATTGTTCTGGAAAAAACATTTTGATGAAATAAAGGTTTTCAATGATGAAGTGACAGGTCTTAAAACCCCAAGTGTTTATGAGTAGAATTTAGGTGGGATTCTAAATTGAACGAGCTCATAAAACAGCTTTAGGAGATATGCAAAAGAGAATTCCGAACGTTTTGAAACAAATTGGTTTGAAGAAGTGATTTGCACACATGTATAGCATAAAGTAAATCGTGGCTATATTTGATGTGGAGCTGTAAGTGTTAATGTTGGGATAATCACTTTCCAGATCAATTATGACTCCGTCTCACCGGGGGAACCATCGTCCCTTCACTATCATCTCTCGGGGTTTTTCTCTGCTATGCCCCTTGTGAGGCACGTTATAAAGAAATTCAGAGTGCTTAAGTTCAAAAGGTCAGGACACCCGAGATGATAAGGAAACATATGCCACGGCCAGTGATGATCCGACAACACGCTCACTTTTCGGGAAACTCGGGGAAGTACTGCATGGGAACAGGTCTCCTCTCGTCTGCACGATAAGGTGTGTCTAAAGTCCAAATTATTCGCTGACTACGCTATATCATGTATGGGTATCCGTAAATACGAGATCCTTTATGAATTTGTAGCGCGACATTGGGCTTTAAAGACACCCGTGGTGCAGAGAAATCATGGAGAACTGAGCCCATGCAATCTTCAGGGTAAAGCAAATGGTGGTCAAACAGACGGCATACAACGGGGTGACTACCCATAAGACCCGTCTTAGACACCGGACCAGGTAGTTGGACACTGAAGGCTCAGAGTTCACTATATGCTGGCTTCGACTCGGATAATGGAGGATATTTTTGGATCATGAGCTCAAGGCGTTGGTCGGAGACCGTACCGCCTCGTGGGTTTGTTCACTGAGAGAGTGACCCTAGCTCATGGGGAATCAACCGTGGATGGTTGGGGATCCCGTGACATCGTGGGTAAATCGGGTGACATAGAGGAATGCATGTCCTACGCTACCAAGCCCATGCACCCCACAATCGTAATATAAATATGAAAGCAGTAAATAAACCAGATGAAGTTAGTACCAACCTATGTACTAAGTGTTTTATCTTGAGATTACTGATCCCAATTCGTTTTATTAGCCTAAAGGGAAGTTAGCTTCATTAACCCTAAGTGTCTCTTTCTAATTGTGAGCTAAACATTAACCCAATTGTTGTAATGTTTGTTGAGGATCTAATAAGTCCTGTCTGTCCTCATCAGATACACACTCAAAGTGTGGAGTAGATAATCCTAGAGGCTTTGAAATGAATCTCTTTGAAGGTTTTGAAAGATGTGGGGAAGTCCTGACAATTTTGAATAGAGTTCAGTCTTCCTTGAGTTTGAGAAAAACTTACTTAAGTTTTCCCCAGCGGAGTCACCATTCTGTGGAGGGTGATTTTTCGGTATGAGGGGGGTCTATCTAAATAGTTCTGACTGAAAAGTCTAGATCCTAAAAATTTGTCATTCTATGGAGGGTGAAAACCCATTTTTCTGGCATCCCTCAAATACCTACTAAATCGTCTGTCTTTCCCAGAAAGCATAGAGGGGAGTGCAAGTGTGCACTACACCCGCTCTCGATGGGCTCCACGCGGACTTATGCCATAAAGGCGGAAATGACTAAAGTCGCCACCTAGTTTGACCTAAAGAACTAGGAAGGGATGAGAAGGGTTCTAAGAACCGTTAATTGACTCTGAGATTGTTGCCTATGGATAGGACTTATCTGATCATACCAGAGATTCTATTGTGGATTCGCACTGGGTTACACCCCTTGGAAGTGGCAACGACCACGACTTCGGATTAGTGCCCGAGGAAACCTCGGTCTCCAATTGTCAGGATTGCCTTCTTTCAAAACCTTTTTAGAGAGATTCATTTAAAAGCCAAGGATAGGATTAGGACGGGAAGAGAGAAAGAGAGTGGATAAGGTGAGCTTTTCTGCCAAGCTAGTGCCAAGAAGAATTGGGGAATTTGAATGAATATAGCAACAAGATTTAGGAGGAGTCTGAGGTTGAGCAAATAGACAAGACATATGGAGTCTGATGGTCTGAAGTTTGTGGGAGCCGGAGAAGGTTCGAATGTTTTGAGAGATATGAGAGCCACCTTAGAGGGGGGAAATGGTTTTTTTGTTCGGAATGGGGTCGCACCCTAGATGGGCTGCCTACGTACTCAACTCCCTGTTGAGATCAGCCCTTACGTAGTTCACTATTTTGGGGACTTTTGAGATGTTTAAAGTTTCAGGAAGTTTCGGGTTCGAGGGGTTAGTCTGTGAGACGCTCGGGTCTATAAGACATTTAAAATGTTCACGTAGTGGGAGGAATGGGATATCAAAGTCTATGAGACGCTCGCGTCTGTGAGACGTTTAAAATCTTAAGTGGTGAAGAAATTGAGATGCTTGAGTCTGTGAGGCGCTCGGGCCTGTGAGACTATAGAAGTTTGGAAGAAATCGGGATTTGGGAGATGATTTGAGTTTGGAGTGATTTGGAGTTTGGATAATGATTTGAGTGTGTGAGCCAATTGGAATTTGGGAGAAATCCTAAGTTTTTTGGGTTTGACGTTCGAAAAGAGTTTTGTTTGGAGGAATGATTGTCAAAATCGTCTTTCAAATTTTGTTTTATTTTACAAAGGGTGGATGATCCTGAGGGATCACCACGTGTACCCCCTCGAACGCGACACTTAATTAATGGTAAGTGCCGAGGCTCGAAAGATGAGGCAATGAATTTATGTCAAAAAATAGGATTTAGAGAAAAACATCATGAATGAGATGCTCTCGCTCAAATCCTAATAACGTCTCTAACTCCCGGGTTTTAAAACGTTAAAAACCGAAAACATTGAAATCGAGTGGAAGGGAGTTAGACGATTCTGAAATCCCGGCTATAACTAGGAAGGCAGTTACATCCCTAGCACCCCGCCTTGTAAAAATCTAGGCTGCAATTAGGGGAGGTTTGTCTCCCTAATGCCCCGCCTAAAGAGATTCAGACTGCGACAAGGGAGGTTACGACCCCAGTGCTCTGCCTCGGATTTTTATTTGGAAAGGGAGACAAGTGATGCCTAACTGGGAGGAAAGTATTTTGGAAGTGTTAGACATTTCTTGTTCCCTGAAAACAGTTTATTTTTAAGTTTGGAAATTGAGTTGGAAAATGTTTGAAGTTGTTCGGAATTCTCGATAAAGAAACACTGATTTTGAGAAATTTTTTAAGGAGAAAACTTTCTGTATATGTGAGAAGAACTTTCTGTGTTTTGAGAATAGTTTTCTGTGATGTGAGAAGAGTTTTTACTTTAAAATTCCACAAAATGGTTTCTTTGAAATCAAAGAAAACTTGATGAAATTCGAATGAAATGAATGTTTGAAATTTGAAAAAAAGAGATTTTTAGATTTCGGAGTTTGGATGGGATTTAAAAGTTGAGTTTGAATTGGATCGGATTGGACTGAATTGAATTAAGTCTGAACTGAATTTGGGCTGAGATTGAAAAACGGCCCAAGTCAAAGTTTCGGTTGATTGAAGTAAGGTCGATCAAAGTTGGTATTTGTCAAAGTCAAAGTTTGGGTTAGTCAAAGTTGGACTTGGTCAAAGTTTGGTTGGTTAAAGTTGGACCGGATGGGCCTGATGGGCCTAGTGGGTTTAGTGGCCGAATAGGCTTAGTGGGCTGAATGGGGTTAGTATGGGCTCAGTGGGCCGAATGGGCTTAGTGGGCCGAGTGGGCTTAGTGGGCTTCGGCCCATATTGGGATTTGGCCCGAATTAGGTTTGAAGTCGAATTGTGTTTTATTAGGTCTGATTTTTGGATTTTTGATTTGGGCCGAAGATGAGCTTTTTTGGATTGAAGTGAGATTTTCAATTTGTGTTGAAGGGGGCTTTTTTATTTGTGGGCTGAAGATTGTTTTTGGGTTAAATTTGAGTTTTTGGGCCTGATGGGCCATAGAATTAGATTTGAAATGGTTTGGGCTTTTGATTTGAGATGGTTTGAATGGACATTTTAAAAATGGGTCAAAGATGGGCCTCATTTGATTTGGGCTAAACTTGAGTTCTAATTTGGGTCCAATTGGACCTTATTGATTTTTGCTTTGAAATGAAATTGGACTTTGGAATCAGATTTGATTTTGGATTTGAATTCTCTTCTTTTTTTGGGTAAAGTTTTTTAAGTAAAATTAGTGGGTGGTTTGGGATAGCTTTAAGTTTAGAAGGTATTGTCCCCACAAAGCAAATAGAAATGAGCTAGTTGTGGGGTACCTTCAATGGCTTAAAATAGATCCTCAAAGTTTGGAGGGTATTAGTCCCTACAAAACAAATAGAAATCAGCTAACTGTGGGGTATCCCCCAAACTTATCATAAAAGGGTGACCTAGAAGGTTGTCCAGGGTTTAAAAATAGATATAAATAAAGAGTAATGAATTAAAAGATTGCAACAAAGCTGTTACATTAAGCATGTACATGTATATATACATATAAAAAAAATCAGAGAGCAAGTAATTCACATGACAAATAAATGAAATCAAAAATCCGATCAATAACTAAATCCTTATTAAACCCGACCTTGTCTTTTTCTTCTTCTTTTTTTAGAAAAAGTGGAATTTGGAACAAAATCAACAAAGCTCTCACGATTTGAGCTAGCGGTGTTTTCATAAACGCTTCAAATTAGTAGTATAAAGGATGTTCTAAAAAGAATCAGTATAAGCAAGAATAATGAATGGATAATATTTGCAATCAAACAATGACCATCGATCACCAAAACAAGTCAGTAAGCTGTGCATGAGACAAACTTTCAATGGAAAATATACATGTTTTATCCAAACTAACAAGAAGAGCAGATGAGGTTAGACAGTCAAAACCAGGTACCAGCAAGTTAAACAAATTCGGCCTTCGCATTCTAGCAGATTTTAACAACCCGAAACACGATCTTGCAAATTTATACAAGTAGGACTTGAATGTAAACACCCCAGAATTCTTAAAACAGATAGACAGGCATACGTACATCTCAAATGGAATACACTGTCATGTGTTAACCCAAGCGAGTTTAGGATTACTGATGTTGAAATTAAATACCGAATAGAGACAAAGATCTACAAATAGCAGCGAATGAAGACTTCTGAAGGATGGCAAACCAAAATTTCTGGTAGTTTGTAGTGTAAGCGCCACTGAAGGGTCCAAAGTCCATGAGCTCGGCAAGGTTTGTCCATCATCCCCAAGCTCAATCCATAACCAACAAGCTCAGATAAAATACCTCAATAAACAGATAAATCAAATGGAGAATATAAAGTATGCCATCCATAAACAGAGCTAGATTTAACCGTTTTGACTGATAAACAAAACGTAATGGAGCAAATAAAGAGGGGACTATCAGAAGACACCAGAGAGTTATTAACATTCATTGTAGCTCTAACATGTAGCAAGACAAATAGGTTCCCAAAATCCGTACAAGTTGGGCTAAAATAAACCGACAAAACTCAGATGGACTTTTGTGATAATGAACATTGACAGGAACGTGAGCTGAATCCCATAACAGAAACAAACAAAGCAAAATAAATCAAACCTTCTTTGCGGGTTCAACCGGAATAACAGAGAAACGTTAGAGACTTGATTGAACTGGAACCGTCAAACAACAAATGAAAACTCAATCATATCCCGGGTGGTATCCAAATGACAAAAACCAGAAGAAAATAAACCGCAGTATCAGGTTCTTTGTATAGCAAGACAAAACTTGTTTGCATTTACAGAAAAAAAAGTGCCAAGATAAAACTGGGGATATACAAGTTCATGACAATCTTAATCGTGAGTATAAACATGAAATGAGATACGCTTTAAACAAAACCACCAAGACGTTCAACAGATAATAAAAAAACAACAATTGGAATTAGGGATAGATACCGAAGTAGAGCAATTGGGATCCCCTGTCAAGAATCGAAAGAAAAGATGCGAACGAAACCCATTAATCAGACAATAAACAAATGAACGAGAGCGGAGAAGTTATGAACCCAAGTAATTAAGCGCCTGTCAAAATTTGAAGTTCGAAATCTCTGTGCAGGCGTGAAATAATCGATCGGGTGAGATTCTATTGGAACACAGAGGCCCGAATCGAAAATGACACTGCTAACAAGCAAAGTATCTAGGGTAGCCATAGAAAAGAACTGAATCGGCTAGATTGATAAGGATGTTTTCTGCAACAGGCAAACTCGAATCATCTGCTAGTGAAACGAAGATGAACCACAAGGAAGGTGGCGCCAAGGAAGTCGGGGAAGCTCGAGTATACTGAAGCGGGTATGGGGTATTTGATTTTCTTTTGGATGAAGAATCGAATGCTCTAGATAAACGCAAGAGGGTTGTCGGCAATGTTGAATGCTTGTCGAAGGGGAAGGGGTCTGGGTTCTTGATGTCGGGATTTCAAACGTTGGGAGAGGACCGGTTCGAGAGAGAATGGATAAGCTAGGAGTACACTCTGTCGGCTGGCTTTTTTGAAGATTGAAGATGGTAATTCTCTTAGAAGGAGAATTATGGTCGAGATAGAGAAGAAGATGGTGGTGGTCGGATTAGGGCTGTTTTGACTTCCTGAGATGGAGCCAGGAAGTTCATGCCTGGATAGATGAAGAAGAAAACGGGAAAGAAAACGCCAGTAGCGGTTACAGTGTAGGAGTTAGGGTTCTTAGTTTTTTTTTATCAAGAAGAACGAAGATGGAGCTGGATGGAGAAGAAGATATCGACAGAGGAAGGAAGAATGTCGGGGCGGTATGTAGATCTTTAAGCTCTGTTATTGTTGTTATTTTATAGAAAAGGGATTAGGGTTTTTAGGACTACTACTAGTTTAATTTGGATCGGGTCAAGCTTGGTCAAACGGGTCCTGGGTCGTTTGTAATCAGACAGAAAAAAAAAATCATTTCTTGCGAGAGCCAGGATTTGAACCCCCATCATTTGATTCCCCAGAAATGCACAATAACCAGTTAGGCTATGATAGAATTCAACGAGAATGTGCAAAATAGAAAAAAAAAGCTTAAAATCGAGCTGAATGAAAACAAAACCATCCAATGCTCTAGCCATGATTTGAACCCAGAACATGTTGGTCATCTAATGAACATGCTAACAACCCCTACTAACTCAAAAACTCAATATACAAATGATAGAAATAATACCAACACTCTAATTCAAACCAATGAAATCAATAAATACGTCGTCTTTTCAAATGAAATATACAGTAAAATGAAAGAGTTTAATCTAACAGAATGAATTGTTTTCTCAAATCATGAAATTATGGACTGTTAACTATAAATACAAAACGTAATAGAAACCTAAAATAAACTGAATAACATAATGATAAATACATGAAATAATGAAATAGTATAATATAATGTGATAAAAGTACAAGTGATTGCAACAAAATGAGGATCAAATTAGATATGCACGAGCGGTAAATGAGATGAACAAATAACGAAAAAGTTTAATCAAACTATCGACAAAATGAAATTTACTAATACGAATAACAATAGTGAGAAACACATAAAATGATGGAAATAACAATGAAAATGATGATGATGATAAAATAAAAAGTAAATGCTAGAAGACAATTAAAAGTAGCAATAAATTTGATAAAGAAGTAACAAAATGAAAGAAAACTGATAGGTAAGCAAATAGACAATGAGACAAAAGGGATGGGTTTAAAATCGGATTGTCATTTGGAAATTCATTTTTGAAAAATCATGTTTTCATGAAATGCTTTGAAAAAGATTATAAAATGATGGTTTCGTTTTAGCACGCACGCTAATATGTTTTTGAAAAAGAAAGGCGACGACCCGTCTTATTATTTCAGAATTTGCTTAATGGGGTGAGAATTTTTGGTGTCTACAGATCCCTCAACATTGTAAGTAACCATTACAATAAGGCATCGGTTGCCCACACAGACACAACCCTAACGGGTAAGGAAATGGTAGTAAGTTGTCAATATGTTTCAAATCATTACCGAGTATCATGATCACGGAGATCAAATTAACGATGATGTGTACAATACAAAATTGAGTTTCAATCATAGCTGGACACATTCCAGAAAAGGAATGGTGGAATACCACAGAGAAATGTAGTATTCAGCTTAATAAAAGACTAACCCTCTAGATAACATGTTCATCCTCCACTATGACTGTGAAGGAAGTTATACGAAGCCACACTAATTAATACAATGAAAACTCTAGAGCCAATGAAGGGTATGCTCACAAGATGTACATACCAAAGAGCACCTAGTGCCATATTCAGATGAGGTTTAACTGAGTGTTCAATACACGCATAAAACTTGTCCCGGGAGACTTATACGTAATAGACTTACAATGCATTTCATTTATAAATCTAATAACGGTCCAATGCAAGACCTTTCAATGAGTTATTGGTCTAAGCTTTACTATAACCTCAGTTAAGATTTTCACAATGTTTCCGAATAATAACCTCTCCTAACAACAACAAATACAACAACCTGACAAAAGGGAGTCGAATTTTGGAAACACCATGCTTATGTAACAAATATCAGTGGCCTAAATTTCCTAAAAATACATACCAGAGATTAGCAGAGATACCTCGAAACACCGATGCTGCTATTACAGTATAATCTTTCCAAACTAACACATGAAAGACAAATACTTTAGACTATAGTCTGTAAGTATGACCTCATTAATTTTAGAGAAGTTATAGCAGTTATAATTATAATCAAAAGGCCAAGAAGAACATATGGTAAGATTTATAATGTAGCAAATATAACCTAGACAAATATAGAGTCGAGAATAAATCGAGGAACTCTGAATGAGATTTAGCAAATTATACGTAAACAAATGTATATACATATATAAATCAGGAAAGACACAATACATGTAGAACTTAAGGAGCTAAATAAAATGCAATTAAAGAGTATCCTGACTAGTTACGCAACCATACCTAACTCGAGTTAACAATACAACTCAACGACCGAAAATAAATAGTGGGACCTCGATAGTAATAACTATGGATTAAGCACCATTAGTTTGGTGGAGCCCGCAAGTAAGAAGTTAAACAACTTCAAGTAAGAGGAACACACAAGGAAGAATGATGAGGAATTAACATAAGGGTTCCAAGACCCAGAAAGGATTAAGATGAAAATTAGAATAAATAAATTGGACTTAACGAAATCAGAATAGCAAAAAGATAGAATTGGGCCTAATTGGTCAAACAAAGTAAAATCAGTAAAATTAATTAGGAACTCAGACTCGGAACGGTTCCAACTTAGCCGAAACTGGTAGTAGGTCAAGGTCCAAATTAGGAATGCATAGGAAATCTGATAATAAACAAGATTAATGGACTGAATTGAGGGACTAATTGATGGGCTAAGATAATTAAGGAACCCTTTTGGTAGATTCAGTATCAATGTGTAAATAATTTGAGAATTTGGAAGCATACAATTGTATTCAATTGGCAAACACTAGAATTTAGGAGACTACATTTATAAGTGAAGAAACATGTATATGTACATATGGTACAAGAATTGGAATGAAAAGAACTTAGAAGATCAGGAGGATATAAAGGCAATCATACGTGAATATATATATATATATATTAAGAGGATTATTGTAATATAAATCCGGCCTTCAACCTTATAACACATAAGTATATATATTATATATACGTGAATGAAAGATATATATATATATATGTACACACCTAGATGTAAATATAGTTGGAGAATTTAAACCATTGATCTAAAGACTTAAGATTTTTGATACTGGTCCATGAATTAATTGCCAGATGACTAGGAACGAGTGGGATAAGAATTGAAATTGGTTAAATTGATCGGTTGTGTAAATTGGACGTGCAAGGTTGAACTTGACCCTGGCCAGGTCAAGGGACACCGAGCACAAATTGGGGTGGAGGGGTAGCCCAACACTTACGCTGATCACGTCAGTGTTGGATGATTCTCGAAACCCCCTACAAGTGGACACATAAACTACAAATAGGTGTGAAATTTTATAAGTCTGAATTAGTAAAGTACGAAGGAAGCGGTGTTGATACTAGATGATATGATCGTATGAACACATGGATACACAATTCGAAACTTAGAGAGTAAGCACATGGGTAAACAGAGATGTAAGTACTTAAAATTTGAGGAAGAATGGTGTGATGTTACTAATAACCAAATAGTTGATACACAAGAAATATAGACTACTAAAATCAAATGCAAGACACTAGACCTTGCGACTAAGTAGAGCTAGTCGACAAACTGTTGCTTGATACAATCATAAGAATAATGATGATGAGATGGAAACTAAACATCCTATGTTAAATAGTTTACAATCGTAAAAACTTGTAACATGTGTAATTCGGTAACCTTTTGACTGAAACTAATTGAGGACAACCGGAAATGTCAAGGCCATAATTTGGCTAAAAATGGAAACTAAACATGTTGTTATAACAATGACACATTTGTAACATTGAAGAATATATGAATATAAGCCTAAAGGTCAGCATGAAAGAATAATTTAGGCGCTTAAAGGCGCACCAAAAGCATGGACTTCCGACCTTGAGAGAAAATGGATAGAAAAGTTACAACACACCGAGACCAGGTATAAATTAAAATACCCCTTGTCAGTAAAGAGACCCTTGCTCCTATTATAGGGATACAGTTAAGCCATGCACTACACTGGAAGGAATAGGAAGGGAAAACTAAGCCCGAAGGTAATCAGAGTCGCACAACAGAAGCTGGTGGACCGTACCTCACATCTTCCAGTTGAATAACAAGTGACTTATCGGCCAATACCTTAGACCTAGAGAGACTAAACCCGAATCCAGTTGTAGATTGGTATGGATGCTGATAAAAGTCTTTTGACACTGCAACTAAGCCATTAACATAGGTACGCCTTTGATCAGACTATATTGTGAGCTACCTTGCATAGAAACTAGAATGCACCATGAGAATTAAACATCTTGAACCAAAGTTCAAGGATGATATGAAAGGGATTACGAGGGCGTAATCCATTTTTAAGGGGGGTAGGCGCGTTGCGTTTTGGCTGTGTTGTTGCTCGTTTGAGGTGTTGTTTTGGATGCTATGTGTGTGAACTGTGTGTGGATTGGTTTGAATGCATGGTGGTTATGAACGAATGACTTGTTCATCTGATTGCTTATGAGTACAGTATATGAATGTTACTAGTACATTGCAATATTATTAAGAACTTGGTCAAGCCATAGATGTGACGTGGTGCTTATAAGCACAAATGGTGAAATAGAACCATGGACCTTGGTTAGAAAGATTGAATTAGGGACTTGATCCTTTCACTATGTGTATTCCTACAACCACATGTTGGTTGGTAGGTCTGTGTGTATGAATTGTGCAGAATTGTGTGTGTATTGGATTGGATGTACTCTGTGCTATGAATGAATGTTGTGTACCTTGGGTTTACACCTCAGCATATTATATATACATTCCTAATACCTTGGACTACTATGAAAATTTGTGAGAAGCCGCTAAAGTGGCATGGTGCTTATAAGCACACCTGAGTAGCGAGTATTATATGGGACTTGATCCCTTGGTTATCGTGAATGAATACGGGACTTGATCCCTGGGAATGACCAGAATACGAACATTAATTAACGAGACAAGACTTCGGGTCGAAGTCTCTTTAAGGGGGGTAGGTTGAAACACCCCTAATAATTAAAACACATGAAATCAAGAATATGTGTGGTATGTTCAATAAACCGGTCACACTAATATAACCATGGTATAACTTATAACCTAGGATACTAAGGAACATACATATGTCCGTGAAGGTGATAGCGAGTCACATTATAATATAAACCCTTGTGCTCGTCGGTTTTGACATTAATCAATACAATTGAGCAAATTAAATTTATCCACGTTGGGACATTTGTACGCGACACAAGTGTAGCGCATTATGCGAACTAAAATAAATCGGGTACTCGTTGACATATAACGAGTGTACTAAATAACATATGTTACGTGAATATAATATATGAGCTATGTTACTAGATATAAACATGTGCAGGAGCTGGAAATACTAAACAACTAAATTAACCTATGATTTAGACATTGCACTAATCATTTAAGTGCTACTTAACTCTAATATATCAGTAAACTAAAATCAGACCGCATTCTTGTTTACACATGTCCGAAAATTCTGTAACACGCCCACATGCCATTACTTTCTTATTTCCAACCGGCACTCTCCCTTCCTCTTGCAAGTGGTGTCATCGGATTAATAAAAAACACTCAATCCTTCCATTTTTCCCATACGAATTGTTTCTGCTTTGCAACCGGTGCCCCATCCCCTCTCGCATGTGTGAGTCCCGATTTCAAAACCCATGCAACCTTCACTTCCTCCCTGTTGCTTCCTGCAGACGTTATATGGTGAGTGGTTAAACTGGTGTAAAAATAAAAGAAAAGAAATTAAAAACTCAAAATAAATGTCGGGCTGCAAACAAATCCCGGTCGCAGTAGTATAGTGAAATGTAAGCAACCGGATGTCGAACCGTGGGACTAATATACATATAATAGTACCTAAGCGTGTCACAATAGGGGGATTAATTGACTTGTATTATAAATAAAAGGAAAGATAAAATAAACTAAGTTAAAAAGATAAATTAAACGGGACTCTGGGTCAGGTTAATATAATCTGCTTAATTATGCTATCTCTACTGGTTTAATATAATTGTTTGGCAAAATTCCTCTTATTATCTTAAGGACTAAATCATAGCCTCAAAAGAACTCGTTTACCTGAAAATGCAAGGTTCTAATCAAGGTTCAAGCACAATACGTGTAAACGGACGGTTTAGATATGAGAAATTATTTATGCATCTGAAAATACTAACTTATTAAATCATAATAAGCTTTCTCCAAATTTACGGCTTAATTAACCTATCTATTTATCACCTGGTCTGATCAAAATAGACTTAGCAAGCAATTTAATAAACTCATGACATTTATTAAAAAGGCGAGAGAAAAGCTTTAAAACGTAACAACTATATTTAAATTAAACCAGTAAAAATATTGCATAATTAATACAAACACATAATAACCATTCCCAGAGTATAAATATTCTAGCCTAACATATTAAATAGAATAACAGAAACAAGAGTAGTAGAAATCATCTGTAGTCACTCCTGTATTCGTTCTGCTATTTTGTATACGTAGGAGTAGAGGTGAATATGGTGGAAAGTGAAATAAAAATGGAGAAGACGGGAGGAGAGAATTGAGATGAACGTGTGAAGTGTGGTGAAGTGGTACGGTGATGGATTGTATGGGTGGAGGATGTATTGATTTTACAGAAGGAACGTGTGTTTATATAGGAGAAAGGAAAATGAAGAGGAAGGAAGGAGAAGGAAGCACACGTGCTAGTGGATGAATTATTGCAGCTCATTGATTGCAGACAGAGGTGGAGACAACGCGTGAGTGAATTAAGGTAGGCGCCGGACGGAGTAGATGGATATGGCAGATGCGAGTTGGGCGAGTTGCAGACAGTCGGCGAAGGCAAGTTGCAGATGAAGACGGGCGAAGAAGATAAGCTCGCGCACATTTACACGCGTCCGCTTCGAATGAGGCGGTAGCCTCTCAGTGTTGTTCGCCTGTTTTCAGGCGGTTGTCTCTTATCACTCACGTCCGCCTGTTTTCTCGACGTCGCAGATCACTCACGTCCGCCTGTTTTTAGGCGGTTGCCTCTGTCTATCGTCCGCCCATTAAGAGGCGGTTCACCACTGCCTTGTCCGCCAATATAGAGGCGGTTGTCACACCCCTCTCTTGTCCGCCTGTTATTGAGCGGTACAGGCTTGTGTCACGTCCGCATGAATGCATGCGGTTGCATGTAACCACCTATTTTCTTCTACGAACTTCGACTCTCTCTACATTCCTCGTTTGGACTCCGTTTTCTGAGCCGTTTGCGTCTATGCGTTCGTCTCTTTGCCTACTTTACTCCCAGCTTGGTTTTCCTCATGTTTAAACAATAAATTTGTGAGATAAACAATAAAACATAAACTAGAGGAAAACTAACCGAAGTGGAGAAATGAGCAAGAAAAGTGTTAATATAATATATGAAATACACCTATAAATCATGCTCATTTGGACACTTATCACACCCCCACACTTATCTTTTTGCTTGTCCTCAAGCAAAACCACGTAACCAAGTAGGTAGGGAATGCTCAATACTAACAAATATTATTATGAAGGGTAGGATAAACATGATCTTTTTAACTTATTGAGGAGTGTGAAAAATTAACTGCTGGTGGCATAGGTGTGCTCAGGGTAAAAATAAAATATAGAGTTTCGGGGTATGATCCAAGGTACTTCATTGTTTCTTTTAGGTGACTCTGAGAACTTTTACCATGGCCAACTTCTCTCAAGAATGGGCATTGAGGAGAAAACAAAAGGAAAAATAGATTTTATGCATTTGTTTCACTTTTGCATAAGGGATGAGAAAATGTAGGCATCACGCCTTTGTATTTAAGAACACTCAACTCTCTTTGTTGGTTACCAATGGTGTCTCGTAAGTCCCTTATTTTTTTTTTTTTTTACAGAGAAGCACCCCTTAGCAATCCCTAAGAGAGAAGACAGAAAGAAACCCTGAGCAATAAAATCCAACCATTTTGCAGATTATTTGGTCACACCGCATATAAAATGCTCCTCTGCAGTTTTTATTTAAAATAAAAGCATAATTAAAGAAACTGGTACTCCCCTGATATTATTTTTTCTTTGTTGTTAAAGGAGTTCCCCCACACTTGAGCTTCAGCCTCAAGTAGCGTAGCTTGGTTGCAGCGTAGATATAAAGGTGCACCTGCATAAGACACCAGAAGTAACCATACTACAAACGGGGTTAAAAAGTTAGCAAAAATAAAATTTTAAAGAGAACCTGAAAATTAAAAGAGCATAAAAGCAAAATAAAATAAAAGTACATCCGGGTTGCCTCCCGGGAAGCTGCCCTTCTTTAATGTCTTAGGCTAGACGCCCGCTTTGTTATCCTGGATCAAAACAAAACGTTACCTCGGCATATAAAATAAGAAAATTAATACTCCACAAAATCTGATGTTTGAGGAGGTAATGCCGGTAACGTAGTTCTAACAGAAGACCCGGTGGTGCTGTTTTTTCTTCCTCAAATTGGAGGATGTAAACATCATCCTCTTGTAGGTGAGGCTCGTAGAAAGAACGCTGTTTAATATCATCTTCAGAGAAAATTAATTCTTTGAAGGTGATAGTGGCGTTCTGTTTGGATATCTTGGCGGGAGGTGATGGCAATTCCTTCTCTTTATTTTCGAGGATGTAAGTATCCTCATTGTCTGGGTAAATTATAGAGAAGGAGGGAAAATAACGGTAGTTGATTTGAGAGGGAGGGGACTCCACGATTGGCTCGTCTGTAGTGGGGTGTTCTACCACTTGAACTGTTTCGCTCTTTGGTTGCTGCTGTTGTTGAGCGATTCTCTCCAGGTAGTCTGGTTGATCTTCTAACCAGAGTTGCTCTTGAATATGAGACAATCCTCATAATCATGAGCTCCCCCACATATGGAGCAATATAAATCCTACCAATATTCGAGCGCTTCTTCCATTTGCCACATACAGATTTTTTTTTTTGTGTTTTTCTGTATACAAAACGAAACTAATAAAACAGATTAGAAATAAACAGGTTAGAAACAAACATAAAAAAAATAATATAAACAATATATGTTAGATAATTAATATAAACAACAAACAAAAATAATATAGACAAAATATTCTAATATAACAAGTGAATAATCCGGGGCTTAGGGACTAGAATAAACTAGTCTCCGGCAACGGCGCCATTTTGCAGACGTTATATGGTGAGTGGTTAAACTGGTGTAAAAATAAAAGAAAAGAAATTAAAAACTCAAAATAAACGTCGGGCTGCAAACAAATCCCGGTCGCAGTAGTATAGTGAAATGTAAGCAACCGGATGTCGAACCGTGGGACTAATATACATATAATAGTACCTAAGCGTGTCACGATAGGGGGGATTAATTGACTTGTATTATAAATAAAAGGAAAGATAAAATAAACTAAGTTAAAAAGATAAATTAAACGGGACTCTGGGTCAGGTTAATATAATCTGCTTAATTATGCTATCTCTACTGGTTTAATATAATTGTTTGGCAAAATTCCTCTTATTATCTTAAGGACTAAATCATAGCCTCAAAAGAACTCGTTTACCTGAAAATGCAAGGTTCTAATCAAGGTTCAAGCACAATACGTGTAAACGGACGGTTTAGATATGAGAAATTATTTATGCATCTGAAAATACTAACTTATTAAATCATAATAAGCTTTTTCCAAATTTACGGCTTAATTAACCTATCTATTTATCACCTGGTCTGATCAAAATAGACTTAGCAAGCAATTTAATAAACTCATGACATTTATTAAAAAGGCGAGAGAAAAGCTTTAAAACGTAACAACTATATTTAAATTAAACCAGTAAAAATATTGCATAATTAATACAAACACATAATAACCATTCCCAGAGTATAAATATTCTAGCCTAACATATTAAATAGAATAACAGAAACAAGAGTAGTAGAAATCATCTGTAGTCACTCTTGTATTCGTTCTGCTATTTTGTATACGTAGGAGTAGAGGTGAATATGGTGGAAAGTGAAATAAAAATGGAGAAGACGGGAGGAGAGAATTGAGATGAACGTGTGAAGTGTGGTGAAGTGGTACGGTGATGGATTGTATGGGTGGAGGATGTATTGATTTTACAGAAGGAATGTGTGTTTATATAGGAGAAAGGAAAATGAAGAGGAAGGAAGGAGAAGGAAGCACGCGTGCTAGTGGATGAATTATTGCAGCTCATTGATTGCAGACAGAGGTGGAGACAACGCGTGAGTGAATTAAGGTAGGCGCCGGACGGAGTAGATGGATATGGCAGATGCGAGTTGGGCGAGTTGCAGACAGTCGGCGAAGGCAAGTTGCAGATGAAGACGGGCGAAGAAGATAAGCTCGCGCACATTTACACGCGTCCGCTTCGAATGAGGCGGTAGCCTCTCAGTGTTGTCCGCCTGTTTTCAGGCGGTTGTCTCTTATCACTCACGTCCGCCTGTTTTCTCGACGTTGCAGATCACTCACGTCCGCCTGTTTTTAGGCGGTTGCCTCTGTCTATCGTCCGCCCATTAAGAGGCGGTTCACCACTGCCTTGTCCGCCAATATACAGGCGGTTGTCACACCCCTCTCTTGTCCGCCTGTTATTGAGCGGTACAGGCTTGTGTCACGTCCGCATGAATGCATGCGGTTGCATGTAACCACCTATTTTCTTCTACGAACTTCGACTCTCTCTACATTCCTCGTTTGGACTCCGTTTTCTGAGCCGTTTGCGTCTATGCGTTCGTCTCTTTGCCTACTTTACTCCCAGGTTGGTTTTCCTCATGTTTAAACAATAAATTTGTGAGATAAACAATAAAACATAAACTAGAGGAAAACTAACCGAAGTGGAGAAATGAGCAAGAAAAGTGTTAATATAATATATGAAATACACCTATAAATCATGCTCATTTGGACACTTATCACTTCCCGATGGCGCAAGTTTAGAGAAGGAGTCTCCAACTTCTCGTAACTGTTGAGCATGCAAGGAATATTACCGGTTGAGGAAACTGGAACAAACACAAGACCAATTTGCAAGCTTCTTCGACTTCTTCTACATGCAACTCGATTCTTGCATGTCCCGAGACTCTTAAATTCCCTCTGTCCATTGGCGCAAGTTTTTGGCCGGTCCTAAGATCTGAAATAGCATAACCCAACTGGCAAGGTAATTCGATGACCAACCTTTCTCAGTATTTTCCTTGTTTTGCTATTCGAAAATCTCCACCTGCTAACTCCTTTTCCCCTCCCTCCTTCTTGCGCAACATCCTCTGGAAATGCTCCCCCTGGAGTGTACCGAGAATCCCCAAGAATCCACTCCATCCTTTGGAAATACATCCCCGAGAACTAGTATGGTAAATCTGGAATTTTGAGTGAATGAGTAAGTAAAGTAGGCTAAGAGACTTAGCAGGATTTTGAAGAAAGCTGACGTGTCCAAATCGCCGGATTCCTCTAAAAATTCGGCTAAGTCTTCTAGCAACCTTTAGAACTTTTCCCTAACTTGTGACACTGATATCTCTCTCGTCTTTGAGATTTTTTGAGTGTCGTCTTCTCCATTCTCTTCTCCTACAATTCTTTTTTCCTACCATAACTCATACACAACCTAACTCCTTCTACATCGACGGAAAATTTGATCTAACGTAGCCTCCCTTAAAACTTTCAACCCAGATATCCAGAAAACCTAATCGGTAAGGTAACTTCGTCTCGTCCTAACTTCTTCGTCTCTCAGTCAAAATTCGTGTTCTTTAGCTTGTTGTGTAGATCTCTAATTCCTCTAGAACTCTTATGTTTACACCCAAGGCTAATTCCCAACCATGTGCAAAATGAAGCGTCTAAAGTTCCCGTTTTGTCACTCACATAAAATCATAGAGAAAATGTAGGTATAAACTCGTAACTTTCGGTTTTGATTTCTTTCTGTATATTGCAAATTAGATTAAGTTCTTGCTATCAATCTGCAGAGCTATATCTCCTCTTTTGATTAATCCAACACACATAGTCTGACTCGATTTGTACTGTAATTTATAGAGCTTCAAAGTCGGCTACCCGAAAAGCCTGAAAGTTTGAATTTTTCCAGAAAACCGGATTGGATTTTCCTCGTTAGCGTGATTCCGGTGAGTTTCCGATCAAATTGTTCCAATTATGTCATTCGTCTTTACATTACCGACCTAACCCTACTTTCAATTCCACCTATTATGCGTTATACTAAGAGAATTTGGCAAATCAAAATTTGAACTAACCTTAAACCCTAGTCGAGCGAACCCAATTTCGAATTTGTAGAGCACTGCATTATAGGTAAGGAAACTGGTACCATTGGATTCGTTTTTTGATTCCGAGTCGAATGGAACAAAAATCGTTGAATTCAATTCTCTAGATCGCGAGGAATCAATCGATTCCCATTCGCGGTGTTTAGGGATTAACTGAAGAACTCGTGAAAATTCGACCGTCCGATCATAGGGTGTAACACCCCAACTCATAAAGCCATACTTATCTCATAAACCTCTATTCACTTATATTAACCTTGCAGCGGATTTCTTACAATATTTGGTGTTACCGCCGTTAGCCACCCACGTGACCAACTAGGCATACTAAAATCTCCATGATCTAGCTACGGTCTGATGGATCCGAATATACCTAACATTAGTACTTACAAACCTTAACCAATTACATAACAAATCTTACAATCTCCTCACATCCTATACAACTTACTAACTCAAAATACGATACGAGTGTACATGCACAACTCGTAGGCCACACTTAAACCCGTAACGCATCTACCCCATCTTACTCTCAGGACGGTCGCCTTCTGAGATTCACCTGCGAAATAAAAACAGCCCCCAAAGGGGGTCAGCAAAATTGCTGGTACGATCCTCTCATGGCCCCCAAGCTAAGGTGGCTACGACGACTAATTGTCGATAGCATGGAGGTTGATTAGATGCACAACATAATAGAAAGTGCAATAAACAACAAGCCAAATATGAACAATCAAAGTTCAAACACTATGAACGACTTAAAAGCGTTCCCTTAGTTAGTGAGTTAATCGTTAACTCCTTAAGTTATGTTTTCTCTTATTCTCAGTCCAACCTTATATTACCTCAATCTTAATCCTTATCTTAGTCTTAGAATACAAACCGTTCTTTAAATAGAAATGGTTGTACTGTTTATTTTTGTCAGGTCTAAAGCAACCCTAGCCAATGAGCTATTAACTCCATTGGTTAATAAACATCTTAACTTAAAATTAGGATTTAGGTGATCCTACCGCACCATCTTAATGCCTCCTACCTTGGACTGGAAATCCAATGTAGTTGAGCCGGCAACCGACCCTAGGCGATGAGTCCGAAGACAAGTCCTTAAGCGGAAGTCGGATCCGATCCAGATACCGACCCCCTTACCTTAACATGCATGACCGGAGTCAGTCCCGGATTCCTCACTCCCCCCAAGTTCTAGTTAGTAGAAGTCTCAAGACAATGTTTGTTGGTTAAACCTCTTTCGGTTATTAACAAACTAATATTAGGAAGTGTTCCTTAATCTCACACAATTCGTTACTAAACATTGTTAGTAAGTTCTCAAGGTAAGTTGTGTTATTTTCCAAACACCACACCACAATACAATAGACACAATATTCCGGTTGCATACTTTATCTTGTTTAGTCGGCACACATAAACAAATAGCACACAATCCGAGGGACACCTCGTTAGCAAGCAGGTCACAAGAAAGATTGTACCGTTCATCGTTGGTCGTTCGGTTGCTTACTCCCCTCCGGAGTCCAAATCTCAAGTCCTAAAACATTCATTCAGTTTTAGGTTGTTAATTACTTTTCCAATAAAGCTAACTTACTTAACTCACTTAGTCACTAATGATTTTCAACTAAATACCACTTAGGTTCTTATAAACTTAATCTTAAGTGAATCACTTCTCCTCATTCCTTATACCTATTCACCCACTTAATCATCGTTGTTACTCACCAAACATGTCTTAAACAACCTTATATTGTCATTACATATCAATCCCCATCTATCACCTCTTAAATTCTTACTAACTTAACCTTAAACACTTAAAACCATTTTACTTACCGTAACCTCTTAAGTCCTTATATGCTTATCTTTCTAATCATCATCACCCCTCCAATGTTGGACCACTAAGTCATTGCAATTTAAGCTCAATCTCATAAGTTAATCATTTCTCATTTATTCTCATACTTGTCCACCCTTCTAATGGTCATAAAATGTCACCAAACAAGGCCTAAACATCATCTAAAACCATTACCATCCAATCCCCCATCATTAGAAGCTAAAAACATTTTTTTTTCTTTCTCTGCACTGGACCTCCCCTCTGGGGAGGTCCCAGGGGCGGTCCCAACCAGAAACCTCATACGCTGCAGAATTTCACTGGACCTCTCCACAGGGGCGGTCCACAGTAGAACCCATTTTTAAAAGTGCTTTTCCCCTCATTTTGAACTCAAAATTCACTCCAATCTTTTCCCACTCATTCCACAATCTTTCCACATTTTTCCTGCATGTTTAAACACCTTAAAACATGCACTAAACCTTCTCAATCATCACCAAACTTGTCACTCAATTTCTTACAAAATTCTTACACTTAACACTTGATTCCTTACACTTCCCACTTGTGATTTTGCCTAAGACCTCAACTAATCATTATGTTTCTTCACAACCATCTTAACTACTCCTCAAGCATCATTATGCATACCCATTTGCTTTACTCAAACTTCTCAAAGCTATATATAATATAGCACATGCTTACATCCTTACAAGTCATTATACCTTATTTTTCCTTCAAGCTTTGTACAAGTTTCATAGCTTCCTTAACCATGGTTTTGGTGCCTTTAATTCACCATTGTAACCCCTAGTCCTTCTTAGACATCCCTAGGTCTTCCTAGTACTCAAGAACTCCATAGTTCATCCATTTTCACCAAAACAACCCTTAATGTTTACTAGAACATCCTTAGTCATAAAATCTCCTTAGAACACCTTAAACACTTAGTTTTCTCTCCAAATTTTGACATGGCTTCCTTAGTATATTACTACACCCAACATTTAGTTTTTCACCCTTAATACAATCATGAACACTCAAATCCTTAGTTCATAATCTTAGCACACAAATTACACCCTCCTAACCTCTAATTCCTTCTAGACAACTCTAGGTCATTCTAGTCCTCAATAACACCGTTGTTAACTTATTTTCACTCAAATTTTGCCATAGCTCCTCTAGTATATTATCATGCCCATATGCATGGTTTTTCTCATTTAATCATCTCACACACATCAAATCTTTTTCTCATCATAATTCTCACCCAAATCAACTCATTCATAAAAAACTTAATATAGTGCAATAATCTTAAATTGCATAGCACTGAGGCTCTTAAATGACATGGCTCTTAGGCCCTTAAATGACTTAAACTTAAACACTAAATTTCCCCAATAATAGTTTTCAACCCGCAAATACACACAACAATGGTCCTATAGCAATATAAGTGTTCTCATCATTCACCTTATACTTATCTTACTAACACATTTGTTGGGACATCGGAGTGTTGCAGAGATAGCCTTTCACCAAGACAGAGTCGATCATCATTTGACAGACTCAAAGAGCGAGCTTCTGCGATGGAGTCCGCGCAACAAAGAAAACTCCATGGACTCTACCATGCTGTTGTGAAAAATCAGGAGTCAACTCGGAACACCTTAAGCGCCTCAACGGTCACGAAGCTCTTCCTCAACACCGAAGATCGCGGCCCAAGTAAGAAGACCAAGTAAGAGCCGTTGGGAGTTGCCAACTAAGTTAGTTCCGGTATTTTCGGAACTAACTCCTTCAACCCGTTGCTGAACTTAGAGTATAAATAAGACATGTAATAGACAGTTTTTAGTGTGCTTTGATCGAGGATTATTTCAGAGCTTAGAGAGAGAAAGAGAATCGCATTGTAAGTCGAAAAGGAGAGAGAATACGTACCTAGTTAGTTAGCACCTAAAGATAGACTCTTCCTAGGAAGTTCCTAGTTTTATTACGCTTACCATTGTTCTGATTAGAGAGTGTGTTGGGTAAGTGAGTGAAAACCGCTAAGTAGATCCTTTCTACTTAGTGGGCATTTGTAAGTTATTTTGTTTGACCAGGAAATGAAATAGCTTATTTGTGTACCTTGCTGAGTTCCATAGAGTCCTTCTCTCTTTCCATCGTTTTGCTATAATTACCGCCAAAGTCTTCCGCTCCCTTAGTTTAGTTAATTCGATAGAGTGCTTCTACATCACAGAGTGTTTCTCACTTACGAAGGTTGATTGAGTCAAACCAATCCTTAGACTCACACCTTTGATTGGTTTGAGTTAGCCACCCGATCCTACACGTGGTATCAGAGCCTTGCTTAGGCTAACGGTCAATCAACGAAGCAATGGCAGACCTCTTCGCCAATCAAAACAACAAAATGCACTTCGAGCATCCCAGACTCACCTCCACCAACTACGACCACTGGAAAAATGAGATCGAGCAACACATTGAGTCTGTCAACTCCGAGCTTTGGGAAATAGTCACTGGAGGAGATCTTGCAGTCAATCCAGACCGATCCACATGGACTGCTGCAGATCGCAAGAGGTACGAGCTGAATCGTCAAGCATCACGCGCAATATACACTTGCCTGTCCATCCCAGAACAAAGGAGAGTCAACCACTGTAAGTCCGCTAATGAGATCTGGACACTCCTTCAAGCAACTCACGAAGGAGTCACTGAGCTAAAGAAATGCAAAGCTCAAGAACTTCGAATGGACTATGAAAACTTCCTACAGAAACCCGGTGAGTCTTTAGAAGAAGTGCTTGATCGTTTCTATTTACTAACCACTACTATGCAGGAAGTCAGCATCTTGCCAGATGAGAGAGTGTCTTGCACAAGTTGCTGGACAGTCTGAGAGAAGAGTGGGCAGAAACGGTAATCTCTACCAAAGCATGCAAGGATTTATCCAAATGGAGCTGTCAAGACCTAGGTTCCTATCTACAATCTGTAGATAAATACAAGAAGAATGTTCGAAAGAAGTGTGGTATTACTTCTCCCCTTCTAGTAAGTCTACTACTTTGAATGACCAAGCCTTGCAGGTTAATTCAACTCAGTTCACTCAAGAAGGAGCCTATGTCGCTGATACTCAAATCAGACAAGCTAGGGCAGAGCTGGTAGATATTATTGTTGAAGAAAGTGAGGCTGAGACCATGGAAGACTTCGTCTTCATAGTCAAGAACTTCCGAAAATTCATGCGTAACCAACCAAATCGTCAGAGTCGGTCGTTCTCAAACCCCTCCAAACAATCCTTCAGCTCCGTAACTTGCTTTAACTGCAACAAACCCGGTCACTTCAAGAAGGAATGTCCCTTACTCAAGAATCGGTATGGAAAACCTCAAGGGAGATCGCTGATGGCGGCTGTTGGCTGGGGTGATTCAGACTCCGATGATCCAGACACAGAGTCCAGCGGCCTAGTATGTCTCATGGCACACGATACGACGGAGTCCATGATCCCCGACAATGAGGTAACTCGCTCTCATCTTGAAACAGACCTTTACCGTATTTCTCCCATGGGATTTATGACTCTAATTGCTAAAATTGTCTCCGAGAACAACTCTCTCAAAGCAAGTCTTACCAGCAAGATAAACGAGCTATCTGAGGAACTCGAAATCTCAAAAGGTCTTATGTACGCCCTAAGGGATGAAGCTGAGGAACACAAAACCATCTCTTGTTCTCTCAGGTTAGATCTGCAAGATTCAAGGCGTCATGTTGATTCCCTTCAAAAGGAACTTCATGATACCTTAGAACAAACTCAGTTTGAACAGGGTGACCAGAAAGAGTCTCTCACCCTGATCGACTCCCTCAAACAAGACCTCACCATCTTTACTGATAAGTGTTGTTCTCTTCAAAATGATCTTAATGCTTCTGAATCCAAAAACATATCCTTGAACACCACTATCAAAAATCCCACTCAAAAATTGAAAGAAAAGGAACACGCCCTTTCCTTTAAGCCAGTCAAGTTTATCAAACAAGTCACCGCCTCCGAACTACCTGAGTGGGCCAATTCCAAAATCAAAGAAATTAGCCAAGATCGAGATACTCTTCGCTCTAAAGTAGAACAACTCTCTCAGCAGATTGTGAATCTACAATCCGGAGTTTGATCCACTCAATCCACACCCAAGTGGCATAAAGGAAAGTTCGACATCCCAAAAAATATGTCCTAATCCGACAACAGAGTCAAACGATATCAAGAAAAAGAAAAATTCGACTCCTGGTGGAAAGGACAACAGAAATACGTCAATCTTCCACCATTTAAGATTTGTAGCTACTGCGGGAGTCTTGGACATCGCGACAGTGCATGTGATAAACTGAATAGAGATCTCTCTTTTAATGTCAAACGTGTTAAACTGATACTTGAAGCACGAGAAAAATTGAAACAGTCTGGCTCGAAAAGGGAACCCAAGTACATCTGGGTTCCCAAAACTAACAATGATCTGTTCTTTTGTAGGTTAAGGCGAATGGAGACAGCTGGTACTTGGATAGTGGATGCTCTCGTCACATGACTGGAGATCCAAATCAATTCAATTCGCTTTCATCCTACCAAGGAGGTAAGGTTACTTTGGAAACAACAACCAGGGTGAAATCGTGGAGTTGGATCCGTAGGTAACCTCAAGATTTAAAATTGATGGAGTCCATCTGGTCACTGGACTCCAGCATAGTTTATTAAGCATCTCTCAAATTTGTGATAGATTCATTTGGTACTTTTCTCCTCTTCGGATTGTAAGGTTTATGATGAGCGTACAGGTTCACTAAAAGCTGTGGGACGTAGAGAAGGCAATCTCTACAAAATGTGCTTAAACTCCATTAAGCCAGACGACCAAGTCTGTCTCAATGTGCATTCCAAAAACTCACTGCTGTGGCACTCCAGACTTGGCCACGCAAATCATAGGCTGTTGAACAAACTCAAAAGCAAGGACTTGGTGATTGGTTTACCAGACACCACCTTTGACACAGACTCTGTCTGTGAAGCATGTGTTAAAGGTAAACACACCCGGTCCTCATTCAAAAGTAAGCCTACTCTCTCTACTAACTCTCCACTGGAACTACTACACATGGATCTTGTTGGCCCCATGCGTACACAAAGCAGAAGCGGTAAGAGGTACATTCTGGTCATAGTCGATGACTATTCCAGGTGGACCTGGGTCATTTTCTTATTTACCAAAGATGAAACTTTTACGGAGTTTGTCAAACTCCATAAAATGCTCGTCAACAAATTTTCATTCACTCTAAAAACCCTGAGAACGGACCAGGGTACTGAATTTTGCAACAAGTCGTTTGATGAGTTTTGCAGGGACAATGGAGTGGATCACCAAATCTCATCTGCACGCACTCCAGAACAAAACGGAGTGGTTGAACGCAAAAATAGAACCTTGGTAGAAATGGCTCGCACCATGCTCATCGACAGTCAACTCACTCCATCTTATTGGGCAGAAGCCGTTAACACAGCTTGCTATGTGTTAAATCGTGCGATGATTCATCCATTCCTTCACAAGACACCCTATGAACTACTCCGTCAACGTAAACCAAGTCTTCTACATCTCAGGCGTTTCGGATGTAAGTGTTTTATTCACAACAATGGTAAGGACAACTTGGGTAAGTTCTCTCCTAAAAGTGATGAAGGTATTTTTCTTGGCTATTCTTCTAAAAGCAAAGCTTATCGTGTTATCAATCTTAGAACTCAATGTTTAGAAGAAAGCCCACATGTCAAGTTCGATGAGTCCCACAATGTTGGCTCATCTTCTGATCATCTTGACTTTGCCCCCGATGATTTTCTCACCGATCCACACTTCATCACTGTCCCAATAGGAAGACTCCCTGAGTCCCACTCCATCACTCCTCATGGTTCCCCTGCAAACAAAAACAATTCATCAGAATCTACAGACTCAGACAATCACCCGGAGACACCCTTACACACAAACCTGAATTTTGACTCCTCTGAAAAAGAAACACCCCCTCCTGCTTCACGTCGCCAGTTCCAGCAAAGATCTGCTCACCCTCCTGAAAACATCATTACAGACCCAAACACCGGTGTCCAAACACGCCTACAAGCCATGCAAAATCTCTGTGCCTTTGGTGCGTTTCTGTCTAGTACTGAACCAGAAATGTCAAAGAAGCACTCCTTGATAGTGATTGGGTTACTGCTATGCAGGAGGAACTCAATTCCCTCCAGCGCATGCTGTCTGGGAGTTAGTTCCTCGCCCCACGCATCAACAAGCCATTGGTACTCGTTGGGTCTTTCGTAATAAACTTGATACTGCAGGCCAAGTTTTCAGGAATAAAGCTCGATTAGTTGTTCAGGGCTACAATCAAGAAGAAGGGATCGATTATGATGAAACCTTCGCTCCAGTAGTCGTCTTGAAGCAATTCGCATGTTCATTGCGTTTGCTGCTTACAAAGGTTTCCAATTATATCAAATGGATGTTAAGACAGCCTTCCTTCACGGCTACATTGATAGAGAAGTCTACGTCGAACAACCACCAGGATTCACAGACTCCGTCCATCCCGACTACGTCTACAAATTATGTAAGGCCCTTTACGGACTGAAACAGGCTCCACGTGCCTGGTATGAAAGACTGTCTACATATCTATTGCAAAACGGTTTCTCTCGAGGTAACGTAGATAAAACGCTCTTCATTCTACATTCATCACATGACTTACTTCTAGTACAGATCTATGTTGATGATATTATTTACGGTTCTACAAGTAACACCCTCTGTGACCATTTTGCTAACCTTATGAAGCAAGAGTTTTCCATGAATGAGTTAGGTGAGCTCAAGTTCTTTCTAGGATTACAAATTCAACAGGAAAAGGACGGGATCAAGATCCATCAACAAAAATATCAAGGAACTCCTTGATAAGTACAATCTAAAGAATGCAAAGAGTCCACACCAAGCTGTACATCTGCCAAACTGCATCCTGATGATGACGGAGTCGGCGTCAATGCCACAGAATATAGAGGCATGATAGGGTCCCTCTTGTACCTGACTGCCAGTCGCCCAGACATTCTTCACGCAGTCTGTCTTTGTGCTCGCTTCCAAGCAGCACCAAAACAGTCTCACCTCAAAGCAGTCAAGCGTATCTTCCGCTATCTCAAAGGTACAAGTACACTCTATCTATGGTATCCACGATCTCCTACTTTTACTTTATCTGGATATAGTGACTCTGATTGGGCTGGTTCTCTCCAAGATCGAAAGAGTACTTCAGGTAATGCACAGTTCTTGGGTCTTTGCCTTGTTTCATGGTCCTCCAAAAAACAAAACTCTGTAGCACTCTCTACAGCAGAGGCAGAGTATGTTTCTGCTGCAGCGTGTTGCTCCCAACTCCTTTGGATGAAACAACAACTCCAAGACTATCATGTCACCCAAGAACAGATCCCCATCTTTTGTGACAACAAAAGCACAATCAAAATATCAGAAAACCCAGTCCAACACTCAAGAACCAAACACATCGAAATTCGCTTTCACTTCTTGAAAGACTGTGTCGAGAAAAAGCTTATCCAACTTGACTTTGTGCCCACAGAAGATCAACTTGCAGATATTTTTACTAAACCCTTGTCTACAGCAAGATTCGAAGCACTGCGATCGGCAATCGGATTGACTCCGTCTACCTAGACGGTCGCATCTCCTTGCCCCTACCGCAATCTTCAGCAGGTACGCCCTCATGTCTCATAGAGTCTGTCTTTGTTTGCACTTGCATCAGTAGAATGTGTTTTCTTACTTAGCACGCCTAGTACTCTAGCGCTACTATCCACGTCATCCATCCGCACCAGAACCCGCCTAAATCGTCGCCCTTCATCTCGCCTTATCCTGACGTCGCCACATTAATCGCACCTGACACACGCCATCTCTGCACATTCAGCCTTTATATCTATCACCCGTCCACTCCATCTCTCACTCTCTCTCACTTCACACTCCTTACACCCGTATCCTTCAACTTCCAAATGGCCGGCATCAACTTCTCTGGAATTAACATCCCAGCCGAAATTTTCGCCGATCCCATTCGCCTTCAGGCGTATCTCCAGGCCATGGCAAACCCTAATCCACCTACACTCACCACTACCACCACCACATCGCCCACTAAAACCACCGCTACTTCTTCGCCCACACACTCCTCCACACCACCACCTGACACCCGCGACCCATCCACCCATCAAACACCGCCATCTGCTGCAAGAACAGAGATTCTTGACACAGACATTGAAGAAGTTACTCCAATCCAAACCCTACCACCATCCCCAACCCCACAAGCTGACAATCCTCCCCGAAAATCAGCCAACTGATCAGCCACAAGCCCATGCCAGCAAATCACCGACCAAATCTCCTACTCCAACCCCACCAGCATCCCCCGCTAAATCCGCAACACCACCACAACAACCTCCACCCAAAACCCGCAAGAGAAAAGGCCAAACCTCAACCCGACCCACAGCCAAAAGAATCCTCCGTTCCTCTGTCAAGGCCCAACATGTCTCCTCCGGTTCCGGTGAATCGTCTCCCGTCCAAGAACTGCCCACCGCCAGTCATGATGCTTCTACGGGTGCCACCTCCGCCAGAGATCAAAAACCTCCAAAACCCCACCGACGGAGTGTGAAGGTCGACCCCTTCACTCAGAGGTACATGCTCGGGGACCCTGCCTCCGACCGTAATATAGTCAGGGGTAAGTTCCTCGACTTTTCTTGGGCTCTGTCTTCCAACTTAGGGGAGTTAGTCACTATGCTCGAAATTCAGGGGTGGAAACACCTCTTTTGTGAAATAACTGAGTGGTATCCCACAGAGTCTGTCGACTTCTTCCAAAACCTTGTTATCCGTAACGGTGCTGCTCAGTCTGTTGTCAATTCCACCCCAATATTTTTTGATCTTGCAAAGCTGTCTGAAATTCTTGGCGTTCCTGCCACTGGCCTGTCATTTTATGAAAAAGGAATCCTTCCTGAGATCCCCGGGGTACCACATAACAAAATCTACCCTTTTTTCTCCTCCAAGAAAAAGATTGGCTCCCCCATACCCCGTGGCGATCTCTCCATCCTACACCAACTCCTCCACATTTTGGTCATCAAAAATATTGTCCCACGAAAGGAAGGAAACCTTATGGTCAACTGCTTGGACTTAACCATTATGTACTGCATCATAAATCGTCACTCTATCAATTTGGCACACATAATTCTCCATCACTTAGCCCAGTCGGTCGACACCCGAAACACTCCTTGGGGTACGTGTTCTGGTTGCCTCGTATATTCCAATTCTTTCAGGTACCCTTGGCGACTTCGACGCCAGAGTCCATCGAGGAGGCAGACACCATCAACCTGCGGTACTTGAATCGGCTAACTTCAATCGACAAATCAAAGCTGCTGCCCCCTCCATCTACTCCAACGACGGCGGGGACATCCACTTCTCAAGAGGCAGTCCCTCAAGCTTCACTCCAACCTCTCCTGGAGAAAGTGGAGCGCCTCTTTGCGCATGCAGCCGAGCTGATTCAGGGCCAGAAGCGGATGATGGACCGACTCGCCGGGATAGAGACGACAGTGGCGGCCTTGCAGGACCAACTCCTTGACATTCAATCCACCCTCACCCCCAAACCCTTAGAATGACGTGGTTGTGTAGTGTTAGAACTTAGGCTGTTTTTTAAGTTCTAAACACTTTTTATTGGCTGTTTGTGTGAATACTTGACTAACTCTGTGCTACTATGGGCTTCCCCTCTGATGAAAGCAAAAGGGGGAAGCGGTGAATCCCGTCTGGTGTACGGGTTATTTTGTTGCTTGTTTAAAATTGCTTTTTGGATTGCGCTGCTAGACCATGTGGTCTAGTATTTTTGACTACCTTATATACTATCCTGCCTATTACACTGCTTATTTATCGTTTGCTTGCCTGGAGTCCCTCTCCGATCAAGGGGGAACCTAAATAGAGTCCTTGAACTTATTTGCTACTGCTGCTATTAAGGGGGAACTTTGACAGGGTCGGTTCCCCTAGTTCTTATGTTTTATTTCAGGATCGACTCCATCGGGATTCACGGAGGTTTGCTATCATCAGCAACAAGGGGGAAATTGTTGGGACATCGGAGTGTTGCAGAGATAGCCTTTCACCAAGACAGATCATCATTTGACAGACACAAAGAGCGAGCTTCTGCGATGGAGTCCGCGCAACAAAAAAACTCCATGGACTCTACCATGCTGTTGCGAAAAATCAGGAGTCAACTCGGAACACCTTAAGCGCCTCAACGGTCACGAAGCTCTTCCTCAACACCGAAGATCGCGGCCCAAGTAAGAAGACCAAGTAAGAGCCGTTGGAAGTTGCCCACTAAGTTAGTTCCGGTATTTTCGGAACTAACTCCTTCGACCCGTTGCTGAACTTAGAGTATAAATAAGACATGTAATAGACAGTTTTAGTGTGCTTGATCGAGGATATTTCAGAGCTTAGAGAGAGAAAGAGAATCGCATTGTAAGTCGAAAAGGAGAGAGAATACGTACCTAGTTAGTTAGCACCTAAAGATAGACTCTTCCTAGGAAGTTCCTAGTTTCATTACGCTTACCATTGTTCTGATTAGAGAGTGTGTTGGGTAAGTGAGTGAAAACCGCTAAGTAGATCCTTTCTACTTAGTGGGCATTTGTAAGTTATTTTGTTTGACCAGGAAATGAAATAGCTTATTTGTGTACCTTGCTGAGTTCCATAGAGTCCTTCTCTCTTTCCATTTTGCTATAATTACCGCAAAAGTCTTCCGCTCCCTTAGTTTAGTTAATTCGATAGAGTGCTTCTACATCACAGAGTGTTTCTCACTTACGAAGGTTGATTGAGTCAAACCAATCCTTAGACTCACACCTTGATTGGTTTGAGTTAGCCACCCGATCCTACAACATTCCCATTGGCTCCTTAGTCACAAGTTTACAAGCTTGTTTAAATTCTTTTTCCTAGGTTATACAACCCATTACTTAATGTAAGCTTTAAGCTACATTGGTACTTATCTAAATCTCATCCCTTAAAACCTTAAACCACCATTAGGTAAGCAATTTACCTTGTTTTTCTCAAGCTCCTCTTACTTTCCTCCATTGGTTTTCTTGGTTGAATTTCGGCAAGGACTTCAATCCTCTTGCCAATGTTCTAACCCACATTCAAATAATTTAATAAGTGCTAAATATTGCACCTTAACTTAAGGAATCATTTCCTAGGTTTACAAGAATTGCTTAATGCACTAAATGGATGTTTACCTTTGAATTTTGGAATGGCTTTGATAATAAAGCAAGGCAAGACCTCCTCAAGTCTTTGGATAATAGAATCAAGCTATAACAAGGGATAAAACAAGCTATCTTAAGAGGCAAATTTTCGGCCATATAGAGAAAATGATGGAAAGTTGATTTTTCTTTCACTTTCATTACCTTGGATGAATGGAGAACCAAAAGAGCTCTTCAAACTTGATTATCCTCCACCAATGGAGTTTTCTCATGGCACCAAACTTGAGCTTTGAAGGATTTGAAAAGATAGAAAGATAGGTCTTGCTCCAACTAAGAGAAATCTATGCTTAGTTTTGGATTCGGAGCTAAAATGAACATTTGGTGAGCAAGACAAGGTGGTGGTGCCATGGGTGCTGCTTGGAACGGTTTAGAACAGAGAAAGGAAGAAGAAAACGTTGGTGAAGAAGAGAAATGAAGAAGAGAGGAGAGAGGTAGGCTAAAATAAGATATTTGTCTTTAAAAAGCAAATAGTAACTTTTCTTACTTTCCTCTTCTTTTCCTTAAGTTGGCTGTCTCCTATGGTGACTCATCACCTTAAAACCGTCCCCCCTTAGTATATAGGATGTTTATGGTCTTGGTTGACCAACTTATTGACTTATGTTGACCAAACCTTAAACTAGACACTATTTGGCACTATTCACAAATTAGTGCACAAATTTGTGAAATTTTTGGTTTCCCATTGATTTAGGCTTCCTAATGTGATACTAATTAGTACAAATGTTGATTAAGGTGTAATCATGGGCATTTAGCCACTCAAAACTCATTTCTAAGACAATTTCTCAAAAAGGTGCTTTAAGGAGTCTTAAAGCACATTTTTTTTTAAGCTTGTTTTTGAGCTTGGGTTTCTTTGGTAATTGAATTAAAATGTCCATTATCATGTTACTAAGGTCTTATAATGATGTTTGGGTGCTAATCAAAGTCACTCCAAGCTTAGAGCACATTTTTGCTTAAATTGCCCTTATGGTGTTTTCTTGTGTTTTCCTTGGTCTAAATTGTCTACCAATCTTTCTAAGGCATGTTTTAGTCTTATTACATCATAACTTGATGTTTACTTAGCATACTTAGGTTTGGG
Organism: Limonium bicolor; assembly: GCA_023374045.1. NCBI lineage: Eukaryota > Viridiplantae > Streptophyta > Magnoliopsida > Caryophyllales > Plumbaginaceae > Limonium > Limonium bicolor. The sequence continues at coordinate 42,171,376 of CM041776.1, read as the reverse complement.
GTATTTCATAGGGTATAGGAATGGACGGCCGAGATTAAAACGTGGAAAGATTATGATGTTTTAAGTTAGTTTAAATTACACGAAAATACTCTAACTTGATAGATTAATTTGATAACCTTCCCTAATGTATTTTTGACACAACATTTTAACCATAGATTCCTTATACAATCTATTTTATTTCGATGTAAATTAATATGGGTTTTAAGTTTTTAAGCGAAAGTTATAATTTTTGTAAGTTCTGAGTATTATGGAATTATTTAGATAATTTAAAAAGATATTTTTATGAAATAAAAATTTTATAATATGTCTAAAATATTATAGTTACTATATATTAAATTTGGGGATTTTTAGACAAGAGAAAATAGGTCTGAAAATTGTAATTCTGAATTTTTCCTTAGATATATTATAATATATGGTTTTAATGTAAACAAAAATTAAGGTATAGTTGATTAATAATTTTCATAGGTTGGGAATAATATAAGAACACTAAATTAACATTTAATACAGAATGTTAATAAATATCTTTAGGTATTAACTTTTTAAGTCAAGTAAAATAATATATATATATATATATATATATATACATATGTGTAAAAGAAATAAATAGTACTTAAGTTAAAATAAGGAGTTAAATTAATCTACACTTATATTACTTAAATACTATAGAAGCTAATATACTGAAATGAAACAAAAGAAATACTTTATAAAACATATATTGAATGTGGATATATGTAGAATTTAATAGAAATAGTTTAAATACAATAAGATACATAAAGGATGACTTAAATAAATTCTAATACATGTACATGCATATGTATTAAAATAAATAAAGGGAATACATACCTCATGGAAAATGTAATAAGAGGGGGAAAATTCGAGTAGACCTTGTAGACACCAAAAATTCTCACCCGTTTTATTTTAAAACAAAGAATCAAAAATAAGCATGCTTCTAGAAACAAGGCGGTCGTCCCCGTTTTCGACTAAAGGAATTTCTTTTTCCCGGCATTTAAACCTCACATTCCTATGGAAAAGGGAGCACGAGCCTTTCTATCGTAGTCCGTTTTAACCTGCTTCGTTTTTGTATACGCATTTTACTACTAAGATATTTCACGGTTTCGTTTTTATCTTGTATTATTTCTCGCGAGGGTATACTGAAAACCGACCCAGCATAACTGGTAAAGTACTTACCAGGCATTTCTTCCGGTCCCGAGTTCGATCCCGGGTAAGGGATCAAGGGCGTTTTATTTTTTCTCTTGTCCTGACGCCAACAGAGCTTTTGTTTCAACTAGTCACAGTAATATACCGAAAGCTGTCATGGCTCAACTGGTAGAGCGCGCGAGTGGGAGGTCGAAGGTGCCAAGTTCGATCCACAGCGCCTGCAAGTTTTTTATCTCCCTAATTTTCTCCTCCTCTCAGGTCAGCCGGACCGAACTTGGCCCAGTTTGGCTTGTAAGCCCGTTTCGACTTATACCCAAATAATACACCCATACCCAAGTAAAACCCAGCCCAGAACCATCAAACCTTCCCCTAAAAACCCTAAGCCTCTGTTATAAAAACTACCTACAGTAAAGAACGTGGGCATCGGTTTTTTGGAGAATTCTTTGGCTTCAGTCGTTTTTTGAAATCCCAGTTGATCACTTTCTATCTTCCCCGAGAAACCTTCTCCTCGATCTCCTTCGACCTCGTATACCCACGCCGAAAACCACCGTCGCCGCCTTCATCGTCATCACAAAACACCGCCCCAACATCTTCGCCTGCTCTCTTCACCTCCACAAACAACACACAACTCCCCATATTCCATTGCGACCATCTTTAACTAGACCAAACCACCCGAGAAAGGAGAAGAGCCTCCGTCGAAAGTCCTTGTTCTTTCAGTTCGATCGACAGAGTAAGTGGTTACTACCGTTCCTCTTTTCTTTCAAATTTGCAAGACCCCGGACCGGAACCTCGAACTCTCATTTCGGGGATCTCTGGTCTCGAAAGGGTGAAGGATAGCATTTCGTTTTTTTTGCTTTCCGGTTCTCTATTCTTCGCGGTGTTTCTTTTCGATGGGATTTGCATGGTCCCGTTTCGGGTACCAATTCGGAATTGTGAGCCTCTGTGGGTTCCCTTTTACATTTCGTTTGGGTAATCATCTAAGTATACCGCCTGGTATGGACCTTGAAGTCCACGAACATGGCAAATTCGGTTGCGAGTTCAAGTTTTGTTTGTACTGAACATCTCCGTCTGATCTTCGATATACCCATGACCTTGAGGCTTTGTTAAGTTGAATATTGCTCACTGTCAGTTTCTGTAATGAGGATTCTGCATATTCTCATTTTCTTTGTTCGATGGACTGGTCCCTTATTCCAGTCATTGGTTCTGAGTATTTTTTTTTGTGCTACTGTATTCGAGTTGGAAAGACGGATGAACTGGTCATTTTACAGGTTCGATTTTGTTCAGTTATGAAAATCTCCTTATGTTCTGATGCCCCTCTTTTGGAAATATGTATTTGGAGGAAACTCGTTGTCATCAGATCTGTCTCCCTTCTCTCTGTTTATTTTCTGGACTAACACTTTTTCCAGTCTTTGGTGTACCCTTTTTCTTTGAGATGTTGCAGGAAACTAGGTATTGCCCTACGCTCGGTATTGATCCCTAACCCTTGTATTTACCTTACCCTCTTGCGAACATCACTGTTTAGTTCGCATATTTGCTTCAGACCTCCATGCCTTCTGTTGTGTTATGTTTCTACTTCTCAAACATATGCCAATGGTGTCCATTTATGTCGATAATGTGGTCATCTGTTGATTGCTCCTTGAATGCAAAACCATTGAAATTAGCTTCTGAAATCTGTTTTTTACCCATGCAAGCGTATGAATCTGATAGAAACCCTTGGGTTAAGCTTCCGTTTCATTTGTTTGTAAGTTGGAGAGGTTAAATAATGTTTCTGTTGTTTTGCCTGAAATAATGATTGATCTTCTCTATAGTCAAGTTTCGATTTGTTTTACTATCTGTAATCCATGTACATAATCTGTTTACCGTTTTCCTTTTACTTACTCTGACCCATGTCCTTAACCTGCGCTCATTTGTACATGTTCTACTCTTTTATTTGTACCTGTTTACAGTTTTGTTTAAATCCTTGTATATATATATCTATTTACTAAGCCCTAGTTGCTAGACCTTTAGGACCAAGCCTTAGGATAGAGGGTGAACCCTAAGATTTAGGTGAGCCATGGTCCCACCTAATAAGCTGGGTAATCCCTAAACCCAAACCACATCTTGTATTAATTTGTATTAATTTAAACACCTTCCTCAAATTTCATTCTAATACAATCCATTTTTCTTTTCGAATCCTCCAAAGCTTAAACCAAGCCCAAATTTGTCTCTCTAAGTTCATTCTTTATTTTTTTATCACTCGCCTCTATTCCCACCTTGGTTAACTTTTTAAAACCTCCTCTGATTTCTTCAAACTGGCCCAATTGTCTTGACCAGCCCAATGTCCACAATCGGCCTAGGAGTCTACCACCGGCCCAAAGTCTGAAGCCCAGCCCGGCCCTCAAAGCCCGAAGGCCAAATCCGTGAAACCAGACCTAAATTCGAAGCCCAACCACTCAAACCCGGCCCATTACTTGCCCCGCCCAATACAAAAACCAGCCCAATCCGACCCATTTACCCATACTCGGCCCCCTAGCCCAATCCGGCCCTCTAGCCCACACTCGGCCCAACTCCGAAACTCGGCCCAAGTCCAAAACCCTTGGCCCACTCCCAAACTCAGCTCATCCCAAGTCCACAATTGGCCCAAAAAAAAATTCGAGGCCCAAACCCACTCAGATTCCGCCCGGCCCAAGCCCAAAAAAACCCGCCCAAGCCCAAAAAAAAAAAACCTGAAGCCCTAAGTCCACACTCTCGGCCCAACCCATAAGGCCCACGGCCCATGCTCAAGAAGCCCACTCTCGGCCCAAACCCAAGGCCCACGGCCCTGCTCAAGAAGCCCACTCTCGGCCCAAACCCAAAAGGCCCACGGCCCATGCTCAGAAGCCCACATCGGCCCAACACACCGAGCCCAAAATCCATTAGCCCAAGTTCGGCCCAATACCCGAGCCCAAAATCCATTAGCCCAAGTTCGGCCCAATATTCAAGCCCAAAATCCATGACCTAGACTCAATCTCGGCCCAACAACCCATTTCGGCTCATCACCAAACCCACAAAAGTCAACTCAAGGCCCATTACCCAAGTTCGCGCAAGTCAAACTAAGCCCAACCCCAAAGTTGGCCCAAGTCCGCACAAGTCAAACTAAGCCCAACCCCAAAGTTGGCCCAAGTCCGCACAAGTCAAACTAAGCCCAACCCCAAAGTTGGCCCAAGTCCACAAAGGTTGACTTTGACCAAAAAGGTTGACTTTGACCAAAAAGCGTTGACCTTGACCAAAACATTGACCTTGACCAAAACGTTGACCTTGACCAAAAAACGTTGACCTTGACCAAAACGTTGACCTTGACCAAAAAGTGTTGACCTTGACCCAACTTTGACCCAACTTAAAATTCAATCTAGTTCAAGTCTGAACCTCAATCCAAACCGAACCTATTTCATCAAGCTCAATTCAACTCAAACCCAAATACATTTCATCCAATCCACACTCAACTTGTAAATTCTTTTCAAACTCCAAAATCCAAAAAAAGAATTTCAAACCATCATTTTATCCATGTTTTATCAAGATCTCAAGTTTTCAAAGAAGCCATTTTGTAGAATTTTAAAGGAAAAACTCTTCTCACATCACAGAAAACTCTTCTCAAATGCAGAAAGTTCTTCTCACATATACAGAAAGTTTTCTCCTAAAATATTTCTCAAAATCAGTGTTTCTTCACAGAGAATTCCGAACAACTTCAAAAAGTTTTCAAAACTTAGTTTTCAGCTCAAAAATAAACCATTTTCGGGGAACAGGTAATGTCTAACACCTTCAAAGAACGTTTTCTTCCTTGTTAGACATCACTTGTCTCCCTTCCAAAAATAAAAATCCGAGGCGGGGCACTGGGGTCATAACTTCCCTTGTCGCAGTCTGGATCTCTTTAGGCGGGGCATTAGGGTGACAAACCTCCCCTAATTGCAGCCTAGATTTCTACACGGGCCGTAGGGAAGTAACAACCTTCCTAGTTGCAGCCGGGATTTTAGAATCGTCTAACTCCCTTCCGCTCGATTACAATGTTTTTTTGGTTTTTAATGTTTTAAAACCCGGGAGTTAGAGACGTTATTAGGGTTCGACCGAGAACATCTCATTCATGGTGTTTCTCTCTGAATCCTATCTTTCGACATAAATTCATTGCCCCATCTTTCGAGCCTCGGCACTTTCCATTAATAAAGTGTCGTGTTCGAGGGGGTACATAGGGTAATCCCTTGGGATTATCCGCCCTTTTACAATAAAAATTGTTTTTTTTCTGTCTTAAAAACTTTGAGAGAGACAATTCTGAATACCCCAATCCAACATCTCCATTAGAGCTCTAGGACCCATAAACAATTCTCAACCTTCCTCTGAACCAATTCTAAGTCACATAGGACTTCCATTTCTTGAGGACCCCTAGAAACCTTATACATCTTCAAAACCCGAATACCTACAAACCAAATATTCTCTTCCATACTCGATCATCCTTAAAACCCGATTTGCTCCTCAACACATTCAACTTTCCAAGACACCTCAAGAACCCGACCATTTCAAAATTCGAACTTCGCAACACGAAAAACACAAAACTCCTCAATCCCAAGTGATCCAAATACCTCTTGACTCCACCAAAATGACCAAAATGCCCCTTTACTCAAAACTCCCATCATTCTCTTAATCCCATGAAGGCCCAAAACAACCTCAAATCTCTCAGAGCGTTTAAAACCTCTCAAACACTTCAACCAGACCAACTCCAATACCGGCCTCATCCTCACCCCTCACTCAATCCTATCCTTGGCTTTTTAACTGAATCTCTTCTATAAGGTTTTGAAAGAAGGTAATCCCGACAATTGGAGACCGAGGTTTCCTCGGGCACCAATCTGAAGTCGTGGTCGTTGCCACTTCTAAAGGGTGTAACCCAGTGCGAACCCACAACAGAATCTCTGGCTTGATCAGATAAGTCCTATCCATAGGCAATAAATCACAGAGTCAATTAACGGTTCCTAGAACCCTTCTCCTCCCTTCCTAGTTCCTTAGGTCAAACTAGGTGGCGACTCTAGTCAACTTCCGCCTTTAGGGCATAAGTCCGCGTGGAGCCCATCGAGAGCGGGTGTAGTGCACACTTGCACTCCCTTCATGCTTTCCGGGAAAGACGGACGATTTAGTAGGTATTTGAGGGATGCCAGAATAACGGGATCTCACCCCCCACAGAATGGCAAATTCCTGGGATCTAGACTTCTTAGTTAGACCATATTTTAATAGACCCCCCTCATACCGAAAAATCACCCTCCACAGAATGGCGACTCCGCTGGGGAAAACTTGAGTAAGTTTTTCTCAAACTCAAGGAAGACTGAACTCCATTCAAATTGTCGGAATTCCCCAACTTCTTCTAGAACCTTTAAGAGATTCTTTTCAAAGCCTTTAGGATTATTCCACTCCACACTTAGAGTGTGTATCTGATGAGGACAGATAGGATTTATTACATCCTCGACAAACATGGCAACAATTGGGTTAATAATTAGCTCACGATTTAGAAAGAGAAAGAGACACTTTGAATGAAGCTAACTTCCCTTTAGGTTAATAAACAACCAATTTGGAATCACTTTTTAGATAAAATTCTTAGCAAAATAGGTTGATACTGACTTCTTCACTTTTATATTCATGTTATGATTGTGGGGTGCATTGGGAGGGTAGTTTAGGACATGCATTCCTCTGTGTCACCCGATTTAATCCACGAGTCACGGAATCCCGACCGGTCCACGGTTGATTTCCCATGAGCTGGTCATTCATCCGAATGCTTAAACCCACGGGCAAGATGGTCATCGACCTACGCCCTGCAGGCTCATGATCCAAAATTATCCTCTATAACGAGTCCGAACCAGCATATAGTGAACATGAGCCTTCATTGTCCAGCTGCCTAATCCGGTGTCTAGGACGAGTTTTTTGGGTAGTCACCCCCTTGTATGTCGCCTGTGTCTGACCACCCTTATGCCTTACCCTGAAGATTGCATGGGCTCATTTCTCCTTTGTTCCTCTGCACCACGGGTGTCTCTAAAGCCCAATGTCACGCTACCGTCCATAGAGGATCCCGTATTTACCGGATACCCATACATGGCACAACGTAGTCAGTGAATAATTTGGACTTTAGACACACCTGACCGTGCAGATGACGAGAGACCCGTTCCCATGCAGTACTTTCCCAGAGTTTCCCGAAAGTGGGGTGTTGTCGGATCATCACTGGCCGTGGTGTATGTTTCCTTATCACTTCGGGTATCCTGACCTTTCGAACTTAAGCACTCCGGACTTTCTTGATGACGTGCCCCGCAAGGGGTATAGCAGAGAAAAACCCCGAGAGATGACAGTGAAGGGACGATGGTTCCCCCGGTGAGACAGGGTCATAATTGACCTGGAAAGTGATTATCCCACATTAACACTTACAGCTCCACATCAAACATAGCCACGATTTCTTTTATGCTATACATGTGTGCAAACCACTTTTTCAAACCAATCTGTTTCAAAACGTTCGACTTCTCTTTTGCACATCTCTTAAAGCTTTTTACGAGCTCGTTTATTTCAGATCCCACCCTAAATTTTACTCATAAACATTTGCGGTTTTAATCTTGTCACTTCATCTTTAACGTTATTCCAAAACAATTTTCATAAATAGATTTCGAAAGCCTACTTTCTACAAACCTACTTTCTACAACGAATTTCAAACAACATTTTTCACCAACATTATTTCAAAATAGTTTTCGACAGTTTTCAAAGTTGATTTTCACAAATGTATTTCAAAATAAATGATTTAGTCCCATGTTGTGACCCGCTATTTTTGAAGTTCTACCCACCTTCAAGAGCAGCGGTCATTACTGTGGAGCGTACTAGTCATTTCGTGTTTTCACAAAAGTGGTGGATTTTCACATAAGATTTTGTGCTCGATCATTCACCTTTCCTTTCTCAAGAATATCCCTCTCTCCTCTCGGAGCGGATCGAGCTAAAAATCAGAGGCGCACCAACCCGTTGGGCTAGCCCGACATGAAACTGACACCAACCGTTCAATTACAAATCAGATGCGTACCAACCTGAGCCAAACGACATGAACTAGAGACACACCGGTTCGAGTTCAACTATTGAAATCAGAAGAACACCACCCGCTTTGTTTTTGATCACATGTTGCTTCACTGCAAAAGCCTGAAAATGAGCCGGCAGTCGTCAAGCACCCAAAACAATCGCGCAAAACCGTTCAAGAGCCCGAAGATGAGCAAGCCGTCATCAGAGCTCAAAGACGAGCAAGTACCGGTCAGAACGAGCGTGCAGCCACTAGAGTTCGAGCGTGAGCATTAGTCAGCAGCCCGAAGACGGACCAAAGGAGTTCGGAAGAAGTTTAGCTCAAATTCCCCCTCCCTTTTATGACTTTTTAGGATTGATGATGTATAGGATTTTCCTCTATGTTTCTTTTCTCTCTCGTTCCATTTCTGAATAATTAGGTGTATAGGCTTTATATATTCCCTTTGAATTATTATAGAACAAATGTGTATAGGGTTCCCACTCCCTATTTTATTTGCGAATGACCGAGTGTCAAAATTTCATATTGAGAAAATCCGCCACTTTGAAAACACGGTTTTTTAAATTGTTTCCAAAACTCAGTTTCTTTTGGCATGCCGTCTTGTTAAGAAAGGAACAAACATGACGACCCTTCACTTTTATCTATCACTCGCAAAACTTTGCTTTATGGGGTGAAATTTTCGGTGTCTACGGATACATCCCCTTTTAAAAAATAATAATAATAAAAATAAAAAAAATTGATGAAATAAAGGACGCCTATCTTTCAACATTTTCAAGATAAATCGTTTCGCACCACCTTCATTCATTCTCACACAACAAAATTTTTTTTAACAACTACTGATTTACCTCTTCTTCATTCTAATCCTTGTTCATGCAGGTGTTTGTGACAGTTGGCAACTAGAAGAAAGAAGACCAGTCTACCTATAACAACGGCAAAAAGATGGAGCGAGCCCCTCGACATGATCAAACAGTTGAAGGTCGATTTGTTTCCCGAAAGATTGATCCATGACCTTGCTGATGACTTGGGAAAAACCTAAGATAGAAGAATTGTCCAAAGAAGATAAATAGGGTCTAGCGGGGTCGGATAACAGTTACAAGGACTCTCCAACTTACTCTGCATACGATGCCTATGAGTTTCAAGCAATGGATCATCACACTCTCTCTGTCCAAGCCCGAACCACACCAAGCATGCCTTCTTCACCTATGTACAGTGCAACTCTGAGAACCCCAACCGCCATGAGAGGAAATTGGCAACCACAATTGGTCTGTGACGAGGGTAAGACCCAAGGCCCATCTTCCCCCATGATGCATTCCGACTTAAACCTCTCCTTGCCCATGCAAAAATATGTCCTTCCTTGGCAAGTACCTCATCACTCATCAAATTCTAGCCAACACCTTCAACCAGGAACAATACTGCCCTCTCAATCTCTTGACACCGGCTACCCTGAGAAAGCCATTTCAATCCAAAACCTTGATCTCAGAGCGAGTCCAATGAAAGAATTAGTGAAAGAGCTGAAGGCGGAACTAGAGCTAGCCCAACATTTTAAGTCTGCAGGTTGGGAGCCAGCTAACCCGTATCCTGATGCTCGTCTGCAAAAAGGCATGAGTCTGCCTGAAATGAAGAAGTATCAAGGGATTGGAAACCCAAGGCATCACATTGATAGGTATGATAAGCTCATGGATCTACATGGTCTATCCGATGAGCTGAAGGCCGCGTGCTTTAGATTCTACTTAGAGGGGCCTGCTTACTCTTGGGTTATGGGTCTGGATTTGAAAGGAAAGTCAAGCAAAGACCTGTACTTTGAATTTCTCACTCAATACGGTGGTAACTTTCATCATGAAGTTACACACAGAGATTTAGAAATCACCCGTCAAAACCATGGCGAAACTGTGAGGGAATTCATAGAAAGATGGAGGGTGAAGGCAGGACAAATGAATAATCGACCAAATGAGGAAGAACAAATACGAATGGTGATTTCTGGCCTGAGAGAAGAGTACCAATGCCAGTTGAGATACCTGGGTATTTGTGACTTCAAACGATTGATGGCGGCCGTGATTGCTTTGGAGGACACTGAAATCAAATTGACAGAGCAACCCGAAATCATGGAAAGAAGGGAACGTACACTCGGACAAAGCTCACAGGGACAACTTTCGAACCTCGGAATGTCGCTCAGCGAAGCATTGAAAATTTTAGTCGAGGGAGGTCATCTAGCACTTTTCAATACAAGGTCAAGAATCAAGAAACTTGGGCCACATTTGCATGAATACTGTGACTATCATAGAATCCGGGGACACACCACCGATGAGTGTACCACACTAAAGAACGCAATCCAAGAGCTGATAGACAGAGGAGAGGTATCTTCTTCAGAGTTAAGACGTTCATCCTAGACCACGAAGTCGAGTCATATTTTATTGTAATGAAAGTGTTTGAAGGGTTGCATCCCATCCCTCCCCCTTTTGGTTTAACCTATCCAGGAATCACAGGAAGAACAAGACAATTTTATCATGTTGACTGGCGTAGTATAGGGATCACCATTCCTTAAGCGGTCAAGGTTCGATTTACAGCTAAAACATGTGGGGTCACGTTTCTTCCGGAACCCACTCAGCAATTGACCGCCTAAAGAACCATTATTGGCGAGATGAACATCGTGGATCCTCAACTGAAACCGACTCAAGCGAGATTAGGTGTAGCCTTACCACGCATGTATTGCATCCAAAAGAAAACCATAGAACAAAAAAATCATTCGGTCAAAATCCAAAGTCAACCATTTCCATTCATCGTTTTTCAGCATTTCATGCATCTTATACATAGTAATTCCATGTTACCAAAATAAATTGCATTGTAGATAGTTGCATTTGCATATATTCGTATCGAAGCGACATTTTTGGCGAAAATCTTAAGAGATTGATTGAACAGGGTGCGTGAACCACTAAACTCTTGACCCGTCGATGAACAAGTGGGTCTAATTAAAATCAGCCCCACATACCAAGTGAGTAGTGTGCGAAGAGCGGTATTTTCCCTTGAATTTTGAATGAGGATATTGGACAATCCACCGAGCGATGAGGGTAGATAGAGCGAGCCCATAGAGGTAAAACCATGAGCGACTTGTGTATTCCTTCATCACATGGAGAGGCACAATTCATAGCGAGATCTATGTTGATAAACGAGATACAAACTGTGATTCATGCAAAGATCCGAGAAGTAGTAAGAAAACAATCATTCACTAATGAGAATGATGAGGCACTTAGGAATAAAAATCTCCACAAACCAAAAGCTTTGGCTACCCTGTACATAATCCCTTAGTGAGCCCCACTGAGCCATTCATGAAAAACTCTTTCTTCAGAAACTCCACAATACGCCACCCACATATACTTTGTCTGCCCTTGTAATAGAGGATCTCAAAAGAGCCGGAGCCATGGTCTCTCCCCCACCATTTTTCACAAAACACAACAAATGAAATGTTCAGAGAAATCAATGAGTCAATGAAACTCCAAAGTCAAACACCAAAAAAGAACACCAAAAATGTTCAAGAAGATCAGCGAGTCAATGCAACTCCAAAGCCAAAGAAAGAGCCCCCAAAATGCTCAATCCAAGCTGCCAAAATACAAAGCAAAGAATGCTTGAGAAAGGCGATGAGCCAAATGCAATTCCAAAAAAAAAATGAAAAAAAAAAAAGTTCAAACCGTGCACCAGAAGAGCACGAAGGAGAAATCTAAATCCAAAGGACCAATAATGTCCCATAGAAACCAAAAAAGAGGTTATCAAAACCTGTCTAATCATTCCACCCATGGCGAAGGCGAAACATATCCTCTATTGCACAAAAAGCTCCACAATTCCCAAATAAATCCTCCAGCCCCGTATGACATACATCATACCCTTCAGCCCCGTTATGACCCAATAAAAGACCTCTGACTCATAAGTTAATGAGCGTTAACTGAAAGTACCGGATCTGAAACATGAATCATAAGCTTTGTACTTGTTGTCAACCTGTCCCATCATACCAAATGGACCATGAGCGAATGAGTATGACCTCACCCCGCGCGGTTTCTGAGTGCGAGTGAATCTCCAGTTTGAGCAACAAATCATAAACAGCCTACCCTATTGCAGGTGAGAAATTTGTAAGGGTCGGAAAGTCCAATACCTCGAAAAGAAATTCTCAGGAAAAATATTGCTCCGAGCATCAAGAGTATCATCACAACGTTAGCACACACGGCCATATTCACGAGAGATTGACCCACATCCCCCCATGAGAGGAAAGCGATTCACGCATTTCAGTTCAACAGTCACTCAAGATCGAACCGAAGATGTCTTATATTCGTAAACCTCATAGTAATAGAGATAGAGCCATACCTTCTATCCAAAAAGAAACTACATATGCATCTTGCATCTCAACTAGCACTTAGTATTTGCATGCATCATAACCATTCCACCTCCAACATCCGACTGGTAAGAACTCTACCTAGTCTCGCTGAAAATCGACTTCAGTTACAGTTGTTGAAGCGTAACTTTTGATCAAAAGATGTCAACCAGATCCATCCCAGACCATCATCAAGCCACCTCGAACCATCTCCGAGCTATCCTGGGCTATCCTCGAGCTACATCGAATCAAATTAAAGCCATCCGAGGCCGTACGAAGACAATTATGGAGCCATCCAGCGTCATGCTCGAGTCTCATCAACCCCACTCCCAAAGCCAAGCTGGAGCCATCATCCGACATTGAAGCCATCCTTGGAACTACACGGGGGTCATCCTAACAGTCCGAGAACAATACGAGAGCCACCTCAAATCCATATTGGAGCCATTTCGCCACCAGGGTCGTGCCTAAAGAGTTTCGAACTACGTCAGGTCTGATCTCAATACAGAATTGAGTACGTAGGCAGCCCGCCCAGGGTGCGACCGCCTCAAAGGAAAAATGCCCCTTTCTTCCTCGCTATCACAAAATTGAGCCATCTTGTAGCCTTTTCCGGAGCCATCCTGAGCTATCCTGGAGCCATCATGAGAGAACCCTGAAGTCATAACCGGGCCGAAGCCGTCCATACATGACCAAGAGTTTATCTACCACATCAAAATACGTCAAACACGACACAGTCCACCAATCACATCAACCCACTAACCACCCCAGAGCCGTTGCTCATAATGGGGTCATGAATCATGTCGTAGCCCTCCGACCACACTGGAGCCACCCGACCGCACTGGGGCTATCAACGTAATCTGGAGCCATCAGTTCATACCGGAGCCATCACCACCTGCCAAAGTCATCTCAAAATTTGAAACAACTCTGGAGCCGTCTGCTCACACAGAAATCTACATCCATAAACAGGGAGTTTGATTCAATTAATACATTTATTCTTGAACATCTTACATCGCAGATCATTTGCATGTACCCACAAAGTTCGTTCACAATCAAATATTCACAACCTGCTAGGTAGCTATTACGCTACTAGTACGGTCCCACATTTTCCTCCACTAGGCTAGCTATTACGCTACTAGTGCGAAATCGTTTCACATCCACCTGCTAGGCAGCTATTACGCTACTAGTACGGTCCCACATTTTCCTCCACTAGGCAAGCTATTACGCTACTAGTGCGAAATCGTTTCACATCCACCTGCTAGGCAGCTATTACGCTACTAGTACGGTCCCACCACATTTCCCTCCACTAGGCAGCTATTACGCTACTAGTGCGAGATCGTTTAATATCCGCCTGCTAGGCAGCTATTACGCTACTAGTACGGTCCCACATTTTCCTCCACTAGGCAGCTATTACGCTACTAGTGCGAGATCGTTTCATATCCGCCTGCTAGGCAGCTATTACGCTACTAGTACGGTCCCACCACATTTCCCTCCACTAGGCAGCTATTACGCTACTAGTGCGAGATCGTTTCATATCCGCCTGCTAGGAAGCTATTACGCTACTAGTACGGTCCCACATTTTCCTCCACTAGGCAAGCTATTACGCTACTAGTGCGAGATCGTTTCATATCCGCCTGCTAGGCAGCTATTACGCTACTAGTACGGTCCCACCACTTTTCCTCCACTAGGCAAGCTATTACGCTACTAGTGCGAGATTGTTTCACATCCGCCTGCTAGGCAGCTATTACGCTACTAGTACGGTACTCCATTAGAGTATTATAGGCTCGTCATAAGTCCTATAGCTAGATGTCAAGAGGTCTAGTTGAGGCACTCCTAAGTCCTCATACTTTCAATTGTATTATAGGCTCGTCATAAGTCCTATAGCTAGATGTCAAGAGGTCTAGTTGAGGCTCGTCATAAGTCCTCGTGCACCCCAAGCCAACCCTATTGTCAGTATCCTAGGCTCGTCATAAGTCCTAGGGTTAGATGTCAAGAGGTCTAACTGAGGCTCGTCATAAGTCCTCGTACTTTCAATCGTATTCATACACTCACGGTCGCATCCTTATGCACCACTAAACCATTGTGAGAATTTTTGGCGCCCCGTCAACCTTGATCCAATTCTACAAAGGCTTGCAAAATTGAATCAAGGGGAGCCATCTGTAGACACCAAAAATTCTCACCCCATCAAGCAAATTCCGAAATAAGAAACGAAATAAGAGGGGTCGTCGCCTTTCTTTTTAAAAACATATTAGCGTGCGTGCCATAATGAAACCGTCGTTTTATAATCTTTTTCAAAGCATTTCGTAAAAACACGATTTTCCGAAAATGAATTTTAAAATGACCATTTGATTTTAAACCCATCCCTTTTGTCTCATTGCCTATTTGCGTTTTGAGTTTGCATTTTTGGTTAGTGCATTTGTCTAAGTCTCAATAGATCTCGGGTTCGAATCTCGGTGGAGCATTTTATTTTCTTTCAGCTGGTGTTAGCTCAATTATTAACTTTTACACTTATGTATTGAGTTTCGCACTAGCTTAGCTGGTTAGTGTTCTCTGAAGAGAGGCATGTGGTCCCGGGTTCGATTCCCTTAATGAGCAAAGAGGACGTTTTTATTTTTTTTGAGTCTTGTCCTTTTCAACCAAACAAGACCCGTTTGACCCGGGTCAAGCCCGACCCTGAAACTAAATAAAACCCTAATCCCACCCCTCTGCTTATAAAAAGACTCCAACAAACAAACCCTAGGGGGACAACCACAGTAGCCGCGGTCCTTCTTCAATCACCATCGATTGAAATTTTGCAACTCAATCTCCTTCGTCTAGCTCACCATCGGTCTCCTTCCTCCATCTCTGTCGCTCGATCCCTTCTTCTGAATCCATTCCCAACATCAAAAATCGATTCTCTACACTTCTCTCGTTAATCGACGCTGCCTCCATTCTCTTCAGATCCGACATCTTCATTTTCTTCGTTGCAAAAACCCAGCCGAAGCGTTCTTCTGCTTCTGGACCTTCGGTCTGCACCCAGGAACGCCACCATCACCGGCCCTTCCTTCTCCTTCTTCTGCGGCGCGAAGCTGTAGGTCGTTGTCATTAGTAGTTGAAACAAAACCTAGCGAGTACCCCCTCCCAGTTTCAAACAGAACCACCGACTATCCCCTTCCACCTCTCTATCCATCTCCGACACCTCTCTCACCCACTTCCATCACCATCATCCATTCTCGTCATCATGCTTCCGTTACTACCTCAACCAAATCATCCCGTCGAAATCTCTCAGTCCTCGTCGGAGATTCAAAATTGTCGACGTTCACTTCGCTCACTGATTCGTAGTTGCTAGTGAATTCACCGCCACCGTCTCAATCGAAGTCCCGGCCTTCTTGGATTGAAGACGGGTCTGGGCTATGAACCACCACGCTGTAAGGTTGTGCTTTCTTTTCGTCTCTTCTCTCGTTTCCCTACCACAGTACATGGTGAGACACATTTCATCCGCAAATCTCTCGTGAAATCTCTGATTAATACCTATGATTGTATACCCCTTTGCTCTCTGAGGTGGTGAGCCCTTACCGGCCTTGGGGTTTCACCACCGCCTCTGATGCACTCGCTCCCCATGGAAGTTTTCCCTGTTATTACCGATTCGGCTTTATGTCTTCTATTCTGATTTCGTCGGATGATTATTTACTGATTCGTTTGTCTGGTCTGACTGGAACTATGCACTTCTGCTATCTGACTCGAGCTTGGACGCCTGTCTCTTTGATTAAATATGGATTGGGAGTTTAATGCGGTTTGCCTGTTGCCTGAACTTTGTAAGAATGATGTTTCTCTGCGTTGATTAAATCTGGAAGTAATGGTTCTCCCCTGTGTTGACGGGTTTGGGAGATCCAATTCGGCTTGTTTTTCCAGAGCACCCTTTGATGGTCCGAGGCTTTGTTCATGGCCGTCTGATTTGGTTTCTTTTGTGTTTTAAGCAGCTCTTTATCATTTCACCAGTGTGGGAAACTGATTCATTATGTGCCTCGTTATGACTCCTTGTCTGCGTATTGCTGTTGTTTCGATATAATTTGTAGGTTTATGTTAGTCCTTTGTTGTGTTTGCTTTATTGAACTGATTTCTCATCCAGTAAATTCATGTTTTGGATGAGGTACCGAGGACTCTGGTGTGGGCATACCTAGTGTGGTTTGGTTTGGATTTGACCATGGTCCGCACAATCTAAAAACACTAAAATGGAAATACTCCCTTTGAGTTCGGGTGGCATTTTCCATCAATTTGATCGATGTTCGTCATGATTTTCTGCTTTGGCGCATGAATCATCCTTGCTCAATCTGTCATTGCCATCTTTTAGTTGATATCTATGACTAAGCCCTAGTTATTATTCCTTAGGACCAAACCTTAGGATAGAGGGTGAACCCTAAGATTTAGGTGAGCCATGGTCCCACCTAATAAATTGGGTGATCCCTAAATCCAAACCACATCTTATTATTTTAATAATAATAAAAAAAAGAGCCAAAAAAAAAAAGAGGAAAAACAATCCATTTCAAAATTCAAGTCCAAGATCAATTCATAATAGGGAAGCCCATTTCAGCCCAAATAAAAAGGCCCAAGGCCCATTTTAGTCCAAAAATAATCTTCAACTCAATAAGCCTCATCTTTGGCCCATTTCTCAAAAGCCCAAATTGTTTAAATAAAAAAGGCCTAAGGCCCATTTCAGCCCAAAAACAATCTTCAGCCCAATTAAGGCCCAAATCTGAATAAGGCCCAACAAGGCCCAATTGACCCAATATCTAAAAGCTTGGCCCAATCCAATTCGAGGCCCAAACTTAAGGCCCAAACCTAAGACCAATCCAAACCCAACTCAACCCATATCCTATCCAGGCCCAGACCCGGCCCAAGTCCAATCAAGCCCACCAAAGTCAAACCGATTTGACCAATCCAACTTTGACCCGAACATTGACCAATCAAACTTTGACCCGAACATTGACCAACCCCACTTTGACCCAAGCTTTGACCAATCAAACTTTGACCCAAGCTTTGACCAATCAAACTTTGACCCGAACATTGACCAATTCAACTTTGACCTAACTTTGACCCGGTCTAATTTTGACCAATCGACTTTGACTTTGTCCTAGCTTTGACTCGGCCCGTTTTCCAATGTTGGCCTAAATCCAGTCCCAACCAAATTCAATTCAACCCAATTACTTCAATTCAACCCAATTCCACTCAATTCAAACCCAATTTCAACGCATCCAATTCAAACTCAACTTGTAAATTCCATTCAAACTCCAAAAATCCAAAAAACATTCCTCATTATTCAACTTTAAATTCAAAATAATCCCAAAAATGTTCTTTCTCAAAATCATTTTATTCAAATTTTTAAAGAAGCCATTTTGTAGAATTTTAAAGGAAAAACTCTTCTCACATCACAGAAAACTCTTCTCAAATGCAGAAAGTTCTTCTCACATATACAGAAAGTTTTCTCCTAAAATATTTCTCAAAATCAGTGTTTCTTCACAGAGAATTCCGAACAACTTCAAAAAGTTTTCAAAACTTAGTTTTCAGCTCAAAAATAAACCATTTTCGGGGAACAGGTAATGTCTAACACCTTCAAAGAACGTTTTCTTCCTTGTTAGACATCACTTGTCTCCCTTCCAAAAATAAAAATCCGAGGCGGGGCACTGGGGTCATAACTTCCCTTGTCGCAGTCTGGATCTCTTTAGGCGGGGCATTAGGGTGACAAACCTCCCCTAATTGCAGCCTAGATTTCTACAAGGCGGGGCGCTAGGGAAGTAACAACCTTCCTAGTTGCAGCCGGGATTTTAGAATCGTCTAACTCCCTTCCGCTCGATTACAATGTTTTTTTGGTTTTTAATGTTTTAAAACCCGGGAGTTAGAGACGTTATTAGGGTTCGACCGAGAACATCTCATTCATGGTGTTTCTCTCTGAATCCTATCTTTCGACATAAATTCATTGCCCCATCTTTCGAGCCTCGGCACTTTCCATTAATAAAGTGTCGTGTTCGAGGGGGTACATAGGGTAATCCCTTGGGATTATCCGCCCTTTTACAATAAAAATTGTTTTTTTCTGTCTTAAAAACTTTGAGAGAGACAATTCTGAATACCCCAATCCAACATCTCCATTAGAGCTCTAGGACCCATAAACAATTCTCAACCTTCCTCTGAACCAATTCTAAGTCACATAGGACTTCCATTTCTTGAGGACCCCTAGAAACCTTATACATCTTCAAAACCCGAATACCTACAAACCAAATATTCTCTTCCATACTCGATCATCCTTAAAACCCGATTTGCTCCTCAACACATTCAACTTTCCAAGACACCTCAAGAACCCGACCATTTCAAAATTCGAACTTCGCAAACACGAAAAACTCCTCAAATCAACCAAGTGATCCAAATACCTCTTGACTCCACCAAAATGACCAAAATGCCCCTTTACTCAAAACTCCCATCATTCTCTTAATCCCATGAAGGCCCAAAACAACCTCAAATCTCTCAGAGCGTTTAAAACCTCTCAAACACTTCAACCAGACCAACTCCAATACCGGCCTCATCCTCACCCCTCACTCAATCCTATCCTTGGCTTTTTAACTGAATCTCTTCTATAAGGTTTTGAAAGAAGGTAATCCCGACAATTGGAGACCGAGGTTTCCTCGGGCACCAATCTGAAGTCGTGGTCGTTGCCACTTCTAAAGGGTGTAACCCAGTGCGAACCCACAACAGAATCTCTGGCTTGATCAGATAAGTCCTATCCTAGGCAATAAATCACAGAGTCAATTAACGGTTCCTAGAACCCTTCTCCTCCCTTCCTAGTTCCTTAGGTCAAACTAGGTGGCGACTCTAGTCAACTTCCGCCTTTAGGGCATAGTCCGCGTGGAGCCCATCGAGAGCGGGTGTAGTGCACTTGCACTCCCTTCATGCTTTCCGGGAAAGACGGACGATTTAGTAGGTATTTGAGGGATGCCAGAATAACGGGTTCTCACCCCCCACAGAATGGCAAATTCCTGGGATCTAGACTTCTTAGTTAGACCATATTTTAATAGACCCCCCTCATACCGAAAAATCACCCTCCACAGACCTAGTTCATACGCAACAATCAAAACATTAAATGTTAGTTGACATATAGATAGACTATTAGGAGAAATATAGATCCTAAACCTTAGTCATGTATTAAAGTAAAATTAATCCACTTTTACTTAAGAGCTTAATTAAGTTAACCCTATGACTAAGAGTAGGTGATTGAAATAAAATTAAATGTACCCTCAAGACATACAAATTCAATGGCGTATATGGTCAAGTCAAACCTAGAATTAAATCGAGGTTTCACGTTTGAAACCTCACAAGCTCTTTTTAGGAAGTTTCATCAACTAACGGAAAGGTAAACGCGGACTTGGGCCATCCTACTGGGCCTAAGTCCATGAACTCCAAAAAATCCCACTTAAACAATTCAACGAGAGTTTGGGCCACCCTCGGGATAAATCCTAAATCATTCCAGATTAAATGAAATGGGCCTAACAAAAGATTTAATTAACAAAATCTAGCCCAAATCTTTGTGGGAGAATAATGGTAAACCTGAAACTATAAATCAGTAAGAATAGAAGATGTTTAGTTTATAAGTTCCTTAACTAATCAATACTTGGAACACCTTAATTATAGGTTATTAGTGGGGGATCACTCATTCGAGTTAGTTACTGCTTCTTCACATACCAGGTATGATTTCTCGTACTCAGATACTTTTGCTAACAGACTTTATGGAATGTTTTGGAAAACGCTAACTGACATTGAATGGTTTTCAAAAGGAAAATGTTTGTGTGACTAACTCAGCTTGATGTGACTAACTAAGCCATGAATGTACAACTCACATGATCATTGGTTCCTCTTATCAGGTTGTCTCATTAGATATTAACTGCTGAGGGTTTACGCCTCTGCACTCTGTAGGACTGAGTGTTTTGGTATTGCACTCGTGCAGTTATTAATCTAGTGGGAATATGGGAAATGTCAATCTTGGTAAATTCTTCTTTTGACTTTGGATATCGTTTCATCCATGAGCTGAGTCTTTATTCTGACGTGCGCGCGTCTTCTCCAGTAACAGCAAAGGGTTGTATATCCCTTGTCCAAAAAAGGAGGTGCATGACAGTAGGGGGCTGTATATCCCTCGTCCATATGGACATTTATATCTGGCGGTCGTGAATAACTGCAAAGGGTTGTATATCCCTTGTCCAAAAAGGAGGTGTATGACAGTAGGGGGCTGTATATCCCTCGTCCATATAGACATTTATATCTGGCGGTGGGGGCCATCTCTCCCAATTGGTGTTGTTTCAATCTTGAGTTGTTGGTTCTTGGATATATTCTTTCATTCCTAGTCCTTGTGAGTACTTGGGTCTTTCGACTCCTAATTGGAACTGAATCTAACACAAGCAATGGATGTTCACTAACTTATGGTGTGATTTCTTTTGATTGACTAACTTTAACTTTCTGTTATTTATCTCTTTTCTCAACTTGTTATCTTGACTTGGTGATTTTAAAGTGTCTTGTTCCTCTGTGTTGTTTTAAGTGTTTGTCTTCAAGTTATTATTTATTAAAGATTTATGTTTATGAGTTTGATTTGAAGAACCGTACCAGTTCCATTCCAGGGAACTGACTTACCCCTCTCGGGGTGGGCTGCTTGGTTTCATCTTGCAGATACGAGTTGATATACAGGTGGCCACGAAGGGAATGAGTGATTGGGATGGGATTAGGTTTTGTGGAGAGTTAATGTATTTTATTACTATTATGTTTACATTAAGTTTTCTTGAGGTTCAGACAGTAGCTTTTGTAATTTTATAAGTTGTAATTGGTGAGGTTTGGTTACGGGTGTTTGGAACCCAATGATCTGTAAACGCCATATTATTTTATTTTCCGCTGCATTTTTATTTAATAGGGGTGTTACATGTTATGTGTTGTTGTTGCTATGCAATGTTCATTGCTATGCTTATGTATGTTGTATGTTAAATTAATGTCATGTTATCATGACAATTAGTTGCGTGTATCCTGGTAGCCTACGGGCTGCACGTTTATCATACCAGCAAAGGGTTGTTGAGCCCCTTTGGGGCACCATATTTTATTTTGTAGAATGAGGATCGAGGAAGCAGAGTGGCTTTCGATTCTAAGTACGATGAATACTTTTGTTAGCTTTTGGATAGTGAGCCCGAGTTGTGCCTGTGCACTTGTGGATGTTTATACAGTTGATGGAGTTAGACTGAAGTGATGTTTGTATATATACACTCGGTATAGTTGGCTTGTAAGTAATGGGATGTTAGTAACTAATGCTCGGGAGTCTGTGTCCATCAGACCGATACATTTGTACGTATTTAGCCTTGTTAGCCACGTGGGTGGCTAACGGCGTGTAACACTGTCCCGTTTTGGCTAATGTTTATGTTATCAGTTTCCGCTGTGATTGTTGTTTATTGTTAAGTTTACAGTTGGGGTGTTACAATAGCAATATACTACCTCAAAGATGCTGCTATGGATTGGTGTAAGCTAGTGAAGCATGAGTACGTTGATGACCCCTCATTTGATTGGGAATCTTTCACCGTAATTCTCCGATCAAAGTACTACCCCGAACACGTCAAAACCAAGAAGCGTTTAGAGCTTGACGCCTTGAGGATGACAGAAAAGATGTCAGTGGATGAGTACTACCACACCTTCACCTCCATTCTACGTCTCCTACCCGACCTTCGGTACACCGGCCAGGTCTTGGTCGATCGCTTCTATGGTGGTCTGAGCCATCGCCTTCGGTACGGTATGAGGTACACCTGATTTACCTCCCTTCAGGTAAACGTTGGTTCGAACCCTTAATGCCATTGTCAATATTTAAATCATTACTGTAATGAGCAAGAGCATCACCAAATACCTGAAACTTCAGGAGTGCTATCACGCTACATCTCGCATGGAAATCACTTGTCAGCTAAGAGATGAGGAGCAGGCGCTTAAGCGCAAAGCCAATAGCAAGAACACTAACTCAGAGGAGCAGAACTAGGGCAAGAGCTGGAAGAAGAAGTAGGGAAAATTCTTTCAACAATCACAGAAGAACACCCCCAGTGAGAGCAGTGCCCATGCTGAGAAGGGAAAAGCAGCTGAGGCACTTCAGCTAGCTTACTCTACGCTGGTGGCTGCAAAGCCACTGAGATCACACCCGCCCAAGGGTAAAACTCCTAAATTTAAACTCGTATATGTGTAAATACAATAATTAATATCACCGCACCAATTGTGCTAACACTCAAAGCCACAGGTTCTGGCTCCGGATATGGCAAGAACTACTCTGACGGCCGTAGCTATGTTTATAGAAAGTGCAACCAAGATCACCCCGGCATAGATTGCCAAGGTAGAGAAATCTGGTGCATCAACTGTCGGAAACCAGGGCACCGTGCTAATGTATACCCGGAGAGCTCGAAGCCTAAGGGCAACTACCAGGGCTACAAGCAGAAGGAAGGCAAGGAGGTTGTATATGGCAATGCTCCAGCCCAGCAGGCCTCACAGGGTCAGGGGTCCCGAGGTCCTCAGAAGGGCGCACCGCAGAGGCAGCCGGCCTTGCACATTATTGACCGTGACGGGACCGGTACTAAGTCAGGCCTAGGTATTGACTATAACCCTTAATCCTGGAAAAGCATGTCTAAGTATCGAAGTACTTGTTTGAATGAATGTATGAGTAAGTAGAGTTGAAGTACGTATTTGAGCATGAAATGAACAAGTTGAAACTAGAACTCACGGTAGATAAAATTTACAACCATAGGTAGATTTAATATCTGCTACCCGATACCTTCAAACCCAAACCATGAAGACGACGACATCATCACTCACCATTTCTCCAACGAACAGTGTCAGGTTATCTGACCAGGTATGATTTTATTAAAAGGATACCTGACACCGGAAGCACAAATTTCCATCATCTGACGATGTAACGAACTAGGAGCGGGTCCAGGAGGATTTTACACACTCGAATTCCCCGGTGGAGCGAAAATAAAGCTGAAGATGATGTGCTTGGGAGAGGATTGGAATCCTTATACCAGGACATACCAAAAGACACGAACGCAAGACGGAGCGACACCACCAACAATACCCACTGAGTTCCAAATGCTTGTTACACAAGCTGTAGAACTTGCACAACAATGTGAATATGATCCAATCCCCGCACTTGGAGTGGATCTTTGTATCGTCAACTTCTATGAGAAAGAAGGACGGCTTGGGTTACACCACGATAAGGACGAGACAACGGAATCTTTTGAACAAGGAGTGCCCGTAGTGTCTTGGTCCATTAGTAATGACGTTGTATATTCGTATAGCGAGCAGAAGCGTGTGGACCTCGCAGAGAAACTGGTATTGAGATCAGGAGATGTCCTAATCATCGGTGGAAAACCAAGGTTGCTGTATCACGGGATCAATAAGATCAAGTTGAATACGGCACCACCGGAAATAATCAATGCCACACACATGAAACCAGGATGCTTGAACCTTACCTTTAAGAAGTATTAATCTTGTAGTAGCATGCAACATATTAGTAACGTTATTAGAGACACGGTGTGTATGATGGTTGGTTTATCAATAAAGAGCAGTGTTGATTATTAAATTCCACTTGTGTCCTACCATCATTACTTACAAACTTGTGAATCAATAGGTTGTGGACTCGGTAACGAAGGTAACCTGAGTATCCTCACCAAAGCACAAGTCGGTAAGAGCGGTACCATCTTAACGGGAACCTTCCCGGTAAATGGCATTGATGCCTCCATACTATTTGACTCCAGCGCCTCTCATACCTTTGTTTCGCAATTATTTTCGAAGAGGTTGGGGCTGGACGCAGATGAGCTACCAAACTTCTTGGTTACTCTCCCGTCGAAGGAGCGAGTACGATGTACCAAATATTATCAAGCTGCCACGATCCAAATCAAGGGCGAAGAGTTTCCCATCTCCTTCATCGAATTTAATGGGTTGGAATTCGACTTGATAGTCGGGATGAACTGGTTGGAGCAGCACAAGGGGCGAATTCTCTGCGCTGAGCATAGACTGCTGCTCAAGAGTCCGTCTGGGGTTACTGTTTCATACCGCCAGTGAGAGAGCCTTTGACTATAGTCATCTCCGCTATGGCTATGTACCGGGAGCTCAGAAAAGGGTATGACGTGTATCTATGTTATGTACAAGATCTGGAGAGAGATCCATAATTCAGTGCCGATGTGCCAGTTGTGCCAGAATTTCCAAATGTGTTCCTGAAAGAGCTACCTGGTATGCCACCTCAGAGAGTTGTTGAGTTTGAGATCGATCTCGTACCGGGTACTGGTCCCATTGCCAGGGCACCATACCGTATGACACCTGCA
Source organism: Limonium bicolor (assembly GCA_023374045.1). Lineage (NCBI taxonomy): Eukaryota > Viridiplantae > Streptophyta > Magnoliopsida > Caryophyllales > Plumbaginaceae > Limonium > Limonium bicolor. The sequence continues at coordinate 42,146,484 of CM041776.1, read as the reverse complement.
GAAATGACTGAGCTTAAGGAACAATTGCGTGACCTTCCCGACAATACGCCCGAGTGTATCACCCTGGGGAGCATCGGTCCTCTTCGTGAAGAAGAAGGACGGTAGCCTCCGACTCTGCATCGACTACCGTGAATTGAATGCGATCACTGTAAAGAATAAGTATCCATTGCCGCGCATCAACGATCTGTTTGATCAGTTGAAAGGAGCTTCAGTCTTCTCCAAGATTGACCTCCGATCAGGGTATCACCAGATTGCTATCAGAGAGCAGGATATTGAGAAAATGGCACTCCGTACAAGATACGGTCACTACGAATTCACAGTCATGCCATTCGGTTTGTCGAACGCACAAGCTAAGTTCATGGATTTGATGAACCGGCTATTCAGTGAGCAGTTAGACACTTCTGTAGTAGTCTTCATCGACGATATCCTTGTTTACACAAAATCCAGAGATGAGCACGAGAACCACCTCAGGAAAGTACTTGAGACACTGCACGAGAACCAGTTGTATGCGAAGTTCTCCAAATGCGAGTTTTGGCTAGATCAGGTATCTTTCCTCGGTCATGTCATCTCGATCACGGGTATTTCAGTTGATCCATCCAAAATTGAAGCAGTACGATCATGGCCTAGACCAAAGACTATTACTGACATCCAGAGCTTTCTTGGTCTAGCCGGTTATTACCGGAGGTTTGTAAAGGACTTCTCTAAAGTTGCTAAGCCCATGACAACATTGATGAAGAAAGATGCACCGTTTGTGTGGACAAACGAGTGCGAGGTATCCTTCCAGAGCCTAAAAGACTCATTGACCTCAGCGCCCATTCCCACTCTTCCAAAGGGCACAGAGGGATTTGAGGAATACTGTGATGCATCAGGCAAGGGCATGGGATGCGTACTCATGCAACATGGCTAGGTAGTAGCTTACGCCTCCTGCCAGCTGAAAAAGCATGAGGAGAATTACCTGACACACGATCTAGAGTTAGAAGCCATTGTCTTCGCCTTGAAGATATGACGACACTATCTCTACTGGGTAAGCATCACCATCTACTCCGACCACAAAAGTTTACAATTTCACACAGAAGGAACTGAATTTAAGACAGAGAAGGTGGATGGAGTTTCTCATCAGATTACTACATCGACCTACAGTATAAAGAAGGGAAGGCAAACGTTGTAGCCGACACCCTGAGCCGTCGAGCACACTCGCTCCATTCGCTACTCGCTTCTTCTAGCTTGGTTGATGAGGTGTGAGACGCGTAGTTGAGCGACCCTTATATGACCAATATCAGACAGAAAATCACAGAAGGCACATTCGAGAAAAGGAAGTATGACTTCAAACTGCATGAAGATGGTCTGGTCTGGCTGAATGGTAGGCTATGCGTTCCCCGATGCAATGGTGAGCTGAGGGATTGTATCTTGCGAGAGTCACACTGTTCTACACTATCTGCCCATCGGAGAGCCTCCAAGATGTACAAAGACATGAAGAGGTACTTCTGGTGGTCAGGGATGAAATCCGACGTGACTGAATATGTCCTGAGATGCCTTATGTGCCAGAAAGTAAAATTTGAGCATAGAAGACCGGGCGGAATGTTACAATCTATGTCAATCCCGGAGTGGAAATTCCATGATATCTCCATGGATTTTGTTGTAGAACTCCCACCTGCCAGGGGAGGACTCAACATGATCTGGGTAGTAGTCGATCGCCTCACCAAGGTTGCCTGATTCATACCGATGAAGGACACCTAGAAGGTGGTGAAACTCGCAGAGTTATTCAACAAGGAGATTATCCGACATCACGGAGTCCCGAAGACTATCGTATCTGACTGCGACACCAGGTTTCTTTCGAGATACTAGAGAGCTACACAGGAAGCGCTGGGTACTGAATTGAAGCTTAGTACCGCCTTTCATCCACAAACTGACGGTCAGACAGAAAGAACCATCCAGACACTCGAGGACATGCTTAGAGCATGTGCCTTAGACTTTCAGGGGAACTGGATAGATAAGCTTCATCTTATCGAGTTTTCATATAATAACAGTTATCACGCTTCGATTAAGATGTCGCCTTTCCAAGCTTTATACGGTAGACATTGCCGTACCCCGTTGTATTGGGATGAGTCGGGTGAAGTGGTCATCATAGGACCAGAGTATCTCGAGCAAGTACAAGCGGAAGTTCAGCAAATCCGAGCTAATATGAAAGCAGCCCAAGATAGATAGAAATCCTACGCGGATGTGAGACTACGAGACCTTGAGTTCGCCGTGGGCGACCAGGTGTTCTTGCACGTTTCACCTATGAAGGGCGTAATCCGATTTGGCCAGAAAGGCAAGCTAAGCCCAAAATTTGTAGGGCCATACACCATCGCTGAGAGAGTTGGATCTGTAGCCTACAGGTTAGCTTTACCTAGGGAGTTGGGGCGTGTCCATGATGTCTTTCATGTGTCACAACTCAAGAAGTACATTGTTGATCCTTATCATGTTCTAGAGCACGAGCAATTATCCATTGAGCCGACGATGAGATACGTCGAGACTCCCGTGAGAATCCTTGATACTAAGACTAGAGACACTCGCCATAAGTCAGTGTGAATGGTGAAGGTCTTATTGTCCAACCACAATGTCAAAGAAGCGATATGGGAGTTAGAAGACGACATGAAGGTGAAGTACCCACAGTTGTTTATAGACTAGATTGTCTAGTGCTTAGCGGGTATGGGGCGTACCCCTTTTAAGGGGGGTAGAGCCGTTTTGTTTTTGCATTGCTTTGGGATTAGCATTGCATAGTATGTATGTATTGTAGTATATTTTGTGGGCACATGTAGTGCGAAGTGTGTTTTTATGTGTGTACAATGTGTAGTTGTGTTGTATGGTATTAACTCAATGTGTATGGTGGAATGATGTGTATTGAAATTGTGTATTACGTATGGTAAGTGTGTATTGTGCTTTAATTGTGTAGTGCTTGTAATGTAGAGAAAGTGAACACCTTGTAGGTGGTAGTAAGGTACATTGTAGCAATTGGTTTGCCAAATGAGTAGGAATAGTAAACCGTTAACCTTGAGCAACTTTGAGGGCAAAGTTCCTTAAGAGGGTAGATTGAAATACCTTGAAACAAAAAATAGTGATTAATTAGGCTAATGAAGATTTTAGAAGCTTAATTAGGCCTAAATAAACATGAGGGAACAAATCCCGGAGAAAACGGTTCCTTAAAACGGATTAGAAACACAAACGAACCTTAAAGCTCTTTTTTTGAGGAAACCGGGAAAACGCGACCTTAGCGGGTTAAATAAACCCGTAATAATTTTGGTCAACCAAATAGTCATTACTAAACCCTAATGAAGGATTAGAACCAATAAAATTAATTAAACAAGGAAATTCCAGAAAACGGGTTCCGGTTAGTAAATTTGTAAAAACCAGGAAGTTGTGGGTGTGAGTGTAAATAAGCTAAACTAACATGTCCCCTTTTGAAAATAAAAATAAAAAATCTGTATGTGTGTGTATGGGGCCGGTTTTATCCCCCCCCCCCTCTCACTCTCTTTACTTTCCTAATACACTACAAGACAAATTAATAAAGTAAAAAAGCAAAATGGCTCTCTCTCTCCAATTCTCTCACACTCCACCGTACTCCCTCCGTGTTCTCTCTGATTTTCTTCTTCCTGCCAAGCACCTTAATGGCGATTCGAAGAAACCCATACAGCCTCCATCTTCATCCTCACTTTTGAGCACTCAATCCTTGTCCAAAAATCACAAAAATAATACCGTTGGAATCCTTTGTCAAGGAGATCATCTTCCTCTTTTCAAAAATCGAAAAGTCCACTTTCATCTCCATTGGTATGACTCTTTTTTAAGCTTGAGACCACCATTGGAAGCTCCTCCCTCTCCTTGTTGTTTTGAGGTAATAAGAAATTCAAAAATCCATCATTTCTAGCTCTCATTTGTAAAATAAGAATTTCTAAGTTTTGAGCTTCTTGTTCCTTGTTCTCCAGCTGATATTGGCTTCACTTTTGGAGTAGGAATCTTGTTATTCTTGCTGTCCAACTGAAATACCCCGAACCTATTAGGGTGATTAAATTACTCTAATACAATATTTGAGGGCCCACTAGTGCCTAATAAATTTTGGTAAAGAAAATAAATCCAAAAAAGAAAAGAGAAAACGCTTAAAAAGCAAAAAACGCTAAAAGAAGGGTTATATGACCATAGGAGGAATACGACCTTGGTTAGAGTATTAAATGGATTTCCAAGGATTAATAACGCCTAATTAATATATGGGAACAATTCCCGAAGGAAACAGATCCATAAAATGAATTAAAAACGCTAATAAAGCTTTAGCGCATATTTTTCGAGAAAACCTAGAAACGTGACTTTGAGTGGTCAAATGAACCCGTAAAAATTATAGTTCACCAAATAACAATAATTAAACATTAATGGAAGCTTAAGAGCCATTAAAATTAAAGAAACGAGAGAATTCTAGAAAACGGGCCCGGTTAGTGAATAGTGCTAAAATCGGGTAAATTAACGAGCGTTTTCTGTAGACACAACCAACACATTATGGTAGGACCCTTTAAGGGTGTGGCTTGATTAGGAATGAAAAGGATGAGAATTGGTGAAATTGGGTATGCTAGGTTTATGGGGAGGTTATGGCAAAATTTTGGTAGAAAATGAGTGTTTTTAGATGGCTTGGTGAATGGGAGAACCTAGGTGTTTGTAGTGTTGGGTAGAGTGGATTAATAGCCTTGAAATGGTGAATGGGGAAGGGGTTTGAAAGATGTATAAATCTGTAGCAAATAGCATGTGAGAAACTTGGAATTTTTAGAAAAAGAGTTAGTGTGTATAACTTGTGAACAAGGAGTGAACGTGGGTTTTAGAAGTGCAATTGTCTAGTGATGAATTGGAATGGTCAAATGGAGTTATAACAAGATGCAAAGTGGAAAGAGAAGTTAGGAAATGCACAAGGGTGCAAGATGCAAAAATAAGAATGAAATTTGTAGAATTAGAGCAAGAAGTTGAGTAAGGATTAAACCAAGGATTTAGAGTGGATTGGAGCATGTTTTGAGGTGTTTAATTATGTAGAAAACTTGTGGAAAGTTTATGAAATGATTAGGGGTGGATTAAGGGTTCATTTGGGGTTGAAAACCCACTAAGTAACAGTTTTTAGTAGGGTCTAGGACCTAGGTTAGGAACCAAGTCCCGGACCGCACCAGAAAACAAGCCGAGAGTAAAAACAGACATTGGTCCGGGACCTAGGTCCAGGACCAAGACCCAGACCAGAAGGAAAAAATGGCCAAGATTACACAGAAGTGTTGGTCCGGGACTTTGGGTCCGGACCAAGTCTCGGACCACCCCCAGAATTCAACCGTAAGTGTTTTTAAGGGTTTAAAAGAAGGGGGTTTAAATGGTATTGGTTTTAGATGATGTTTAGGAGTTGTTTGGTGACCTTTAAAGGTCCTAAGAAGTGTAAACAAGTTTGAGAAGTGATTGAGAAAGCTGTGAGTTTAAGAACACTTAAGTAAACCGAGATAACGGGTGTTATACCCAAAATTTTGACCCCCCTGGTTAGGGTCTGTAAGGCTTTGGTGTTGTGAGAGGCACTTCAATCAAGGAATGAGGGATTCCGGCTCGATCGGCACATTCCGGGACATGGGGAGCAGTTTCATCATCGTTAGTGAAATACCCCAAACCTTGATATGTGGTTTAAATATCAAACTATGGTATGTAAAGGCTAAAAAGTGCCTTAGTAACATCAGTGAACAATTTAGACCATAATAAATGCAATAAAGCATTAAGACACAGTTTGAGCAAAAACATGCTCTAAGCTATGAGTGAACTTGGTTAGGACCCAAAGAGCCTACCAAGACTTGATAACATTTAATTATGATTTGATAGGGCTAAATAAGTCCTTAGGAAACTTTGGTGGACAGTTAAACCAAATAAAACACAAGAAAATACCTTAAAGTCAATATGAGCAAAAATGTGCTCTAAGCTTGGGATAAATGTGTATAAGACCTAATGGTCATACCTATACTTTATAAATATGTTAATGAACATATTAAATCAATTACCAAAGAAAACCAAGCTTGAAAACAAGTTAAAACACAAAATGTGCTTTAAGGAGTCTTAAAGCACGTTTTTGAAAAATTGTCTTGTAAATGAGTTTTGAATGGCTAAATGTCCATCATTACTCTTTAATTAACATGTGTACTATATAGTATCACATTTGGGTGGCTATATCAATGGGAAATCAAAAATTTCACTTCTATGTGCCTTGTTTTAGTGAATAGTGATTTTTATAAGCTAGTTTGTAACATATGATGTTATAAGTAATTAAATGAGTCAATAAAGACTATATTACCCCTAGGCTTAAAAGGGGGCCGGTTTTTGTAGTAATGAGTCACCAAACATGTTAACTTATTAAGTAAATAAAGATGACTCATAAGTTACTATTTGCTTTAAGTCATAAATATCTTCAAAAACAAAACCAAACTCACTCCTCTCATTTCTCCCTTCATTTCACACGGTTCCCTTCTTCTTCTACCTCTCTTCTCTTCTGTTCTCACGGTGAAGCTACAGCACCAGCACCATTCACCATCTTCCATTGTCAATATCTCATGACTCACTTAACCAAATCAAAAACAAACACCACCATTCTCTTCCTCTCATCAAGCTCTTCATTCCTACCTTCTCAAAACTTCAAGAGCCCCATTTCGGTGCCATGGAGTTCCACCATTGAAGGGGCTTGAGCTTGTCTTTCCACATATTATTGATCTCCTTACTCCTAGGTAAGGAATCTCAAAGAAAAATCAAGTTTCCTCCATGTTTTGTGTGTGACCGAAAATATTCATTGATGGAGCTCCTTGTGTGTGCTTTGTTCTAGCTCCATTTGAATCTTTCAAGGACTAGGTGGAGTCCTCTCTTCATAGATATTCAAACACCCTTCAAAGATTAAGGTAAAACAACTACATTAATGTTTGAAATAATGTAAACCTAGGGTTTACAATGAGATGGAGCTTAAAGCTTGAATACTCATTATGTTGTTTGTATAATGTTTAGTAGTTGGCAAGGAACCAAATGCCTTAACCGGTTTTGTAAGGAAACAAGAAAGAAATTTGGGAGGAAAAGAGGTAAATATGCTATCTTATGTGGTTTAATGCCTTAGGAGAAATGAGCTCATAATGCTTGCTAAAACTACCTAAAGAGCAAATGGTGAATGACTTAGTAAGGTGTTCTCAAGGAGACTAGTAAAGGAACATATGTCTTGGTGTGGTATTTGCAGGTCAAAGGAATTATGATGTGGGAAATTCAGTGTTTAAGGTTTTGCAATTTAAGGGCCTAAGAGCCATGTTATTTAAGGGCCTAAGTGCCAAGCATTTAAGTTATGCACTATATGTGATGTAGTGCTTAATGTGTGAAGTTTGTGTAAAATGTTCTTGATGGATTTTAGGTGTTCTTGAATGAAATAAGGTAAAAACCTAAGTGTTTGGATGTGAGTATAACAAGAAGCTATGGCCAAATTTGGGAAATGTGTAAGAAGTTCTAAGTGTTTTAAGAAAGTTTTGGTGAACTAGGAAGTGTTAAAGGTGAATAAATGTTTACTTAGAGAAAACATGTGTTAGGTGATGTTAGAGTGATGCAAGGATTTAGGTGTTATCTTGGAAGTTCTAGGAGTTCAATGTGTGTTTTGAGAATGTATTAAAGTCTTGAAGAAGTTTGTTTGAGGTTTAGGTTATGTGATGTGCAAGGTGGGAATAATGTATAGAGAAGGTTTTGAGAAAGGAACTTTAAGGAGTTTGAAAGAGAAGATTTGGTTAGTAAGAGAAGATGCTTGGGAGATGATGTTATGATGGTGAAACTTTGGTATAAAGGTTATTAAGGATGAAACACCACTTGGAAAACCAGGATAAAACATTGTAAGTGTTAGAAATTTTGTGAAAGAAGTAAAGGTTTAAGGAATTAGAAAAAGAGTTTTGTGAGTGTTTAAGGATATCTTAAGGTGTGTTTGAAGTGCCCAAATGAGGTTAGGGTATACTAGGATATATGGGGTAAGTTTGGAGTTGAATGTAAAAAGGAAAACAAAGATCTGGGGCAGACCGGACTTGCGACTGGACTTGCAAGTTCGGTCGGGCCCAGTTTACCCTGTGGGAATTAGTTTCTGGAATGGACCGGACATAGGACCGGACTTACAAGTCCGGTCGGAGTAGAAAAATTTTGACGAAAATGTGTTCTAGAATCGACCGGACTTGGGTAAGTCCGGTCGGCAAGTCCGGTCGGACCAAAAACATGGTTTAAGGTTATGAACGATATGTAATGATGGGGATTGATAGGTAATGATGTTATAGGTTGTTAAGACATGTTAGGTGAGTTTAATGGCAATTAAGTGGGTGAAAGTTGTATCAAAATGTAAAAGTAAAACAAGTTAAAATGTAAAGTTATGTAACAAAGTTAACGGGGAAAGTTAAGCATTAGACATTAAATATCAAGCAAACCCCGATGTTAATAAAAACACATGTGATGTTAACAGTTGTTCGAGAATCGCTCGAGGAACATAAGTGGACGTGGTAAAGTGGACTCCGGTGCAGGTATGGTTTTCTTGCAACCTGTGTCCTACCGGATTACCCGGCTTGTATGCCAATGTGTTTTTCTGTATGTTTGCCACGTTGTAAGATTAAACATGTAATGAGTTTACAGTAATTCATTTATGTGGCGTGTACAACTCCGATACCATTTAACCTCGGAAGTGTTAACCTTAGTTAACTTTCGGTATTCGGAGTAAACGACCCGTACCATGGGACGTACTAACCACGGCTATGTGTGTGTTAATTGTGTGATATGTGTATGTGAATGTAGGGATCTCCCTTGTGTGTTTAACCCAGTTGTAATACTGTATGGTGTGTAGTCATGATAGACTCCATAGTGGGGTTCTAACTAATATCTAAAGTAAGTATGTACTAACAGTAGTGAGGAACCCGGTTTGGCCGGTCGCGCGTTGTTTGGGAGAGGGTATCCTTCCTAGCCTTACCCTTCTCTTTGTTATGGTTGTTTCCCTCACGGGTTATGATCTCCCATTAGCTTACTCCAAAGCTTAGCTATTCTGACTTATGATCGGTTTAGGGGGAACATGTGTTCGTGTGGTGTGTTCGGGCCTCCAAACCCGAACCGCCTTAACTTAAGTTACTCGTCCAACTATTAGGACGGTAATGAGTGTTGTTGTTATTGTATAACGAGCTTATCATGAGACTGGCAACATTCTCTAGGCTCACCAGTGTATAAACAATGTTTGGGTCGGTTCCTAAGAGACCACTCCCGTTATGTTATGTATTTTTGTTGTGATGCAATATCTATTGTGGTATTATGTTGTGCACGTGAAAACGTGCAAAGTGTTGTTAAGTGTTGTATGTAGTGTATGTTGTAGGTTGTATAATGTGGAGTGTGTGGATCATGGATATGATTCCCAGTTTGTGATAAGAGGCGTTTAAGGATAACCCGATTTAAGGGTATGTGTCGTCTATTAAGGAAGTAGCTCCATTAGAGGAGGAACACTCTAGGGATGATGAATACCATGAGTGACTTATTAAGTAAGGATATATTATCCGTTTGTTGAGCCCGTTGAGGCGAACGTTATGTGATGTGTGTTCACTGTTACATGCATGATTTAAATATAATCAACCGCATGCTAAGACGACAAGTAGTTGTGCGTGGCCCGGTAGCATGTGGGCTGCGGGATTACCATACCAGCAAAGGTGCTGAGCCCCTTGGGGGCCACCCTTTCTCTTCTTTTCCTATTTCAGGTACAAGGAGCTGGAAGCCGTTCGAGAGTAGGACGGGGTAGTCGTTGTACATGGGTAATCGTTTATGTAGTATATATACAGTAGGCGTAGTAAGACCGAAATTGTTATCGGCATTAGTAATAAATACTCGGTATAGTTGGAAGGTGTATGTTGTTGTTGTGTTAATGGAAAGGGATAGTAAGGTGTAGTCGCTCGGGAATCTAGTCCATCAGACCGGTACAATGTAAATGTAATAGCCTTGTTAGCCACGTGGGTGGTTAACGGCGTGTAACACCAACGAGTTAAGTTATGTGAAGTAGTATACTTTCCGCTGCAGTTTATTGTAAGTGTGTTAATGTTGGATGGGGTGTTACAGTTAGGGGCGTTTTCGTAATTTTTAAGGCGCCCAAGACCTCCTATAGGCTTTCTCTCTCCTCCAAAAGATGCTAAAGTCAACTTGAAATGCTTTGAAATTTTATCCCATAATAGAGGATGACATTTTAAGCATAATGGCATTGGAATTTTGATTTTTCAAATTTCCAATAATTTTCTAGCAATTTTCGATTGAATCTAACAAGAAATTGAATTTAAAAACATTCCAACATTTACAAAATTCGATTCCACTTCAGAAAAATTATAATTCCCATCCTTGACACATGGCTAAAATTTTGCAGCAAAATTCCTTTGGGAAGTCACTTAATTAAAATGCCAAAAAATGTCACTTTTACTAGATTTTCTTTATCTTTAAGAAAGTCAATATAAAGGGATAAATCTTTTGATCAAATGAGAATCTCACAAGCTCAAGATCCCTAGGAAGTCAGAAAGCATAGCCTCCCCTCTCTCTCACACATTTTTCAACACCCGGCCACCCGAATCATACCGAAATTCACCCAAAATCACCATCTATGTTCGTTTTCCAATTCCGAAAGCATCAACAATCATCAAAACCCCACATAAACACCACCAAAACGTGAAGAACAGCAAGAACAAAAAACAACCAGAAGCTTGGTTCGAAAATATTTCGGGTCTGCCATCAACGGAGCACTCGACGAATCCCGGTGTGAAGGATCATTGTAAACCCGAAGGTAAAACAGGTAGAAATTCCACTTTCCTAACTCTCTATGACCTTATCAGTCTTGCCTCAAATTTGGGTTCAAACCAACTCTTTTTGGCCTCTATATACTAATTGTTTTAGCTATTGCCTTGTTACTTGTTAGCTAAGTTTCATATTAATTTTGACTTCAAATTGAATTCTTTCAGTTACTAATGTGCTTATAATCTTTCAGGCTACGTACCCATAAAATTTGAGTCGAAAACATCATCGGGAACCACCAGAAAACCCCTGTCCGTGGGTGGTCCGTGACCTCGGACCTATGGTCCGGGACCATAGACGGGTTATCCGTGGCCACGGACACCCACGGACGGCGGTGGGATTTTTAAAATTTCAAAATTTAGGTTTTTCTAAATAATGTTCGGGCCCACGGACAGCTGTCTGTGGCCCCAAACTTTTCAAAATTTCATTTTCTCTTAAATTCAACTTTTCTGTATAACTAGGTTAACCGGGGTCCGTTGTCTCGGACATGGGGTCCGTGGCTACGGACGTAAATACAATTTGACCTAATTCTGCCTCTGAAACCTTAGTTTAGGTATTTTTAGTTTCCACTTTAATTTTCTATCAAAAAATGTTAAAAATACAAAAAAAATTAGAAGCGCGCACTTAGGTTAAAAACGACTCGTAATAAGCCGTAATTAAACTAAGTAGAGGAAAAATGACTTCTAGGGGTAATGAAAGTAATTGAACCCTAATTAAGTCGAATATCAAGCCCCTAAACCCGAACTCTCCTTTACTAATTTGATCAAGGTTAAAATTAGGTGGTGACTCATATAGGTTCCAGTGAGCTAGCTTAGGTTTTAGCAATTAATGTTATATGACTTAGTTATCAATCTTAGGTTATAAGTGGGCCTAAAACCCGACTAAATCCTAATCAATCTAATCAACATAGGATAGGGTTTAAAAATCGAGGCTCACAGACTGGCGACTCTACTGGGGACAACTTCTTAATATTAACTTGTTTAATTTTAAGAAAAAGGGCTTAACTGGAAAAAATGTTTATTTATGGCTTTATTACTTTGTTTATTTACTTTTGTGCGCACTTTAATTTCTGCACCTTTGCATCATGTGAGAACGAGGGTCCACGCAAACCAATTTCACCCCGGGACCCGTTTGAAGGTCTCCTTTCAGGGACTCGCACCTTTTAGGTGATGTGAATAAGCGGGTGAAAAGAGGAGGATGTCGTCTAACCACATCCCCTTAATACCTGGGCCTTAGCCCCAAGCGTTTTCCTAGCAGTGTCCTTACCTAGCCCATTGTTTGGTCAGTCAAAGACCCGACCGTAGACGCACACCTTCAGGTGATGTGAAAAAAGTGGGGAAACCCAAAGAGAATAGCGTGCAAGCCCTATTGTGGTGACCTGGGCCCGTGCCCCAAGCACCTCTCCAGATCGATCTGTACCCGTTGGACTGAGTCATTTTGTGAGGACATTTGCATTAACTCTCTATGTAAGACTTTTGTGTGTATGTCTTTCTGGTCCTCAGGCCCAATATCAGTATCAACCCTTCAACCTCTTCTAGTCCAAATAAAACATTTAAAGAGTTTCAATGGTCCAAATACTTCTATCACCCCAACAAAAAAATCCCTCAGGTTGGTTCTCGTTGAGGTTACAAGCCCGATTCTCGTAATGCAAAATGGAACGCACACTTGTAAGACCAACGTATCTCATAACCCAAAATTCTAGTCCAAAGCGAACCTTTCCAAAATTTTAGAGTGCAGCATTCATTACATGCATTCAATTCAAGCGCACTGGCTCTCGGCCTGTATTCCTAAGTTTAGTCCCAGCTTCACTCCCGCAATGCTGACTTATCTTTTTTTTTTACTCAAAACAGGTAGCACCCCTCGCAGCTAGGATGTCGTCTGGAGTTAACGATCGAAGCACTCAGCTTGCTGAGCTTGTGGATTTGATAGGGAAACTAGCTGAGTTAGAATTTGTCCACAGGAGTGCCTTGGAAGAGCTAAGCTCAGGATTTGTGTCGGCTGCAAGGGAAGCAAAAGCTCACATTCATGCTCTTGGAGAAATTATCCCTTTAGATCTAGCCCCCAACGAGGACGAGGTCAAGCCACCGGAGAACCAAGAACCGCGACAAGAGCAGGCCGCACAGGTGCCTATCGTGGATCAGCAGCAGCCGTAAAAGTCAGATTCCAAGAGTGCTTTTAGGGCGGAGGTTAGTCCAAATCAAAGCCCCACGGTTTCGCGGGCGACATCTAGGGGCATATCCCGAGTAGTTCTGTCGTTTCCACCTACTCACGGGCCACTCCACTGATGATTGTCGCAATTTGAGGTCTAAGATTTTGTCATTGGCCCAAGAAGGAAAAATCCAGATTGCGACCCCAATACAGGAACTTCCCCGCAAAGCCAAAAGGGAAGTCACACCCATTGGTTGTCCCTTAAGCCAGGCCTTCGCGGAGCTGCAGGACGAAGGGCTCATACGACCACTCATTCCTTGCCATGGAGAAACGCGAAAGGGGAGTAGGCTCAGTCAATTTGTAGGTACCATCAGCTAGCAGGACATGATACCAATGATTGCAAAGCGCTAAGACATCGGATCCAAGATCTCATCGATCAGGGATATCAGCGTTTGGATGACCTCGAGGCTTCAGAGTCCGAAGTTCAGTGCGCTGCCTTTATTGTCATCTGGGAAGACAAAAAGCCGGCACGAGGGGCAGGACGGAAGCCCACACCTATGGTTAGCTTTGTCCCTACAAATGCTCATATTACCCGGTCAGGCAAACACTACGGATCCCCCGAAATGTCGTCACAAGGGGAAGAGCCAGTGTTGCCTCCCCTGATAGTTGAAGAAATTCCAGGTGAACGAGAACTGCTTCGAAAGCTGAAGGCAACAACCATTCCCATGGCAATCTGGTCTTTGCTTACAATTTCATCAGAGCATCGGCGGGCCATTGCTAAACATTTAGGCGGGCCTGAGGAAAGTTTAGCCCCGGAAAGGATGGTCGCAGCTCTTTGGCAAAAGCAGGAGGAAGAGATCAGTTTTCACGATGGTGAGATCTCCGAGCACTCGGGAAAAGCACTGTATATTACTGTTTGGTGCAGGGCCTTCAAGGTTCCAAAGGTCCTCATTGACACGGGAGCAGACGTAAGCATTTGCCCTCTGAAAGTGGCAAAAAGTATGGGTTACGACAAGTTCAAGTCTTGCCAAATAGTGTTACGGGGATATGACGACAACCCAAGACATGTCTTCGGCCTACTGGATCTTCCGCTCAAGTTTGGGACAATCATTCATCTCGTGAAGTTCTTGGTTCTGCAAATTCCCCATTCTTTTAATCTAATTCTGGGATGAGACTTCCTTCAGGATTTGAAGGTCGTCTCTTCTACGGTGCATCAATGTTTGAAGTTCAAAAGAAACGGGAAGGTTCACGTCGTCAAGGGTGAACCTCACCAAAAGGAGTTGCCTGTTTGTATGGTTGAAGAAGAGGGTTCATCCCACCTGAACAGGTTCAATGTTATACCAGAACGGTCCGACCCAGTTTCTCTTCAGAAACTTAAAGTTGGACCAGGGAAGATTATCATGGGGAAATATGGTTATCAAGAGGGTAAGGGCCTTGGCAAGGATCTCCAAGGGATTCCAGACGTCCTATCTCTAGCAGTGAATCCTGGTCGTCAAGGACTTGGATACGGTAAGAGCAGTAGAGGAGGAGGCAATGCCTGATTGGATGTTCCTTGAAGAATAGATCACAGTTTAGGAGTAGTTAGCATATCTTTCATATTTTTGTTTTTGTAGTCATTCATTTCTCGCTTCGGGATCATTAGGAATCATTGTTATTTTTCTTTAGTTGTTTTACATAGCTTCTTTCTTACTATAGTTAGTTTAGATGTTCTTTCCTTTTGGATGGTACTTAATGTTTTTGTTTCTCCTTTTGGTTATTAATATAAATCCTTTCTTTGCTCATGTTCTTCTATATGCTTGGATTAATGTTTGTACATCTGTTCATGTGCCAAAAAAAATCCTTCATGAAGCATGCCCGTAGACATCGAAAAACAAAACCTTTGTCTTTCATGAAGCCCCTTGTACAAAACCACCTTCCCATCCAAACACTCACCACCTCCATTGCAGCCACCACATATATCACATCACTTTATTTTTGCTATTTCACCAGACACATAAAACCAAAATCGCGGCCACAAAAGAATCATCTCTTCACAAGAGTACCCCATCACCACTCACCATTACACACACAACCATCCTCCACAAATAACCTGGGTATTCAAAAGGCTTGTCAACAAACCCCACAACAATACTGGGGGCAATCTGAGTTAAGGAACGATAATGTTTATTTCTTTGTTAAACGTGTAAACAAGTCTCTGAGTGTACACTTCACGAGAACGTCTTGAGTGGTAAAACCAAGAGAGAAAGAGCATGTCATTCTTACACGACTCTAGAGAGATCACATTCAAAGGTGAGGTAAACGGCATAACTCCGACCGAAGGAGACATTTTGTAAATTTACGCTTAAACCTATGAAAAGTAACAAAGAACGGATACACAACTATTAGGGATGACGAAGCACCTAGGTACAGCACCACACAGCCAAAAGCTTGTGAACCCTGACATTACACCCTAGGCACCCCTACTGAGCTTTTCGTATACGTCCTCTTTTACAACGCTACAAATTCCACAAACAAGCTAGCCAATGATGAATAACTGACCCGGTGACCAAAGGAAGCAAGGAGCCCGACTTCCGAACAGCAACTTCACAAGTCCAAAGAAGCAAAACTGCTACCAGCATGACGAAATGATCCTCAAATGGTCCCAAAGTGACATAGGATCCAAATGAGCTAACATCAAAAACACCTCTCAAAGTTCAAAACCGGGAAACACAAGAACCCCGAAGGAAAAGAGATTCAAAGAAAGGCAAACCTGAAAAGCCTCGAAGAAATCTAAAATTGGAAGAAAGAGAGAAGGTGCAAGGAACAACCCAAAAGTCCAAAGCAAAGTCATCATGAAGTAGCCAAACGACTTCAAAAAAAAGAAGACAAATCCGAGAGACAGTGCAAGTTGCAGATTCGGTCACCCTTATAGCTCCACATATCCTAAACATTCCTCCATTGTCCTTTGTCATTCATCACACCCCATAGCCACGTTATAAGCTCAAAAGACTTCTGACTTAGTAGTTGTGTACCCAATCACGTGAAAGTAACAGGTTGAACGCGTAAACCTAACAAATGTCAAATTCAATGGTTAAGATGTTTTGACCAAAAGGAGAGCACGAGTGCAAGCATTAAACACTTTGAATGTAGGCTAGAAAGCACCACATAAAGATAGACCCCGACCTTGTGAGAGTGGGACTTGTTTTTGCGCAATTAATCAAAGAAAATACTGGGGGCAATAGATCGTTCCGATCGATTGCCATAAAATACTAAAAAACTCAGATCGCCTTAAGGAAAAATACTGGGGGCAATTGTTGGTCCCAACAATTGCAACAACGACCGATTGAGGCCCAAAAACCCGAAACCTAAAGGATCAAACCCTCCTCATATCACACAGTCCCGTCCTAAGCCCTACCTCCACATCAAATTTCCTTAGGCCCGTCTTAAGCCCTACCTCCACATTCAAACATCCACAGGCCCGTCTTAAGCCCTATCTTCACATTCAAAGCCCTACCTCCACACCAAATTTCCTCAGGCCCGTCCTAAGCCCTACCTTCACATTCAAACATCCATAGGCCCGTCTTGAGCCCTACCATCTCCAGGTTTGACATAAACCCGAATCCTTCTACATTCATTTAGACCCATCATACATTTTACTCACTTTCACTTAGAACTACCTTTAGGCTCGTCATAAGACCTAGATACTACCTTTAGGCTCGTCATAAGACCTAGCTACATACCTTTAGGCTCGTCATAAGACCTAGATCCAACCTTTAGGCTCGTCATAAGACCTAGATCCAACCTTTAGGCTCGTCATAAGGCCTAGATCCAATCTTTAGGCTCGTCATAAGACCTAGCTAGAACCATCCTTTAGGCTCATCATAAGACCTAGAACCATCTTTTAGGCTCGTCATAAGACCTAGTTGCATACCTTTAGGCTCGTCATAAGACCTAGAACCATCCTTTAGACTCGTCATAAGACCTAGTTGCATACCTTTAGGCTCATCATAAGACCTAGAACCAACCTTTAGGCTCGTCATAAGACCTAGTTGCATTCCTTTAGGCTCGTAATAAGACCCTTTAGCTTACCCACTCTCATCAAACACATTGCATTTGTCTCATTCATATAGGCTCGTCATAAGACCTAGTTGCATTATCCAGGCGCGTCACAAGACCTGGCGACAGAAAAGTTGGCGAGGTGATGGCAATAAATCCTCCTGTGTTATGTCAGCTTACTTTGGGATTAATGAATAGTGGGCGAAGCCAATAAGTCCCCAGGGTTTTTACCAGGAGTTATCCCTACACACCGGCTTGGGGGTGATGGCAATAAGTCCACATTGGGTCCAGTCAGGAGCATTGGCATGGGTTTTCGGTCCCTAGAAGCATCTGAGCATCATCAGCATCATCAGCATCGTCAGCATCATTAGCATTTCAACATCCTTGCATTTGCATACCACCTAGTTTTTCACATTTTAGGTTGTCAACGCCTTAGAATTGTTTGACATTATCTCATTTTCACTTTTTAGGTTGTCAATGCCTTAGAATCGCTTGACATTATCTCAATTTCACTTTTTAGGTCGTCAACGCCTTAGAATCACTTGACATTATTTCATTTTTACTTTGTTAGGTTGTCAATGCCTTAGAATCGCTTGACATTACTTAATTTCACTTTACTTATAGGTAGTCAGTGCCTTAGAATAGCTCGATGTGGCTTGTTAGTCTCAAACGGCATGCAGGGTCTATTTACGATCCGAAATTTTGGGGCATCACTCAAGCATCAACCAGACTTCTCATATTCATTACAAAGTCTAGTTAACGGGGGGCAATCTGTTATACCTAAAATGTTGACCCCCCCTGGTTAGGGTCTATAAGGCTTTGGTGTTGTGAGAGGCACTCCAATCAAGTAATGATGGATTCTGGCTCAATCGGCACATTCCGAGACATGGGGAGCAGTTTCGTCATCGTTAGGGGTGTTTTCGTAATTTTTAAGGCTTCCAAGACCTCCTATAGGCTTTCTCTCTCCTCCAAAATATGCTCAAATCAACTTGAAATGCTTTGAAATTTTATCCCATGATAGAGGATGACATTTTAAGCATAATGGCATTGGAATTTTGATTTTTCGAATTTCCAATAATTTTCTAGAAATTTTTGACTGAATCTGACAAGAAATTGAATTTAAAAACATTCCAACATTTTAAAAAGTCGATTCCACTTTAGAAACATCATAATTGCCATCCTTGACACATGGCTAAAATTTCACAGCAAAATTCCTTTGGGAAGTCACTTAATTAAAATGCCAAAAAATCTCACTTTTACTAGATTTTCTTTATCTTTAAGAAAGTCTATATAAAGGGATATATCTAGAGAATCTCACAAGCTCAAGAACCCTAGGAAGTTAGAAAGCATAGCCTCCCCTCTCTCTCTCACGTTTTTCAACATGTGGCCACCCGAATCATACCGAAATTCACCCAAAATCATTATCTAAGTTCGTTTTCCAATTCCCAAAGCATCAACAATCATCAAAACCCCACATAAACACCACCAAAACGTGAAGAACAGCAAGAAAAACCAACAACAAGAAGCTTGGTTCGAAAACCTTTCCGGTCTACCATCAACAGAGCACTCGACGAATCCCGGTGTGAAGGATCATTGTAAACTCAAAGGTAAAACAGGTAGAAATTCCACTTTCCTAACTCCCTACGACCTTATCAGTCTTGCCTCAAATTTGGGTTCAAACCAACTCTTTTCGGCCTCTGTATTACTAATTGTTTTAGCTACTGCCTTGTTACTTGTTTGCTAAGTTTCGTATTAATTTTGACTTCAAATTGAATTCTTTCAATTACTAACGTGCTTATAATCTTTCAGGCTACGTACCCATAAAATTTGAGTCGAAAACACCGTCGGGAACCACCAGAAAACCCCTATCCGTGGGTGGTCCGTGACCTCGGACCTATGGTCCGAGACCACGGACGGGTTGTCCGTGGCCACGAACACCTACGGAGGGCGGCGGGATTTTTAAAATTTCAAATTTTAGGTTCTTCTAAATAATGTCCGGGCCCACGGACAGTTGTCCGTGGCCCCGAACTTTTCAAAATTTCGTTTTCTCTTAAATTCAACTTTTATGTATAACTAGGTTAACCGGGGTCCGTGGTCTCGGACATGGGGTCCATGGCTACGGACGTAAATAAAATTTGACCTAATTCTGCCTTCGAAACCCTAGTTTAGGTATTTTTAGTTTCCACTTTAATTTTCTGTCAAAAAATGTTAAAAATAATAAAAAATCAGAAGCACGCACTTAGGTTAAAAACGACTCGTATTAAGCAGTAATTAAACTAAGTAGAGGAAAAACGACTTCTAGGGGTAATGAAAGTAATTGAACCCTAATTAAGTCGAATATCAAGCCCCCGAACCCGATCTCTCCTTTCTTAATTTGATCTAGGTAAAAATTAGGTGGCGACTCATAATAGGTTCCAGTGAGCTAGCTTAGGTTTTAATAATTAATGTTATATGACATAGTTATTAATCTTAGGTTATAAGTGGACCTAAAACCCGACTAGATCCTAGTCAATCTAATCAACAAAGGATAGGGTTTAAAAATCGAGGCTCACAACGGGATAAGAGGGTAATTACGGGAGTAGTAATTAATTACGTACCGTAACGCCTTAATATTAATAGAACCATTTGACATGTAATCAGTGGTTCAAGAGTAAGACTCGAGGAACAAGTGGGAACCAAGAAACAAGTGGTGACCCAGTAAAAGTAAACCACGGTGAAAGGTATGATTTTCTCATGCCCCGTATGCTAAAAGAGCTACTCTGATTTGTGTGCTTGTTTGATTGTGTGATCACCTAACAAGATAAATGCACGAATCGGACTGTTTGCACTTGTTAGTGCTTGTATTGTATTGTTGCTTGTTGGGTTGTAATTTGAACTGAAGTTTGTATAATTCATGAAATGTATGAATTGTGAATGAATTGCTTGAATGTTGATTGTGTATTGTAGTTCGACTCATAGTTGAGCCTTGTTTAATTAGAGACTCGAAGAAAGAGTCAAGTTGTGAATAAACGAAAATGTGGTAACACATTAAAGCTATTGAACCGATAAACGAAAACATAAACCTATGAACTCACTAGAGCGTGAGAGAATTGTACGGGAGAAGTAAACTCCCGATAACGGTTAGAGAACTGGAACAATTTAATCCACAAATAATTAATAGTGGAAGTATATAAGGAACCTCTACTTAGAGGACTTGATAATTGTTCAAACAATGAACCTTGAGAAAAGTAAAGAATGGTAAGGGATCACCAAACCCCTTAGAAAAATAGTCGACCCTAATGAGAGGATCCGACTGATATAAACAATGTCCCGAACATGAGAGTATTCGATAAGTTGGGTAAAACCTTAAATCTTATAATACTAGACATTGAGAATCCCCTAAGCTAATGGAGGATATCGAGAGAGATACTTCTAGGCTAATCTATGAGATTGTGAAATGACTCCGAGAGAGGAGTTTTGGGAATTTGAGTAGTCCGGTAGAGCACCGGACATTTGAGAATTTGAGGAGCTAAATGCATAGCTCCTTTTGTATTTGTAAGCCCGGTGGTGGGTCTTGTGTATGACCCTGCCCGGAGGTCGTGGCAAAGACTTAAAAGATGCCTTTGAGAATTGAGAATCGATTTGAGAACTTGAGTATTTGAGTATTGAGAAGTGAGTTGAGACTTGAGAGACTTGAGAAATTGAGTTTGAGTGGAGAATTGAGTTGAGTATTGTAGAACTTGTTTGAGGTTGAGAGTAAGAGATTTTGAGTAAGAGTACCCAAGAGAGTGGGTAAAGCAATGAGTAGTTGAGTAAGACATAGTGAGGTAGAAACCCTCAAGGTCTGTGATTAAGTAATACTAACTAATAAACCATTGTGTTAGTGTGGTTGCATTCCTTGGTTGAATGTTGTGTTTGTGTGAATGTACATATATAATGTGTGGTGTATGCATGATGTTTGAATTAAAATGAACCACATGTTCTCGACCAAAGTAGTTGGCGTACCCCTGTTAGCACGCGGGGTATGCGAATTTCATATGCAACGTTTTGCTGAGCCCCTAGGGGCACCGTTTTTATTTTCCAGGTACATGGATGCTGATCGCCGTTCGAGAGTAGGACGGGTTATTATTAAGCATGGGTAGTTGTTTAAGGATTGTATTTGTTGTATTGTGGAACTGTAAGACCGGAAGGTCATCGATAGACTTGGGAATTGTAGTTACTCGGTATTAAACAAACATGGGAATGTATTTGTGTATATTATGGAATTGAAGGTTGTATTTGGCTTGAGAATCGATAAGGAAATGGAATGTATCGTTGTATAGAGTACTCGGTATAAAACCCATCAGACCGATATTGTAATTTGTTTGTTGTATTTGAGTTTGGATTGGCCTTATTAGTCGTGTGGGCGACTAACGGCATTGTATCATCCCCGGTTGCATTGGAATTCCACTACTTGTGTACTGGTAATAGAGACGGGTTAGGAGATAATTGTGTGATTATCGGTAGGGTTGTTACACCAACACTTCCTCTATACACTTGCAAGGTAATGCCTTTTCTAAACCCTAAAAACATGTCCTAAGCTCTAGGTTAATTTAAGGGTTGGTTTTGAATTGAAATGGTTGTGTATTGATGGGCAGTAGCATTAGGATTTTGAACTCCCCATAACCGGTTGTGAGAGGAAGAGCAAGGGAAGAAGGAAGAAGAAAGGAGAAAGGAAGAAAGAAAGAAAAACTAACAAATTCAAGGTAATGACCAAACCTTGACCTAGTTTTGCAAGTAATGTAAACTTATTTTTATGCTTAGTATGAGAGAATTATTTTGTTGGCTAAGCAATACATAGGCTGTTACATAGCGAGTAAGAAGGTAATAATGTTTTAGTGATGTTAAAAGGATGAATAAGTGCTTGTAAGTTTAGTGAGGTAAATTGTAAATGTGTTTGGAGAATTATATATTTGTGCCTTGAATAAACAGGTTTTATGAGTGATAATTGTGAACAAAACAATGTGGTGAGAATGCTAAATTTTAGGGGAGACTATGTCAAAATTTACCTAGGAACTAGAGGACTTAAGAGCTTAATGTAAGTAGGAAACACCTTGAAAACAGTTTTGAGAAAGAGCTAAGTAATGGGTAGGATTAGTGTAACACCCCGTCCTAAGCTAATCGTGGTTATCGCAAACTTAACAACTTAAACATAAACGTCGCAGCGGAATTAAACCAACACCAGGACCTTGCCACGGTCTGAACAACAGAACATACCGAACTTTAGACATTTACAACCGCTAATCCAAAATATACATACCAACCAAGTTTATAGTATATCAAGTATCATCATAAATGACATAATTCCCCACGAGTTTAAACATTAACGGACGGGTGCACACGTGCATCCCGTACCCAAAATATGAAACCCATCCTAAGGCTAACCACCTCTACTCTCATGATGAGTCTTCATAGGGCGCTTACCTGCAAAATGCAAACAACATCCACCGAGGGGGTCAGCACCTTTGCTGGTACGATTCTCTTATAGCCCCCAAGCTAACGGGGCTACGACGACTAATTGTCGATTGCATGGAGATTGGTTAAATACATAACATAAGTAGGAAGACATTTACCTTGTTCTTTTACAAGCTCCGCACACTTTTCTCTTTAGGTTTCCCTTGTTTGACTTTCGGCCACCAATTAAATTTTCCTTTCCAATGTTCTAAGCAATATACAATGACTCTCATGAGTGCCAAATAATACACTAACCTTAAGGAATCATGCCTAGGTTAAAAATGTGTTTTAAGGTATAAAGATGAATATTTACCTTTGAAGTCTTAACTTAAGCTTGGAAATGAATCAAGAAGGACCTCCTCTAGTCCTTGGAGAATGGAAACAAGCTAGAAAAAGGGGTAAAACATGTTCCCATTAGAAGGTAATTT
Source organism: Limonium bicolor (assembly GCA_023374045.1). Classification (NCBI taxonomy): domain Eukaryota; kingdom Viridiplantae; phylum Streptophyta; class Magnoliopsida; order Caryophyllales; family Plumbaginaceae; genus Limonium; species Limonium bicolor. The sequence goes on along the minus strand of CM041776.1, from coordinate 42,123,571 downwards.
TCGGTCAAGAAGGAAAAATGGTGGAAAGGTGATTTTTCTTACATTTTCCTTACCTTAAGAGAATAGAGAAGCTAATGAAGTCTTCAAGCTTGTTTTTTCTCTTTTAATGGCGGTTTGCCTTGGCACCAAAATGGAGCTTTTGGATATTTGGAAAGATAGAAAGCAAGAGCTTGAGCTAACTAAGAGAACTATGTGCTTGGTTTTCATTTTGGAGCTAAAATGAGCAAGTTATAGGCAAAGCAAGATGAAGCAAGAATGGGGGCTGGTTCTCACGGTTTTAGAGGATGAAGAAGGTGAAGAAAAACGTGGAAGAAGAGAATGAATGAAGAAGAGGAGAGAAGGTAGGCTTAAAAGGTAAAATTTTCTTTTAAAAAGCAAATAGTACTATTACAAGTTTTCTCTTCTTTTCCTTAATATGCTAGCTCATGTGGTTATTCACCACTACAAAAACCAGCCCCTTCTTAATTTTAAGATATTTGTGGTCTTGGTTGACCAACTAATTGACTTATGTTGACTTAATGCTAAACTAGTCTTATTTGGGCACTATTCACAAATTAGTGCACATATTTGTGAAATTTTTGATTTCCCATTGATTTAGACTTCCTAATGTGATACTAAGTAGTAAAAAGTTGATTAAGGATTAATAATGGGCATTTAGCCACATAAAACCCCTTTCTAAGACAATTTTTCAAAAATGTGCTTTAAGGGTCTTTAAAGCACAATTTGTGTTTTAACTTGTTTTTGAGCTTGGTTTTCTTTGGTAATTGATTTAACATGACCATTAGGATGTTAATAAGGTCTAATAATGATATTTGGGTGCTAACCCAAGTTACTCCAAGCTTAGAGCACATTTTTGCTTAAATTGCTCTTATGGTGTTTCCTTGTGTTTTCTTTGGTTTAAATTGTTTCCTAATGTTTATAAGGCATTATTTAGCCTTATTATATCTTAGTTTATCATTTAAACACCTTATCTAGGTTTGGGGTATTTCAATCTACCCCCCTTAAAAGAACTTTGTCCCCAAAGTTCACATATGTACTTAATCATTCACGATACTCACATTCACACATCTTAAACTTACCACAAGTGTAATAACTTACACAAAACCGCATCCTACACCAACCACACAAAACGACAAACATGTTCATTTACTAACTCAAAAGCGAGGAAGCTCTACCCCCCTTAAAAAGGGGTACACCCCGTACCCTATACAGACGATCTAGTTAGTAATTAACGAGGGGTACTTCAATCTCATCTTATCCTATAATTCCTACGTGGCCTCTTCGACATCCTGGTTAGACCAGAGAACCTTCACCAGTCGCACTGACTTATGGCGAGTGTCCCTAGTCTTACTATCTAAGATTCTTTGAGGAATCTCCACTGATCTCATATTCGGTTATAACGTCAACCTCTCAGGCTCTAACACATGGGAGGGGTGGTGCATGTATTTCTTTAGCTGTGAAACACGAAAAACATCATGCACTTTACCCAGCTCAACGGGCAAATTTAGCCTGTAAGCAACTAGGCCCACCCACTCCGTAATCTCATAAGGACCAACAAAGTTCGGGCTCAATTTGTCCTTCTACCCAAATCTAAACACACCCTTCATCGGTGAGACTCACAGAAATACCCGATCGCCCACTACGAACTCCAGGTCTTGTCGTCGCACATCAGCATACGACTTCTGCCTATCTTGAGCAGCTTTCATATTCTCCCTGATTTGCTAAACCTCAGTCTGAACTTGCTCTAAGTATTCTGGTCCTATAATGACTGTCTCACTCGACTCATCCCAGCAGAGCGGTGTATGACATGGTCTACCGTACAACGCTTGGAAAGGCGCCATCTTGATCGAAGTGTGATAGTTATTGTTGTATGAAAACTCGATCAGATGCAACTTGTCAATCCAACTGCCCTCGAAGTCCAAGGCACATGCTCTCAGCATGTCCTCGAGTGTATGAATTGTACGCTCAGTCTAACCATCTGTCTGAGGATGGAACACGGTACTCAACTTCAATTCTGTACCCAACGCTTCCTGTGTAGCTCTCCAGTACCTTGAAAGGAATCTGGTATCTCTATCTGACACTATGGTATTTGGTATCCCGTGGTGTTTCATGATTTCCCTCTCAAACAACTTAGATAACTTAGTTACCTTCCAAATATCCTTCATCGATATGAATTGGGCTACTTTGGTAAGGCGATCCACCACAACCCATATCATGTTCAGACCTCCCCTGGCAGGCGGGAGTCCGACCACGAAGCCCATGGAGATATCATGAAACTTCCACTCTGGAACTGGCATTGACTGTACCATTCCATCTGGTCGTCAGTGCTCCAATTTTACCTTCTGGCATGTGAGACACCTCAAAACGAACTCGGTAACATCTGTCTTCATCCCCGACCACCAGAAGTATCTCGTCATGTCTTTATACATCTTAGAGGCTCCCAGAATGAAAACTGAAGAATAGTGTGATTCTCTAAGTATACGGTTTTTCAGATCCGTGTTGCCTCGTGGTATGAATAACCGGCCCTTAAGTCTGATCAGATCATCATCATGAAGTCTGAAGTCGTATTTCTGACTCTCAAAGGTACCCTCTGTCAACTTCTGTCTAACTTCCCTCATATACTCATCGGTCCTCTGAGCCTCTCGCACCTCATCAACCAAGCTTAAGAAAGAAACTAGCAAATGGAGTGAGTGTGCTCGACAGCTCAGGGCGTCAACTACAACATTGGCCTTCCCTTCTCTGTATTAGAGGTCAATATCACAGTCCTTCAAAAATTCTAACCACCTCCTCTATCGAAGATTCAACTCCTTCTGAGTGAATACATATTTCAAGCTCTTGTGATCGGTGTAGATCGTCACACTAACCCCGTACAAGTAGTGGCACCATATCTTCAAAGCGAAGACTACAGCTCCCAACTCCAAGTCATGAGTGGGATAGTTCTCCTCATGTTTCTTCAGCTGGCGTGAGGCATATGCCACCACCTTGCCATGCTACATGAGCACGCAACCTAGCCCTCTGCTGGGTGCATTACAATATACCTCAAAGCCCTCCGTACCGTTTGGAATAGTCAGAACCGGCATAGTGGTCAGTGAGTTCTTCAAACTCTGAAACGAAGTCTCACAATGAGCCGTCCATACGAACGGTGCATCTTTTTTCATCAGACTAGTCATCGGCTTCGCGACCTTGTTGAAATCCCTAACAAACCTCCGATAGTAACCCACCAAACCAAGAAAGCTCCAAATGTCGGTAACTATCTTCGGTCTCGGCCTGGTACGCACCGCATCAACCTTTATTGGATCCACTGAGATCCCAGCATCTGAGATGACATCACCCAGGAAAGAGACCTGGTCAAGCCAAAACTCACACTTGGAGAACTTAGCGTAAAGCCGGTTCTCCCTCAGTATCTCTAACACCCTCCTCAAATGTTCCTCATGCTCAGCTCTCGATTTCGAATATATTAATATGTCGTCGATGAACACCACAACCGACTTGTCCAACTGTTCCCAGAACAAGCGGTTCAACAGATCCATAAACTTTGCCAATGCGTTCGACAAACCAAACGACATCACTGTAAATTCATAGTGGCCATATCGTGTCCAGAATGTCGTATTCTCAATATCTCCCTCCTTAATGGCTATCTGATGATACCCCGATCTGAGATCAATCTTGGAAATACGGATGCCCCCTACAACTGATCGAACAGATCATCAATGCGGGGTAGTGGGTACTTATTCTTCACAGTCACTGCATTCAACTCTCTGTAGTCGATGCAGAGGCGGAGACTACCATCCTTCTTCTTCATGAAGAGAACTGGCGCTCCCCATGGTGACACACTCGGTCTTATGAATCCTTTGTCTAGCAAATCTTTCAACTGATCTTTTAACTCATTCATTTCTGCCGGAGCCATGCAATATGGTGCCTTAGCTATAGGTCCGGTTCCAGGTAGCAGCTCGATGGTGAACTCTACCTCCCGAGTGGGTGGCAAGCTAGGCAGTTCCTGTGGAAAGAGATCGAGGAACTCCGACACTACCGGTAAGTCGGGGTCAAACTCGGGGTCCCTCTCTATGTCCTGGACATAGCAGAGATATACTTCTTCCTTCCTCCTCAGTTCCTTATACATTGTCATAGCGGAGATGATCTTGGTCGAAGGCTCTCTAGGCCTCTAGCGGTATGATATTGTTACCCCAGACGGACTCCTGAGCAACAGTCGATGCTCGGCGCAGAGGATACGACCTTTGTGCCGCTCCAACCAGTTCATCCCGAAGATAACATCAAATCCCAACTCCCTGAACTCAATAAAATTGACTGGAAAGTCTTCCCCTTTAATTCTAATGATGGCTCCTCGGTAGTAGCGAGTGCAACGAACCTTCTCCTTAGACGGGAGTGTAACCGTAAAGTCGGGTAGCTCATCAGCATCTAGCCCCAACCTTCTCGCAAACGATGACGAGATAAAGGTATGCGAGGCCCTTGAGTCGAAGAGAACAGATGCCTCAATCCCATTAATCGGAAAGGTGTCGGTGAGGATAGTACCGCTTGCGTCGGCCTGTGCCTCTGTAAATATGCTTAGCGCACCTTCCGTACCGAGTCCATAACCTAATTGTATTCACAAGCTTCATGAGTAATGATGGTATAACAAGAGTCGTAACAATTAATATGAACAACACTGTTATTTTATTCATAACCATCCTGTTTACATCATGTGCTTCTTTCTTACATCTCATTCCTTACATCATTCTTAAAACATTACATGGCTAATATTGTCTAAAGGTTAGGTTTAACCATCCTGGTCTCATATGTGTCGCATTAATTACAGCTGACGATGTTGTATTCAGCTTAATTCTCTTAATCCCATGGTATAACATTCTTGATGCTCCTCCCATAACTAATACATCTCCAGACTTAAGTATTAACTTATTAGCACGGTCTGCACGCTTCTGCTCGCCGTACAAAAATTCAGCGTCGTCTCCAATGGGCTAAGACACTACGGGTGTCCCTCTTTCGAGAGACTCCGTTGTCTCGTCCTTATCCTGGTGTAGTCCGAGTCGCCAGTCTTTCTCGTAGAAATTCACAATGCAGATGTCTGCTTTTATGTCTGGAATCGGGTCAGCTTCCAATTGCTGAGCGATCTCCATGACTTGTGTAATAACCGGATGGAACTCTTTGGGTATTCTCGGTGGTGAGACTCCATCTTGTGCTCTCGTGGTTTGGTACGTCTTGGCATACGGATTCCAATCCTTGCCTAAGCTCATCATCTTTAATTTCATCCTTGCTCCTCCTAGGTACTCCGGTGTACAGAAACCTCCCGGTCCACTCCTAACTGACTGCATCTTCTGATGATGGCTATTTGTGCGTCGGGTGTCAGGTATTCCCTTAATAAAATCATACCTGGGCGGATAACCTAACATTGTTTGGTTGGAAAGTCTCGGGTTTCGATGTCGGTCTCTTCCGGGTTTAGTGTTGAAGGTATGGGATAGCAAATGTTGAAGTTTTCTAAGGTGGTATTAGGTTATATCTCTCTTAAATTCTCATCTTGTCTTAATCTTATCTAACTTAATTATTCACCCAAGCATGCATAAAATGCGGTAAGCAGACAATTTTATCACTAAATGGTTTATGGCAGTACCTGGCCTTGACGAGGGTTCAGCCTCATCGTCCCGGTCCACCAGGTGTAGAGAGGGTCCTGGCTTCTGGACTACTCTAGGGTTCTTATTTGCTGCAGGTTGTGTCGCCTTCTGACCACCGGATCCAGCACCATGATCGGTCCTAGCCTTGCCCTTGAAACCGAGCCTGAAATTCTTGCTCTCCGGGTTCCCATAGCACTCATAGGCTCGGTGCCCGAACACACCACAGAAATTACACTCCACCTTGTTACCCTTACAGTTAAGCCCGGGGTGGTCCTTGTGACACCGCTGACAATAGTAGTGTCATTGGTAGCCACCACCGGCTTCCTTCCCAGTCTCAGTACCTGATCACATATGGCATCAGTAATTGTGTCTCAATGTTTGTTCAACCATTCTCAGCTCACTTAAAATATATTTCCTTACCCTTTGGCGCCTTTGAGCGCAAGGGTTTAGCAGCGATTGCATAGGTCAACTTCAGTGGCTCTTCAGCAGCCTTCTCAGTTTCCATCTTATTCTTATGACCTTTCTGGGCCTGAGGCTGGTACTTCTGCTTCTTGTACCTGCCCTGCCCTTGGTTCTCAGCACCTTTACCAGCATTCTTCCTCTTAGCATTGTCCTCGTCCCTCAGCTGGACGGTTATCTCAACCTTAGCAGCGGCATGATAGCACTCCTGCTTTCCAAGGTATTAGTTTCCCTTATATCTCAAAGTCTAAATCTTATTCACTTATTTATATCTCAATTATTCTCATTACCTGCAAGGTAGTATAACTCGTTGGCCTCATGTCGTAGCGGAGTCGATGGCTAAGCCCGCCATAGAAGCGGCCCACCAGTATCTGGTCTGAATACCCAAGACCCGGCAGAAGACGAAGCAAGGCGGTGAACTCTGAGTAATACTCGTCCACCGTCATCTTGTTCGTCTGCTTTAGCGCATCCAACTGTAAGCGCTTCTTCGTCTGAACATGGGCGGGGTAGTACTTGGCTCGTAGTAAAGCTGTGTACTGCTCCCAGCTGAAGTCTGGATTGGCCACATGCTCGGCCCTCACCAGCTTCCACCAATCGCTTGCTGCTCCCTTCAGATAAAACGCAGCCAGACGCACCTTGATCCCGGCAGGGACATCAAGGGTCTCGAAGGCGGTCTCCAGCTCGGAGATGTACACCTCAAGCTTGGCGGGATCAGTCTCCCCCTGAAATGACGCGGGTCGAAGGTCCGCCAGACTCTTCACCCAGTTTGGTTCCCGGGGTTGTGGCGGTGGAGGTGGGGGTGCACCAGGCTAATAGCCCATGTGCCCCAATGCGGCAGCCACGATCTCTACGATCGTCTGCCCTCCCGGTATCTCCGTAGCATCATCGTCGCGACCACGGCCTCGGCCTCCTCGTGGATGTCCTGCCATCTGAATAAGCACAACCCACATTAGATTTGTATCCACCATGGTTTTGGTTCACGGATTTTATTACGTCCGTAGACGGTAAAGACGATCCACACTCATTAGTGGTCATCTGACTCTACTCACTCTAACTTCTCACACCCTTAACCCATTACTTATGTCTTAGCTCATATCCTAACTCAGTGGTTTCTTATGTCCGATATTTCTTCGATCAGAGCGTAACCGCGCTCTGATACCACTTTTTGTAACACCCCGTCCTAAGGTAATTGTGGTTATCGCAAACTTAACAACTTAAACATAAACGTCACAGTGGAATTAAACCAACACCAGGACCTTGCCACGGTCTGAACAACAGAACTTACTGAACTTTAGACATTTACAACCGCTAATCCAAAATATACATACCAATCGAGTTTATAGTATCTCAAGTATCATCATAAACGACATAATTCCCCACGAGTTTAAATATTAACGGACGGGTGCACACGCGCATCTCGTACCCAAAATATGAAACCCATCCTAAGGCCAACCACCCCTACTCTCAAGATGAGTCTTCATAGGGCGCTTACCTGCAAAATGTAAACAACAGCCCCCAAGGGGGTCAGCACCTTTGCTGGTACGATTCTCTTATAGCCCCCAAGCTAACGGGACTACGACGACTAATTGTCGATAGCATGGAGATTGATTAAATACACAACATAAATAGGAAGTGCAATAACATCAACCACAATAAACAATAACAGTTCAAGACAATGAATGACTTAGAAGCCATCCTTAAGTAAGTGGGTTAGATTTTAACCCCTTAGGTCCACATTCCTCTTACACTCATGTATGCCAGCCGTTCTCTTATTAGAACTTGTTAGCCCTTAATTCGTTGCGTATTTTTTTGTAGGGTTTGGATAACCCTAGCTTGCAGCAGTACACTTACAGAAAATAAGCAACATCTCTTAGTTTGTTGGGGATGTAGGCTATATCCCCCCACGCCATCCTTAATGTGCCTCCCACCTCAAACAGTAGTCCGGGTGGTCGAGTCGTTTTGTTGACTCTAGGCAACGAGTCCGAAGACAAGTCTAATTTGGAAGCCAGACCTGATTCAGATACCGACCTCCCCCAATACACATGTGCCGGTACCATTCCGGATTCCTCACTCCCCCCAAGTTAAGGTTAGCAGAAGTTACAAGTCAAGTCTTGTTAGTTAAACCCTTACCGGGTATTAACCAACAAATCCTAACAAGAGTACTGTATCTCATCCAATTGTTTACTAAACATAGTTAGCAAGTTAACTCAAGTCAAGTGTGTTAGTTGTATTTAAAAACACACAACAAATATAATAAACCAGTTGCATGCTTAATCTTGTTTAGTCGGAACACATAAACAAATAGTACACAAGCCGAGGGACACCTCGTTAGCAAGCAGGTTACAAGAAAACCATACCGTTCACCGTCGGCGATTGTTTGTTTAATCTCCTTCCAAGTCCTAATTCACAAGTCCTAAAACATTCATTCAGTTTTAGGTTACTAATTAGCTCAACCCGACATAACTTACTTAACTTTCTTAGACACCAATATTTACCCATTATTATTCACAAAGTCCTTATGGCTTTAACTCAAACTTTTAAGTGCATCGTTTCTCGTTATCTCTTATATTTGTTCACCCACTTAATAGCCATTATACCCACCAAACATGTCCTAAATAACTTTATAACATCAATACCTGACAATCCCCATCATTTCCTATCATTTTCCAAGCTTAAACATCATTTTTAGAGTGGTCTGGGACTTGGTCCTTACCTTAAGTCCCGGACCAATACTTGGTTTAAATCTCGGCTGATTTTATGTTGTGGTCCGGGACTTTATATGGGACTTAAGTCCCGGACCAATCTAGGCTGAATCTCCCGGGTGCAAATTAAAGGGTGGTCCGGGACTTCCTACAAGACTTAAGTCCCGGACCAAGGTGTTAAATGAATTCTCGGCTCTATTTTTGGCATGGTCTGGGACTTTACCCTGACCTAGGTCCCGGACCAGCTATAGATTTTCACCATTTGCATTATTCTAAGTGTGGTTGCACTTGTTCTATTCATCCATGCGTTACCCAAAGTTCATACATGATCTTAGGAATATTCTAATACCAAAATAACATCTCAAACTTGCCTAATTCCTTATCTAAACTTGTTATCCAATTCCTCACATAATCTCTTAACACTTGTAATATTTTCCTTAGGTTTTATAAGTGGTATATCATACCTACAACTCAAACTAACCAAAATGTTATGTCACAAACATTACCACCACTCCTAAGCATTATTGCTCCACAACACCTCCACTACATAAACTCCTTCTATTTTCCTCAAGCTTACACTTAGATTCTCACAAGGCATTATTCTTCCTTTGTTTACCCAAACTTGCACAAGACTTAACCACACTCCCATCATAACCTTAGAGTATCAAACTCACTCATTTAAACTCTAATTCTTTCAAGACAATTCCTAAGTCCTTTAAACGCTCAAGAACACTCACTGGTACGGCGCGAGGGGAAAAAGGCGGTTCAAACTGTCTAAAAACGACGGTTTTGAACCGTCTCTTATAACGTCGTCGTTTATCAGAGATTGTTTAAACGACGGTTCGGAACCGTCGTTTAGATGATATTAAGGCGCGCGTCTTGGGACTTTAAAAGACGGTTATAATAAAACCGTCGTTTATACCATGTTTCAGCGCGCGTAAACCATGGTTTTAAGAGACGGTTTATGATAACCGTCTTTTAAATCGTAGTATATAACACGGTTCACTTACAATAACCGTCGTTTATAGACTTTTGGCGGTGGCGCCAATTTTAGTTTAAGCGATGGTTTCTTGTGAACCGTCTTTTAGTGTTTTTTTAAAAAAAAAAATTTATGTTTTTTTCTCTTCCCTCTGTAATCATTTTTAATCACAAATGATACATCCACAAAAGCGGGTAACATAGCAGCATGCCCTCTGTACAACAATCATATTCTAACCACAAAATATGTAAATGTGTGACATAATTCACAAAACAAATGTGCACCATTGCAATTTAAAAAGCTATCACAATGACGGCATGAGCTACCCCAACAGTAATCGATATTTTTTTACACTAGTTAAACAAAAAAAGTCAGGGGGTAAAAACACATAAGGACAGGACAGTCTTGTAGTCACCTCTTTTTTGACCTCCCAGTGCTATCCATGATATCATTTTCCTCCTTTGAAACACTTGACGATAAACAAACACATCTGCTCTCTAACTAATTGCAGATCTCTGACGGAGTAAGTTTTTCCCGAGTTCTTGAAATGTTCTCGAACCTGTAGAGAACAAGATAAACAAATATGTATGTAAAGACACATATTTATTTGTTTTAAACAAAAATGATAGACAGATTTATAAAATGTATATGTGTAATGGAAAGATAATATACCTCTTCATCTTTTGTGAGCTTCTCTATGTTAAGACAATTTCTAACATGTATCGCATTACATAGTAACCACAACTCTTAGAGTCCATTTGCCTTGGACACTGACAAGTATATAGAAAACAAAAACAAACAGTCAAAATAGCAAATACGACTAACACAATAATGATAAATAACTGTACCTCAAGATGAACAATTGAAAAGGTTGTCAAACTGTTGAAAAACCGTCTTCATATAAGCACTGTTAAGTTCAAAAATTAAATCATTAATTCCGGTTCATCATATTATATAGACAAACAATAAGTTGCATTCATTAACTAACACTTACGCTTTGAACAAGTCGTCGATTTGCAACTCACGATACATTGTAATGGGTCAAGCACAAGTAATTGTGATGTTGCCGTGGAGACAGAAGGAGTACCCAATGGTTGCTACGATTGTAATTTTGAAAGAGTTATCATATAATAATACAATAAGTCACAAACTAACAAAACGAATTAAATGCAAGAGGGATAGTATTACGCACGTCTGATGGAAAGGAATCATCACGTATCTACTACTGTTTTGAACAGCCTTCGTAATCCATGCGACACATAGTTCCTGTATCCAGCCGAGTCTCTGTTTGCAGAATCTAGTGATGTTGTTTCAGGGCATAAGAATGTCACCAAATCTCTAATTTTTTTATGACGCAATCTAGCTTTCAGATACCTTCAACAAAAAATAATAATAATTAAAGGTGGAATAGCAAAACTAAAACATAACAAGGTAGTCCTTAAATTACAAGTTATTTTATTTAAATTTATTTTTGAATGTAAGAAACTAAAAGTAACACTTACAGGGAATATGCTTGGATGATAGATATATTCAACAAATCTCTGCACAGCATCTTTGATGTCCTCAAAATTTATTATTGTTCTTGATCCGCTTCGTAATGGAAAAGCCACTCAGGTAACAAAACTGACACGCTAGTCATATGCAGACTCTTTTCCAATATCAGTTCATACAGCATCTTCTCATACTTCGCGAAATGCTTGGTCACAAAGGGGGGACACAAAACTTCTTTCGCTGAGCTTCAGTAGTTACCTTGTCTGCATAGGTTCTTTCCCCTTGGATTTCTGGTTGCCCTCAGCCAACTGTGTGTTGTCTCGATCAACATCCATTGATTGGTTGATCTCTTCATCACGGTTTCCCAGTCTTCTCGTCTGATCAGGGATCTACCCAATCATATATAATACAAAGAACATGCAAGTTAAAACAATGTATACATTAAAGGGAAAACAATTCATAAAAGATTTAGACATACCTCATCAGTGATGACAATAAAACCGACTGGCCATGGTACAATTGCACCCTTCCCATCAAATAGGGTCACTTTGCCATCAATATCCATGGGAAGAAAAGCATTCTCAAATCCATCAATAATGGTCTGCAGGATTACTCTAGCATAGAATGGGGGAAGACGCTTGAGATTAATCAATGTAGTTGATGCTGATTGTAGCACAGTACCGTATGCAGCATCAACAGGATAACCATCAAGCGTGATTTGCAGCAGACGACATGTTTTTTGTTCCTAAAAATAAGTAAAATTACAATTTAAATGTGAATAAGGCTAGTATTTTTTACAGTCATTCATTTACCATGACGAACAAGATTAATAGAGACATACTAACCTTCAGATTAGCAAACGGATACGGATCAGAAGGGGCGGTACAACTAGATGAAGAAGTCGGTCGGGTTTGATCAGTTTGTTGGTTTCGTCCTCCCAAAGCCTTTGAAACAACCTCATTCACCCTCCGATCTACAAGTGCAGACACCTCATGCTCGGACAGACTTTTGGAGGTGGACTTTTCAAAAACAATTTCTGACGCACTTGTCCCCCGAAACCCCTAACCCTTCCAGGATGATCCTTTAATCCAAGAAGTTGATTCAGCGGATCATTTTGACTTGGTGGAGCAAATATATCTATCTCCCCTCGCTGGGAGGCTTCAGCCTAGTAAGATGATCCAAAAAAATAAGCAATAAGTTATAAATTGTAAAAAATAAACTGTTAAACACAACTGTTATTATTGAACAAGTTAAACACTTACAATCTGTGCAGCCAACTCTGCTGTCTCTGGTCGCGGGTGTACTATCTTCCCATCCTTATCTACTTTTGAGTGACCCAAAACGTAAAGCTGAACTCGGTTGGCTTCATACACAGTGTCGATGGGAACTTCAATGCCATCATCATCTTTTTTGTGAGCAAACCGGCATCTTTCCACTTGGAATGCTACCAGTGTATCCCTTCCGGCCCATATACTGCTGAAAATCTATTTTTTCCTCGGTTTGCCCTTGCTTTTCTTGAACCTCCTATTAATACAAATCATTAAATGAAAGTATTAAAACAATATACACACATATTAAAGTTGGTGTTATTAAAATTTAGATTCAAACTTAAATTTAATAAGGCATATACCTTGAATTGCTCCGTCGTGTGAAACTCCTCGAACTCTTTCCATTCTTCCTCTGTGATCATGCCATCATAAAATATCCATGGTGGCACATCACGCGATTTCCTAATCCAATTTGCCACCAAGAAAGATCTGAACTGCCTCGCCCGTCCAGCTATGAGTGAAAGAACCGTCGCCCGCGCTTCATCTGGTATCTTGTACCGTTGTTGTACTTGCTGCCACATTGCTTCTTTCACTTGCTCGTCCTTTGTTTCCAATATTATTAATTGAGCAACGGGACTTCGCAAGATTTCCTAACATGCTTGCGAACTCCGCTTGACAGTCTCCCCAGGCTCTGAAGTATTTATCCCAAACTAGATTAATTTCTTTCTTCAACCTCACCCCTCTGCTCGGCCCCCTACCCCTTCGTTTGTTGACGTTTCTCTGTCTGGGGCTGCTGCTGTGGCTGCTGCTCAGGTGGCTGCTGCTATGGCTGCTGCTGTAGCTGCTGCTGTGGCTGCTGTTGTAGCTGCTGCTGTAGCTGCTGCTGTGGCTGCTGCTGTGTGTTTGCTGCTGTGTCTGCTGCTGTGGCTGCTGCTGTGTTTGCTGCTGTGAGGGATTTTCTAGCTCATCACAATAAAAGTCTAGCTCATCCATATCGATGTCCATTTTGATTCCTGCATGCAATATAAATAGAAGATTTAGTTAATTACCAAGTAAATGAAAGTAAGAAATTATAAATACGAAAACAAAACTATCAATAATAGTAGACATAAATACAAAAATAAACTATCAAAAAATGAAGATATAAGCTCACATTAATCAATCCAAATTCCTTCGCCATGGTCAGACCACACAAATTTGTAACACGGTCCAACTCTGGTAATTGAATCGAAAGGCTTGGTATTTCATCTTGCATGTTTTATTCATCCTCATCGACCACACCATCCACACCAACTATTCCTCTTTTTCCTTGAAGTACAAAGGACCATCTAGGATTAGATTGGTCAGAAATGTAATATACCTGTTTCGCCTTAGTTGCAACAACAAACGGCTCAACTGTGGGTGTTGCACCACTAAGATGAACTAGTTTCATACCATGTTCTCCTCACGGTAACCATTTCTGTTGTCAATCCAGTTGCAACGAAACACACAAGTCTCATATGCGGTGTAATCTAGAACCAAATATCTTGTACACGACCGTAATATGATTGTTTCAACTCCACTGGATTTTGACCCATACCTGTGACATTATTGTACATACTCTGGTAACACAACCTTGATGCCACTGTTTTGATTCATTGATTTTTGATCTTGCCGTTCCGTATAAAAAGTGTAGCCATTTACGTCATACCCTTCGTATGAAACAACGTCAAGATTAGGACCAAGTGCCAACGTCTTCACTAATGCAGGCACTGTAGTTGACTGGTGTTCGAAAAAACTTTATCCTTGAACCATTTCACAAACGTTTTATTCTGCTCCTTTTTTAGTCTAATGTCACTCATTGTTGGATTTTGTGCTCTGAGCAGAGTCAGGTGCATTTCAAAATACGGTTCTACAATTTCAAGGTGACTCAGCACAACTAAGTGAGCTTTGTTAAGGGTTTCAATATCAATTCTCTTCATTTTTCTCCCAACGGTACCGTGTCCCTGGAGTCTTCCTTCATGTCTAGATTTAGGAAGACCAATGGATTCAACATCTTCCAAATAGTGAGTACAAAAATCAACAACTTCCTCTGTTATATATCCCTCTATAATACTTCCTTCAGGACGACGACGATTCTTCATTTTCTCTTCAATATACCCATGTACCTTTCAAAAGGATACATATAACGAAGATATACAGGTCCACACTCTTTAATCTCTCTGACCAAATGAACCAATAAATGAACCATGATGTCGAAGAATGAAGGAGGAAAATACATCTCCAACTGACACATCGTGACAACAAGAACAGCTTGCAAATTGTCTAGATTATCCACATCGTGAACTTTAGCATACTGCTTTGAGAAACACGCAAAGGTTGGTGATTGCGTTTCTCACCGCATCAGGTAGGATCCCATGAATTGCAACAGCTAAAAAGTCTTGCATTAACACATGATAATCATGGGATTTCATTCCAACTAATTTCAGATCAGACATTGAAACAAGATTTCTTATGTTAGACGAATACCCTGATGGCACCTTGATATTGTGGAGGATATTGCACAGACTATGCTTCTCCTGTTTAGACAATGTGTGACATGCAGGAGGCAAGAACGTGCATTTCCCACGTTCTTGTGCCCAAAGATCTCCCTTATTTTCAAATCAATCAAATCTTTTCTCCCCTTTATGTGATCTTTGGTCTTGCCTGGTATGTTCAAGAGGGTTCCCATAACACTTTTCTCCCACATTTTTTTCGACATGCATTGCATCAATACAATGTCTGACATCTAAATGTTGCCAATACTCAAGTTCCCAAAAGATTGACTTCTTTTTCCATACACTTTTCTTGGTGTTTCTTGTCGAAGGACCAAAGTTGTTGACAATATTTTGCACCTTTTTATACACCTCTGAACCTGGTAAAGGAGGACGAGACACACTGTGATCAGTCTTTCCGTCAAACTCAATCGACATCTTGCGATATTTGTGGCCGTTTGGAAGCATTTTACGATGACCCATGTAAACATTCTTCCCACTATGTTTCAAGCGGATATTTGATTTATGCTCACCACAAATAGGACATGCACATGCACCTTTGACTGTGTAACCAGAAAGATTACCATACGCAGGAAAGTCATTGATTGTGCAATATAACATAGCACGCAAGTTAAATTCTCTTCCCAAATGAGTCATATACCATCACCCCTTCATTCCACAAGAGTTGTAGGTCATCTATCAATGGTTGTAGAAAAACATCTATTTTGTTGCCCGGTTGTTTTGGACCAGATATCAAAAGTGACAACAAAATGTGTCTAGGTTTCATACACAACCAAGGGGGAGATTGTAGATCATCAATAATACCGGCCACGTGCTGTGTATGCTACTCAATGTACCGTAAGGGTTCATCCCATCAGTACACAGACCGAGTCTCAAGTTTCTTGGATCGCGAGCAAACTGAGGAAATTTCATGTCAATGTTTTCCACTGGGACGCATCAGCCGGATGTCTCAACTTTCCATCATTTTTTCTGTGAGTCGAATGCCACCTTAGATTCTCCGCATCTTTATCAACTGCAAATAGACGCTTCAATCGTGGTATTATGGGCAAATACCACAACACTTTAGCAGGGGATTTATCCTTATGACGACCAGTGCATTCATTTTGGTTTTTCCTCGCATAACGTGATTCCCCACATTCTGGACATCTATCAGCAAATTCATTATCCTTCCAGTACAAAATGCAACCAGATGGACAAGCGTGGATCTTTTTGTACCCCATACCCATTGGACACATCAATTTTTTGGCTTCATAAGTCGATGTTGGTAAAACATTATCCTTTGGTAGTATGGTCTTCATCATTTGTAAGAGAGCACTGAGACTCACATCACTCCAACCAAATTTCGATTTTAGATTGAAGAGTTTCAAGACTGCGCTCAATTTACTCAATTTTGTAGGATCACACCCGAAACACAGCGGTGTTTTGGATGAATCTAGCAAAGTCTCATAGGTGTCTGGCCTATTGTAAAACTCTTGTTCAACATCTTCCAGCATTGCAGCAATGTCATCGTAATCTGGTTCATTGTCTACTATGTCGTGGTCATCGACCACAATTGTTTGATTATCTTCAACTTCCTCTTGTTCATTACACATGACATCTACCGCCCTCTGACCATGCCACCGGACTATATCTTCATAGTCTTTTGTAAAACCATGACGAATCAAATGTTCCTTTATTTTTTCTATCCCTCGATACTTCAAATAGTTTCTGCAGTCTATACAAGGACAAAATATGTAACCCTTATTGGCAGGAGTCGATTATCGACCAAAACATTGCAAAATTTGTCAACTCCCTCAAGAAACTTGTTATCCAAATTTCCGCTGTACATCCATGAGTTTGCCATCTGATATCCTTTCAAATATTGTTTAGCGCCACATGTGAAAACCCAAGGGCAAATTGAAGAATAATAAAGCAATAATCACGGCAAAAGAATTGTTGTGATGAAGACGAGGATATGGACTGTTAAGTTTGTTGACTTTGTATCTTTGTCAGTCACGACGAGGATGAACAAAAGGAAGTCTACTTCATTGTGGAGAGGAATAAGGCGTTCAATGGAAGGTGGGAAGATAAAATGTTATATTTACAAGCTATTCTTTAAATGATAGAAACTAAAGGAGAGAAGATAAAATGTTATATTTGCAAGCTATGCCCTATTAATACTAAATAGTAAAAAGATATATATCTAACTATATATGTTGCATAAACATATATTACTTAAGGAAAACATTTTAAATGTACCTTATTCGATGCAGATGATAAGCGTAATAGTTTGGTGATGAACAATTGTGAGAAATCCAATCAGACTAACTCTGTTTAAGAAAATAGAAAGTAACAGTACGAAAAATTGTAACTACAATTGTAGTGCAAATGTGATAGTCAAAACATAATAATGCAAACAGCAAAAACAGAGGCGAAGTAGTGCGTTTTAAGAAGGTAAAAATTATTGTAACATACCTTAAAAATGCAGGAGTACAATGGTCAAATTTTCAGAAGTGAAAAAGAGCAGCAGTTTTCCAGCAGCAGTTCTTCATCAACAGTAAATTAGGAGCAAATCAGCAACAAATAAGAATAGCATTAACAAATCATCAAGTGCAGGTAAAAATCAAAAGATAGAAAATTTCACAAGAAAATTTCGGCATGGTCTCCCCTGTTTTTCTTTGTTTTCCCGGTTCTAAGAACCTCCACAACTTCTCTCAATATGATACCATTCAACTCATCAAGCGCATCACTAGCAATTGCAACCAAATAATAATTAGTAGCTTAGGCAATTAAGGATCAAAATTGGGCGCACGAGCTTCCGGTATCTTCCATAATGCAACATTAAATGTACCTTATTCAGCAGCCCGGTGAGAATATATGCCACAGAGAAGATGCAGCAGCCCGATGTTATTATCACTGTAGAGGAGGGGTCAAAATAAGAGAATGAGATTGCAGAGCTTGTGTGTATTCTTAACTGAAGCTGAAAAGGACTGAAAAATTTACCAATGGTTGCTACGAACACATATCTGATCGCTCACGTACTTGACTGGTTAATCGTCCCTGAATGCTGCATTACTGATAAGTATCCAAATGAGCATGTTTTATAGGTGTATTTCATATATATTATTAGCACTTTTCTTGCTCATTTCTCCACTTATCTTAGCTTTTCTCTAGTTTATGTTTTATTGGTTGTCTTACAGTTTTATCAGTTAAACATGAGAAAAAGCCAAGCTAGAAGCGAAGAACATGAAGAAACGAACGCATAGCCGCAGACGGCTCAGAAAACGGAGTCAGAACGAAGATTTTAGAGGGTTTTGAAGTCATGTCCTAGCTTGGTTAAAACCTTCAAAGCTAGGACAACATATGAAGAAACTATCGGCTGATTTCAACACATGGTCCGGGACTTGTTCCAAGACTTAAGTCCCGGACCACAACAATTGAGAAACCAACGGCTGAAACAAATATATGGTCCGGACTTTATCACCATCCTAAGTCCTGGACCAACAAGTGAAATGAAACTCTCGGGCGTTAGAAGAGACATGGTCCGGGACCTAACCCCAGTCCCAAGACCCGGACCAACAAATGAAGGCTACCGCCAGGCGGACAACACGGAGGCTACCGCCTCTTAACAGGCGGACAACACAGAGGCTACCGCCTCGTGGACAACACATGAGGCTACCGCCTCGGACAAGACAAACAGGCGCAAAAATCAGTCGCGCAGTCTTCTTCTTCGCGACGCGTTCTGCAAATTGATTCCGTTATCCATCTACTCCGCCGCACCGCCTACCTTAAATCACTCCACTCGTCGGCTCTGTCCCCTGCATTAAATGAAGTACTCAGTCTTCAATCAATGCTCAATCAATTCTTACGTACGGATCTGCTCCTCCAATCCTCTATATAAACCCAACACCATTACTGCAAAATTGACCACGTACGACCAGAGGCTGAAGAAATCACAAACAGCTCCACACTCCACTCTCTTCCATTTAATTCCTCCCGTAACACCACAATTCTCCATCTTTTATTTATTTTTACCATTCCACCACATTCACGTACGTACTCAAACAGAAGCAGTATTTTACAGAGAGAGAAAGAGGCAGGCGAGTGCAGACCCGTTATTCGCAGGCAGTTCCTGAATAATGACTATTTCAATCTCTACTCTGTTTTTATTTTTGTCAATGTCTGAGTAATCTCATAATTGTGCTTGGATGGGTGTTTAACCCAAAATAACTCAGCGTATCTATAATACCGAGTTTGCTTATAAATATTTGTTTTGTCTCTCTCTATTATTAAATGTTTAAGAACTGATCATTTTTACTCATTTACGGTTTCTCTAATTTCAATGATTTTGTAAAATTAGAGAATAGACCACAAAGAGAGACAAACGTTAGATATTATCTCCTTGATTAGCAGATAAAATCCATCGCTGTTATAAAAAGAATTCTCACTTAAAGCTAATTAATGATTTTAGACTTTTTCTGATTGTAAAAAGTCTACTGAATTAATTAAGAGTTGTCCTTATCTATGATTTAGGAAGGCCACAAGATAAAATTCTTAACAGACAAATAAGAGCAAACTAGGATTATATTTATTACCTGAGTTATATTTGGGCGATTTCACCTTCCTTAGCACATTTTCCATCCACTTAATTCACAACTGTTTTTACTGTTTTTATTATTTCTGTATTAATTCAACATCAAATCAAGCTTGCCTCCGGCTAAACCCATTTTACAGTTTTTATTAACTACCTAAGCTAGGATAATTGAACAATCTCCTTGTGGATACGACACTTGTTTTACTACTACGAATAGGTACACTTGCCTATTAGTTTGTTATAAATCTATATTTATTATAGTGTAGTTTTATCCCAACAAGTTTTTGGCGCCGTTGCCGGGGAGATTGATTCCATCAATTTCCCTAGTTTCGGTAGTTCACTCGCTATATTAAAATAATCTGTTAATACTATTAAATTGTTAACCTCGGACATCTGAATTGGACATCGGACTTCTGACCTGACTTGGACATTTGACTTCGGAATTGGACATCTAACTCCTAACATCTTAATATCATTGTCATTTCGTTCCATTGTCCTTTCTTTCCATTGTCCCTAACTACTAACTTTAATTTTTTGTCATTTCTTTCCCTTGTCATTTAATATTCTGTCATTTTACTCTTGTTAAAAAAAAATATATCAGTATTGTTTAACTAACGTTTATCAGCCTAACCAATATCTCTGCCTTTCTTATTCTATCTACTAACTAATTTTGCAGTTTCTGACGAACCACAAGTTATCTTCTGTGCATGCCAAATACTTGAACCGAGGCTCTCCACCAATCAGTCCGAGCCCCGAACCCGAGCGCACTTTATTACAAGCACAAAGAAACCTGAGAAATCAAGCCATGGCCCATAACGAAGTTATAAATGAAATAGACCATGCAAATCAACCAGAACACCGTGCTCTCTCTGATTACCACCAACCGAATACCGAAAGAAGAGCATCAGCTATAGTTCTCCCTGAACTAACACCAGAAGAAGCCGGACGATGGGTTTTCAAAACCACTACATCACCGCCGTCCGGGATCTAGGCAAGTTTAGTGGAGCGAACCCAGATGAAGCCCCAAATCATCTGAGTCTCTTCCTAGACTTCTGCAATTCCTTTGGTCAGACCGGCAACGTCAAAGAAAGAATCCGTCTACAACTTTTTCCTCACTCATTGTCGGATTCAGCAAACAGGTGGTACCGAAGTCTTCCCTCCCGATCAATCACCACATGGCTGCAAATGGCCCAAAAATTCCTTGCCAAATACTACCCAACCAGTAGAACGAGGCAATTGATCGGTGAAATCAATACTTTCTGTCAGGAGCCGGGAGAAACGTTGTACGACACATGGGACAGATTTAAAGATATGCTTATGAAGTGTTCTCACCATGGTCTTGACGATCAATCCCTCTGCCTGTCATTCTTCAACGGTCTGGATGATGGGAACCGACTACTCGTAAATTCCTCTGCAGGAGGAAGTTTCGTGATGAAATCTCCTAAAGAAGGAATGGACCTTCTAGAAACTATGACGAGCAATACGAGACGGTGGACGAGATCCAAAGGAAGAACGCCACGAGCAGCGGGTCTACTCCACGTCGAGCCTACAGATCATTTATCGGCTCAGATCTCGTCCCTTGCAAAGATGGTGGAGAAGCTAACTACATCACAAAACGAAATTGTAAAAACAATAGCTTCCCCACCTACAAGTTCGTCATCAGTTCCACCTACAGAAGGATGTGCCATATGCGCCGGTCCTCATGAAACCCCTCAGTGCGAAGGCAAAGGACAGTACGAGGACGCAAACTTCATAGGAAACCGTCCCGGTAACTCCTACAACAACAACTTCAACAACAACTATCCATGGAGAAATCACCCGAATTTCTCATGGAAGAATAATGATCAAAACCAAGGGGGTCAGAACAACAATTCAAATACTTATCATGGAAACAGACCCCAACCAAATTCTAATATAGGTTATCGAGCACAAGGTGCCCCTCCTGGTTTCCAGCAGCAACAAAACCATCCTCAACCTCTTCTGATCCAAACGAGGAATTCAGGAACTTAATGAAAGGATTCATGACTACGACTCATACCAGACTCGTGGATCAAGAAGCCACTAACAGAAGGGTTGAAGCCCAGATACAACAAACCAACCAACAGTTGGAGCAAATCAGTCAGCAGCTTGCACAAAGGCCACCTGGTTCCTTCCCTAGTCAGCCAAATCCAAATCCAAGGGAACAGGCCAAGGCAGTGACGTTGAGAAGTGGTAGTCCGCTCAACTCATCTCTTCCCCGAGATGATACTGATAATCAAGAGCAGCAAGCTCATGAACCTCAAGAAATTCCAGCAGAAGAACAGAAAGATGTTGAAGAAGCCCCTCCTCCTACAAAAATTATTTCCGAGGAGAAGGAGTCTCCTGAATCTACTCCTTCCTCTCTCACTAAAATTCTTCCCCCACTTCCTTTTCCAAACAGAATGAGAAAGAAAAATTTAGATGAACAGTTTGGAAAGTTTCTAACTCACTTCAAGAAACTGACGATCAATATTCCTTTTTCCGATGCCTTAAAACAAATGCCAATATACGCAAGTTCATGAAGGATATCATCACCAACAAAAGATCGTTGCAGGAAGTGGAAACTGTACACCTTACACAGGAAGTGTCAGCAGTACTTCTCAAGAGTCTCCCTCCAAAACTTGGAGACCCAGGTTTGCCAATTATTCCATGTTCAATTGATAATGTTGATTGTGGTAGTGGGTTATGTGATCTAGGAGCTAGTATCAATTTAATGCCACTCTCAACTTTCAACAAACTTAAGATTGGTAAATGTATGCCTACTTCTATTCAATTACAATTAGCAGATAGATCTTTAGTATTCCCAAAAGGAATAATAGAAGATTTGATTGTTACTGTAGGAACTTTGTGTTCCCCGCTGACTTTATTGTAATTGATATGGAAGAAGACACTAGGGTACCTTAATCTTAGGACGACCTTTCATGAGAACTGCTAGAGCACTAATCGATGTTGAAAAAGGAAAAATCATTTTAAGGTTGCATAACGAAACTTTAGAATACGACATGTCCAAGGTTATTAAGAAACCCGCTAAATTAGAAGACACTTTTTCCATAGACATTGTCAACTCTATTGTGCAGGATAATTTATCTGCTATTATTCGTAATGACGCCCTTGAAAATGCTTTGTCTGAAATCTGTGATAACCGATTAGTGTACCCTGACACAATCAAAATGGTAGCAGCTCTGGATAGGATAAAATCGTATACAAAACTGCGCTACCCACCACCAGAACCATTAGAGCTATCTACTCAGAAGTTACCACCATCCATTGAACAACCCCCTCTCGTAGAACTGAAACAATTGCCATCACATCTGAAGTATGTTTACCTTTCTGATTTTTGTACTTTGCCTGTTATTATTCTTCATCCCTAACAAGTACACAGGAAGAACAGCTTGTGAAGATCCTACAGAGCCACAAGAAGGCAATAGGCTGGTCCATTTCGGACATCAAAGGTATCAATCCCCATTTCTGCACACATCACATATACATGGAAGATACCTACAAGCCTTTAGTCCAACCACAGAGAAGGCTGAATCCCAACATGAAAGACGTAGTAAAGAAAGAGGTGCTCAAACTTCTCGACGCCGGGATAATCTACTCCATCTCCGACAGCAAATGGGTGAGCCCCGTTCAAGTGGTCCCGAAAAAAGGAGGTCTCTCACTGTGGTCCCAACGACAAGGGTGATCTAATTCCTCAGAGAACCACGACGGGATGGAGAGTCTGCATCGATTACAGGAAACTGAACAGTGCAACGCGGAAGGACCACTTCCTCTACCGTTCATGATCAGATGCTGGAAAGATTGGCATGACAAGATGATTCTTAAACGGGAGTTCCATAAGGAGATTTGGTTCTGTTGTACAACTCCGGTTGAAGTTGTTTCCTGGTAAACTCAAATCCTATTGGGCTGGACCATTTACTGTCTCCAAGGTCACCCCATATGGATCCGTTGAGTTGGTGGATTCTAAAAAACAAACTTTCATGGTCAATGGATCTAGACTAAAGCATTACCAGGGTGGTAATCTCGAGACAGTTGATGCTCGTACAATAAACCTACATGATACTCAGATTTGAGTACGCTTCAAAGCGTCTAGCCAAAGACGTTAAAGAAGGGCAGCTTTCCGGGAGGCAACCCGGACGAACTTATCTTTTATATGCTTTTATGTTGTTTACATTTTCAGGTTCTCTTTAAATTTTATTTTTGCTAACTTTTAACCCCGTTTATAGTATGGTTGCTTCTAGTGTCTTATGCAGGTGCAATTTCATGTCTACACCGCAACCAAGCTACGCTACTTGAGGTTGAAGCTCAAGTGTGGGGGAAGTCCAATACACGCTAGCAAAAAATAAAATCAGGGGAGTACTAGTTTCTTTAATTATGCTTTTATTTAAATAAAATCTGCAGAGGAGAGTCTATGTGCTTAAATGATTATTCGTGAGCTTCGTGTTCTCTCTATTTTATCTAATTACCGAAAAGGCCTTCTGCAACTTTCCCTGTTATTCTGGTGAACAATGAGGACATTGTTCAATTTAAGTGTGGGGGAGTGTGCCCTTTTCGGTGACATTTTATGCTAAAATGCTTAATCTCTCTGCTTATCTTGCGTTTGTTCAAATTCAATATCGCGGACCCTTTTTTATGTGGGTTGTTCTCTTTAGGAATAAATATTGTTATGAATTGTGGATAAATGGTACAAAAATTTTAAAATTTTGATTACTTTCGAGGAGCATTTTTATGCGGTGTGTGACCAATGATCTGAAATGTTGGATTTTATTGCTCAGGGGTTCCTTCTGTCTTTTCTTAGGGATTGCTAAGGGGTTCTTCTCTGTCAAAAAAGAAAAATATATAATAAATAAGGGACTTGCGAGACACCATTGGTAACCAACAAGAGAGTTGAGTGTTCTTAAATACAAAGGCTTGATGCCTACATATTATCTTCTCATCTCTTATGCAAAAGTGAAACAAATGCATAAATCTATTTTTCCTTTTGTTTTCTCCTCAATGCCCATTCTTGAGAGAGAGTTGGCCATGGTAAAAGTTCTCAAAGTCACCTTAAATCAAGAAGCATTGAAGTACTCCGGATCATACCCCGAAACTCTAATTTTTATTTTTGCCTTGAGTACACCTATGCCACCAGTAGGTGATGGATCACACTCCTCTTAAAAGTTTAAGATCATTACTATTGACTTCTTTATCCTACCCTTCATAATAGTATTTATTAATATTGAGCATTCCCTACTTATATGGGTACATGGTTTTGCTTGAGGACAAGCAAAAGGTAAGTGTGGGGGTGTGATAAGTATCCAAATGAGCATGTTTTATAGGTGTATTTCATATATATTATTAGCACTTTTCTTGCTCATTTCTCCACTTATCTTAGCTTTTCTCTAGTTTATGTTTTTTATTGGTTGTCTTACAGTTTTATCAGTTAAACATGAGAAAAAGCCAAGCTAGAAGCGAAGAACAATGAAGAAACGAACGCATAGCCGCGGACGGCTCAGAAAACGGAGTCAGAACGAAGATTTTAGAGGGTTTTGAAGTCATATCCTAGCTTGGTTAAAAACCTTCAAAGCTAGGACAACATATGAAGAAACTATCGCTGATTTCAACACATGGTCCGGGACTTGTTCCAAGACTTAAGTCCCGGACCACAACAATTGAGAAACCAACGGCTGAAACAAATATATATGGTCCGGGACTTTATCACCATCCTAAGTCCGGACCAACAAGTGAAATGAAACTCTCGGGCGTTAGTTAGAAGAGACATGGTCGGGACCTAACCCCAGTCCCAAGACCCGGACCAACAAATGAAGGCTACCGCCAGGCGGACAACACAGAGGCTACCGCCTTTAAAGGAGCGGACAACACAGAGGCTACCGCCTCTTAACAGGCGGACAACACAGAGGCTACCGCCTCGCGGACAACACATGAGGCTACCGCCTCGGACAAGACAAACAGGCGCAAAAATCAGTCGCGCAGTCTTCTTCTTCGCGACGCGTTCTGCAAATTGATTCCATTATCCATCTACTCCGCCGCACCGCCTACCTTAAATCACTCCACTCGTCGGCTCTGTCCCCTGCATTAAATGAAGTACTCAGTCTTCAATCAATGCTCAATCAATTCTTACGTACGGATCTGCTCCTCCAATCCTTATTATAAACCCAACACCATTACTGCAAAATAGACCACGTATGACCAGAGGCTGAAGAAATCACAACAGCTCCACACTCCATTCTCTTCCATTTAATTCCTCCCGTAACACCACAATTCTCCATCTTTATTTATTTTACCATTCCACCACATTCACGTACGTACTCAAACAGAAGCAGTATTTACAAAAGAGAAAAGAGGCAGGCGAGTGCAGACCGTTATTCGCAGGCAGTTCCTGAATAATGACTATTTCAATCTCTACTCTGTTTTTATTTCTGTCAATGTCTGAGTAATCTCATAATTATGCTTTGGATGGGTTTAACCCAAAATAACTCAGCGTATCTATAATACCGAGTTTGCTTATAAATATTTGTTTTGTCTCTCTCTTATTAAATGTTTAAGAACTGATCATTTTTACTCATTTACGTTTCTCTAATTTCAATGATTTTGTAAAATTAGAGAATAGACCACAAAAGAGAGACAAACGTTAGATATATTCCTTGATTAGCAGAGATAAAATTCATCGCTGTTATAAAAAGAATTCTCACTTAAAGCTAATTAATGATTTTAGACTTTTTGATTGTAAAAGTCTACTGAATTAATTAAGAGTTTGTCCTTATCTATGATTAGGATGGCCACAAGATAAAATTTCTAACAGACAAATAAGAGCAAACTAGGATTATATTTATTACCTGAGTATTTTGGGCGATTTCACCTTCCTTAGCACATTTTCCATCCACTTAATTCACAACTGTTTTTACTGTTTTTATTATTCTGTATTAATTCAACATCATAATCAAGCTTGCCTCCGGCTAAACCCCATTTTACAGTTTTTATTAACTACCTAAGCTAGGATAATTGAGCAATCTCCTTGTGGATACGACACTTGTTTTTACTACTACGAATAGGTACACTTGCCTATTAGTTTGTTATAAATCTATATTTATTATAGTGTAGTTTTATCCCAACAATTACCGTATACAAAACAAGTCATAAGCCCTATTACTATGTAGTCCATCATGTATCATCAACTTGTAGATTAATAAGCACCAATCAAGATGAGGTAGGAGGTATGTTCTGTATGTACTTTCTTCATGTTTAATAGTGAGATTGAATGTAAAGTTTATCTTTCATAATAAAATAGGATACTTACATCCACTTGATGGATTCGGTTGAGTAAGTGTAATTAGTGAAGGACATATTTTATAAAAGGTGGATTAATACTCTTCAACTATTCATCAACAGTAAATTAGGAGCAAATCAGCACAAAAAAGAATAGAATTAACAAATCATCAAGTGCAGGTAAAAATCAAAAGATAGAAAATTTCACAAGAATTTCGGCATGGTCTCCCCTGTTTTTCTTTGTTTTCCCGGTTCTAAGAACCTCCACAACTTCTCTCAATAGGATACCATTCAACTCATCAAGCGCATCACTAGCAATTGCACCAAATAATCTAGTAGCTTAGGCAATTAAGGATCAAAATTGGGCGCACGAGCTTCCGGTATCTTCCATAATGCAACATTAAATGTACCTTATTCAGCAGCCCGGTGAGAATATATGCCACAGAGAAGATGCAGCAGCCCGGTGATTATTATCACTGTAGAGGAGGGGTCAAAATAGAGAATGAGATTGCAGAGCTTGTGTGTATTCTTAACTGAAGCTGAAAAGGACTGAAAAAATTACCTATGGTTGTTACGAACACATATCTGATCGCTCACATACTTGACTGGTTAATCGTCCCTGAATGCTGCATTACCGTATACAAAACAAGTCATAAGCCCTATTACTATGTAGTCCATCATGTATCATCAACTTGTAGATTAATAAGCACCAATCAAGATGAGGTAGGAGGTATGTTCTGTATGTACTTTCTTCATGTTTGATAGTGAGATTGAATGTAAAGTTTATCTTTCATAATAAAATAGGATACTTACATCCACTTGATGGATTCGGTTGAGTAAGTGTAATTAGTGAAGGACATATTTTATAAAAGGTGGATTAATACTCTTCAACTATTCATCAACAGTAAATTAGGAGCAAATCAGCAACAAAAAAGAATAGAATTAACAATCATCAAGTGCAGGTAAAAATCAAAAGATAGAAAATTTCACAAGAAAATTTCGGCATGGTCTCCCCTTTTTTCTTTGTTTTCCCGGTTCTAAGAACCTCCACAACTTCTCTCAATAGGATACCATTCAACTCATCAAGCGCATCACTAGCAATTGCAACCAAATAATCTAGTAGCTTAGGCAATTAAGGATCAAAATTGGGCGCACGAGCTTCCGGTATCTTCCATAATGCAACATTAAATGTACCTTATTCAGCAGCCCGGTGAGAATATATGCCACAGAGAAATGCAGCAGCCCGGTGATTATTATCACTGTAGAGTAAGTGTAATGTGAAGGACATATTTTATAAAACGTGGATTAATACTCTTCAATTATTCATAAAACCATAAAACTACAATAATATGATCACCCGACAACCCATTTATTGTTCCCCTAAACATCAATATATTACCCATTAACAACTCGGTTAATAAGCTGTTGAACTATACCTCCTATCTTCCCGTTTAAACATTTTAACAAACATTTTAACAACCATGTCAATATGATCATTCAGATTCTGTTTACATTAATACAAAGCAAAATTACCTAGAATGTCCACATATACCATAAAACTTTCTTTAATTACTTAAATGTTCTAATTGCTGAATATAAACGTAAGCACTTAATTCTCTACACTAAAACTTTCGGTGAACTAATACCAAGACTAAATTAATCACCTTGTTTTCTGTTTTGTCAGAAGTTAGTCTCTATTATAGGATTAATATTCCAATAAAATAGTGACAAATTGTGTAATCATTCTTTAATTGCATTCTGTTACTTAGTTACAGGTAGTTGTAAATCTGTTACACGACAACAAACTGTACATGTCATTCCTATAACTACTGATTTTACAGTAGGAATAATACAGATGGAAATTCTCAGTCTCATTCTTCCTTCCTATCTCTCTGTTACACTGGAACTACTCACGGTTCAGTGAGGGACAATTTATTGTCTTCCTATCTCTCTGTTACACTGGAACGACTCACGGTTCAGTGAGGGACAATTTTATTTGAAGACAGACGCATAAAAGGACAAATTTTAGTCCTGATCGGTTCAGTGAGCAACAATGGCGGTTCAGTGAGCAACAATGGCAGAGAAAGAGAGGGGCGACGAGTATATTACCGGTTCAGTGAGCAACAATGGCGGAACAGCGAGCAGAGAAAGAGAGGGGGCGACGCGCGGTGGTGGCGCAGCGGCTAGAGTGGAGACAAACACAGCAGCGACTGGATGAGGAGTAGGCAGCAACGGTGGTGAAATTAATTAGGGCACCAGCAAGGCAGCAACAATGGTGGAAGACGAGCACAGAGGTGAAGGTTCGACTGAGAGAGAGCTACGGTGCGGGGGTTCGACTGAGGAAATTAATTAGGGTGGAATTAATTTAGGCGTTTTAAAAGACGGTTTCTTGAAAACCGTCGTTTAATATATTTTAAAAGACGGTTATGCACAACCGTCGTTTAAGATCTATTACCGCCGAACACTTCACACCTTTAAACGACGGTCGACCACAAACGTCGTTTATTATGGGTTTTAAAAGACGGTTTATACAAACCGTCGTTTAAGATCTATTACCGCCGATTGTTTCACAGCTTTTAAACGACGGTCGACCCCCAAACCGTCGTTTATTATGGGTTTTAAAAGACGGTTTATACTAGCCATCTTTAAACTTAACCGCGCGCGCGGCAAAAATTAACATTTAAGACGGTTTTGTGTAGAACCGTCTCTTATAAGCCGTCATTTTTGATATTTTTTCTACCAGTGACTCTAGTTTATTTTCTTTCACCAATTTAAGCCTTAAGAATCCTAGTACCTCCTAGGTCACCAAACCTCATTTATACACCTTAACTCCTTGTTTTCTCACCAAATTTTGACATGGCTTCTTTAGTATATTTCTACATCCAAACACTTGGTTTTTTACTATTTAACAACCTTGAAACCCCAAATTCTTACCACCATTCTTAACACTCAAATTACACCAAAACTACACTACATCACATATAGTGCAAAACTTAAATTGCTTGGCACTTAGGCCCTTAAATGACATAAAGCTTAACCACTTAATTTCATCCACATATATTAGCCTTTGACCTGTAAATACACACAACAAGGCTCCCACTGAAATATAACTGCTCTTGTAATTCACCTTGTAATTGTCTAACAATCTCATTTCCCATTAGCTCTTTAATCACAAGTTCTCAAATATAATCATTGTTTCTCCTAGGTTTATAGTCCCTTCCTAATGTGGTTTCTAAGATAAACTTATCATGTATTTAAATCCCATTCCCTTAAACAATAAAAAACCTTAAGGTAAGACATTTACCTTGTTCTTTTACAAGCTCCACACACTTTTCTCCTTAGGTTTCCTTGTTTGACTTTCGGCCACCAATTAAATTCCTTACCAATGTTATAATCAATATACAATGACTCTCATGAATGCCAAATAATACACTAACCTTAAGGAATCATACCTAGGTTAAAAATGTGTTTTAGGTTATAAAAATGATAAATTACCTTTGAAGTCTTAACTTAAGCTTAAATATGAATCAAGAAGGACATCCTCTAGTCCTTG
The DNA here is from genome assembly GCA_023374045.1 of Limonium bicolor. Taxonomy (NCBI): domain Eukaryota; kingdom Viridiplantae; phylum Streptophyta; class Magnoliopsida; order Caryophyllales; family Plumbaginaceae; genus Limonium; species Limonium bicolor. The sequence continues at coordinate 42,093,104 of CM041776.1, read as the reverse complement.
GAGAATGGAAACAAGATAGAACAAGGGGTAAAACATGTTCCCATGAGAAGGTAATTTTCGGTCAAGAAGGAAAAATGGTGGAAATGTGGGTTTCTTGCATTTTCCTTACCTTAAGAGAATGGAGAAGCTAATGAAGTCTTCAAGCTTGTTTTTCCTCCTTTAATGGTGGTTTGCCTTGGCACCAAAATGGAGCTTTGGATATTTGGAAAGATAGAAAGCAAGAGCTTGAGCTAACTAAAAGAACTATGTGCTTGGTTTTGATTTTGGAGCTAAAATGAGCAAGTTATAGGCAAAGCAAGATGAAGCAAGCATGGGGCTGGTTCTCACGGTTTTAGAGGATGAAGAAGGTGAAGAAAAACGTGGAAGAAGAGAATGAATGAAGAAGAGGAGAGAAGGTAGGCTTAAAAGGTAAGATTTTCTTTTAAAAAACAAATACTACTATTACAAGTTTTCCTCTTCTTTTCCTTAATATGCTAGCTCATGTGGTGAGTCACCACTACAAAAACCGGCCCCTTCTTAATTTAAGATATTTGTGGTCTTGGTTGACCAACTAATTGAGTTATGTTGACTTAATGCTAAAGTAGTCTTATTTGGGCACTTTCCACAAATTAGTGCACATATTTGTGAACTTTTGATTTCCCATTGATTTAGACTTCTTAATGTGATACTAAGTAGTACACAAGTTTATTAAGGAGTAATCATGGGCATTTAGCCACATAAAACCCCTTTCTAAGACAATTTTTCAAAAATGTGCTTTAAGCACAATTTGTGTTTTAACTTGTTTTTGAGCTTGTTTTTCTTTGGCAATTGATTTAACATGACCATTAGGATGTTACTAAGGTCTAAGAATGATATTTGGGTGCTAACCCAAGTTACTCCAAGCTTAGAGCACATTTTTGCTTAAATTGCTCTTATGGTGTTTCCTTGTGTTCTTTGGTTTTAAATTGTTTCCTAATGTTTCTAAGGAATTATTTAGCCTTCTTATATCTTAGTTTATCATTTAAACGCCATATCTAGGTTTGGGGTATTTCAATTAGAGTGAAAGATAATGCATTTTAAACTTTAGAAATGGCATTAGGAAAGGAAACCATGAATGGTAGAAGTGGGAATCAAAATCTGTAGCAAAGCAAGACTAAGGAGGAATTAATGCTAGTGCTGAAATGAAAGTTAGAAAAGAAATGTATGAATTAGTGTGGAAAAGAGTAACGTTTAGTGATGGATTTAGGGAAGTTTAGAAGGTTAATTAAGTGTTTAAAATGTGGGATTAAGTGTAGGAACAATGGGGAATTGATAGACCACAGGTTGGTCCGGGACTTAGGACCCGGACAAGGTCCCGGACCAACCCAAAATCTTGAAATTTATTTTAAAAGTGGCTTTTAAGATAAGGTAATGTATGGTAATGATGGTATAAGATAATTAGTACTTGATTAATGATGTTTAATGGACCTTAAAGGTATAAACAAGCTTGAATAGTAAGAAAGAGTAAGTAACTTAGGTGGAAGTGTATGAATTGTAAGAACAAAGTAGTTGTGAACCGGGGAACGTTAGAAATGTAGTAAGTAAGGTTAATTATAGATAATTAACCGCCTGACTCTGTGTATGTGATAGGATTCGAATAGTTGAACACCGAAGGGGAGTCGGTGAGTCCAAGGTCAACGGTGAACGGTATGAACTTCTCATGCCTTGTATGCTACCTTGGCTACTCTGATTTGTGCGTTTGTGTGCTATGTGATCACCTAAATAAGATTAAAACAACAAATTGGACTTATTGCACTTTCTTGTGCTTATATTATATTGTTCCTTGTTGGATGCTTATTTTAACTCTCAGTTTGAATAATTCATGAAATGAATGCATGAGAATGAAGTGTGTGTGCCTTGATGTGTATTGTATTGACCAAGTGATGTAGAATAGGACTTCTAACTGATTCCTAACTAGCTAACATTTCTAACATTAAGAAATTGGTAAATTGGAACGAGTAGAAGTCTGATATAGCTTTGACCACGCGTGAGGAGGAGGAGACATAAGAGGTTGGATCCAAATCCTGGCCTTAATTTTCCATGGTCCAAACCCTTAAATGGGTAGCAACCTGGATTAGTGAGCCACCCTAAAGCCCGGTGGTGGGACGGCGTAGTCCCTGCCCGGAGGTCACACTGACTTAACATGAGTAGAAGTAAGAAAGTAAGTAAGTAAGCATTGTATGAGTAAGATTGTGTAAGTCGTATGACACCGAGAAAAAGAGTAAAAGAAACATCCGATTAACCCGGATGGATAACTGGCTAACAAAGAATGAAGTAAGAATTGCGAAGTGTATTGCTATGTTGTTGGCTTGTGTATTGCCTTCCGGTTGTATATATTGTATCCTTATATGTATGTGACTTGTACGAATGTATTAATGTATGTAATAGCAGGTATGCATGTATAAAACGAACTCCATGTATTCGACCAATTAGTCGGCATACCCTCGTTAGCACGCGGGTATGCGAAGTTTATGCGTAGCTTTTGTTGAGCCCCTTGGGGCACCGTTTTTAATTTTACAGGTGCTCGTGAAGGATGACGGTCGTGATGAGACCAACATTGATTTCTTTTTGAGTAGTTAGTAGACTGTGAAGTGTACCAAGTTGTACACGACTGAATGCCTTTTTGAATAGCCGGTGTACCATGGGGTACACCCTTTTGGATATTGTAGGAATTGTGAACTTGGTAGGAATGAGTAGGTTGGTAAACTCATGATTTTTTTAAACGTGTAAGAAGGGAAGTTGATTATGCTTTTGGATACTCGGTAATCAAAGGCTGTAAGTAAATGATATTGTAACACCCCAACCGTTAATCCCATGCTTACCATCTAATCGTCCTGTTAATCCTACGAGTTCGCAGCGGAAATATTACTACTTACTACGGCGGGTGGTACAACGCCGCTAACCGCCCATACGGCTAGCTAGGCTTACCTTACTTACAGTCACGGTCTGATGAACATAATATACCAAGCTACTAAATTACTTACCAAAATATCATATGCCAAATACTTACATCCTCGATCACCGAGTATTTAAGTGTATTCAATTACATCCTTTCTAAGTTCCAAAAGAGTGAGTTTCTACCAGCTACTCATCTATATCAATTCCCATTCTATCAAAATCCAAAAAGGTGTACCCCATGGTACACCGGCTAATCAAAAAGGCTCTAGCCGTGTACTACTTAGTACACTATTCATACATCATTGTTTACAATCCAAAAAGAAGGTAAAGAAATAAAACTAAGTCTTCACATCTTCATCCTTCGCGAGTACCTGCGTGTAGTAAAAATGGTGCCCCAAGGGGCTCAGCAAACGCTGCGTATAAACTCCGCATATACCGCGTGCTAGCTAGGGCACGCCGACTATTTGACGTCCACTAAACATGCGATTCATTAATTTCATACATACATGCTTTACATACATCATACAATCATGCTCATACATATACATTACACATTCCAAAGCAACAATACAATAACACGCATCTTACTTACCTTCACAAGGTTAGCCAAATTATGCATCCGGGTTAATCGGAATGCTTTACTCTTTTACTCATTACTTACTTTTCTTACTTACACTTACTTACTTCCATTTACTTTACTTACTCATTCTTACTTACTTACTCATACTCAAGTTAAGTCATCGGGACCTCCGGCCCTGGGGACTACGCCGTCCCACCTCTGGATTTACTTGACTCACCAATCCGGGATGCTACCCAATAAGGGATTTGGGCCGCGGACCAGTCAAGAGTCAGGAATTGGAGCCAACCTCTCGTGACTCCGCATCCTCACGCGTGGCCGAAACTATATCGGACTTCTACTCATTCCAATTTAATTACCAATTTAAGTTAGGATGGTTAGCTTGTTAGGAATAAGTTAGAAGTCCATTCATACAAGTAATCGATCACGATGCAAATACAACATACATGCACACATTCACTATCATCCATACATTTCATGAATTATACAGACTGAGATTAAAGAATATATTCACAACATACAGCACTACATATTCACAAGTATGCATAGTAACTCCGATTCGTGCATTTATCTTATTTGGTGATCAATTAGCACACAACACACAAATCAGAGTAACCAAGATAGCATACGGGGCATGAGGAATCCACACCGTTCACCGTCGTACATGTTTCCAAACATCCTTCCGGTGTCACAAATCAAATCCTATGATATACATACAATTGGATGATTAATCTAACTATCATCAACTTAACTCCTACTACTATGTCCTTATACTTCTTACACTTACACTTTACTACTTATTTTTCATTACTTAAGTTTTACTTCCTTACTTAATGTTGGCATACTTAATACATATACATATAATTATTATTTAATTAAAATAATTTTTTTTGACGGGACCGGACTTGCGACCGACCTTGCAAGTCCGGTCCATTCCAGTAGCTACCATTACCGAATTTTTTCTGGCCCGACCGAACTTGCAAGTCCGGTCGCAAGTTCGGTCCATTCCAGTAGCTTGCATTACGGGAATTTTTTCTGGCCGACCGAACTTGCAAGTCCGGTCGCAAGTTCGGTCCATTCCAGAAGGTTTCATCGGGGAATTTTTCTGGCTGGACCGAACTTGCAAGTCCGGTCGCAAGTCCGGTCGATTCCAGTAGGTTACAGACGGGAGAATTTTTCTGGTCCGACCGAACTTGCAAGTCCGGTCACAAGTTCGGTCCATTCCAGAAGCTTTCCCGTCTTTAAAAATCTGGGCTCGACCGAACTTGCAAGTCCGGTCGCAAGTTCGGTCCGCCCCAGTATTTGCATTTTAATTTCTGTTTTCAGTCCCTCTTCTTACCCATTACTTCCCCATTGTTCCTACACTTAATCCCACATGTTTTAACACTAATCAAACCTCCTAATACACCTTAGTTCATTCATTAACTCTCTACACAATTCTATACTAATCCACTCACATAATTTTCCAAGTTTCATACAACACTCACACTAGTTTCTTCTCTAGTTGCATTTTGCTACAGATTCTCTTCTAACTCTCCCCAACTATAACTCCCTCTTCTAATGTCATTTTTTAACACTCTAATGCATTACACACCTCTCACAACTTACCCACCAAACTAACTCAATTAAAATCTGTTACAACATATAATTTCACCTAGTTTCTAGTTTTCTAAGTGTTCTAATTCTAGATAAATTTTGACATAATCTCCCCTATATTTCTACATTCTCACCACATTGTTTCACACTCATATATGCTCATCTCACCTGTTTATACACATACCAATACATAAGCTCCCATACACATTTACTAACACTAAAACACTCTTAAATTCCTGCACTCAACATTCATTCCCAAACTAGTTTGTAACAGTTTTTAACATTGTTTCCAAGGTTTAAAACTTTCATTCTCTTATATATTACTCTACTACTCAATACCATTTTCATTACTAAATTTCAAACTTCTAAAATCTGTTACACATACATACACAAGACTACACAAAAGAGCATTCTTACCTTGTTTCTCCTCTGGATTTTCTTTCTTCTTTCTTCTTCCTTCCTCTCTTTCTCACCGGTTTAGCAAACACAAATCTCTACTCTACAACCCATACATTTACATATTTCAATATACTTAAAACTATCCTAAACATTATTTGAGTTCTAATACACATTCTAGGGTTTAGAAGTTCATTACCTTACAAAGGGTAAATGAAGCTTGGAGTGGCTCAAGAACAAGGTTTCCAACTCCTTCAACAAGCCAAAATCGGCTAGGATACAAGGAACAACAAGGGCTTAGTTTCTAAATTTCGTTTTGCCCTTAAAGGCTAGAAAAAGATGGAGTTTCAAGAAGATTTTTACCTTAAAAGAACAAGGAGAAGGAGGGCCTTCTAATGGTGGTCTTGAAGCTCCAAATGCTCCATACCCATGGAGATGAGAGTTGTTGTTTACGAATTTTGAAGGATGGAAATGTAGCTCTTGATGAGGGGATTCCAATGGTATACTTTTTATAATTTTTGGAAGAGATTAAAGGAGTACAAGATGAGAGAAGAGAGGTTTGTGTGGTTGCTTCAAATCTCCATGAAATCGCATGGAAGAAGAAAGGAAGAAAAAGAGAGAGTGAGGGTGAGTGGGTTACGTGAGTGAGAGAGAAGAGAATAGAAGTAGGAGAGAGAGTGTGAGGGTGAGGTAGTGTTTACTTTGCATTTTTATTCTTTTGTCCTTATGCAATAAGAGGGAAATTAAGGGGGTGAGTGGGGCGATGAAATCGGACACCCACACACCCATATGGGTTTGTAAAAATTCTTTTTACATTATTGGACACATAAGTTTGTGTTATTTTATTTCTACCCCACAACTTCCCGTTTTTGACAGTCTTTTACTAATCTCTCGTTTTCTTGATTTTATTGGTCCTAAAGCTTCACTAATATTTATTAATGATTATTTAGTTGACCAAAATTGTTACGAGTCTATTTGACCCGCTTAAAGACACGTTTTCCCGGTTACCTCGAAAAACGCGCTTTAAGGTTCGTTAGTGATTTTAATCCATTTTAAGGATCCGTTTTCTTCGGGATTTGTTCCCTTATGATTTTTATACTTATTAAGCTCTAAATTATTTATTAGCCTAATCAATCACTATTTTAATTACGGGGTATTTCAATCTACCCCCCTTAAGAAACTTTGCCCTCAAAGTTGCTCAAGGTTAATAGTTTATTAGTTCTACTCATTAGGCAACCAATTGCCATAATGCATCTTACTACCACCTATGAGGTGTTTACTCATTCCACATTACAAACATACACACTTCAAGCATCATACACAATTCACATACACAATTCAACATTTCCATTCATACCATTCCACAATGCACCATTACAATCCACATTACACATTACACAAACACATCTATCATACGTTGTACAAATACATTCACACACTACACATTACACATACATACACATACCAGATTCACTACACTACATGTGCCATACAAAACCTATTACAATACTTACACACTAAGCAATGCTTACCCGAAGCAATGCAAAAGCAAAAGGGCTCTACCCCCCTTAAAAGGGGTACGACCCGTACCCGTATTGCTAAATACTAGACTATCTAGTCTATGAACAGCTGTGGGTACTTAGCCTTCATGGCGTCTTCCAACTCCCATGTCGCTTCTTCGACATCATGGTTGACCATAGGACCTTCACCATTCGTATAGACTTATGGCGAGTGTCTCTGGTCTTCCTATCCAGGATTCTCACTGGGGTTTCAACATATCTCATGGTCGTTTGATGGATAGTCTCTCGGGCTCTAGCACATGAGAAGGATCAGCAATGTACTTCTTGAGTTGTGACACATGAAATACATCATGGACACGCCCCAAGTCCTCAGGTAATGCTAACCTGTAGGCTACGGATCCAACTCTTTCGGTAATAGTGTACGGCCCTACAAACTTTGGGCTTAGCTTGCCCTTCTGACCAAAACGGAAGACACCCTTCATAGGTGAAACTCGCAAGAACACTTGGTCACCCACGGCGAACTCAAGGTCGCGTCGTCTCACATCCGCATAGGATTTCTGTCTATCTTGGGCTGCCTTCATATTAGCTCGAATTTGCTGCACTTCAGCTTGCACTTGCTCAAGATACTCCGGTCCTATTATGACCGCTTCACTTGACTCATCCCAACACAAGGGTGTACGGCAAGGTCTACCGTATAGAGCTTGGAAAGGCGACATCTTAATCGAGGCGTGATAACTATTATTATACGAGAACTCGATAAGATGAAGCTTATCTAACCAACTCCCCTGAAAGTCTAAGGCACATGCCCGAAGCATGTCCTCCAGTGTCTGGATGGTCCTCTGTCTGACCGTCGGTCTGAGGATGGAAGGCGGTACTCAACTTCAATTCTGTACCCAACGCTTCCCTTGTAGCTCTCCAGTATCTCGAAAGAAATCTGGTGTCGCGGTCAGATACTATGGTTTTCGGGACTCCGTGATGTCTGATAATCTCCTTATCGAAAAGCTCAGCTAGCTTACTACCTTCCAGGTGTCCTTCATCGGTATGAATCTGGCAACCTTGGTAAGGCGATCGACTACAACCCAGATCATGTTGAGTCCTCCCCTGGCAGGTGGGAGTCCTACAACAAAATCCATGGAGATATCATGAAATTTCCACTCCGGAACTGGCATAGATTGTACCATTCCGCCCGGTCTACGATGTTCAAATTTCACCTTTTGGCATGTTAAGCATCTCAATAAAAATTCTGTCACATCTGATTTCATTCCAGACCACCAGAAGTACCTCTTCATGTCTTTGTACATCTTGGAGGCTCCCGGATGGACTGACAATGTGGAACTGTGTGACTCTCGCAGGATGCGATCCCTTAGCTCAGCATTGCTTCGGGGGACGCATAGCCTGCCATTCAACCGAATCAAACCATCTTCATGTAGCTTGAAGTCATACTTCTTCTTCTCAAATGTACCATTCTCGATCTTGTGTCTGATTTCGGTTAGGTAAGGGTCGCTCAACTGAGCGTCTCGCACCTCGTCAACCAAGCTAGAAGAAGCAAGTAGCGAATGGAGCGAGTGTGCTCGACGGCTCAGGGCGTCGGCTACGATGTTTGCCTTCCCTTCCTTATACTGCAAGTTGATGTCATAATCTGAAAGAAATTCCATCCATCTTCTCTGTCTCAAGTTCAATTCTTTCTGAGTGAATACATACTGTAAGCTCTTGTGGTCGGAGTAGATGGGTGATGCTTACCCCATAGAGATAGTGTCGCCATATCTTCAAGGCGAAGACAATGGCTCCTAAAAATCGTGAGTCGGGTAATTCTCCTCATGCTTTTTCAGCTGGCGGGAGGCATAAGCAACAACCTTGCCATGCTGCATGAGTACGCATCCCATTCCTTTGCCTGATGCATCACAGTATACCTCAAATCCCTCTGTGCCCTCTGGAAGTTAAGGACGGGCGCTGAGGTCAATGAGTCTTTAAGGCTCTGAAATGATAGCTCGCACTCGTGTGTCCATACAAACGGTGCATCTTTCTTCATCAGTGTAGTCATGGGCTTAGCGACTTTCGAGAAGTCCTTTACAAATCTCCGGTAGTAACCGGCTAGACCAAGAAAGCTCCTAATGTCGGTAACAGTCTTGGGTCTAGGCCATGATCGTACAGCTTCTATCTTAGAAGGGTCAACCGAGATACCTGCGCTCGAGATGACATGTCCAAGGAATGATACCTGATCAAGCCAAAACTCGCATTTGGAGAACTTCGCATACAGCTGGTTCTCGCGCAGTGTCTCAAGCACTTTCCTCAAGTGATTTCATGTTCCTCTGCTGATTTGGAATATACAAGTATGTCGTCGATGAAGACAACCACTGAAGTGTCCAACTGCTCACTGAATAATCGATTCATGAGGTCCATGAATTTAGCTGGTGCATTTGACAAACCGAATGGCATCACTGTGAATTCGTAGTGGCCATATCTGGTACGGAATGCCGTTTTCTCGATGTCTTGCTCTTGATTGCAATCTGATGATACCCTGAACGGAGGTCGATCTTGGAGAAGACTGAGGCTCCTTTCAACTGGTCGAATAGGTCGTCGATACGTGGTAGTGGGTATTTATTTTGACTGTGACCGCATTCATCGCGGTAGTCAATGCAAAGTCGGAGACTACCGTCCTTCTTCTTCACGAAGAGAACCGGTGCTCCCCAGGGTGATACGCTCGGGCGTATAAACCCTTTGTCAAGAAGGTCTCGCACTGTTCTTTCAGTTCAGTCATTTCAGCAGGTGCCATGCGGTACGGTGCCCTAGCAATGGGACCGGTACCTGGCAAAAGGTCAATTTCAAATTCCACTGCTCTCGGTGGTGGCATGCCGGGTAGCTCCTTAGGGAATACATCAGGGAATTCAGATACAATCGGTACATGTCACTGAACTCTGGATCTCTCTCCAGGTCTTGTACATAACACAGGTACACTTCTTGGCCCTTTCTGAGCTCCCGGTACATAGCCATAGCAGATATGAGTGTGGTCGAAGGCTCTCTCGGTCTCTGGCGGTAAGATACAGTAACCCCAGAAGGACTCTTGAGCAGCAAACGATGCTCGGCGCAGAGGATTCTACCCTTGTGCCGCTCCAACCAATTCATTCCAATGATTAAGTCGAATCCCAATCCATTGAATTCGATGAAGGAAATGGGAAACGCTTCGTTTTTTATTTCGATGGTGGCTGATTGGTAGTATTTAGTGCACTTTACTCGCTCCTTCGATGGGAGAGTAAACATGAAGTTCGGTAGCTCATCCGCATCTAGCTTTAACTCTTCACGAAAGATGGTGATACGAAGGTGTGAGAGGCGCCGGAGTCGAATAATACATTGGCATCAATGCCATTTACTGGGAAGGTTCCCGTTAAGATGGTGCCGCTTCTGCCGGCTTGTGCTTCGGTGAGGATGCTCAGGATACCTTCGGTACCGAGTCCACAACCTATTGGATTCACAATTGGATAAGTATTGATGGTGGACACAAGTGGAATTAAATCAACACTGCTCTTTATTGATAAACCAACCATCATACATATCGTGTCTCTAATACACGTTACTAATAGATTACATGATACTATGAATTTAACTTTCTAAAGGTAAGGTTCAGGCGTCTTGGTTTCATGTGTGTGGCATTGATTATTGCCGGCGGTGCCGTATTCAACTTGATCTTGTTGATCCGTGATACAGCATCCTAGAGTTTCCACCCATGATTAGGACATCTCCTGATCTCAATACCAATTTCGTGCGAGGTCCACACGCTTCTGCTCGCTATACAGGAATACGGCGTCATCACCAATGGACCAAGACACTACGGGCACTCCTTGTTCAAGAGATTCCGCTGTCTCGTCCTTGTCTTGGTGTAACCCAAGTCGTCCTTCTTTCTCATAGAAGTTGACGATACAGAGGTCCGCTTCAAGTGCGGGGATCGGTTCATGTTCGCATTGTTGTGCAAGTTCTACTGCTTGTGTGACGAGTGTCTGAAACTCTGGAGGGATTGTCGGTGGCGCGTCGCTCCATCTTGTGTCGTGTCTCCTGGTATGTCTTGGTATAAGGATTCCAGTCCTTCCCAAGCACATCATTTTTAGCTTCATCTTCGCTCCACCGGGGAATTCGGGGTGTTAAAATCCACCTTGACCCGTTCCTAGCTCGTTGCATCGTCGGATGATTGAGATTTGTGCTTCGGGTGTCAGGTATCCCCTTAATAAGATCATACCTGGTCGGATGACCTGACACTGTTCGTGTGGTGTAGTAGTGGTTGGTGATGTCGATCTCTTCTTGATTCGAGGTTACCGGTATCGGATAACAGATACTAAAGCTTCCTATGGTTATAAATTTCATCTACGGTGAGTACTAGTTTCAACTACTTCATTTCATGCTTAATACACACTTCAATTTATTTACTCATGCATTCACTCATACAGTTACTCCAATACTTAGACATGCTTCTCAAGGATTAAAGGTTTAGATAATTACCTGGGCCGGACTTAGAACCGGACCCGCACGGTCAATCACGTGAAGGACAGGCTGCCTCTGAGGTGCAACCCCGGAGGTCCCGGGATCCCTGTCCCTGTGGTGCCTGCTGGGCTGGTGCATCACCAGATGCAACCTCCTTGCCTTCCCTCTGCCTGTAGCTTTGGTAATTCCCCTTCGGCTTTGCATTCTCTGGGCACTTATTGAGTGTGTGTCCTGGTTTCTGACAGTTGTAGCATTGATTTCTCTCCCATACAGTCTTTGCCGGATGGTCCTGGATTGCACTTTCTGCAACATAGGCGCGGCCATCGGAGAAGGTTTTGGCGGGACCGGAGCTAGAACCTGAGGTTTAGAGGGTTAGCACATGTGTGCGTGGATATACTAGATACATTACTTGTACGATTACGATTTAGGGATAGAAGTTTACCTTTTGTGGGTGTGATCTCAGTGGCTTCGCTGCCACCGGTGCAGAATAACCAAGCTGAAGAAGCTCAACTGGTTTGCCCTGCTCAGCATGGGCACTGCTCTCACCTGGGGATTTCTTTTGGGATTGCTGAAAGAAATTCCCCTTCTTCTTTTTCCAACTCTTCCCCTGGTTCTGCTCCTCAGTACTGGTGTTTTATTGTTGGCTTTGCGCTTCAGCGCGGTCTCTTCATCCCTTAGTTGGCAAGTGATTTCAACGCGAGAAGCCGCGTGATAACACTCCTGAAATCTCAGGTATTAGCCGGGATTCTCATTTAGGAAGGATAAGGAAAAGATTCAAGGAATTTCAAGGAATTGAAATGATACTAAGGGTTAACTGATATTTACCTGAAGGGAGGTAAATCTCGTGTAGCCCATACCGTACCGAAGGCGATGGCTCAGACCGCCATAGAAGCGATCGACCAACACCTGGCCGGTGTATCCTAGATCAGGGAGGAGACGGAGGATAGAAGTGAAAGTGCGGTAGTACTCGTCGACAGACATCTTCTCTGTCATTTTCAAGGCGTCTAGCTCTAGCCTTTTCTTGGTCTTTACGTGCTCTGGGTAGTACTTGGAACGGAGGAGAGATGCGAAAGACTCCCAATCGAATGTGGGGTCACTGACGTGCTCATGCTTGATTAGCTTCCACCAATCCATAGCAGCATCCTTAGATAATAAGCAGCAACTCTGACTCGAACTCCAGCAGGAGCTTCGAGGGTTTCGAACGCCGTCTCCATCTCGGAGATATAGGCTTCGAGCTTAGCCGGATCACTCTCGCCCCTAAAGCAGGAGGGCGGAGTTCCGCTACAGCTTTTACCCAGTTCGCTTCTTTGGGTGGCGGGGGAGGGATTGGCCCGCTTGAGTTTGTTGGTTTTGCTGCGAGTTTGTTGCACAGCTTGGATTACTTGTGGTAGCATCTGTGCTACCGTGGCGGCGACGATCTCAGCTATCGTCTGCGCGCCGGGTCCATCATTGCCCCCTCCTCTAGGGGACCTGGACCTTCCTGACATCTGAATATTCAACAGTTTTGTTAGGCTCCGCAAGATATGACTCAAGGTCTTGGAATTTAAGCAAAGTATCGTTCCTAAGAACGTCAAGGGTATCCGTCGTTAACAACGGTAGTTCCTAGTTAGGTTTCTAAGTATCCTTCTTAAGACGGTTGAAATCCTAACTCGGTAATCCCCTATGCTCGGTAACTGAGGACATCAGAGTTAACTACGCTCTGATACCACTTTTTGTAACACCCCAACGTTAATCCATGCTTACCGTCTAATCGTCCTGTTAATCCTACGAGTTCGCAGCGGAAATATTACTACTTACTACGGCGGGTGGTACAACGCCGCTAACGCCCATACGGCTAGCTAGGCTTACCTTACTTACAGTCACGGGTCTGATGAACATAATATACCGAGCTACTAATTACTTACCAAAATCATATGCCAAATTATTACATCCTGGATCACCGAGTATTTAAGTGTATTCAATTACATCCTTTCTAAGTTCCAAAAGAGTGAGTTTCTAACAGCTACTCATCTATACCAATTCCCATTCTATCAAAATCCAAAAAGGGTACCCCATGGTACACCGGCTAATAAAAAAGGCTCTAGCCGTGTACTACTTAGTACACCATTCATACATCATTGTTTACAATCCAAAAGAAGGTAAAGAAATAAACTAAGTCTTCACATCTTCATCCTTCGCGAGTACCTACGTGTAGTAAAATGGGCCCCAAGGGGCTCAGCAAACGCTGCGTATAAACTCCGCATATACCGCGTGCTAGCTAGGGCACGCCGACTATTTGACGTCCACTAAACATGCGATTCATTAATTTCATACATACATGCTTTACATACATCATACAATCATGCTCAATACATTACACATTCCAAAGCAACAATACAATAACACGCATCTTACTTACCTTCACAAGGTTAGCCCAATTATGCATCCGGGTTAATCGGAATGCTTTTACTCTTTTACTCATTACTTACTTTTCTTACTTACACTTACTTACTTCCATTTACTTTACTTACTCATTCTTACTTACTCATACTCAAGTTAAGTCGTCGGGACCTCCGGCCTGGGGACTACGCCGTCCCACCTCCGGGATTTACTTGACTCACCAATCCGGGATGCTACCCAATTAAGGGATTTGGCCCGGACCAGTTCAAGAGTCAGGAATTGGAGCCAACCTCTGTGACTCCGCATCCTCACGCGTGGCCGAAACTATATCGGACTTCTACTCATTCCAATTTAATTCCAATTTAAGTTAGGATGGTTAGCTTGTTAGGAATAAGTTAGAAGTCCATTCATACAAGATAATCGGTCACGATGCAATACAACATACATGCACACATTCATTATCATCCATACATTTCATGAATTATACAAACTGAGATTTAAGAATATATTCACAACATACAGCACTACATATTCACAAGTATGCATAGTAACTCCGATTCGTGCATTTATCTTATTTGGTGATCAATTAGCACAAAACACACAAATCAGAGTAACCAAGATAGCATAAGGGGCATGAGAAATCCATACGTTCACCGTCGTACGTGTTTCCAAACGTCCTTCCGGTGTCACAAATCAAATCCTATGATATACATACATTGGATGATTAATCTAACTATCATCAACTTAACTCCTACGTACTATGTCCTTATACTTCTTTACACTTACACTTTACTTACTTATTTTTCATTACTTAAGTTTTACTTCCTTAATGTTGGCATACTTACATACATGTACATGTATATATATGTGGGTATACACACATATATATATATACATACATATAATTATTATTTTAATTTAATTTTTTTTTTTGACGGGACCGGACTTGCGACCGACCTTGCAAGTCCGGTCCATTCCAGTAGCTACCATTACCGAATTTTTCTGGCCCGACCGAACTTGCAAGTCCGGTCGCAAGTTCGGTCCATTCCAGTAGCTTGCATTACGGGAATTTTTTCTGGCCGACCGAACTTGTAAGTCCGGTCGCAAGTTCGGTCCATTCCAGAAGGTTTCATCGGGGAATTTTTCTGGCTCGATCGAACTTGCAAGTCCGGTCGCAAGTCCGGTCGATTCCAGTAGGTTACAGACGGAGAATTTTTCTGGTCCGACCGAACTTGCAAGTCCGGTCGCAAGTTCGGTCCATTCCAGAAGTTTTCCGTCTTTGAAATCTGGGCTCGACCGAACTTGCAAGTCCGGTCGCAAGTTCGGTCCGCCCCAGTATTTGCATTTTAATTCTGTTTTCAGTCCCTCTTCTTACCCATTACTTCCCTCATTGTTTCACTTCCCCTACCTAATCCACATGTTTTAACACTAATCAAACCTCCTAATACACCTTAGTTCATTCATTAACTCTCTACACAATCTATACTAATCCACTCACATAATTTTCCAAGTTTCATACAACACTCACACTAGTTTCTTCTCTAGTTGCATTTTGCTACAGATTTCTCTTCTAACTCTCCCCACTATAACTCCCTCTTCTAATGTCATTTTTTTAACACTCCTAATGCATTACACACCTCTCACAACTTACCCACCAACTAACTCAATTAAAATCTGTTACAACATATAATTTCACCTAGTTTCTAGTTTTCTTAAGTGTTCTAATTCTAGATAAATTTTGACATAATCTCCCCTATATTTCTACACTCTCACCACATTGTTTCACACTCATATATGTTCATCTCACCTGTTTATACACAATACCAATACACAAAGCTCCCATACACATTTACTAACACTAAAACACTCTTAAAATTCCTGCACTCAACATTCATTCCCAAACTAGTTTGTAACAGTTTTTAACATTGTTTCCAAGGGTTTAAAACACTTTCATTCTCTTATATATTACTCTACTACTCAATACCATTTTCATTACTAAATTCAAACTTCTAAAATCTGTTATACATACATACACAGACTACACAAAAAAGCATTCTTACCTTGTTTCTCCTCTGGATTTTCTTTCTCCTTCTTTCTTCTTCCTTCCTCTCTTTCTCCACCGGTTTAGCAAACACAAATTCTCTACTCTACAACCCATACATTTACATATTTCAATACTTAAAACTATCCTTAAACATTATTTGAGTTCTAATACACATTCTAGGGTTTAGAAGTTCATTACCTTACAAGGTGTAAATGAAGCTTGGAGTGGCTCAAGAACAAGTTTTCCAACTCCTCAACAAGCCAAAATCGGCTAGGATACAAGGAACAACAAGGGCTTAGTTTCTAATTTCGTTTTGCCCTTAAAGCTAGAAAAGGATGGAGTTTCAAGAAGATTTTTACCTTAAAAGAACAAGAAAAGGAGGGCCTTCTAATGGTGGTCTTAAAGCTCCAAATGCTCCATACCCATGGAGATGAGAGTTGTTGTTTTCGAATTTTGGAAGGATGGAAATGTAGCTCTTGATGAGGGATTCCAATGGTATACTTTTTATAATTTTTGGAAGAGATTAAAGGAAGTAACAAGATGAGAGAAGAGAGGTTTTGTGTGGTTGCTTCAAATCTCCATGGAAATCGCATGGAAGAAGAAAGGAAGAAAAAGAGAGAGTGAGGGTGAGTGGTATTACGTGAGAGAAGAGAATAGAATAGGAGAGAGAGTGTGAGGGTGAGGTGAGTGTTTACTTTTTGCATTTTTATTTCTTTTGTCCTTTTGCACATAAGAGGAAATTAAGGGGTGTGAGTGGGCATGAAATCGGACACCCATACAGCCCATATGGGTTGTAAAAATTCTTTTTACATTATTGGACACATAAGTTTGTGTTATTTATATTTCTACCCCACAACTTCCCGTTTTTGACAGTCTTTTACTAATCTCTCGTTTTCTTGATTTTATTGGTCCTAAAGCTTCACTAATATTTATTAATGATTATTTAGTTGACCAAAATTGTTACGAGTCTATTTGACCCGCTTAAAGACACGTTTTCCCGGTTACCTCGAAAACGCGCTTTAAGGTTCGTTAGTGATTTTAATCCATTTTAAGGATCCGTTTTCTTCGGAATTTGTTCCCTTATGATTATTTATACTTAATTAAGCTTCTAAATTATTTATTAGCCTAATCAATCACTATTTTTAATTACGGGGTATTTCAGATATGTATGTATTTGGGAAGTAATTATGGAAGCTCGGTACATTCTGATCATCGGACCGTTACTGTATGTAGAGTAAGCCTTGCTAGCCGTATGAGCGGTTAGCGGCGTTGTATCACCTGCCGTAGTATTTGTAATTCCACTACGAGTTGTAAGTTAACCGAGACGATTAGACAGTAATTAGAGGATTAGCGGTAGGGGTGTTACTAAACAACTTCCTAAAATGCATGGACCATTCCTGGGTTAGGGTTGACATTTTTAGGAAAATAGCAGTGAGATGGAAGAGACTTAGACGATGCTGTTTAAGTAGTGTTTTTTGTTCAATCTGACATTATTTAGTGAATAAGTTGATAGGTCATCAAGGGGTTAACGATTTATTAACATAGCTATAGTTCGGGGGCTCGTAGTTAGAGATACCATAACCTCAAGGTGGTTACCAATAATTATGATAAACATAAGGTGGTTACTGGTATTATACCAAAACCTCAAAGTGGTTCACAATAATTTACTCTATTTTTTTTCAAAGTTGTCAAAACATATTCATGATTGGTCTTGTTTTGAAGAGTTTGAATTTAGGTGAAATAATATAATTATTTTATTTTGGAGTTATATAATAAAAATTATAATTATTTAAAGTTAATATAATAAAAATACAGTGTAATCAATAGCTTACTAGAATGGTATAATATGTGCCGATGCGCGGCTGCATCGAAATTGCCACCGAGCATAGTGACCCTCTTAACCGTCCGTGCCACCAGTGCGGCCGCGGGGACTGCCCCTCACTTCCCTTTCCGTTTCTTTCTAATTTCTCACTTTCCATTCTTCCCGGCTTTCCAATGGGGTTGGGGCGAGCTTGTTTGCCCATGAGGCGGGCCTGGGTCGTCGCATTATTCAATCCTGTTCCCGCAACGGTCGCCTCTCCGTCCTCATCTGTAGCCCTAAAGCCGCAGTCGCAGCCTCCTGTTCTCTTCTCTTTTGTCTCTTCTCGCCAGCGTCTCCTATCTACTGCTGCCGCTGCGCCCGATTACCCTTCGACGCTTCCCTTCGCTCCAGCGGAATACCACACCGGCAACAGCAGCGACTCTGGTAAGTTGCCGTCTCCGTTTATCTGTGCACACCTTGTTTCTTAATTTGGAGTCTCACTGCTGAATCCACTTTTGCTCTGGCAAATGGTATTGTTAGGACTAATGCTTGAGACTGTGGAAGGATCCAAGGCGTGCTTGAAGGGAATGAACTACCCTGAACTCGAAGTACGAGCTGCTTGTTGCTCTTTTAGCTAATTATTACAATAATCCATCGCAATCTTTGTACTTGTTATTGTTGACCTTTCTAGTCTACTGTATTCGTGGTATGATATGTCTTCAATTTAGATATTGCGCTCATGGGGAGAAAAGTTTCTTATCTCTTTTGCATAGTGGTTCTGTTTAAACTTTTGGTATGTCGTCAACCATTTCGACCGTCAAATTTGATTCATTTGAGCTGGCTATGTGGATATAACAATAGGTCTGTGTTTATGAGTAAAAGGATAGCGTTGAACTTCGAAATGTTAGCCTCGGAAGTGTAGGCATCTTATGCCTCAGAACGTTACGGCTTGTGTGTTTTACTGCCTATGTACCAGTGGCGATTCAACACAATCTTTTCATCTGTTTTCTCATATTAACTCGCCTTGATGAAGTCTAGCTTATTGATCTAATTATACTCTATTTTGAGTTTCTACTGATTACCAAAAAATTTCTATTGGGCAGAAATGGGTGCAGTCTCACGGGTTTAGGCCAGGTCAGGCTATGATGCTGTGGAAGCGTCTCTATGGGGATAACATCTGGGCACATCACTCTGATGAATTGGAAGGTCATTGTTCATGTGTGTTTCTGCATATCAATATATCTGTTTCTTGAACCGCCTTAGTTTTTCATGATTTTAGATATTTCACATCCAGCATTCCTTTGTAGCCATCTTTATGTCTCTACTTTCTTCCAACTCTTTAGACTGCTTCGTTGTAACCATGATATTTATGTTTTAGGACTAAACAAGGACTTTAAGGTAATGTTGAGTGAACATGCTGAGTTCAGGGCATTGTCTCTAAAAGATATTCTAACCGCATCCGATGGAACTAAAAAGGTACTCGCCAACTTTTTTTATTTTGGTTTTCTTTTGCAGCCTTCTCTCCATCAACTTTAGGACACATTCCCTTAGTCATAGAGGTGGCCATTGGCCCGGTCCGCCCCAGGACCGCACAAGACTGACCTGGTCAAAGTTGGTACCAGACCGGTTGACCAGGGACCAAGACTGGTCCGAGACTGAAGATCTCTCTTCTCTGGGTCAAACCGGTCCTTCCCTTTTCAGAATCGGGACTGACCAGGGACTTGACCAAGACAATATCTCTGTTTTTTTTTGTAAAAATTGGTCTCTTAGTTATTAAAACTAGTGGTTACACCTTGAACTGGGAAAATCATACTGACAAATGTATTATGTAAGATCATATTTTGTAATTATTTTCATTTAAATAACTTAAGTGTTGTGACAAATGACAATTGTAGATATTAAATGAGCATTATGTTTTTTAAATAAAATCTAAGTGCAGAACAGGGATTGGTCTGGTGGACTACAAGTGGGGTTCACCGGTCCGGTCCTTCACCCCGGTAACTGGGGCCAGGACCAGTGGGGACCGGTGTTTTACAGTTAGTTCCCAGTCCCTCGAGCTAGAGCCCAGGATGGTTTTTCATAGTCGGGTCCCGGTACCTTGAGCTAGAGCTTGAGACCAGTGGAGTACTGAGGCCGTGCAGAACCGGCCTGTGGCGTTCTATTATTATTTTGGTTTTCCAAAAGTACATTCTCTTTATTCCTGATATATCACAGTAGATTGCAGATTTTGTTCAAATTAGAAGATGGAGGGGTGATCGAGACAGTTGTGATTCCGTGTGTGAGGGAGAGAAATACAGTTTGTGTATCGAGTCAAATAGGCTGTGCCATGAATTGTCAGTTTTGCTACACTGGCAGGCAAGCTCTTATTGTCTATTTTTGTATTGGTTCTTTTAACCTTCCTTTATTTGTTACTTTGTTATGAGTTTTCTTGTTAAAATTTTCTAGTTTTGAGATCTTGGGAATGCATTGTGCAGAATGGGATTGAAAAGACATTTAACAACTGCTGAAATAGTGGAGCAGGCTGTGTTTGCGCGGCGCTTACTGACAAGTGATGTTGGGCCCATTACAAATGTCGTCTTCATGGTAAATTCTCTGAATTACAGAAGATTGTATTTTTCTACACATTTATGGTTTTATATTTACTCCCCAAAATTTTATGTGTTGGTTTGAGATGCTAAATGAACCTCTCCAATGGCTACGTAGAACACCTTCTAATGAGAGAAGTGAACCTGTAGGGGATGGGAGAACCACTTCATAACGCTGACAATGTCATTAAAGCTGCCAATATCTTGGTGGATGAAAATGGCCTGCATTTCAGTCCCAGGAAGGTTACTATCTCAACTAGTGGTCTTGTTCCGCAGCTGAAGCGTTTTTTCCGAGAATCCAACTGTGCAGTCGCTGTAAGCCTGAACGCTACAACTGATGAGGTTATTTCAGATTCTCTATTTATCTCCCTGTCACAGTGACAACAGAGCATGAGTTGAGCATTTAGTGGAAAATTTTACAGGTACGGAATTGGGTCATGCCTATAAATCGCAAGTACAACCTGAGATTGCTTTTAGAAACACTTCGACAAGAATTACAAGGCAGACATAAGTACAAAGTTTTGTTCGAATACGTTATGCTTTCAGGAGTCAACGACAGGCAAGACTATTTGAACTGTATTTGGTTTATCACTTGCATAATTTCTTCACATGACCCATCCATAATGCTTGTTGCTTGCCCTTTGATACTTACACTCTTTGCTCTTATAATGGTAAATCCTTGGGGATTCTCCAGGACTGAATTGATAGTATCATGTGGGTACTCGTTTGTATGCTTAGTGCCACCCTGTCATCGCTATAATTCTAAATAAGTAGCTCTGTCGTATTTGGAGAGGCATCCAAATTTATTGGGCAAATCAATTTATGTTCGGGTGTCTTGTTGTTTTCCCTGTAGCAACTTAAGAACTCACATTCGTACGTTTTTCTCATCTCTTGTGTCTAGCATGGAAGATGCAAAAAGGTTGATAGAGCTTGTCGAGGGAATCCCTTGCAAAATCAACCTTATCTCTTTCAATCCTCATAGCGGGACATTCTTCAAACCCACCTGTGACGAGAAGATCATCGAGTTCCGTAATGTCCTGGCCTCTTCAGGGTGCACGGTCCTCCTGCGCCTGAGTAGAGGAGATGATAAGATGGCAGCTTGTGGCCAGCTGGGGAGTCCCGGAGAGACTTGGGCCCCTCTGCTCAGGGTTCCTTCTAAGTTTCAGCATGTGCTCAATGCTTGATTGCAACTGTGGCTAGTTTTATAGGACCTCCTTAATCTTCGTATTCAGAGTGGAAGCTGACGTTGTTGTCGGGTTGAGATGGGTGATATTCTGCTTTGGGCTCGGATATTGGTCAGTTAGCATCCTTGCGGGAGAATATTATAGATTTGATGAGTTCGTTGCAGTTTATTTTGTTTGTTTAAGCTACGTGATCATTGCTATATTATATTTGGGAATGTGTTTTGCTCAGGGACTGAATGTTTCATGTTACGAAACATTGAATTAGTTTTAGTGCTCAAAACAATGGCTTCATGTGCCAGTTCGGGTCAATTGGAGCATTAGGTGCATCCATCATCTAGTTCTATCGTTTTACCTAGACGTGTGGAACTCGGACAATTCTGCAAGCATGGAGGACTGAAAATTAGAGCGCATACTTAGAATGATTATAAGGGCATCCATAATGGTAGGGAGTTTCTTATCTCATTTTTATGTCATGTCAACAAAATATAATATTTAATTGTATAAGCAACTCTCTTATCTACGGTGGTAGAGTTCCTTAACATATTCTTCTCTCCTCTCCGTAATTTTTATTTAGCATTCTTTTAGGATTTTTTATATTTTCTTATTAATATTATAGTGTTACAGCCAATAGTGATAGTTTGTAGAGCGTTGCTTAATTAAGCAACGAGGAGAGAGAATAAGTGTGGATTCCACACAACTACAGAAGCATTTTTATTTTTTTAGGGTGGAATTCACACTATTGTGGATGCCCTAAGTGTGTTATTGCTGGGTAATTGTTTTTTTTTTTTAAGTGGGAATCCGTAGCGGCTATCCTTTGAATGCGCTCTGGATAAACCCATTGGGTTGGTGAGAAAGTGGAGTTAGGAGAATTCAAATCCGGGACCTTCCGTCCCTTACTTTTCAGCTCTACCAACTCGGATGTCCAAGTTTGGATGCTGGGCAAAAAATTACAATGTGTCTTTCCTTGGGGTCCAAGGAACAGATTTACGAACAAGCTTTGGTGACACACCTTGCTCCTCTTATCATCTGCTGGCCAGTGAAACCTATACTAAAATTTCATTTATAATCTAGTTAGTAACATATTTATATTTATAATTATTACTTATTCTTATAAAGCAATAAAATGAAGTAATATTTATGTTTATATGTTGTTAGCAGAGTGGACGTTGGGAGGCCGCTGGTCCTTAAAAATTTTTATAAGTAGTTAATATGTTGTGTTCAAAATTTGTATGTGGTGATTTTAAACTAATTAGAATTAGGTTAGTTTATTTAATATCTTGATATAGGGTATTTTCTATTTTATACTATTAATTATTATAGCAAAAATGATTAATTACTAAGTTTAAATCAGACATTTTTGTTATTATTGAAACATATTATATCTTATATTAAAAAAAATAACTTTTAGTTATTTAAAATTTGGTAATATAATTAATATACTCTTATAAAATTTGATAACTAACTTTTATTAAGGTCTTAATATTTTTAAATCAATAACAACAATATTCAAGTTTTATTTTAAAAGAGTTGAAGTCGGTAAATATGAATTATTACATAAAATGAACAAAACCATGGACATAAGAGAAATCAAAATACAAAAGAGTAAAAAATAGATGTGACAAGAATGGGTGTAGGAGTAGGGTAGAATCTGGTTATGGTAAAAGTTTCTAAAGTATGACAGTGTAAATATCAAAATAGAAAAAAAATATATAAAAAAAAGTTTTGCATAGGCAATAAAAATAAATAGCTAACAAAGAAAAAGATAGAAAACAAAAAGGAAATTTTAATGAAATGCTAGTAAGGTGTGCCAATGCGGGCTACGTCACACCTTATCTTGCCTTTGTCCATAACTCAACTCATGCCGAACAGTAACATGGCTCTGATGTGCAACACCCTTGCACCCTTCGTGGCAGGAGTCAAACTAACCAGATAACCCCTAGTTGCTTCATGCCCGTGGTATCACTAGCACTCACAACCTATAGGCCATCACTGAGCACAATGTGCTCATGCTATTGGAGTCGCTACAAAGCTGTCCTAACAGTGTGTATGCCTTGGCACGCCCAGACCTCATCAGGCCTGGACAGATGCCCTTCACAGCACCCGCTAACTTGGCCCTCGCTAGAGTCACAAGTTGGATGCTACTCAGCTCGACCAGGACAAACCCCCCTAGTTGCTCGTGCCCGTTGAAATACCCCAAACCTTGATATGTTGCTTAACATTAAACTATGGTATATTAAGGCTAAAAAGTGCCTTAGAAACATCAGTGAACAATTTAAACCATAGTAAAACACAATAAAGCTATCGCTCTGATGACTGAATTATCGAGCTTAGGAAGTACCGAGTTAGGATTTCAGTACTTGGGGGTTAAGGGTTGAGTGATAGCGTGAGAGATACACGCTAGTTAGGAATTACCAGTGCGTACTGGAAACCTACAATATCCATCCCGCCCTCCACAATCCCTGTTTTATAACTTGGGAAGGAACGCTAGAGAGATGAAAGTCCTCTCTTATTCGGGAATACCCGATATGGCTGTTATTAAGTATCTTTATAAGTAAGGAGAATCTGTCATACGATAGATCCCGAAAAGTGGGAATCCCGGAGACGGTATCCATTTGAACAATGTTAACCGCATTTGATAGCAAAGAATGAAGAAACCTATGCATAAGGGAATGGAATTTCCGGCAACCTGGGTCGACATGCCGAGCAGTCGAGGACAACCAGCTTGCAACGCATCAACCGTGCAACAGGCAAGAAGGGAAGTAATGGAACCCGAGACGCGTGTCTACGGGACCGTGATTGTTAAATGATACACCAACGGTATACCAACCGACAAAGGAACTACAACGTAGTGCCCAAACAGAGACAAGTCTCAGTAACCACGACAAATGCGTGGAACGGGCTACGAAGAGGAAACAATACCAAGAAGAGGGGTCTCCAGAATGGGAAACACCCCAGTTAATGATTATCATGTGAATACAGTGAGAAGTCGCCCAGAGGGTTAATTGTCAAGACTGTAAGATCAAGTAAGGGCCAACAAGGCCACTGATGACAGTGCGGATGAAGGACAATACCACAACTGGTATGTGTTGAACCGATAGCCAGTTAGCATGGCGCACTTGCCATGGCAAGTGCTGCTATAATAGGGCTGTTCGGGAAAGTTTTTAACAAATACGAAGTACTTAGTAAAGTACCACGAAGTTAACTGTGATCATCATAACTGTGGAAGGGCTTAATGGCCTAACCTCTGTAATTGGAAGTACACCAGTCAGCAAGAAGCTAGACTTGGTAAGGCAAGAAGACGTTGTGAAACCATGCAATTTTTCTTTCAAACTCAGACTCATTTCAAACTCTTTTCTTTCAAAACCAAACTTCTTTCAACCAATATTTATTTCTACCTTCTTTAAACCAAACCAGAAGACCTACACCGGCCTCAGCGCCACATGGTAGGTAAATTGCACCCAGTTCGCTTTTGAATAACCGGATGGGAATCAGGTAACCCGAGGGAATTGATGGATTTCATAGTGATAATAGTGGATAGACTTTCCCTTGATAAGTTCAGGAAGTGCGGATGCATATTGTCACAGGACAATATAAGGGAGTTGACAACAGAATACTTCACCTAGGCGTGTGACGGACACTACGAGTGTACCAACAATAATGTGGGACGACCGCACTCCGATAGGAGCTTGTGGGCCTGACAGACCTACTTATGGGTTATGGGTAAGTAGCAATGTATCAGCATGGTACCCCACATATGTATACAAGTAGAGTCCGGAACACGGGAAGTAGTCGACTCCATACTACTGTCAGCAGTAAAAGTCAAGCAAGAGCAACGGATTACCAAGAATGGTTAAAGTAAAGGAACTCAGTTAAGTTAACGAAACTAAAGGAATTAGTAAACTCATTTTAAGGAAATGTTTAAGAGTCAGGAGGTGTGAAGTGCACTAACTGTTATGTAAAGACATCGAATATGTCTTAAGAATCTCGAGGGATAAAAACATGATAGCTGGAACGGTGGCCCAGCCTATACATGACGAGGCAGATGCCTAATGTGGACACATTAATGTGCAATGAACGGGATGAAACTCCTAGAATGAGTACCTACACTACCAGGAAACGTTGATCTTCATAGAAGAAGATAATAAGCCAGTTAAGAACGTCAAAACGGCGGTGGCTAACTGAAGATATTATTGTGAACCACTTTGAGGTTTTGGTATAATACCGGTAACACCTTGTTTATCATAATTTATTGGTAACCACCTTGAGGTTATGGTATCTCTAACTACGAGCCCCCGAACTATAGCTATGTTAATAAATCGTTAACCGTGATGACCTATCAACTTATCACTTAATAATGACAGATTGAACAAAAAAACACCTACTTAAACAGCAGCATCGTCTAAGTCTCTTCCATCTCATGCTATTTTCCTAAAAATGTCAACCCTAACCCAGGAAGGGTCCATGCATTTTAGGAAGTTGTTTAGACACCCCTACCGCTAATCCTCTAATTACTGTCTAATCATCTCGGTTAACTTACTACTCGTAGTGGAATTACAAATACTACGGCAGGTGATACAACGCCGCTAACCGTCCATACGGCTAGCAAGGCTTACTCTACATACATAACGGTCCGATGATCAGAATGTACCGAGCTTCCATAATTACTTCCCAAATACATACATATCATTTACTTACAGCCTTTGATTACCGAGTATCCAAAAAGCATAATCAATACTTCCCTTCTTACACGTTTACAAAAATCATGAGTTTACCAACCTACTCATTCCTACCAAGTTCACAATTCCTACAATATCCAAAGGGTGTACCCCATGGTACACCGGCTATTCAAAAAGGCATTCAGCCGTGTACAACTTGGTACACCATTCACAGTCTACTAACTACTCAAAAAGAAATCAATGTTGGTCTCATCACGACCGTCATCCTTCACGAGTACCTGTAAAATTAAAAACGGTGCCCCAAGGGGCTCAACAAAAGCTACGCATAAACTTCGCATACCCCGCGTGCTAACGAGGGTTACGCCGACTAATTGGTCGAATACATGGAGTTCGTTTTATACATGCATACCTGCTGTTACATACATTAATACATTCGTACAAGTCACATACATATAAGGATACAATATATACAACCGGAAGGCAATACACAAGCCAAACAGCATAGCAATACACTTCACAATTCTTACTTCATTCTTTGTTAGCCAGTTACCCATCCGGGTTAATCGGATGTTCTTTTACTCTTTTACTCGGTGTCATACGACTTACACAATCTTACTCATACAATGCTTACTTACTTACTTTCTTACTTATACTCATGTTAAGTCAGTGTGACCTCAGGCAGGGACTACGCCGTCCCACCACCGGGCTTTAGGGTGGCTCCTAATCCAGGTTGCTACCCATTTAAGGGGTTTGGACCATGGAAAAGATTAAGGCCAGGATTTGGATCCAACCTCTTATGTCTCCTCCTCCTCACGCGTGGTCAAAGCTATATCGGACTTCTACTCGTTCCAATTTACCATTTTCTTAATGTTAGAAATGTTAGCTAGTTAGGAATTAGTTAGAAGTCCTATTCTACATCACTTGGTCAATACAATACACATCAAGGCACACACACTTCATTCTCATGCATTCATTTCATGAATTATTCAAACTGAGAGTTAAAATAAGCATCCAACAAGGAACAATATAATATAAGCACAAGAAAGTGCAATAAGTCCAATTTGTGCGTTTTATCTTATTTAGGTGATCACATAGCACACAAACACACAAATCAGAGTAGCCAAGGTAGCATACAAGGCATGAGAAGTTCATACGTTCACCGTTGACCTTGGACTCACCGACTCCCTTCGGTGTTCAACTATTCGAATCCTATCACATACACAGAGTCGGGCGGTTAATTATCTATAATTAACCTTACTTACTACATTTCTAACGTTTCCCCGGTTCACAACTACTTTGTTCTTACAATTCATA
The DNA here is from genome assembly GCA_023374045.1 of Limonium bicolor. Lineage (NCBI taxonomy): Eukaryota > Viridiplantae > Streptophyta > Magnoliopsida > Caryophyllales > Plumbaginaceae > Limonium > Limonium bicolor. Next base: position 42,065,646 of record CM041776.1, on the reverse strand, counting down.
CACTTCCACCTAAGTTACTTACTCTTTCTTACTATTCAAGCTTGTTTATACCTTTAAGGTCCATTAAACATCATTAATCAAGTACTAATTATCTTATACCATCATTACCATACATTACCTTATCTTAAAAGCCACTTTAAAAAAAATTCAAGATTTTGGGTTGGTCCGGGACCTTGTCGGGTCCTAAGTCCCGAACCAACCTGTGGTCTATCAATTCCCCATTGTTCCTACACTTAATCCCACATGTTTTAAACACTTAATTAACCTTCTAAACTTCCCTAAATCCATCACTAACACGTTACTCCTTTCCACACTAATTCATACATTTCTTTCTAACTTTCATTTCAGCACTAGCATTAATTCCTCCTTAATCTTGCTTTGCTACAGATTTTGATTCCCACTTCTACCATTCATGGTTTCCTTTCCTAATGCCATTTCTAAAGTTTAAAATGCATTATCTTTCACTCTAATTGAAATACCCCAAACCTAGATATGGCGTTTAATGATAAACTAAGATATAAGAAGGCTAAATAATTCCTTAGAAACATTAGGAAACAATTTAAACCAAAGAAAACACAAGGAAACACCATAAGAGCAATTTAAGCAAAAATGTGCTCTAAGCTTGGAGTAACTTGGGTAGCACCCAAATATCATTCTTAGACCTTAGTAACATCCTAATGGTCATGTTAAATCAATTGCCAAAGAAAAACAAGCTCAAAAAACAGTTAAAACACAAATTGTGCTTTAAGGACCCTTAAAGCACATTTTTGAAAAATGTCTTAGAAAGGGGTTTATGTGGCTAAATGCCCATGATTACTCCTTAATAAACTTGTGTACTACTTAGTATCACATTATGAAGTCTAAATCAATGGGAAATCAAAAGTTCACAAATATGTGCACTAATTTGTGGAAAGTGCCCAAATAAGACTAGTTTAGCATTAAGTCAACATAAGTCAATTAGTTGGTCAACCAAGACCACAAATATCTTAAAATTAAGAAGGGGGCCGGTTTTTTGTAGTGGTGAATCACCACATGAGCTAGCATATTAAGGAAAAGAAGAGGAAACTTGTAATAGTACTATTTGTTTTTTAAAAGAAAATCTTACCTTTTAAGCCTACCTTCTCTCCTCTTCTTCATTCATTCTCTTCTTCCACGTTTTTCTTCACCTTCTTCATCCTCTAAAACCGTGAGAACCAGCCCCCATGCTTGCTTCATCTTGCTTTGCCTATAACTTGCTCATTTTAGCTCCAAAATCAAAACCAAAGCACATAGTTCTTTTAGTTAGCTCAAGCTCTTGCTTTCTATCTTTCAAATATCCAAAATCTCCATTTTAGTGCCAAGACAAACCACCATTAAAGGAGGAAAAACAAGCTTGAAGACTTCATTAGCTTCTCCATTCTCTTAAGGTAAGGAAAATGCAAGAAAACTCACATTTCCACCATTTTCCTTCTTGACCGAAAATTACCTTCTCAAGGGAACATGTTTACCCCTTGTTCTATCTTGTTTCCATTCTCCAAGGACTAGAGGATGTCCTTCTTGATTCATATCCAAGCTTAAGTTAAGACTTCAAAGGTAATTTATCATTTTTATACCTTAAAACACATTTTAAACCTAGGTATGATTCCTTAAGGTTAGTGTATTATTTGGCACTCATGAGAGTCATTGTATATTGATTATAACATTGGCAAGGAAAATTTAATTGGTGGCCGAAAGTCAAACAAGGAAACCTAAGGAGAAAAGTGTGTGTGGAGCTTGTAAAAGAACAAGGTAAATGTCTTACCTTAAGGTGTTTTATTGTTTAAGGGAATGGGATTTAAATACATGATAAGTTTAGCTTAGAAACCACATTAGGAAGGGGCTATAAAACCTAGGAGAAACAATGATTATATTTGGGAACTTGTGATTAAAGAGCAAATGGGAAATGAGATTGTTAGACAATTACAAGGTGAATTACAAGAGCAGTTATATTTCAGTGGGAGCCTTGTGGTGTATTTACAGGTCAAAGGCTAATATATGTGGAAATTAAGTGGTTAAGCTTTATGTCATTTAAGGGCCTAAGTGCCAAGCATTTAATTTTATGCACTATATTGTGATGTAGTGTAGTTTTGGTGTAATTTGAGTGTTAAGAATGTGTGGTAAAATTTGGGTGTTCAAGGTTGTTAAATAGTAAAAAACCAAGTGTTTGGATGTAGAAATATACTAAAGAAGCCATGTCAAATTTGGTGAGAAAACAAGGAGTTTAAGGTGTATAATGAGGTTTGGTGACCTAGGAGGTACTAGGAATTCTTAAGGCTTAAATTGGTGAAAGAAAGTAAACTAGAGTGTTCTTGAGCGTTTAAAGGACTTGGGAATTGTCTTGAAAGAATTAGAGTTTAAATGAGTGAGTTTGATACTCTAAGGTTATGGTGGGAGTGTGGTTAAGTCTTGTGCAAGTTTTGGTAAACAAAGGAAGAATAATGCCTTGTGAGAATCTAAGTGTAAGCTTGAGGAAAATAGAAGGAGTTTATGTAGTGGAGGTGTTGTGGAGCAATAATGCTTAGGAGTGGTGGTAATGTTTGTGACATAACATTTTGGTTAGTTTGAGTTGTAGGTATGATATACCACTTAGAAAACCTAAGGAAAATATTACAAGGGTAAAGAGATTATGTGAGGAATTGGGTAACAAGTTTAGATAAGGAATTAGGCAAGTTTGAGATGTTATTTTGGTATTAGAATATTCCTAAGATCATGTATGAACTTTGGGTAAAGCATGGATGAATAGAACAAGTGCAAAACACTTAGAATAATGCAAATGGTGAAAATCTATAGCTGGTCTGGGACCTAGGTCAGGGTAAAGTCCCGGACCATGCCAAAAATAGAGCCGAGAATTCCTTTAACACCTTGGTCGGGACTTAAGTCTGTAGGAAGTCCCGGACCACCCTTTAATTTGCACCCAGGAGATTCAGCCTAGATTGGTGAAATACCCCAAATTAATAAACATGGATTAAATATCTAATCACATTAATTAAGGCCTAAACATGCCTAAAAGTCAACTGAGAACAACAGTGGTCAACACAAAACAAGGTGTGTTGCACCCTTTGACTGTCTAGGGTAAATAAATACCCAAATGAACTTCTTAGGACCTAAAAATTTGTCCTAAGCATATTAACACATTACTAAACATATTACAATTGTTGGACAACACTCCAACACAAAGAACAAGCACTTTCATGCTTCAAGGTCAAAAAGGGCAAAATTGTGCTCTAAGAAACCTTAAAGGTCTAATGACCTCTAAATGATATAAAATTTGATACCATGATCAAATATCATGTAAGGAACACAAAAAAAACCGTTTTCAAAGAAAACCAAGCTCAGAAACTCCTTGAGACACAAAATGTGCACTAAAACTCCTTAAAGCACATTTTTGTGTAATTGCCTTCTAAATTGGTTTTAAATGGGCTCTAAAGGTTATAATTACCTTAAAAATAATAAAATATCATATTATATGATATTAGGAATTTAATTCCAAGAATTTACGAATTTTTACAAATTTAATATTAAAATATTAATAAAACCCTAAAGTGGGGCCGTTTGGGTCAACATTGACTAAGTTGGTCAATGTTGACCATTGACCACGAATTGAACCACATAAAATCGGTTGGGAAAGTCTCTTAACAGACCATGAGACAATTCCCATGTGACAATTATTTATTCCTCTTTACTTTTGCATAAAATAAGGAAAAAAGCATACTTTACCTTATAAAACAAAAAAGGTTGTCTACCACTTACCTTACCCCATGTGAGGCCAGCCGATTGAGAGCCTCTCCTTTCCTTGTTACACGGTGCTCCAAGTAGTACAAGACAAACCTAGTGACTCACCTTACACTTATTTGATTAAAGTCACATTATTTACTCCATTTTGAAGCAAATTGGAACCAATCATTCACCCACCTTCTCCTAACATGGCCGGCTGCCCTCTTGCTTGTCTCCACTGATTGAGCCTTCAATAATCAACACCAATCAATTAGTAACGAGTCATAAAATCATTAAAGACATAAAATAAGAAAAATGTGCTTTAAGGTAAATTTAGGTCATTCTCTTTCATTTTCTCCTCTTCAGCCGAGTTTGCTCCTTCCTTGAGCTCTCTTTGGCTCCTCTTGACCGAAGGTAAGTGTTCCAAGCTCCATTGGAGAGAGCTCATGCTCTAGGTAAGCTTCTAAGGCATAAAAATGCCCATTTTCTTCATCTTTCTTTCCTTTTCCATTGATCTAGACTCCAACCTTTTCTATACATCTATGTAGAGTGATTTGGAGGTTAAAGGAAGAATAAATTTCGGCCATATCAAGATCTAAGGAGGAAAGTTCAAGTCTTGACCATTTAAGGTAAAAATGTGCTCTAAGCACACACCTCTTCTTCCTTGTGAATTTCGGTTGTAAACCTTGGTTCCCTAGCCTTATTTTCTTCTCCTTTTCATGTAGATTCAGTTGGTATACCAAGATCACAAGGAGTAGCTAGATCAAAGCCAAAAACACCATTTTGGCATCTTAAACAAGGTAAATCGTAGCCATCTTCCAAGCTATCTACCCACGTTTTTATACCTTGTTCTTGAGAGTGTTTTGATACTCTTTCTCTACTGGGAAAAATAGGGCCAAAGTAGATCTACAACAAGCTTGAAGATCTAAGGTAAAAATCAATGATTTTCATGACTTAAATTACTTCTCATGGTTAGCTCATGTGTGGAGTTTAATCATGTCTTGTTTTCTACATGAGGACAAGTAAATCAAGCTTTGGAGAAATACTCCTTAAGGTGGCCGAACCAAACAAGGAATTATCTAAGTTAAATCAAGGTATAAATCACTTAAATCTACACTTGGTATATAATATGTGTTTATACATATTTATACATATATGCCGTGAGTGAAGAGATTAATAAGGTCTTATTTTGACCTTAGGTGATTAAGGAATGGTTTAATAAATTTTATAACTAATTAAATAAGCATAATTGTCAAATTTAAGACATTATGTGGAAGTTTGGTAATTAAACAAAGAATTCATGGTGAGGCCGAGAATTATAAGTATTTTGAGACATTTATGTGTAATTTATTTTGTGAGCAAATGTTTGTAATAAGGCCATGTACTTTAGGCCATTTTATTTATGCATTTACAAGCTTTTATTTAAGCTTAGGTGATAATAATTATTACCGAAATGAATAAGGGGGTTATAGTGTAATTAAATTAAATTTAGGGGCTTTAGAAAAATAAGGCCAAAATTAGAGGCTAAAAGGAGTTAAAATAAAGATTATAAGGTTTTATAAAGTTTTGGGGTTAAATGGTGAATTTTGGAAACTTAGGGGTTAAAACGTAATATAAGGAAATTAATGGTCAAGGAAATATTAGGAGGTCAACCTTGACCATATGGTAGGTTTTGACCAAATAGATAAGTTAGATAACTTATTTAAGGCTTTATAATAAGTTAAGCACTTCTTAATGGTATTTTTCATAACATATGTGGTAAATATGTTATTACCGAAAAAAGAGGGTGTACAATGGTATTTTAAACACCCATGGGCTATTAGGAATTTTTAGGAATTTATTGGGTTGTTTTTGGAATTAAAATATACTATATATGTATAATATATAGTTATTATGTCATTATGACACTTTGGAGAAATATAGAGGTGGAATGGAAATACCGAAAGTATATGGGTCAATAAGGATATTTATAACCCTTTGGTGGAATTTGGAGATTTTTAGAATTATATAAGAGTATTTATTAAGGTATGTGTATAATATATGGTTTTAATGATATGATAAAACTATATGTTATAAATAGGGCCAAATGGCAATTATAGAATAGCACAAGGGCTGTTCGGAATTTATAAAAATAACCATAGGTTATGCTCTTTTTATAAGTTAGAAATGTTATATTAATGGTATATATAACATGGTAAAAAAGAAAGGGGTGATTTTTAAATTAAGGAAACTATGGTTTATGGAAAAGAATAAGATTTTCTTATGGTGCCTAAGAGGCAATATTAAATAGTTTTGTAAAAAACTATAGGTTATAAGTTAAAGGAAATAAAAAATATCATATCAAATGATATTAGGATATGGTATAACATTACATAATGTTATGTGGTCAAAACGGAATTTAAATAAAGTTAAGGGCTATACCGAGTTAATAAGAGTTGGAAAATGAATTTTAGACTAAGGTCTATAATGTTATAAATGTTATAACAACTATATGGTTTAGATGGAATTAATATAAGGAAGGGTACTCACATAAAATAATGTGACAAACTATAAATAAATGGGATTTATATGCTAAGGTATTTATTGAATAAACCTTAGGAGTTGTAATTATACAACATAAAATGTTACATAATATTAGGATAATAATCTTAATATAAGTTGTATAAATATACAACTAATGGGAATAATCATCTAATAAAAGATGATAAAAAGTAACATAAAATATAAGAGTTTATTAAACTCATGGAATTACCTACGCGGTAAATATATATACATACACAAGAATAATCTATATAAGGTGGATATATATTTTGGTTGGAAACCATATAACATAATGGTGGTGGTTATTTAAAAAAATATAGTTATGAGTTTTGGATGCAAATATTATTTGCTAAAGGAAAATGGATTATATAATACATTGTATTATAATGGATGGTGGGAAAATGATACAATATGAAAAAGAATATAATATAATATAATCATGCATGCATACGTGCAACTATAGGTTATGTACCTAAACTAGATGGTGGATAAGATTAAAAAAGAAATAATGAGTTAAACTTAACAGTTGGAATATTATGACGTACGCGTTTTAAGTAACAAAACCGACTGTTTTAGAGAAGCCCGTAACAAACAACTGTAGAAAACAGGGGTGAACTGTCGGGGTTACTTATTATTCAGAAATACCGGATGTAGTTAGTCATGGAGACTAACTTATAGTTTTAATACCGTTTAGATTATACTTCTGACAAGACGCTTGATGAGCTAGCGGACTACACAGAGCATAGGATCTTGCTGATTCATACTCCACCGCAATACGATCAGGGTGAACGGTATGTAAAGGGGTTTGATCCGAGTTGACCTAAGGTTGCTCCTTGGGCTCGGATTTGGTTGATATAACTTGTGTGTTATGTGTGTGGTTACATGTATGTGATTAAGTGTTACTGCATTACTTATTTATGCACGAGCGTCCTACGGGACTAACACTACGTCGACTATAGATCGACTTATATAAACATACATATACGTTAATGTGATGACATGACGGTTACTTGATATAATACCATGATATTAATATTAAGTATATGGTAACCTAAGTAAAACACTTAGGAACGAGTCACGACATTGTCGGTCTCTAGAGCATGGATCTCGAACATGAATATAACCTAGATTACTTCTAGGTATGCGTGAGACCCATTGGGCAGCTAACTAATAATTATTCTCCATAAGACTAAGAGCAGATCTTAAACATTATGAGAGAGAGATGGTATGAGTTGAGGTGAGGAATCCCGGTAGTTTACGAACTACTTGGTTGCGCATTTGTGATCACTGAGGGGTTTCCTAATTGGATTCCGCTCCAGGTTTATCCAACGAGCCCAAACTGGATCGTGGATCAGGTGGCTACCTTTTTATGGACGTCTTACGAGACATAAGTGAGTCAGGGGCCTCCGGACCTCTGGCGAAATGAGCACCTTTGTGTGTACGGGAGGACTACTGTCCATGGTGAGGTTATGGGTTGTCCTAACATGACGCCCAACTGATATTAATAATTAAACATGGTTGGATGGAGCCTACAAGGCTAAGGTAAATTAAATATGAAAACTATACGCTACGGCGAATGTACATTGTACATATGGATGGGGCTTGAAAGCCAAACTAAAATAAATTGACAGTGGATGGTGAACGCTACGGCGATTGTACATTGTACAATAGACTGTTTATACTCGATACGTTCGATATACAAATGTTGTTTGAAATATTCTATGATTGTTTGGATTGGATGGATGGTTAAATGTTTATGATATTTGGATGGTTGGTTATGTATATTATACATGTTTATTATAGTATTGTTTATAACTGTAAAATGGTAAAGCATAAAACCAATCTAATAACAAGATGGTTAAAATGACAAGTGACCATTAGGGTCCAGGCCCGGCATACTCAGCGTCTATCGCTGATACTACACCATTACAGGTTGTTGATCATTGTCGGAGCTGAAGAGCAGGAACAGGGTAATTGGGGTTTCACTTTGTTACCACACATGGAGTTGTTGTATAGCAATGAGGATGGTGAATTGTAATATGGTAAGGTTGTGTATTTTCAGGTTTGGGTAGATGCTCACTTGTCGATGTTTATGGTTTATGGACTTAGTATGATGTATAGGAGTTTTCTCATTATCACGGCGGTTAGCAATTTGTTTATGTTGGAAGTTGGATGTAGTTTGGCTTCGTTGCTCGCATGGGCGAGTAATGGCCGGTGACACCCGAGTGAGTTTTGTAATTGTTATTTATTTTCCGCTGCGAGACATTTTATTTATTGCTACGTGAGAGATTATATCGTGATTGTGGAGAGGGGTGTTACAAAAGTGGTATCAGAGCGGAGTACCGCTCTGATGACGAGATAATAGGTTAAAATAGTGAGCTTAGGACTTGGGAAATCACGGGAAACATTTGGGAGGTATGAGACGATTCGTCTTAGAAAGATATTGTGTCTAGTAACGCAAATTGCGTGACCTAGTAGCCTTTAAGGCAATTCAATATCTAATGGTTGTGTACGGTAATTTACCGAGTATTTATGTGACATACTATACTACAGATGTCTGGGGGAACTAGAGGGCGTGGTACTGGAAGAGGTGGAGGCGGTGACCCCGGCATTCCAGGAGTTGCTGAGACGGTTGCAGTCATTCTTGCACAGCTGGGTACTCAGATAGGAGGAGCACCAGCCCACCCGCCACAGCCCAGGGAAACGAACTGGCTAAAGTCAGTTACAGAGACCCGACCACCTACATATTCTGGGGAACCAGACCCCGTAGCCTTGGAGCGTTACATTGTTGAACACGAGAAAGCATTTGAAGCCTTACAAGTACCGGACGACAAGAGGGTCGCCATTGCTGCTTTCCATCTGAAGGATGCAGCCAGCACTTGGTGGAGGTTGGTCAAGGACCAGTACCTGGCTACGCCCGACTTTTCGTGGGCTGCCTTTGTCGAGTTACTGAGAGGGAAGTACTACCCGGCACATCTCAAACAGAAGAAGCGCCATGAGTTTGAAACATTGACCCAAGAAGGTCTAACCGTGGATGAGTACTACGCTCGATTCATTTGGTCTACTGGACTTCATCCCCGGTGTGGATTACTCTGAGACCGTGAAGATTGAGAAGTTCCGGGGAGGACAATTATTTCGCATCCAGATGGCGATGGGTGCTACCCTCTACACTACCATCCAGGTATTACATGAAAGCCATAAATTCTTTACTTACTACATCACCGTTTAGCTTTGTGAGAACTTATCTATGAGATTCCAGGAGTGTTACGATGCCGCCTCGAGGACGGAGCTAATGCTCTAGACTTGGGAAGAGACTCTAGGGGCAAAGAAGAGAAAGAACCCTGAAGGAGAGTGTGAGGGTGGAGGAGTATCTCCAGGCGATGGCCAAAAGAAGGGAAAGTAAGGACTTATCCCACTCTCAATTGTTATCATATTAAATACCTTAAGAATGCTGACCCGAAACCTTGAACAAGAAATTCTTTCCAAAGAAAGGGCAGCAGGGTCACCAGGGAAAGAAAGGAAAAGAGCCCGTCCTTCAGTTGACCGGCCCAGCTATTGATGCTAAGCCTCTGAGATCTGCACCTCCTAAGGGTGAGAACACCTACCTCATAAATTCAAATGCAATCCTAACCTTTATACCGCCAGATTTTAACTTAAACTTAAATACTACCATCAGGCACCGGACAGCCCAAGCGCCACTTTTACTGTAAGCGTTGTGGGAAGGACCATCCTGGGGTCGACTGCGACGGCCGCAAAGTCGAGTGTCGGTGCTGCCACAAAGAGGGCCATAGGGAATTGAATGCTGGATGAACCCAGAGAGCCGTAATTACAGGCCACCCAAGAATACTCAGAAGACCTCAGCTGGAGGATCTGGAGTACCATGAGGCGGTCGGGATGGCCAGACATCCACTGATGCTGGAGCCCTGAAGGGCAAGGGAGTAGATAGGGCATGAGTACCCTGAACTCCATGAGACCGCTGGTGGAAGACTTTTTGTTTACTTCGTTATGAATTTACCTTGGATGTTAGACGGAGCTATGTTATAAATATGTGGGAGTGTGTCATTGACCACTCGCCTTTCTGTGTATGACTTTGGAGACTAGTTTTGTGAACTCGATACGAGTAACCTTGGAACCTTGATGGAATATTATATATATGTACGGGATGTTAATGCTTACATCATAATGTAGCAATACTCAAATGACAAAAAGTCAATGAGTCCGGAGATTACTGAACCAGAATTTCCATCTGCATGGCGCACTTGCTATGGCAAGCGCTATGACAAGTAAACCACTGAAATTTCCATCTGCCTTGCGCACTTGCTACAGCAAGTGCAGCGACAGCAACAGTAACAGTAACAGCAACTGCAAATGCAACTGCAACAACTATTACTTTTTAGTTTTTTATTATATGTATACCAAAAAAAAATGCTTTTCAAACTTTTTCATACAACCTTGAGGTTAGAAACCTATGCAACTTTGAAAGGACCGTTAGTCCAACCACTGCAACTGGAGAAATCACACAACCACTGTGACTGTAAACCACACCAGTTTAAATTGTTGGGAATATTTCAGACATGGATTATTAGCCAAATACCAACAGTGTATACCCGCATTTAATGCTAATCACTACCAGTGATAAATGTTTAGTCCTTATGGACAAGCATACCCTCTGTAGATGCACCACCGTCAGTGAGGATGGTTGGGAAGTGAAGAGCCAAGTTGCTCAAGCTATTGTGCAATCTGCAATACATCCAATTACATGGATGAGAGGACGAATATGAACTATGGATGAAATATGATTAGAAAAAAAAACAAACAGGGAGAAAAGGAAAATGTGTTGTACTCAATGAGATCGAAAAAGGAGAAACGAGTTTGCTATTATAACACGAATTTACTTACACCGAGTTGAATAATACCGGTCTATGGCACGAATTACCACGGATGCCACAAAGGCAATAGCACTTATTACAGGATAACTGATAACATGAACTATTAGACAAAAAAAACCAAAAAGAAGACAAAAAAAAGAAGAACAAAAAAAGGATATCCATCAAAGGGAGATTGACAACAGAATACTTCACAATAACCGTGTGACAGACATTACCAGTTTACTAAACGAGACATGGGACGACCGCACTCCGTTAGGAGCATGTAGGCCTGACAGACTCATTTATGAGTTAGTCGGGTAAGTAGTAATGTATCAGTACGGTACCCCATGCAAGTAGACAAGTAGTGTTAGGAACACGAGAAGTAGTCAACTCCATTCTACGGACAGTAAGACGGATTACCTCGAAGATGGACGAGAAGAGCCGCAGTTAAACCAACGGGCTAAAGAAATCAAGAACCATCAACAGAGAACAGTAGACAGTATACAGTGAAGACAGGGAAACAGTTCAAGGACAGGAACTCAAAAAAAAAAGAGAAACAGGAAACCCATTATGGACGAATAATATGTAGAATCCTCATAAGGATCGAGTAAATTCTTACAATCCAGAGGAAATCTACCAGATGATATGGATATAAACGCGTGACTACGCAAGGAGAAAAGATAAAGCTATATGATAGCATATACCTTGCTTAAGGAACAGTGGATTCGGAATGTACCACTCACAGGATAATTCGCACATCTTTTCTGCTAGACTCATTGGATATTAGCTGCTGAGAGTTTACGCCTCTGCACTCTGTATGACTGAGTGTTTTGGTATTGCACTCGCGCAGTTATTAATCTAGTGGGAATGTAGAAAGATAAAGTGGATATCAACAAGAGTGTGTAAAAAAAAAAGAACTACAACAGTGTGTTACTCTGGAACAAAACACCAGGAGACATGGATGACAAACATCATCTTTATGGACATATAGGCTGGTACGTCTTAGTATTACAAAGACAAGTGCAAAGAGCACTAAGTACTACCAATAGCCAATGTCACATTACACCTCAAGCTGAATATCAGTGAGAGAAGACACACGCATGTATGCTAGTGATCCAAATGAGAGGATACTCAGCAATGGAAAAAAGAGGCAAATTGAGCCTATGTTCATGGGTCTGCACCTCATACGGAGCGAGTGGGCCCATAAGAACGAACTGGGAGAGAGCACATATAGATCAGTGCCTCACCCTTTATATATTGTGGAGCCCAGAAGGGCTAGAGTCATACCCGTCTCTCTGATATGAGGATAATCCACTAGTTGGTAAACTCTTTGAGAGCCAAGTATCCAGCGCTCCTTGTTGAGCGGCTGTTGTATACTTGTGGGGTACGGGGGCGTAACCCTTTTTAAGGGGGGTAGAGCCTCTTGGCTATGCACATGTGTGCACTAAGTTTTGTTTGTTTAGTATGCATTGCATACAAAGAATTGGCGGTGTGCGGGGCATACGAGGTTTGTTTGTTTAGTATGCATGGCATACAGTGAATTGTTTCGTATGCATGGCATACAGTGAATTGGTTTTGTTGGTTATGTTTAGTACGCGGGGCGTGCGTGGTTTGGTTTGTTTGTGTGTAGTGTGCACTTATATGTATGTATCTTATAAGATACCTGTCTGAATGTTGTATGTACACCCATGTAACACTTTTCTTATGCTATTTGTGATATGTATTCATATTGCTTTATAGAATGATTACATATGGTATCGCCTAGATACGAAATGAATCATTAGATATGGAATGTTATGGACACCTCAGGGAGGTTGTCAAGGTTGGTAGAACTGATAGGAAATGATGGTGCGGATGGATCACCTATATCCATATATGATTGAACTAATGCCACAACGTGATGGCAATGTGCTGTATAAGCGCAATACGATGTGTGTAAATGATATATCACATAGATATACATTATGGGAATAATGGGTAGTTATACATTTATATACTTACCTACTTGATTAAGAGACTTCGGGACGAAGTCTTTTTAAGGGGGGTAGATTGAAATACCCCAAATTAATAAAACATGGATTAAATATCTAATCACATTAATTAAGGCCTAAACATGCCTTAAAAGTCAACTGAGAACAACAGTGGTCAACACAAAACAAGGTGTTGCACCCTTTGACTGTCTAGGGTAAATAAATACCCAAATGAACTTCTTAGGACCTAAAAATTTGTCCTAAGCATATTAACACATTACTAAACATATTACAATTGTTGGAAAACACTCCAACACAAAGAACAAGCACTTTCATGCTTCAAGGTCAAAAAGGGCAAAATTGTGCTCTAAGAAACCTTAAAGGTCTAATGACCTCTAAATGATATAAAATTTGATACCATGATCAAATATCATGTAAGGAACACAAAAAAACCGTTGTCAAAAAAACCAAGCTCAGAAACTCCTTGAGACACAAAATGTGCACTAAAACTCCTTAAAGCACATTTTTGTGTAATTGCCTTCTAAATTGGTTTTAAATGGGCTAAAAGGTTATAATTACCTTTAAAAATAATAAAATATCATATTATATGATATTAGGAATTTAATTCCAAGAATTTACGAATTTTTACAAATTTAATATTAAAATATTAATAAAACCCTAAAGTGGGGCCCGTTTGGGTCAATATTGACTAAGTTGGTCAATGTTGACCATTGACCACGAATTGAACCACATAAAATCAGTAGGGCAAGTCTCTTAACAGACCATGAGACAATTCCCATGTGACAATTATTTATTCCTCTTTACTTTTGCATAAAATAAGGAAAAAAGCATACTTTACCTTATAAAACAAAAAAGGTTGTCTACCACTTACCTTACCCCATGTGAGGCCAGCCGATTGAGAGCCTCTCCTTTCCCTTGTTACACGGTGCTCCAAGTAGTACAAGACAAACCTAGTGACTCACCTTACACTTATTTGATTAAAGTCACATTATTTACTCCATTTTGAATCAAATTGGAACCAATCATTCACCCACCTTCTCCTAACATGGCCGGCTGCCCTCTTGCTTGTCTCCACTGATTGAGCCTTCAATAATCAACACCAATCAATTAGTAATGAGTCATCAAATCATTAAAGACATAAAATAAGGAAAAATGTGCTTTAAGGTAAATTTAGGTCATTCTCTTTCATTTCTCCTCTTCAGCCGAGTTTGCTCCTTCCTTGAGCTCTCTTTGGCTCCTCTTGACCGAAGGTAAGTGTTCCAAGCTCCATTGGAGAGAGCTCATGCTCTAGGTAAGCTCCTAAGGCATAAAAATGCCCATTTTCTTCATCTTTCTTTCCTTTTTCCATTGATCTAGACTCCAACCTTTTCTATACATCTATGTAGAGTGATTTGGAGGTTAAAGGAAGAATAAATTTCGGCCATATCAAGATCTAAGGAGGAAAGTTCAAGTCTTGACCATTTAAGGTAAAAATGTGCTCTAAGCACACACCTCTTCTTCCTTGTGAATTTCGGTTGTAAACCTTGGTTCCCTAGCCTTATTTTCTTCTCCTTCTCATGTAGATTCAGTTGGTATACCAAGATCTACAAGGAGTAGCTAGATCCAAGCCAAAAACACCATTTTTAGCATCTTAAACAAGGTAAATCATAGCCATCTTCCAAGCTAGCTACCCACGGTTTTATACCTTGTTCTTGAGAGTGTTTTGATACTATTTCTCTACTGGAAAAATAGGGCCGAAGTAGATCTACAACAAGCTTGAAGATCTAAGGTAAAAATCAATGATTTTCATGACTTAAATTACTTCTCATGGTTAGCTCATGTGTGGAGTTTAATCATGTCTTGTTTTCTACATGAGGACAAGTAAATCAAGCTTTGGAGAAATACTCCTTAAGGTGGCCGAACCAAACAAGGAATTATCTAAGTTAAATCAAGGTATAAATCACTTAAATCTACACTTGGTATATTAATATGTGTTTATACATATTTATACATATATGCCGTGAGTGAAGAGATTAATAAGGTCTTATTTTGACCTTAGGTGATTAAGGAATGGTTTAATAAATTTTATAACTAATTAAATAAGCATAATTGTCAAATTTAAGACATTATGTGGAAGTTTGGTAATTAAACAAAGAATTCATGGTGAGGCCGAGAATTATAAGTATTTTGAGACATTTATGTGTAATTTATTTTGTGAGCAAATGTTTGTAATAAGGCCATGTACTTTAGGCCATTTTATTTATGCATTTACAAGCTTTTATTTAAGTTTAGGTGATATATAATTATTACCGAAATGAATAAGGGGGTTATAGTGTAATTAAATTAAATTTAGGGGCTTTAGAAAAATAAGGCCGAAAATTAGAGGCTAAAAGGAGTTAAAATAAAGTTTATAAGGTTTTATAAAGTTTTGGGGTTAAATGGTGAATTTTGGAAACTTAGGGGTTAAAACCGTAATATAAGGAAATTAATGGTCAAGGAAATATTAAGGAGGTCAACCTTGACCATATGGTAGGTTTTGACCAAATTAGATAAGTTAGATAACTTATTTAAGGCTTTATAATAAGTTAAGCACTTAATGGTAATATTTTCATAACATATGTGGTAAATATGTTATTACCGAAAAAAAGGGTGTACAATGGTTTTAAACACCATGGGCTATTAGGAATTTTTAGGAATTTATTGGGTTGTTTTTGGAATTAAAATAAACTATATATGTATAATATATAGTTATTATGTCATTATGACACTTTGGAGAAATATAGATGGTGGAATGGTAAATACCGAAAGTATATGGGTCAATAAGGATATTTATAACCCTTTGGTGGAATTTGGAAATTTTTAGAATTATATAAGAGTATTTATTAAGGTATGTGTATAATATATGGTTTTAATGATATGATAAAACTATATGTTATAAATAGGGCCAAATGGCAATTATAGAATAGCACAAGGGCTGTTCGGAATTTATAAAAATAACCATAGGTTATGCTCTTTTATAAGTTAGAAATGTTATATTAAATGGTATATATAACATGGTAAAAAGAAAGGGGTGATTTTGTAAATTAAGGAAACTATGGTTTATGGAAAAGAATAAGATTTTCTTATGGTGCCTAAGAGGCAATATTAAATAGTTTTGTATAAAAACTATAGGTTATAAGTTAAAGGAAATAAAAATATCATATCAAATGATATTAGGATATGGTATAACATTACATAATGTTATGTGGTCAAAACGGAATTTAAATAAAGTTAAGGGCTATACCGAGTTAATAAGAGTTGGAAAATGAATTTTAGACTAAGGTCTATAATGTTATAAATGTTATAACAACTATATGGTTTAGATGGAATTAATATAAGGAAGGGTACTCACATAAAATAATGTGACAAACTATAAATAAATGGGATTTATATGCTAAGGTATTTATTGAATAAACCTTAGGAGTTGTAATTATACAACATAAAATGTTACATAATATTAGGATAATAATCTTAATATAAGTTGTATAATATAATACAACTAATGGGAATAATCATCTAATAAAAGATGATAAAAAGTAACATAAAATATAAGAGTTTATTAAACTCATGGAATTACCTACGCGGTAAATATATATACATACACAAGAATAATGTATATAAGGTGGATATATATTTTGGTTGGAAACCATATAACATAATGGTGGTGGTTATTTAAAAAAATATAGTTATGAGTTTTGGATGCAAATATTATTTGCTAAAGGAAAATGGATTATATAATACATTGTATTATAATGGATGGTGGGAAAATGATACAATATGAAAAAGAATATAATATAATATAATCATGCATGCATACGTGCAACTATAGGATATGTACCTAAACTAGATGGTGGATAAGATTAAAAAAGAAATAATGAGTTAAACTTAACAGTTGGAATATTATGACGTACGCGTTTTAAGTAACAAAACCGACTGTTTTAGAGAAGCCCGTAACAAACAACTGTAGAAAACAGGGGTGAACTGTCGGGGTTACTTATTATTCAGAAATACCGGATGTAGTTAGTCATGGAGACTGACTTATAGTTTTAATACCGTTTAGATTATACTTCTGACAAGACGCTTGATGAGCTAGCGGACTACACGGAGCATAGGATCTTGCTGATTCATACTCCACCGTAATACGATCAGGGTGAACGGTATGTAAAGGGGTTTGATCCGAGTTGACCTAAGGTTGCTCCTTGGGCTCGGATTTGGTTGATATAACTTGTGTGTTATGTGTGTGGTTACATGTATGTGATTAAGTGTTACTGCATTACTTATTTATGCACGAGCGTCCTACGGGACTAACACTACGTCGACTATAGATCGACTTATATAAACATACATATACGTTAATGTGATGACATGACGGTTACTTGATATAATACCATGATATTAATATTAAGTATATGGTAACCTAAGTAAAACACTTAGGAACGAGTCACGACATTGTCGGTCTCTAGAGCATGGATCTCGAACATGAATATAACCTAGATTACTTCTAGGTATGCGTGAGACCCATTGGCCAGCTAACTAATAATTATTCTCCATAAGACTAAGAGCAGATCTTAAACATTATGAGAGAGAGATGGTATGAGTTGAGGTGAGGAATCCTGGTAGTTTACGAACTACTTGGTTGCGCATTTGTGATCACTGAGGGGTTTCCTAATTGGATTCCGCTCCAGGTTATATCCAACGAGCCCAAACTGGATCGTGGATCAGGTGGCTACGGCCTTTTTATGGACGTCTTACGAGACATAAGTGAGTCAGGGGCCTCCGAACCTCTGGCGAAATGAGCACCTTTGTGTGTATGGGAGGACTACTGTCCATGGTGAGGTTATCGGGTTGTCCTAACATGACGCCCAACTGATATTAATAATTAAACATGGTTGGATGGAGCCTACAAGGCTAAGGTAAATTAAATATGAAAACTATACGCTACGACAAATGTACATTGTACATATGGATGGGGCTTGAAAGCCAAACTAAAATAAATTGACAGTGGATGGTGAACGCTACGACGATTGTACATTGTACAATAAACTGTTTATACTCGATACGTTCGATATACAAATGTTTTTTGAAATATTCTATGATTGTTTGGATTGGATGGATGGTTAAATGTTTATGATATTTGGATGGTTGGTTATGTATATTATACATGTTTATTACAGTATTGTTTATAACTGTAAAAGGGTAAAGCATGAAACCAATCTAATAACAAGATAGTTAAAATGACAAGTGACCATTAGGGTCCAGGCCCAGCATACTCAGCGTCTATCGCTGATACTACACCATTACAGGTTGTTGATCATTGTCGGAGCTGAAGAGCAGGAACAGGGTAATTGGGGTTTCACTTTGTTACCACACATGGAGTTGTTGTATAGCAATGAGGACGGTGAATTGTAATATGGTAAGGTTGTGTATTTTCAGGTTTGGGTAGATGCTCACTTGTCGATGTTTATGGTTTATGGACTTAGTATGATGTATAGGAGTTTTCTCGTTATCACGGCGGTTAGCAATTTGTTTATGCTGGAAGTTGGATGTAGTTTGGCTTCGTTGCTCGCATGGGCGAGTAATGGCCGGTGACACCCGAGTGAGTTTTGTAATTGTTATTTATTTTCCGCTGCGAGACCTTTTATTTATTGCTACGTGAGAGATTATATCGTGATTGTGGAGAGGGGTGTTACAATTGGTCTAGGACTTAAGTCCCATATAAAGTCCCGGACCACAACATAAATTAGCCGAGATTTAAACCAAGTATTGGTCCGGGACTTAAGGTAAGGACCAAGTCCCAGACCACTCTAAAAATGATGTTTAAGCTTGGAAAATGATAGGAAATGATGGGGATTGTCAGGTATTGATGTTATAAAGTTATTTAGGACATGTTTGGTGGGTATAATGGCTATTAAGTGGGTGAACAAATATAAGAGATAACGAGAAACGATGCACTTAAAAGTTTGAGTTAAAGCCATAAGGACTTTGTGAATAATAATGGGTAAATATTGGTGTCTAAGAAAGTTAAGTAAGTTATGTCGGGTTGAGCTAATTAGTAACCTAAAACTGAATGAATGTTTTAGGACTTGTGAATTGGGACTTGGAAGGAGATTAAACAAACAATCGCCGACGGTGAACGGTATGGTTTTCTTGTAACCTGCTTGCTAACAAGGTGTCCCTCGGCTTGTGTGCTATTTGTTTATGTGTTCCGACTAAACAAGATTAAGCATGCAACTGGTTTATTATATTTGTTGTGTGTTTGTAAATACAACTAACACACTTGACTTGAGTTAACTTGCTAACTATGTTTAGTAAACAATTGGATGAGATAAAGTACTCTTGTTAGGATTGGTTGGTTAATACCCGGTAAGGGTTTAACTAACAAGACTTGACTTGTAACTTCTGCTAACCTTAACTTGGGGGGAGTGAGGAATCCGGAATGGTACCGGCACATGTGTATTGGGGGAGGTCGGTATCTGAATCAGGTCCGGCTTCCAAATTAGACTTGTCTTCGGACTCGTCGCCTAGAGTCAACAAAACGACTCGACCACCCGGACTACTGTTTGAGGTGAGAGGCACATTAAGGATGGCGTGGGGGGATATAGCCTACATCCCCAACAAACTAAGAGATGTTGCTTATTTTCTGTAAGTGTACTGCTGCCGGCTAGGGTTATCCAAACCCTACAAAAAAATACGCAACGAATTAAGGGCTAACAAGTTCTAATAAGAGAACGGCTGGCATACATGAGTGTAAGAGGAATGTGGACCTAAGGGGTTAAAATCTAACCCACTTACTTAAGGATGGCTTCTAAGTCATTCATTGTCTTGAACTGTTATTGTTAATTATGGTTGATGTTATTGCACTTCCTAGTTATGTTGTGTATTTAATCAATCTCTATGCTATTGACAATTAGTCGTCGTAGTCCCGTTAGCTTGGGGGCTATAAGAGAATCGTACCAGCAAAGGTGCTGACCCCCTTGGGGGCTGTTGTTTACATTTTGCAGGTAAGCGCCCTATGAAGACTCATCTTGAGAGTAGGGGTGGTTAGCCTTAGGATGGGTTTCATATTTTGGGTACGGGATGCGCGTGTGCACCCGTCCGTTAATATTTAAACTCGTGGGGAATTATGTCGTTTATGATGATACTTGAGATACTATAAACTCGGTTGGTATGTATATTTTGGATTAGCGGTTGTAAATGTCTAAAGTTCGGTAAGTTCTGTTGTTCAGACCGTGGCAAGGTCCTGGTGTTGGTTTAATTCCTGCGACGTTTATGTTTAAGTTGTTAAGTTTGCGATAACCACAATTAGCTTAGGACGGGGTGTTACAAAAAGTGGTATCAGAGCGCGGTTACGCTCTGATCGAAGAAATACCGGACATAAGAAACCACTGAGTTAGGATATGAGCTAAGACATAAGTAATGGGTTAAGGGTGTGAGAAGTTAGAGTGAGTAGAGTCAGATGACCACTAATGAGTGTGGATCGTCTTTACCGTCTACGGACTTAATAAAATCCGTGAACCGAAACCATGGTGGATACAAATCTAATGTGAGTTGTGCTTATTCAGATGGCAGGACATCCACGAGGAGGCCGAGGCCGTGGTCGCGGCGATGATGCTACGGAGATACCGGGAGGGCAGACGATCGCAGAGATGGCTGCCGCATTGGGGCACATGGGCTATTAGCCTGGTGCACCCCCACCTCCACCGCCACAACCCCGGGAACCAAACTGGGTGAAGAGTCTGGCGGACCTTCGACCCGCGTCATTTCAGGGGGAGACTGATCCCGCCAAGCTTGAGGTGTACATCTCCGAGCTGGAGACCGCCTTCGAGACCCTTGATGTCCCTGCTGGGATCAAGGTGCGTCTGGCTGCGTTTTATCTGAAGGGAGCAGCAAGCAATTGGTGGAAGCTGGTGAGGGCCGAGCATGTGGCCAATCCAGACTTCAGCTGGGAGCAGTACACAACTTTACTACGAGCCAAGTACTACCCCGCCCATGTTCAGACGAAGAAGCGCTTACAGTTGGATGCGCTAAAGCAGACGGACAAGATGACGGTGGACGAGTATTACTCAGAGTTCACCGCCTTGCTTCGTCTTCTGCCGAGTCTTGGGTATTCAGACCCCACTTCTATGGCAGGCTTAGCCATCGACTCCGCTACGGCATGAGGCCGACGAGTTATACTTGCAGGTAATGAGAATAATTGAGATATAAATAAGTGAATAAGATTTAGACTTTGAGATATAAGGGAAACTAATACCTTGGAAAGCAGGAGTGCTATCATGCCGCTGCTAAGGTTGAGATAACCGTCCAGCTGAGGGACGAGGACAATGCTAAGAGGAAGAATGCTGGTAAAGGTGCTGAGAACCAAGGGCAGGGCAGGTACAAGAAGCAGAAGTACCAGCCTCAGGCCCAGAAAGGTCATAAGAATAAGATGGAAACTGAGAAGGCTGTTGAAGAGCCACTGAAGTTGACCTATGCAATCGCTGCTAAACCCTTGCGCTCAAAGGCGCCAAAGGGTAAGGAAATATATTTTAAGTGAGCCGAGAATGGTTGAACAAACATTGAGACACAATCACTGATGCCATATGTGATCAGGTATTGAGACTGGGAAGGAAGCCGGTGGTGGCTACCAATGACACTACTATTGTCAGCGGTGTCACAAGGACCACCCCGGGCTTAACTGTAAGGGTAACAAGGTGGAGTGTAATTTCGTGGTGTGTTCGGGCACCGAGCCTATGAGTGCTATGGGAACCCGGAGAGCAAGAATTTCAGGCTCGGTTTCAAGGGCAAGGCTAGGACCGATCATGGCACTGGATCCGGCGGTTAGAAGGCGACACAGCCTGCAGCAAATAAGAACCCTAGAGTAGTCTAGAAGCCAGGACCCTCTCTACACCTGGTGGACCGGGACGATGAGGCTGAACCCTCGTCAAGGCCAGGTACCGCCATAAACCATTTAGTGATAAAATTTCTGCTTACCGCATTTTATGCATGCTTGGGTGAATAATTAAGTTAGATAAGATTAAGACAAGATGAGAATTTAAGAGAGATATAACCTATTACCACCTTAGGAAACTTCAACATTTGCTATCCCATACCTTCAACACTAAACCCGGAAGAGACCGACATCGAAACCCGAGACTTTCCAACCAAACAATGTCAGGTTATCCGCCCAGGTATGATTTTATTAAGGGAATACCTGACACCCGACGCGCAAATAGCCATCATCAGAAGATGCAGTCAGTTAGGAGTGGGACCGGGAGGTTTCTATACACCGGAGTACCCAGGAGGAGCAAGGATGAAATTAAAGATGATGAGCTTAGGCAAGGATTGGAATCCGTATGCCAAGACGTACCAAACCACGAGAGCACAAGATGGAGTCTCACCACCGAGAATACCCGAAGAGTTCCATCCGGTTATTACACAAGTCGTGGAGATCGCTCAGCAATTGGAAGCTGACCCGATTCCAGACATAAAAGCAGACATCTGCATTGTGAATTTCTACGAGAAAGACTGGCGACTCGGACTACACCAGGATAAGGACAAGACAACGGAGTCTCTCGAAAGAGGGATACCCGTAGTGTCTTAGTTCATTGGAGACGACGCTGAATTTTTGTACGGCGAGCAGAAGCGTGCAGACCGTGCTAATAAGTTAATACTTAAGTCTGGAGATGTATTAGTTATGGGAGGAGCATCAAGAATGTTATACCATGGGATTAAGAGAATTAAGCTGAATACAACACCGTCAGCTGTAATTAATGCGACGCATATGAGACCAGGACGGTTAAACCTAACCTTTAGACAATATTAGCCATGTAATGTTTTAAGAATGATGTAAGGAATGAGATGTAAGAAAGAAGCACATGATGTAAACAGGATGGTTATGAATAAAATAACAGTGTTGTTCATATTAATTGTTACGACTCTTGTTATACCATCATTACTCATGAAGCTTGTGAATAATTAGGTTATGGACTCGGTACGGAAAGTGCGCTAAGCATACTTACAGAGGCACAGGCCGACGCAAGCGGTACTATCCTCACCGACACCTTTCCGATTAATGGGATTGAGGCATCTGTTCTCTTTGACTCAGGGGCCTCGCATACCTTTATCTCGTCATCGTTTGTGAGAAGGTTGGGGCTAGACGCTGATGAGCTACCCGACTTTACGGTTACACTCCCGTCTAAGGAGAAGGTTCATTGCACTCGCTACTACCGAGGAGCCATCATTAGAATTAAAGGGGAAGACTTTCCAGTCAATTTTATTGAGTTCAGGGAGTTGGGATTTGATGTTATCTTCGGGATGAACTGGTTGGAGCGGCACAAAGGTCGTATCCTCTGCGCCGAGCATCGACTGCTGCTCAGGAGTCCGTCTGGGGTAACAATATCATACCGCTAGAGGCCCAGAGAGCCTTCGACCAAGATCATCTCCGCTATGACAATGTATAAGGAACTGAGGAGGAAGGAAGAAGTATATCTCTGCTATGTCCAGGACATAGAGAGGGACCCCGAGTTTGACCCCGACTTACCGGTAGTGTCGGAGTTCCTCGATCTCTTTCCACGGGAACTGCCCGGCTTGCCACCCACTCGGGAGGTAGAGTTCACCATCGAGCTGCTACCTGGAACCGGACCGATAGCTAAGGCACCATATTGCATGGCTCCGGCAGAAATGAATGTGTTAAAAGATCAGTTGAAAGATTTGCTAGACAAAGGATTCATAAGACCGAGTGTGTCACCATGGGGAGCGCCAGTTCTCTTCATGAAGAAGAAGGATGGTAGTCTCTGCTACATCGACTACAGAGAGTTGATGCAGTGACTGTGAAGAATAAGTACCCACTACCCCGCATTGATGATCTGTTCGATCAGTTGTAGGGGGCATCCGTATTTCCAAGATTGATCTCAGATCGGGGTATCATCGGATAGCCATTAAGGAGGGAGATATTGAGAATACGGCATTCCGGACACGATATGGCCACTATGAATTTACAGTGATGCCGTTTGGTTTGTCGAACACATTGGCAAAGTTTATGGATCTGTTGAACCGCTTGTTCTGGGAACAGTTGGACAAGTCGGTTGTGGTGTTCATCGACAACATATTGATATATTCGAAATCGAGAGCTGAGCATGAGGAACATTTGAGGAGGGTGTTAGAGATACCGAGGGAGAACCGGCTTTACGCTAAGTTCTTCAAGTGTGAGTTTTGGCTTGACCAGGTCTCTTTCCTGGGTCATGTCATCTCAGATGCTGGGATCTCAGTGGATCCAATAAAGGTTGATGCGGTGCGTACCTGGCCGAGACCGAAGATAGTTACCGACATTTGGAGCTTTCTTGGTTTGGCGGGTTACTATCGGAGGTTTGTTAGGGATTTCAGCAAGGTCGCGAAGCCGATGACTAGTCTGATGAAGAAAGATGCACTGTTCGTATGGACGGCTGATTGTGAGACTTTGTTTCAGAGTTTGAAGAACTCACTGACCACTACGCCGGTTCTGACTATTCCAAACGGTACGGAGGGCTTTGAGGTATATTGTGATGCACCCAGCAGAGGGCTAGGTTGCGTGCTCATGCAGCATGGCAAGGTGGTGGCATATGCCTCACGCCAGCTGAAGAAACATGAGGAGAACTATCCCACTCATGACTTGGAGTTGGGAGCTGTAGTCTTCGCTTTGAAGATATGGTGCCACTACTTGTACGGGGTTAGTGTGACGATCTACACCGATCACAAGAGCTTGAAATATGTATTCACTCAGAAGGAGTTGAATCTTCGACAGAGGAGGTGGTTAGAATTTTTGAAGGACTGTGATATTGACCTCTAATACAAAGAAGGGAAGGCCAATGTTGTAGCTGACGCCCTGAGCTGTCGAGCACACTCACTCCATTCGCTAGTTTCTTTCTTAAGCTTGGTTGATGAGGTGCGAGAGGCTCAGAGGACCGATGAGTATATGAGGGAAGTCAGACAGAAGTTGACAGAGGGTACCTTTGAGAGTCAGAAATACGACTTCAGACTTCATGATGATGATCTGATCAGACTTAAGGGCCAGTTATGCATACCACGAGGCAGCACAGATCTGAAAAACCGTATACTTAAAGAATCACACTGTTCTTCAGTTTTCATTCTGGGAGCCTCTAAGATGTATAAAGACATGACGAGATACTTCTGGTGGTCGGGGATGAAGACAGATGTTACCGAGTTCGTTTTGAGGTGTCTCACATGCCAGAAGGTAAAATTGGAGCACTGACGACCAGGTGGAATGGTACAGTCAATGCCAGTTCCGGAGTGGAAGTTTCATGATATCTCATGGCTTCGTGGTCGGACTCTTCCTGCCAGGGGAGGTCTGAACATGATATGGGTTGTGGTGGATCGCCTTACCAAAGTAGCCCAATTCATACGATGAAGGATACTTGGAAGGTAACTAAGTTATCTAAGTTGTTTGAGAGGGAAATCATGAAACACCACGGGATACCAAAGACCATAGTGTCAGATAGAGATACCAGATTCCTTTCAAGGTACTGGAGAGCTACACAGGAAGCGTTGGGTACGGAATTGAAGTTGAGTACCATGTTCCATCCTCAGACAGATGGTTAGACTGAGCGTACAATTCATACACTCGAGGACATGCTGAGAGCATGTGCCTTGGACTTCGAGGGCAGTTGGATTGACAAGTTGCATCTGATCGAGTTTTCATACAACAATAACTATCACGCTTCGATCAAGATGGCGCCTTTCCAAGCATTGTACGGTAGACCATGTCGTACACCGCTCTGCTGGGATGAGTCGAGTGAGACAGTCATTATAGGACCAGAATACTTAGAGCAAGTTCAGACTGAGGTTCAGCAAATCAGGGAGAATATGAAAGCTGCTCAAGATAGGCAGAAGTCGTATGCTGATGTGCGACGACAAGACCTGGAGTTCGTAGTGGGCGACCGGGTATGTCCGTGAGTCTCACCGATGAAGGGTGTGTTTAGATTTGGGTAGAAGGACAAATTGAGATCGAACTTTGTTGGTCCTTATGAGATTACGGAGCGGGTGGGCCCAGTTGCTTACAGGCTAAATTTGCCCGTTGAGCTTGGGTAAAGTGCATGATGTTTTTCATGTTTCACAGCTAAAGAAATACATGCACCACCCCTCCCATGTGTTAGAGCCTGAGAGGTTGACGTTATAACCGAATATGAGATCAGTGGAGATTCCTCAAAGAATCTTAGATAGTAAGACTAGGGACACTCGCCATAAGTCAGTGCGACTGGTGAAGGTTCTCTGGTCTAACCAGGATGTCGAAGAGGCCACGTAGGAATTAGAGGATAAGATGAGATTGAAGTACCCCTCGTTAATTACTGACTAGATCGTCTGTATAGGGTACGGGGCGTACCCCTTTTTAAGGGGGGTAGAGCTTCCTCGCTTTTGAGTTAGTAAATGAACATGTTTGTCGTTTTGTGTGGTTTGTGTAGGATGTGGTTTTGTGTAAGTTATTACACTTGTGGTAAGTTTAAGATGTGTGAATGTGAGTATCGTGAATGATTAAGTACATATGTGAACTTTGGGGACAAAGTTCTTTTAAGGGGGGTAGATTGAAATACCCCAAACCTAGATAAGGTGTTTAAATGATAAACTAAGATATAATAAGGCTAAATAATGCCTTATAAACATTAGGAAACAATTTAAACCAAAGAAAACACAAGGAAACACCATAAGAGCAATTTAAGCAAAAATGTGCTCTAAGCTTGGAGTAACTTGGGTTACACCCAAATATCATTATTAGACCTTATTAACATCCTAATGGTCATGTTAAATCAATTACCAAAGAAAACCAAGCTCAAAAACAAGTTAAAACACAAATTGTGCTTTAAAGACCCTTAAAGCACATTTTTGAAAAATTGTCTTAGAAAGGGGTTTTATGTGGCTAAATGCCCATTATTAATCCTTAATCAACTTTTTTACTACTTAGTATCACATTAGGAAGTCTAAATCAATGGGAAATCAAAAATTTCAAAATATGTGCACTAATTTGTGAATAGTGCCCAAATAAGACTAGTTTAGCATTAAGTCAACATAAGTCAATTAGTTGGTCAACCAAGACCACAAATATCTTAAAATTAAGAAGGGGGCCGGTTTTTGTAGTGGTGAATAACCACATGAGCTAGCATATTAAGGAAAAGAAGAAGAAAACTTGTAATAGTACTATTTGCTTTTTAAAAGAAAATTTTACCTTTAAGCCTACCTTCTCTCCTCTTCTTCATTCATTCTCTTCTTCCACGTTTTTCTTCACCTTCTTCATCCTCTAAAACCGTGAGAACCAGCCCCCATTCTTGCTTCATCTTGCTTTGCCTATAACTTGCTCATTTTAGCTCCAAAATGAAAACCAAGCACATAGTTCTCTTAGTTAGCTCAAGCTCTTGCTTTCTATCTTTCCAAATATCAAAAGCTCCATTTTGGTGCCAAGGCAAACCGCCATTAAAAGAAAAAAACAAGCTTGAAGACTTCATTAGCTTCTCTATTCTCTTAAGGTAAGGAAAATGTAAGAAAAATCACCTTTCCACCATTTTTCCTTCTTGACCGAAAATTACCTTCTCAATGGGAACATGTTTTACCCTTTTTCTAGCTTGTTTCCATTCTCCAAGGACTAGAGGAGGTCCTTCTTGATTCATTTCCAAGCTTAAGTTAAGACTTCAAAGGTAAATATTCATTTTATACCTTAAAACACATTTTTAACCTAGGCATGATTCCTTAAGGTTAGTGTATTATTTGGCACTCATGAGAGTCATTGTATATTGCTTAGAACATTGGAAAGGAAAATTTAATTGGTGGCCGAAAGTCAAACAAGGGAAACCTAAAGAGAAAAGTGTGGAGCTTGTAAAAGAACAAGGTAAATGTCTTCCTACTTATGTATGTATTTAACCAATCTCCATGCAATCGACAATTAGTCGTCGTAGCCCCGTTAGCTTGGGGGCTATAAGAGAATCGTACCAGCAAAGGTGCTGACCCCCTCGGTGGATGTTGTTTGCATTTTGCAGGTAAGCGCCCTATGAAGACTCATCATGAGAGTAGGGTGGTTAGCCTTAGGATGGGTTTCATATTTGGGTACGGGATGCACGTGTGCACCCGTCCGTTAATGTTTAAACTCGTGGGGAATTATGTCATTTATGATGATACTTGATATACTATAAACTTGGTTGGTATGTATATTTTGGATTAGCGGTTGTAAATGTCTAAAGTTCGGTATGTTCTGTTGTTCAGACCGTGGCAAGGTCCTGGTGTTGGTTTAATTCCGCTGCGACGTTTATGTTTAAGTTGTTAAGTTTGCGATAACCACGATTAGCTTAGGACGGGGTGTTACACTAATCCTACCCATTACTTAGCTCTTTCTCAAAACTGTTTTCAAGGTGTTTCCTACTTACATTAAGTCGTAAGTCCTATTAGTTTAGGTAAATTTTGACATAGTCTCCCCTAAAATTTAGCATTCTCACCACATTGTTTTGTTCACATATTATCACTCATAAAACCTGTTTATTCAAGGCACAAATATATAATTCTCCAAACATATTTACAATTTACCTCACTAAACTTACAAGCACTTATTCATCCTTTTAACATCACTAAAACATTATTACCTTCTTACTCGCTATGTAACAGCCTATGTATTGCTTAGCCAACAAAATAATTCTCTCATACTAAGCATAAAAATAAGTTTACATTACTTGCAAAACTAGGTCAAGGTTTGGTCATTACCTTGAATTTGTTAGTTTTTCTTTCTTTCTTCCTTTCTCCTTTCTTCTTCCTTCTTCCCTTGCTCTTCCTCTCACAACCGGTTATGGGGAGTTCAAAATCCTAATGCTACTGCCCATCAATACACAACCATTTCAATTCAAAACCAACCCTTAAATTAATCTAGAGCTTAGGACATGTTTTTAGGGTTTAGAAAAGGCATTACCTTGCAAGTGTATAGAGGAAGTGTTGGTGTAACAACCCTACCGATAATCACACAATTATCTCCTAACCCGTCTCTATTACCAGTACACAAGCAGTGGAATTCCAATGCAACCGGGGATGATACAATGCCATTAGTCGCCCACGCGACTAACAAGGCCAATCCAAACTCAAATACAACAAACAAATTACAATATCGGTCTGATGGGTTTTATACCGAGTACTCTATACAAACGATACATTCCATTTCCTTATCGATTCTCAAGCCAAATACAACCTTCAATTCCATAATATACACAAATACATTCCCATGTTTGTTTAATACCGAGTAACTACAATTCCCAAGTCTATCGATGACCTTCCGGTCTTACAGTTCCACAATACAACAAATACAATCCTTAAACAACTACCCATGCTTAATAATAACCCGTCCTACTCTCGAACGGCGATCAGCATCCATGTACCTGGAAAATAAAAATGGTGCCCCTAGGGGCTCAGCAAAACACTGCATATGAAATTCGCATACCCCACGTGGTAACAGGGGTACGCCGACTACTTTGGTCGAGAACATGTGGTTCATTTTAATTCAAACAGCATGCATACACCACACATTATATATGTACATTCACAGAAACACAACATTCAACCAAGGAATGCAACCACACTAACACAATGGTTTATTAGTTAGTATTACTTAATCACAGACCTTGAGGGTTTCTACCTCACTATGTCTTACTCAACTACTCATTGCTTTACCCACTCTCTTGGGTACTCTTACTCAAAATCTCTTACTCTCAACATCAAACAAGTTCTACAATACTCAACTCAATTCTCCACTCAAACTCAATTTCTCAAGTCTCTCAAGTCTCAACTCACTTCTCAATACTCAAATACTCAAGTTCTCAAATCGATTCTCAATTCTCAAAGGCATCTTTTAAGTCTTTGCCACGACCTCCGGGCAGGGTCATACACAAGACCCACCACCAGGCTTACAAATACAAAAGGAGCTATGCATTTAGCTCCTCAAATTCTCAAATGTCCGGTGCTCTACCGGACTACTCAATTTCCCAAAACTTCTCTCTCGGAGTCATTTCACAATCTCATAGATTAGCCTAGAAGCATCTCTCTCGATATCCTCCATTAGCTTAGGGGATTCTCAATGTCTAGTATTCTAAGATTTAAGGTTTTACCCAACTTATCGAATACTCTCATGTTCGGGACATTGTTTATATCAGTCGGATCCTCTCATTGGGGTTCGACTATTTTTCTAAGGGGTTTGGTGATCCCTTACCATTCTTTACTTTTCTCAAGGTTCATTGTTTGAACAATTATCAAGTCCTCTAAGTAGAGGTTCCTTATATACTTCCACTATTAATTATTTGTGGATTAAATTGTTCCAGTTCTCTAACCGTTATCGGGAGTTTACTTCTCCCGTACAATTCTCTCACGCTCTAGTGAGTTCATAGGTTTATGTTTTCGTTTATCGGTTCAATAGCTTTAATGTGTTACCACATTTTCGTTTATTCACAACTTGACTCTTTCTTCGAGTCTCTAATTAAACAAGGCTCAACTATGAGTCGAACTACAATACACAATCAACATTCAAGCAATTCATTCACAATTCACACATTTCATGAATTATACAAACTTCAGTTCAAATTACAACCCAACAAGCAACAATACAATACAAGCACTAACAAGTGCAAACAGTCCGATTCGTGCATTTATCTTGTTAGGTGATCACACAATCAAACAAGCACACAAATCAGAGTAGCTCTTTTAGCATACGGGGCATGAGAAAATCATACCTTTCACCGTGGTTTACTTTTACTGGGTCACCTCTTGTTTCTTGGTTCCCACTTGTTCCTTGAGTCTTACTCTTGAACCACTGATTACATGTCAAATGGTTCTATTAATGTTAAGGTGTTACGGTACGTAATTAATTACTACTCCCGTAATTACCCCTTATCCCGTTGTGAGCCTCGATTTTTAAACCCTATCCTTTGTTGATTAGATTGACTAGGATCTAGTCGGGTTTAGGTCCACTTATAACCTAAGATTAATAACTATGTCATATAACATTAATTATTAAAACCTATGCTAGCTCATTGGAACCTATTATGAGTCGCCACCTAATTTTTACCTAGATCAAATTAGGAAAGGAGATATCGGGTTCGGGGGCTTAATATTCGACTTAATTAGGGTTCAATTACTTTCATTACCCCTAGAAGTCGTTTTTCCTCTACTTAGTTTAATTACTGCTTAATACGAGTCGTTTTTAACCTAAGTGCGTGCTTCTGATTTTTTATTATTTTTAACATTTTTTGACAGAAAATTAAAGTGGAAACTAAAAATACCTAAACTAGGGTTTCGAAGGCAGAATTAGGTCAAATTTTATTTACGTCCGTAGCCATGGACCCCATGTCCGAGACCACGGACCCCGGTTAACCTAGTTATACATAAAAGTTGAATTTAAGAGAAAACGAAATTTTGAAAAGTTCGGGGCCACGGACACTGTCCGTGGGCCCGGACATTATTTAGAAGAACCTAAAATTTGAAATTTTAAAAATCCCGCCCGTCCGTAGGTGTCGTGGCCACGGACAACCCGTCCGTGGTCCGGACCATAGGTCCGAGGTCACGGACCACCCACGGATAGGGGTTTTCTGGTGGTTCCCGACGGTGTTTTCGGCTCAAATTTTATGGGTACGTAGCCTGAAAGATTATAAGCACGTTAGTAATTGAAAGAATTCAATTTGAAGTCAAAATTAATACGAAACTTAGCAAACAAGTAACAAGGCAGTAGCTAAAACAATTAGTAATACAGAGGCCAAAAAGAGTTGGTTTGAACCCAAATTTGAGGCAAGACTGATAAGGTCGTAGGGAGTTAGGAAAGTGGAATTTCTACCTGTTTTACCTTTGGGTTTACAATGATCCTTCACACCGGGATACGAACCAAGCTTCTTGTTGTTGGTTTTTCTTGCTGTTCTTCACGTTTTGGTGGTGTTTATGTGGGGTTTTGATGATTGTTGATGCTTTGGGAATTGGAAAACGAACTTAGATAGTGATTTTGGGTGAATTTCGGTGATTCGGGTGGCCACGTGTTGAAAAACGTGAGAGAGAGAGAGAGAGGGGATGCTATGCTTTCTGACTTCCTAGGGTTCTTGAGCTTGTGAGATTCTCTAGATATATCCCTTTATATAGACTTTCTTAAAGATAAAGAAAATCTAGTAAAAGTGAGATTTTTTGGCATTTTAATTAAGTGACTTCCCAAAGGAATTTTGCTGTGAAATTTTAGCCATGTGTCAAGGATGGCAATTATGATGTTTCTGAAGTGGAATCGAATTTTTAAAATGTTGGAATGTTTTCAAATTCAATTTCTTGTCAGATTCAGTCAAAAATTGCTAGAAAATTATTGGAAATTCGAAAAATCAAAATTCCAATGCCATTATGCTTAAAATGTCATCCTCTATCATGGGATAAAATTTCAAAGCATTTCAGAGAAAGCCTATAGGAGGTCTTGGAAGCCTTAAAAATTACGAAAATGCCCCTAACGATGACGAAACTGCTCCCATGTCTCGGAATGTGCCGATTGAGCCGGAATCCATCATTACTTGATTGGAGTGCCTCTCACAACACCAAAGCCTTATAGACCCTAACCAGGGGGGGTCAACATTTTAGGTATAACAGATTGCCCCCCGTTAACTAGACTTTGTAATGAATATGAGAAGTCTGGTTGATGCTTGAGTGATGCCCCAAAATTTCGGATTGTAAACAGACCCTGCATGCCGTTTGAGACTAACAAGCCACGTCGAGCTATTCTAAGGCGCTGACTACCTATAAGTAAAGTGAAATTAAGTAATGTCAAGCGATTCTAAGGCGTTGACAACCTAGCAAAGTAAAAATGAAATAATGTCAAGTGATTCTAAGGCATTGATGACCTAAAAAGTGAAATTGAGATAATGTCAAGCGATTCTAAGGCGTTGACAACCTAAAAAGTGAAAATGAGATAATGTCAAACAATTCTAAGGCGTTGACAACCTAAAATGTGAAAAACTAGGTGGTATGCAAATGCAAGGATGTTGAAATGCTAATGATGCTGACGATGCTGATGATGCTCAGATGCTTCTAGGGACCGAAAACCCGTGCCAATGCTCCTGACTGGACCCAATGTGGACTTATTGCCATCGCCCCCAAGCCGGTGTGCAGGGATAACTCCTGGTAAAAACCCTGGGACTTATTGGCTTCGCCCACTATTCATTAATCCCAAAGTAAGCTGACATAACACAGGAGGATTTATTGCCATCACCTCGCCAACTTTTCTGTCGCCAGGTCTTGTGACGCGCCTGGATAATGCAACTAGGTCTTATGACGAGCCTATATGAATGAGACGAATGCAATGTGTTTGATGAGAGTGGGTAAGCTAAAGGGTCTTATTACGAGCCTAAAGGAATGCAACTAGGTCTTATGACGAGCCTAAAGGTTGGTTCTAGGTCTTATGATGAGCCTAAAGGTAGGCAACTAGGTCTTATGACGAGTCTAAAGGATGGTTCTAGGTCTTATGACGAGCCTAAAGGTATGCAACTAGGTCTTATGATGAGCCTAAAAGATGGTTCTAGGTCTTATGATGAGCCTAAAGGATGGTTCTAGGTCTTATGACGAGCCTAAAGGTTGGATCTAGGTCTTATGACGAGCCTAAAGGTTGGATCTAGGTCTTATGACGAGCCTAAAGGTATGCAGCTAGGTCTTATGACGAGCCTAAAGGTAGTATCTAGGTCTTATGACGAGCCTAAAGGTAGTTCTAAGTGAAAGTGAGAAAAATGTATGATGGGTCTAAATGAATGTAGAAGGATTCGGGTTTATGTCAAGCCTGGAGATGGTAGGGCTCAAGACGGGCCTATGGATGTTTGAATGTGAAGGTAGGGCTTAGGAGGGGCCTGAGGAAATTTGGTGTGGAGGTAGGGCTTTGAATGTGAAGATAGGGCTTAAGACGAGCCTGTGGATGATTGAATGTGAAGGTAGGGCTTAAGACGGGCCTGAGGAAATTTGATGTGGAGGTAGGGCTTAGGACGGGACTGTGTGATATGAAGAGGGTTTGATCCTTTAGGTTTCGGGTTTTTGGGCCTCAATCGGTCTTGTTGTTGCAATTGTTGGGACCAACAATTGCCCCCAGTATTTTTCCTTAAGGTGATCTGAGTTTTTTAGTATTTTATGGCAATCGATCGGAACGATCTATTGCCCCCAGTATTTTCTTTGATTAATTACGCAAAAACAAGTCCCACTCTCACAAGGTCGGGGGTCTATCTTTATGTGGTGCTTTCTAGCCTACATTCAAAGTGTTTAATGCTTGCACTCGTGCTCTCCTTTTGGTCAAAACATCTTAACCATTGAATTTGACATTTGTTAGGTTTACGCGTTCAACCTGTTACTTTCACGTGATTGGGTACACAACTACTAAGTCAGAAGTCTTTTAAGCTTATAACGGGGCAATGGGGTGTGATGAATGACAAAGGACAATGGAGGAATGTTTAGGATATGTGGAGCTATAAGGGTAATCGAATCTGCAACTTGCACTGTCTCTCGGACTTGTCTTCTTTTTTTTGAAGTCGTTTGGCTACTTCGTGATGACTTTGCTTGGGACTTTTGGGTTGTTCCTTGCACCTTCTCTCTTTCTTCCAATTTTAGATTTCTTCGAGGCTTTTCAGGTTTGCCTTTCTTTGAATCTCTTTTCCTTCGGGGTTCTTTTGTTTCCCGGTTTTGAACTTTGAGAGCTGTTTTTGATGTTAGCACATTTGGATCCTATGTCACTTTGGGACCATTTGAGGATCATTTCGTCATGCTGGTAGCAGTTTTGCTTCTTTGGACTTGTGAAGTTGCTGTTCGGAAGTCGGGCTCCTTGCTTCCTTTGGTCACCGGGTCAGTTATTCATCATTGGCTAGCTTGTTTGTGGAATTTGTAGCGTTGTAAAAGAGGACGTATACGAAAAGCTCAGCAGGGGTGCCTAGGGTGTAATGTCAGGGTTCACAAGCTTTTGGCTGTGTGGTGCTGTACCTAGGTGCTTCGTCATCCCTAATAGTTGTGTATCCGTTCTTTGTTACTTTTCATAGGTTTAAGCGTAAATTTACAAAATGTCTCCTTCGGTCGGAGAGTTATGCCGTTTACCTCACCTTTGAATGTGATCTCTCTAGAGTCGTGTAAGAATGACATGCTCTTTCTCTCTTGGTTTTGCCACTCAAGACGTTCTCGTGAAGTGTACACTCAGAGACTTGTTTACACGTTTAACAAAGAAATAAACATTATCGTTCCTTAACTAAGATTGCCCCCAGTATTGTTGTGGGGTTTGTTGACAAGCCTTTTGAATACCCAGGTTATTTGTGGAGGATGGTTGTGTGTGTAATGGTGAGTGGTGATGGGGTACTCTTGTGAAGAGATGATTCTTTTGTGGCCGCAATTTTGGTTTTATGTGTCTGGTGAAATAGCAAAAATAAAGTGATGTGATATATGTGGTGGCTGCAATGGAGGTGGTGAGTGTTTGGATGGGAGGTGGAAGGTGTTTTGTACAAGGGGCTTCATGAAAGACAAAGGTTTTGTTTTTCGATGTCTACGGGCATGCTTCATGAAGGATTTTTTTTGGCACATGAACAGAT
Organism: Limonium bicolor; assembly: GCA_023374045.1. Lineage (NCBI taxonomy): Eukaryota > Viridiplantae > Streptophyta > Magnoliopsida > Caryophyllales > Plumbaginaceae > Limonium > Limonium bicolor. Next base: position 42,029,943 of record CM041776.1, on the reverse strand, counting down.
GTGCAAACATTAATCCAAGCATATAGAAGAACATGAGCAAACAAAGGATTTATATTAATAACCAAAAGGAGAAACAAAAACATTAAGTACCATCCAAAAGGAAAGAACATCTAAACTAACTATAGTAAGAAAGAAGCTATGTAAAACAACTGAAGAAAAATAACAATGATTCCTAATGATCCCGAAGCGAGAAATGAATGACTACAAGGCCCTTACCCACTTGATAACCATATTTCTCCATGATAATCTTCCCTGGTCCAACTTTAAGTTTCTGAAGAGAAATTGGGTCGGACCGTTCTGGTATAACATTGAACCTGTTCAGGTGGGATGAACCCTCTTCTTCAACCATACAAACAGGCAACTCCATTTGGTGAGGTTCACCCTTGACGACGTGAACCTTCCTGTTTCTTTTGAACTTCAAACATTGATGCACCGTAGAAGAGATGACCTTCAAATCCTGAAGGAAGTCTCATCCCAGAATTAGATTAAAAGAATGGGGAATTTGCAGAACCAAGAACTTCAAGAGATGAATGATTGTCCCAAACTTGAGCGGAAGATCCAGTAGGCCGAAGACATGTCTTGGGTTGTCGTCATATCCCCGTAACACTATTTGGCAAGACTCGAACTTGTCGTAACCCATACGTTTTGCCACTTTCAGAGGGCAAATGCTTATGTCTGCTCCCGTGTCAATGAGGACCTTTGGAACCTTGAAGGCCCCGCACCAAACAGTAATATACAGGGCTTTTCCCGAGTGCTCGGAGATCTCGCCATCGTGAAAACTGATCTCTTCCTCCTGCTTTTGCCAAAGAGCTGCGACCATCCTTTCCGGGGCTAAACTTTCCTCAGGCCCGCCTAAATGTTTAGCAATGGCCCGCCGATGCTCTGATGAAATCGTAAGCAAAGACCAGATTTCCATGGGAATGGTTGTTGCCTTTAGCTTTCGAAGCAGTTCTCATTCACCTAGAATTTCTTCAACTACCGGGGGAGGCAACACTGGCTCTTCCCCTTGTGACGACATTTCGGGGGATCCGTAGTGTTTGCCTGACCGGGTAATATGAGCATTTGTAGGGACAAAGCTAACCATAGGTGTGGGCTTCCGTCCTGCCCCTCGTGCCGGCTTTTTGTCTTCCCAGATGACAATAAAGGCAGCGCACTGAACTTCGGACTCTAAAGCCTCGAGGTCATCCAAACACTGATATCCCTGATCGATGAGATCTTGGATCCGATTACTCAGCGCTTTGCAATCATTGGTATCATGTCCTACTAGCTGATGGTACCTACAAAATTGACTGAGCCTACCCCTTTCGCGTTTCTCCATGGCAAGGAATGAGTTGGTCGTTGAGCCCTTCGTCCTGCAGCTCCTCGAAGGCCTGGCTTAAGGGACAACCAATGGGTGTGAATTCCCTTTTGGCTTTGCGGGGGGAAGTTTCCTGTATTGGGGTTTGCAATGGATTTCCTTCTTGTTTTCTTGGGCCAATGACAAAATCTTAGACCTCAAATTGCGACAATCATCAGTGGAGTGGCCCGTGAGTAGGTGGAAACGACAGAAACTACTCGGGATATGCCCCTAGATGCCGCCCGCGAAACCGTGGGGCTTTGAGTTGGACTAACCTCCGCCCTAAAAGCACTCTTGGAATCTGACTTTTACGGCTGCTGCTGATCCACGATAGGCACGTGTGCGGCCTGCTCTTGTCGCGGTTCTTGGTTCTCCTGTGGCTTGACCTTGTCCTCGTGGGGGCTAGATCTAAAGGATAATTTCTCCAAGAGCATGAATGAGAGCTTTGCTTCCCTTGCAGCCGACACAAATCCTGAGCTTAGCTCTTCCAAGGCACTCCTGTGGACAAATTCTAACTCAGCTAGTTTCCCTATCAAATCCACAGCTCAGCAAGCGAGTGCTTCGATCGTTAACTCCAGACGACATCCTAGCTGTGAGGGGTGCTACCTGTTTTGAGTAAAAAAAAAGATAAGTCAACATTGCGGGAGTGAAGCTGGGACTAAACTTAGGAATACAGGCCGAGAACCAGTGCGCTTGAATTGACTGCATGTAATGAATGCTGCACTCTAAAATTTGGAAGGGTTCGCTTTGGACTAGAATTAGGGTTATGAGATACGTTGGTCTTACAGTGGGCGTTCCATTTTTGCATTACGAGAATCGGGCTTGTAACCTCAACGAGAACCAACCTGAGGGATTTTTTGTTAGGGTGATAGAAGTATTTGGACCATTGAAACTCTTTAAATGTTTTATTTGGACTAGAAGAGGTTGAAGGGTTGATACAGATATTTGGGCCTGAGGACCCAGAAGGACATACACCACAAAAGTCTTACATAGAGTTAATGCAAATGTCCTCACAAAATGACTCAGTCCAACGGGCACATGATCGATCTTGAGAGGTGCTTGGGGGCACGGGCCCAGGTCACCACAATAGGGCTTGCACGCTATTCTCTTTGGGTTTCCCCACTTTTTTCACATCACCTGAAGGTGTGCGTCTACGGTCGGGTCTTTGACTGACCAAACAATGGGCTAGGTAAGGACCTGCTAGGAAAACGCTTGGGGCTAAGGCCCAGGTATTAAGGGGATGTGTTGTTAGACCGACATCCTCCTCTTTTCCACCGCTTATTCACATCACCTAAAAGGTGTGAGTCCCTGAAAGGGGACCTTCAAATGGGCGGGGTGAAATTGGTTTTGTGGCCCTCGTTCTCACATGATGCAAGGTGAGAAATTAAAGGCGCACAAAGTAAATAAACAAAGTAATAAAGCCATAAATAAACATTTTCCGAGTTAAGCCCTTTTTCTTAAAATAAACAAGTTAATATTAAGAATTGTCCCAGTAGAGTCGCCAGTCTGTGAGCTCGATTTTAAACCCTATCCTATGTTGATTTAGATTGATTAGGTCTAGTCGGTTTAGGTCCACTTATACCTAAGATTGATAACTAAGTCAGTTAACATTAATTGCTAAAACCTAAGCTAGCTCACTGGAACATATTATGAGTCGCCACCTAATTTTACCTTGATCAATAGAAAGGAGAGTTTCGGGTTTGGGGGCTTGATATTCGACTTAATTAGGGTTCAATACTTTCATTACCCCTAGAAGTCATTTTTCCTCTATTAGTTTAATTATGGCTTATTACGAGTCGTTTTTTAACCTAAGTGCAACGCTTCTTTTTTTTTTGATTTTTAACTTTTTTGACAGAAAATAAAGTGGAAACTAAAAATACCTAAACTAGGGTTTCGGAGGCAGAACTAGGTCAAATTGTATTTACGTCCATAGCCACGGACCCCATGTCCGAGACCACGGACCCCGGTTAACCTAGTTATACAGAAAAGTTGAATTTAAGAGAAAACGAAATTTTGAAAAGTTTGGGGCCACAGACAGCTGTCCGTGGGCCCGAACATTTTGAAATTTGAAAAATCCCACCGCCGTCCGTGGGTGTCCGTGGCCACGGATAACCCGTCTATGGTCCGGACCATAGGTCCGAGGTCACGGACCACCCACAGACAGGGTTTTTTGGTGGTTCCCGATGGTGTTTTCGACTCAAATTTTATGGGTACGTAGCTTGAAAGATTATAAGCACATTAGTAATTGAAAGAATTCAATTTGAAGTCAAAATTAATATGAAACTTAGCTAACAAGTAACAAGGCAATAGCTAAAACAATTAGTAATATAGAGGCCGAAAAGAGTTGGTTTGAACCCAAATTTGAGGCAAGACTGATAAGGTCGTAGGGAGTTAGGAAAGTGGAATTTCTACTTGTTTTACCTTCGGGTTTACAATGATCCTTCACACCGGGATTCATCGAGTGCTCCGTTGATGGCAGACCCGAAAGATTTTCGAACCAAGCTTCTGGTTGTTGGTTGTTCTTGCTGTTCTTCACGTTTTGGTGGTGTTTATGTGGGGTTTTGATGATTGTTGATGCTTTCGGAATTGGAAAACGAACTTAGATGGTGATTTTGGGTGAATTTCGGTATGATTCGGGTGGCCGGGTGTTGAAAAATGTGAGAGAGAGGGGAGGCTATGCTTTCTGACTTCCAAGGGTTCTTGAGCTTGTGAGATTCTCATTTGATCAAAAGATTTATCCCTTTATATTGACTTTCTTAAAGATAAAGAAAATCTAGTAAAAGTGACATTTTTTGGCATTTTAATTAAGTGACTTCCCAAAGGAATTTTGCTGCAAAATTTTAGCCATGTGTCAAGGATGGGAATTATGATTTTTCTGAAGTGGAATCGAATTTTGTAAATGTTGGAATGTTTTTAAATTCAATTTCTTGTCAGATTCAATCGAAAATTGCTAGAAAATTATTGGAAATTTGAAAAATCAAAATTCCAATGCCATTATGCTTAAAATGTCATCCTCTATTATGGGCTAAAATTTCAAAGCATTTCAAGTTGATTTTAGCATCTTTTGGAGGAGAGAGAAAGCCTATAGGAGGTCTTGGGTGCCTTAAAAATTACGAAAACGCCCCTAACGATGACGAAACTGCTCCCCATGTCCCGGAATGTGCCGATCGAGCCGGAATCCCTCATTACTTGATTGGTTGCCTCTCACAACACCAAAGCCTTACAGACCCTAACCAGGGGGGGCCAAAATTTTGGGTATAACACCCGTTATCTCGGTTTACTTAAGTGTTCTTAAACTCACAACTTTCTCAATCACTTCTTAAACTTGTTTACACTTCTTAGGACCTTTAAAGATCACCAAACAACTCCTAAACATCATCTAAAACCAATACCATTCAAACCCCCATCTTTTAAACCCTTAAAAACACTTACGGTTGAATTCTGGGGGTGGTCCGAGACTTGGTCCGGACCCAAAGTCCCGACCAACACTTCTGTTTTTGGCCATTTTTTCCTTCTGGTCTGGATCTTGGTCCTGGACCTAGGTCCCGGACCAATGTCTGTTTTTACTCTCGGCTTGTTTTCTGGTGCGGTCCGGGACTTGGTTCCTAACCTAGGTCCCAGACCCTACTAAAAACTGTTACTTAGTGGGTTTTTCAACCCCAAATGAACCCTTAATCTACCCCTAATCATTTCATAAACTTTCCACAAGTTTCCTACATAATTAAACACCTCAAAACATGCTCCAAACCACTCTAAATCCTTGGTTTAAACCTTACTCAACTTCTTGCTCAAATTCTACAAATTTCCATTCTTATTTTTGCATCTTGCACCCTTGTGCATTTCCTAACTTCTCTTTCCACTTTGCATCTTGTTCTAACTCCATTTGACCATTCCAATTCATCACTAGACAATTGCACTTCTAAAACCCAAGTTCACTCCTTGTTCACAAGTTATACACACTAACTCTTTTTCTAAAAATTCCAAGTTTCTCACATGCTATTTGCTACAGATTTATACATCTTTCAAACCCCTTCCCCATTCACCATTTCAAGGCTATTAATCCACTCTACCCAACACTACAAACACCTAGGTTCTCTCATTCACCAAGCCATCTAAAAACACTCATTTTCTACCAAAATTTTGCCATAACCTCCCCATAAACCTAGCATACCTAATTTCACCAATTCTCATCCTTTTCATTCCTAATCAAGCAACCTTAAAGGGTCCTACCATAATGTGTTTTGTGTCTACAGAAAACGCTCGTTAATTTACCCGATTTTAGCTCTATTCACTAACCGGGCCCGTTTTCTAGAATTCTCTCGTTTCTTTAATTTTAATGGCTCTTAAGCTTCCATTAATGTTTAATTATTGTTATTTGGTGAACTATAATTTTTACGGGTTCATTTGACCACTCAAAGTCACGTTTCCAGGTTTTCTCGAAAAATATGCGCTAAAGCTTTATTAGCGTTTTTAATTCATTTTATGGATCTGTTTCCTTCGGGAATTGTTCCCATATATTAATTAGGCGTTATTAATCCTTGGAAATCCATTTAATACTCTAACCAAGGTCGTATTCCTCCTATGGTCATATAACCCTTCTTTTAGCGTTTTTTGCTTTTAAGTGTTTTTCTCTTTTCTTTTGGATTTATTTTCTTTACCAAAATTTATTAGGCACTAATGGGCCCTCGAATATTGTATTAGAGTAATTTAATCACCCTAATAGGTTCGGGGTATTTCAGTTGGACAACAAGAATAACAAGATTCCAACTCCAAAAGTGAAGCCAATATCGGCTGGAGAACAAGGAACAAGAAGCTCAAAACTTAGAAATTCTTATTTTACAAATGAGAGCTAGAAATGATGGATTTTTGAATTTCTTATTACCTCAAAACAACAAGGAGAGGGAGGAGCTTCCAATGGTGGTCTCAAGCTTAAAAAAGTCATACCCATGGAGATGAAAGTGGAGCTTTTCGATTTTTGAAAAGAGGAAGATGATCTCCTTGACAAAAGGATTCCAACGGTATTATTTTTGTGATTTTTGGACAAGGATTGAGTGCTCAAAAGTGAGGATGAAGATGGAGGCTGTATGGGTTTCTTCGAATCGCCATTAGAGGTGCTTGGTAGGAAGAAGAAAATCAGAGAGAACACGGAGGGAGTACGGTGGAGTGTGAGAGAATTGGAGAGAGAGAGCACATTTTGCTTTTTTACTTTATTAATTTGTCTTGTAGTGTATTAGGAAAGTAAAGAGAGTGAGAGGGGGGGGGGGGGATAAAACCGGCCCCATACACACACATACAGATTTTTTATTTTTATTTTCAAAAGGGGACATGTTAGTTTAGCTTATTTACACTCACACCCCACAACTTCCTGGTTTTTAGAATATTTACTAACCGGAACCCGTTTTCTGGAATTTCCTTGTTTAATTAATTTTATTGGTTCTAATCCTTCATTAGGGTTTAGTAATGACTATTTGGTTGACCAAAATTATTACGGGTTTATTTAACCCGCTTAAGGTCGCGTTTTCCCGGTTTCCTCAAAAAATGAGCTTTAAGGTTCGTTTGTGTTTCTAATCCGTTTTAAGGAACCGTTTTCTCCGGGATTTGTTCCCTCATGTTTATTTAGGCCTAATTAAGCTTCTAAAATCTTCATTAGCCTAATTAATCACTATTTTTTATTTCAGGGTATTTCAATCTACCCTCTTAAGGAACTTTGCCCTCAAAGTTGCTCAAGGTTAACGGTTTACTATTCCTACTCATTTGGCAAACCAATTGCTACAATGTACCTTACTACCACCTACAAGGTGTTCACTTTCTCTACATTACAAGCACTACACAATTAAAGCACAATACACACTTACCATACGTAATACACAATTTCAATACACATCATTCCACCATACACATTGAGTTAATACCATACAACACAACTACATTACACATTGTACACACATACCAAAATACACTTCGCACTACATGTGCCCACAAAATATACTACAATACATACATACTATGCAATGCTAATCCCAAAGCAATGCAAAAACAAAATGGCTCTACCCCCCTTAAAAGGGGTACACCCCATACCCGCTAAGCATTAGACAATCTAGTCTATAAACAACTGTGGGTACTTCACCTTCATGTCGTCTTCTAACTCCCACATCGCTTCTTTGACATTGTGGTTGGACAATAAGACCTTCACCATTCACACTGACTTATGGCGAGTGTCTCTAGTCTTAGTATCAAGGATTCTCACGAGAGTCTTGACGTATCTTATCGTCGGCTCAATGGATAATTGCTCATGCTCTAGAACATAAGAAGGATCAGCAATGTACTTCTTGAGTTGTGACACATGAAAGACATCATGGACACGCCCCAACTCCCCAGGTAAAGCTAACCTGTAGGCTACAGATCCAACTCTCTCAGCGATGGTGTATGGCCCTACATATTTTGGGCTTAGCTTGCCCTTCTGGCCAAATTGGATTACGCCCTTCATAGGTGAAACGTGCAAGAACACCTGGTCGCCCACAGCGAACTCAAGGTCTCGTAGTCTCACATCCGCGTAGGATTTCTATCTATCTTGGGCTGCTTTCATATTAGCTCGGATTTGCTGAACTTCCGCTTGTACTTGCTCGAGATACTCTGGTCCTATGATGACCACTTCACCCGACTCATCCCAATACAACGGGGTACGGCAATGTCTACCGTATAAAGCTTGGAAAGGCGACATCTTAATCGAAGCGTGATAACTGTTATTATATGAAAATTCGATAAGATGAAGCTTATCTATCCAGTTCCCCTGAAAGTCTAAGGCACATGCTCTAGCATGTCCTCGAGTGTCTGGATGGTTCTTTCTGTCTGACCGTCAGTTTGTGGATGAAAGGCGGTACTAAGCTTCAATTCGGTACCCAGCGCTTCCCGTGTAGCTCTCCAGTATCTCGAAAGAAACCTGGTGTCGTAGTCAAATACGATAGTCTTCGGGACTCCGTGATGTCGGATAATCTCCTTGATGAATAACTCTGCGAGTTTCACCACCTTCTAGGTGTCCTTCATCGGTATGAATCGGGCAACCTTGGTGAGGCGATCAACTACTACCCAGATCATGTTGAGTCCTCCCCTGGCAGGTGGGAGTTCTACAACAAAATCCATGGAGATATCATGGAATTTCCACTCCGGGATTGACATAGATTGTAACATTCCACCCGGTCTTCTATGCTCAAATTTTACTTTCTGGCACGTAAGGCATCTCAGGACATACTCAGTCACGTCGGATTTCATCCCTGACCACCAGAAGTACCTCTTCATGTCTTTGTACATCTTGGAGGCTCTCCGATGGGCAGATAGTGTAGAACAGTGTGACTCTCGCAGGATACAATCCCTTAGCTCACCATTTCTTCGGGGAACGCATAGCCTACCATTCAGCTGGACCAGACCATCTTCATGCAGTTTGAAGTCATACTTCCTTTTCTCGAATGTGCCTTCTGTGATTTTCTGTCTAATATTGGTCATATAAGGGTCGCTCAACTGCGCGTCTCACACCTCATCAACCAAGCTAGAAGAAGCGAGTAGCGAATGGAGCGAGTGTGCTCGACGGCTCAGGGTTGGCTACAACGTTGCCTTCCCTTCTTTATACTGTAGGTCGATGTAGTAATCTGATGAGAAACTCCATCCACTTCTCTGTCTTAAATTCAGTTCCTTCTGTGTGAAATTGTAAACTTTTGTGGTCGGAGTAGATGGTGATGCTTACCCCGTAGAGATAGCGTCATCATATCTTCAAGGCGAAGACAATGGCTTCTAACTCTAGATCGTGTGTCGGGTAATTCTCTCATGCTTTTTCAGCTGGCGGGAGGCGTAAGCTACTACCTAGCCATGCTGCATGAGTACGCATCCCATGCCCTTGCCTGATGCATCACAGTATTCCTCAAATCCCTCTATGCCCTTTGGAAGAGTGGGAATGTGCGCTGAGGTCAATGAGTCTTTTAGGCTCTGGAAGGATACCTCACACTCGTTTGTCCACAAAACGGTGCATCTTTCTTCATCAATGTTGTCATGGGCTTAGCAACTTTAGAGAAGTCCTTTACAAACCTCCGGTAATAACTGGCTAGACCAAGAAAGCTCTGGATGTCAGTAATAGTCTTCGGTCTAGGCCATGATCGTACTGCTTCAATTTTGGACAGATCAACTGAAATACCCGTGATCGAGTGACATGACCGAGGAAAGATACCTGATCTAGCCAAAACTCGCATTTGGAGAGAACTTCGCATACAACTGTTTCTCGTGCAGTGTCTCAAGTACTTCCTGAGGTGGTTCTTGCTCATCTCTGGATTTTGTGTAAACAAGGATATCGTCGATGAAGACTACTAATACAGAAGTGTCTAACTGCTCACTGAATAGCCGGTTTCATCAAATCCATGAACTAGCTTGTGCGTCGAGAAACCAGAAATGGCATGACTGTGAATTCGTAGTGACCGTATCTTGTACGGATGCCATTTTCTCAATATCCTGCTCTCTGATAGCAATCTGGTGATACCTTGATCGGAGGTCAATCTTGGAGAAGACTGAAGCTCCTTCAACTGATCGAACAGATCGTTGATGCGCGGCAATGGATACTTATTCTTTACAGTGATCGCATTCAATTCACGGTAGTCGATGCAGAGTCGGAGGCTACCGTCCTTCTTCTTCACGAAGAGGACCGGTGCTCCCCAGGGTGATACGCTCGGGCGTATAAACCCTTTGTCGAGAAGGTCACGCAATTGTTCCTTAAGCTCAGTCATTTCTGCAGGTGTCATACGGTATGGTGCCCTGGCAATGGGACCAGTACCCGGTACGAGATCGATCTCAAACTCAACAGCTCTCTGAGGTGGCATACCAGGTAGCTCTTTCAGGAACACATTTGGAAATTCTGGCACAACTAGCACATCGACACTGAATTATGGATCTCTCTCCAGATCTTGTACATAACATAGATACACGTCGTACCCCTTTCCGAGCTCCCGGTACATAGCCATAGCGGAGATGACTGTAGTCAAAGGCTCTCTCACTGGCGGTACGAAACAGTAACCCCAGACGGACTCTTGAGCAGCAGTCTATGCTCAGCGCAGAGAATTCGCCCCTTATGCTGCTCCAACCAGTTCATCCCGACTATCAAGTCGAATCCCAACCCATTAAATTCGATGAAGGAGATGGGAAACTCTTCGCCCTTGATTCGGATCGTGGCAGCTTCATAATATTTGGTACATCGTACTCGCTCCTTCGACGGGAGAGTAACCAAGAAGTTTTGTAGCTCATCTACGTCCAGCCCCAACCTCTTCGAAAATAATTGTGAAACAAAGGTATGAGAGGCGCCAGAGTCAAATAGTATGGAGGCATCAATGCCGTTTACCGGGAAGGTTCCCGTTAAGATGGTACCGCTCTTACCGACTTGTGCTTTGGTGAGGATACTCAGGTTACCTTCGTTACCGAGTCCATAACCTATTGATTCACAAGTTTGTAAGTAATGATGGTAGGACACAAGTGGAATTTAATAATCAACACTGCTCTTTATTGATAAACCAACCATCATACACACCGTGTCTCTAATAACGTTACTAATATGTTGCATGCTACTACAAGATTAATACTTCTTAAAGGTAAGGTTCAAGCATCCTGGTTTCATGTGTGTGGCATTGATTATTACCGGTGGTGCCGTATTCAACTTGATCTTATTGATCCCGTGATACAGCAACCTTGGTTTTCCACCGATGATTAGGACATCTCCTGATCTCAATACCAGTTTCTCTGCGAGGTCCACACGCTTCTTGCTCGCTATACGAATATACAACGTCATTACTAATGGACCAAGACACTACGGGCACTCCTTGTTCAAAAGATTCCGTTGTCTCGTCCTTATCGTGGTGTAACCCAAGTCGTCCTTCTTTCTCATAGAAGTTGACGATACAAAGATCCACTCCAAGTGCGGGGATTGGATCATATTCACATTGTTGTGCAAGTTCTACAGCTTGTGTAACAAGCATCTGGAACTCAGTGGGTATTGTTGGTGGTGTCGCTCCGTCTTGCGTTCGTGTCTTTTGGTATGTCCTGGTATAAGGATTCCAATCCTCTCCCAAGCACATCATCTTCAGCTTTATTTTCGCTCCACCGGGGAATTCGAGTGTGTAAAATCCTCCTGGACCCTCTCCTAGTTCGTTGCATCGTCAGATGATGGAAATTTGTGCTTCCGGTGTCAGGTATCCTTTTAATAAAATCATACCTGGTCGATAACCTGACACTGTTCGTTGGAGAAATGGTGAGTGATGATGTCGTCGTCTTCATGGTTTGGGTTTGAAGGTATCGGGTAGCAGATATTAAATCTACCTATGGTTGTAAATTTTATCTACCGTGAGTTCTAGTTTCAACTTGTTCATTTCATGCTCAAATACGTACTTCAACTCTACTTACTCATACATTCATTCAAACAAGTACTTCGATACTTAGACATGCTTTTCAAGGATTAAGGGTTATAGTCAATACCTAGGCCTGACTTAGTACCGGTCCCGTCACGGTCAATAATGTGCAAGGCCGGCTGCCTCTGCGGTGCGCCCTTCTGAGGACCTCGGGACCCCTGACCCTGCGAGGCCTGCTGGGCTGGAGCATTGCCATATACAACCTCCTTGCCTTCCTTCTGCTTGTAGCCCTGGTAGTTGCCCTTAGGCTTCGAGCTCTCCGGGCATACATTAGCACGGTGCCCTGGTTTCCGACAGTTGAAGCACCAGATTTCTCTACCTTGGCAATCTATGCCGGGGTGATCTTGGTTGCACTTTCTATAAACATAGCTACCGTCAGAGTAGTTCTTGCCATATCCGGAGCTAGAACCTGTGGCTTTGAGTGTTAGCACAATTGGTGCGGTGATATTAATTATTGTATTTACACATATACGAGTTTAAATTTAGGAGTTTTACCCTTGGGCGGGTGTGATCTCAGTGGCTTTGCGGCCACCAGCGCAGAGTAAGCTAGCTGAAGTGCCTCAACTGCTTTTCCCTTCTCAGCATGGGCACTGCTCTCACTGGGGTGTTCTTCTGTGATTGTTGAAAGAATTTCCCCTACTTCTTCTTCCAGCTCTTGCCCTAGTTCTGCTCCTCTGAGCTAGTGTTCTTGCTATTGGCTTTGCGCTTAAGCGCCTGCTCCTCATCTCTTAGCTGACAAGTGATTTCCATGCGAGATGTAGCGTGATAGCACTCCTGAAGTTTCAGGTATTAGGTGATGCTCTTGCTCATTACGGTAATGATTTAAATATTGACAATGGCATTAAGGGTTCGAACCAACGTTTACCTGAAGGGAGGTAAATCGGGTGTACCTCATACCGTACCGAAGGAGATGGCTCAGACCGCCATAGAAGCGATCGACCAAGACCTGGCCGGTGTACCGAAGGTTGGATAGGAGACGTAGAATGGAGGTGAAGGTGCGGTAGTACTCATCCACTGACATCTTTTCTGTCATCCTCAAGGCGTCAAGCTCTAAACGCTTCTTGGTTTTGACGTGTTCGGGGTAGTACTTTGATCGGAGAATTACGGTGAAAGATTCCCAATCAAATGAGGGGTCATCAACATACTCATGCTTCACTAGCTTCCACCAATCCATAGCAGCATCTTTGAGGTAGTATGTTGCTATTGTAACACCCCAACTGTAAACTTAACAATAAGCAACAATCACAGCGGAAACTGATAACATAAACATTAGCCAAAACGGGACAGTGTTACACGCCGTTAGCCACCCACGTGGCTAACAAGGCTAAATACGTACAAATGTATCGGTCTGATGGACACAAACTCCCGAGCATTAGTTACTAACATCCCATTACTTACAAACCAACTATACCGAGTGTATATATACAAACATCACTTCAGTCTAACTCCATCAACTGTATAAACATCCACAAGTGCACAGGCACAACTCGGGTTCACTATCCAAAAGCTAACAAAAGTATTCATCGTACTTAGAATCTAAAGCCACTCTGCTTCCTCGATCCTCATTCAAAAATATGGTGCCCCAAAGGGGCTCAACAACCCTTTGCTGGTATGATAAACGTGCAGCCCGTAGGCTACCAAGATACACGCAACTAATTGTCATGATAACATGACATTAATTTAACATACAACATACATAAGCATAGCAATGAACATTGCATAGCAACAACAACACATAACATGTAACACCCCTATTAAATAAAATGCAGCGAAAAATAAAATAATATGGCGTTTACAGATCATCGGGTTCCAAACACCCCTCACCAAACCTCACCAATTACAACTTATAAAATTACAAAAGCTACAGTCTGAACCTCAAGAAAACTTAACGTAAACATAATAGTAATAAAATACATTAACTCTCCACAAAACCTAATCCCATCCCAATCACTCATTCCCTTCGTGGCCACCTGTATATCAACTCGTATCTGCAAGATGAAACCAAGCAGCCCACCCCGAGAGGGGTAAGTCAGTTCCCTGGAATGGAACTGGTACGGTTCTTCAAATCAAACTCATAAACATAAATCTTTAATAAATAATAACTTGAAGACAAACACTTAAAACAACACAGAGGAACAAGACACTTTAAAATCACCAAGTCAAGATAACAAGTTGAGAAAAGAGATAAATAACAGAAAGTTAAAGTTAGTCAATCAAAAGAAATCACACCATAAGTTAGTGAACATCCATTGCTTGTGTTAGATTCAGTTCCAATTAGGAGTCGAAAGACCCAAGTACTCACAAGGACTAGGAATGAAAGAAGATATCCAAGAACCAACAACTCAAGATTGAAACAACACCAATTGGGAGAGATGGCCCCCACCGCCAGATATAAATGTCCATATGGACGAGGGATATACAACCCCCTACTGTCATACACCTCCTTTTTGGACAAGGGATATACAACCCTTTGCAGTTATTCACGACCGCCAGATATAAATGTCCATATGGACGAGGGATATACAACCCCCTACTGTCATACACCTCCTTTTTGGATAAGGGATATACAACCCTTTGCTGTTACTGGAGAAGACGCGCGCACGTCATAACAAAGACTCAGCTCATGGATGAAACGATATCCAACGTCAGAAGAAGAATTTACCAAGATTGACATTTCCCATATTCCCACTAGATTAATAACTGCACGAGTGCAATACCAAAACACTCAGTCCTACAGAGTGCAGAGGCGTAAACCCTCAGCAGTTAATATCTAATGAGACAACCAGATAAGAGGAACCAATGATCATGTGAGTTGTACATTCAAGGCTCAGTTAGTCACATCAAGCTTAGTTAGTCACACAAACATTTTCCTTTTGAAAACCATTCAATGTCAGTTAGCGTTTTCCAAAACATTCCATAAAGTCTGTTAGCAAAAGTATCTGAGTACGAGAAATCATACCTGGTATGTGAAGAAGTAGTAACTAACTCGAATGAGTGATCCCCCACTAATAACCTATAATTAAGGTGTTCCAAGTATTGATTAGTTAAGGAACTTACAAACTAAACATCTTCAATTCTTACTCATTATAGTTTCAGGTTTACCATTATTCTCCCACAAAGATTTGGGCTAGATTTTGTTAATTAAATCTTTTGTTAGGCCCATTTCATTTAATCTGGAATGATTTAGGATTTATCCCGAGAGTGGCCCAAACTCTCGTTGAATTGTTTAAGTGGGATTTTTTGGAGATCATGGACTTAGGCCCAGTAGGATGGCCCAAGTCCGCGTTTACCTTTTCGTTAGTTGATGAAACTTCCTAAAAAGAGCTTGTGAGGTTTCAAACGTGAAACCTCGATTTAATTCTAGGTTTGACTTGACCATATACGCCATTGAATTTGTATGTCTTGAGGGTACATTTAATTTTATTTCGATCACCTACTCTTAGTCATAGGGTTAACTTAATTAAGCTCTTAAGTAAAAGTGGATTAGTTTTACTTTAATACATGACTAAGGTTTAGGATCTATATTTCTCCTAATAGTCTATCTACATGTCAACTAACATTTAATGTTTTGATTGTTGTGTATGAACTAGGTCTACTCGAATTTTTCCCCTCTTATTACATTTTCCATGAGGTATGTATTCCCCTTATTTATTTTAATACATATGCATGTACATGTATTAGAATTTATTTAAGTCATCCTTTATGTAGCTTATTGTATTTAAACTATTTCTATTAAATTCTACATATATCCACATTCAATATATGTTTTATAAAGTATTTCTTTTGTTTCATTGTAGTATATTAGCTTCTATAGTATTTAAGTAATATAAGTGTAGATTAATTTAACTCCTTGTTTTAACCTAAGTTACTATTTTATTTCTTTTACACATATATATAATATATATATATTTTACTTGACTTAAAAAGTTAATACCTAAAGATATTTATTAACATTCTGTATTAAATGTTAATTTAGTGTTCTTATATTATTCCCAACCTATGAAAATTATTAATCAACTATACTTTAATTTTTGTTTACATTAAAACCATATTATAATATATCTTAGGAAAAATTCAGAATTACAATTTTCAGACCTATTTTCTCTTGTCTAAAAATCCCCAAATTTAATATATAGTAACTATAATATTTTGGACATATTATAAAATTTTTATTTCATAAAAATATCTTTTTAAATTATCTAAATAATTCCATAATACTCAGAACTTACAAAAATTATAACTTTCGCTTAAAAACTCAAAACCCATATTAATTTACATCGAAATAAAATAGATTGTATAAGGAATCTATGGTTAAAATGTTGTGTCAAAATACATTAGGGAAGGTTATCAAATTAATCTATCAAGTTAGAGTATTTTCCTGTAATTTAAACTAACTTAAAACATCATAATCTTTCCACGTTTTAATCTCGGCCGTCCATTCCTATACCCTATGAAACCCCAAACCTAAGTATGCTAAGTAAACATCAAGTTATGATGTAATAAGGCTAAATCATGCCTTAGAAAGATTGGTAGACAATTTAAACCAAGGAAAACACAAGAAAACGCCATAAGGGCAATTTAAGCAAAAATGTGCTCTAAGCTTGGAGTGACTTTGATTAGCACCAAACATCATTATAAGACCTTAGTAACATGATAATGGACATGTTAATTCAATTACCAAAGAAAACCAAGCTCAAAAACAAGCTTAAACACAAAATGTGCTTTAAGACTCCTTAAATCACTTTTTTGAGAAATTGTCTTAGAAATGAGTTTTGAGTGGCTAAATGCCCATGATTACACCTTAATCAACATTTTTACTAATTAGTATCACATTAGGAAGCCTAAATCAATGGGAAACCAAAAATTTCACAAATTTGTGCACTAATTTGTGAATAGTGCCAAATAGTGTCTAGTTTAAGGTTTGGTCAACATAAGTCAATAAGTTGGTCAACCAAGACCATAAACATCCTATATACTAAGGGGGGACGGTTTTAAGGTGATGAGTCACCATAGGAGACAGCCAACTTAAGGAAAAGAAGAGGAAAGTAAGAAAAGTTACTATTTGCTTTTTAAAGACAAATATCTTTTAGCCTACCTCTCCCTCTTCTTCATTTCTCTTCTTCACCAACGTTTTCTTCTTCCTTTCTCTGTTCTAAACCGTTCCAAGCAGCACCCATGGCACCACCACCTTGTCTTGCTCACCAAATGTTCATTTTAGCTCCGAATCCAAAACTAAGCATAGATTTCTCTTAGTTGGAGCAAGACCTATCTTTCTATCTTTTCAAATCCTTCAAAGCTCAAGTTTGGTGCCATGAGAAAACTCCGTTGGTGGAGGATAATCAAGTTTTAAGAGATCTTTTGGTTCTCCATTCATCCAAGGTAATGAAAGTGAAAGAAAAATCAACTTTCCATCATTTTCTCTATATGGCCGAAAATTTGCCTCTTAAGATAGCTTGTTTTATCCCTTGTTCTAGCTTGATTCGAATATCCAAAGAATTGAGGAGGTCTTGCCTTGCTTTATTATCAAAGCCATTCCAAAATTCAAAGGTAAACATCCATAGTGCATTAAGCAATTCTTGTAAACCTAGGAAATGATTCCTTAAGTTAAGGTGCAATATTTAGCAGTTATTAAATTATTTGAATGTGGGTTAGAACATTGGCAAGAGGATTGAAGTCCTTGCCGAAATTCAACCAAGAAAACCAATGGAGGAAAGTAAGAGGAGCTTGAGAAAAACAAGGTAAATTGCTTACCTAATGGTGGTTTAAGGTTTTAAGGGATGAGATTTAGATAAGTACCAATGTAGCTTAAAGCTTACATTAAGTAATGGGTTGTATAACCTAGGAAAATGAATTTAAACAAGCTTGTAAACTTGTGACTAAGGAGCCAATGGGAATGTGTTAGTAAGATAAGTATAAGGTGAATGATGAGAACACTTATATTGCTATAGGAGCATTGTTGTGTGTATTTGCAGGTTGAAAGCTATTATTGGGGAAATTTAATGTTTAAGTTTAAGTCATTTAAGGGCCTAAGAGCCATGTCATTTAAGAGCCTCAGTGCTATGCAATTTAAGATTATTGCACTATATTAAGTTTGTTATGAATGAGTTGATTTGGGTGAGAATTATGATGAGAAAAAGATTTGATGTGTGTGAGATGATTAAATGAGAAAAAACATGCATATGGGCATGATAATATACTAGAGGAGCTATGGCAAAATTTGAGTGAAAATAAGTTAACAACGGTGTTATTGAGGACTAGAATGACCTAGAGTTGTCTAAAAGGAATTAGAGGTTAGGAGGGTGTAATTTGTGTGCTAAGATTATGAACTAAGGATTTGAGTGTTCATGATTGTATTAAGGGTGAAAAACTAAATGTTGGGTGTAGTAATATACTAAGGAAGCCATGTCAAAATTTGGAGAGAAAACTAAGTGTTTAAGGTGTTCTAAGGAGATTTTATGACTAAGGAAGTTCTAGTAAACATTAAGGGTTGTTTTGGTGAAAATGGATAAACTATGGAGTTCTTGAGTACTAGGGAGACCTAGGGATGTATAAGAAGGACTAGGGGTTACAATGGTGAATTAAAGGCACCAAAACCATGGTTAAGGAAGCTATGAAACTTGTACAAAGCTTGAAGGAAAAATAAGGTATAATGACTTGTAAGGATGTAAGCATGTGCTATATTATATATAGCTTTGAGAAGTTTGAGTAAAGCAAATGGGTATGCATAATGATGCTTGAGGAGTAGTTAAGATGGTTGTGAAGAAACATAATGATTAGTTGAGGTCTGTTATACCCAAAATTTTGACCCCCTGGGTTAGGGTCTACGGGGTGCTGGTGTTGTGAGAGGCATTTTAATCAAGTAGTGAGGGATTCCGGCTCGATCGGCGCGTTCCATGGCAGGGGAACAGCTTCGTCATTTTCAGGAGCGTTTTGGTAATCTTTAAAGGCTCCTGAGACCTATAAGCTTTCTCTCTCCTCCAAAGGATCCCAAATCAGCTTGAAATGCTTTGATATTTTAACCCATGATAGAGGATGACATTCTGAGCATAATGGCGTTGGAATTTTGATTTTTCGAGTTTCTAATAATTTTCTAGCAATTTCTGACTGAATCTGACAAGAAATTCAATTTAAAAATATTCCAACATTTAAAAATTCGGTTCCACCTCAGAAAATTCATAATATCCATCCTTGACATGTGGTTAAAGTTTCACAGCAAAATTCCTTTGGGAAGTCTTTTAATTAAAATACCAAAAAATCTTACTTTTACTAGATTTTCTTTAAGAAAGTCTATATAAGGGGATAGGTTTTTTTGATAAAGGGAGAACCTCATATGCTCAAGAACCCTAGAGAGTCAGAAAACACAGCCTCCTCTCTCTCTCTCTCTCACGTTTTCCAACACCCGGCCACCCAAATTATACCGAAAATCCCCTGAAATCACCATCTAAACACGTTTTCCAATCCCTAAAGCACCAATAGTCATCAAAACCCCACAAAAACACCACCAAAACGTGAAGAACAGCAAGAACAACCAACAACCAGAAGCTTGGTTCGAAATCCTTTCGGGTCTGCCATCAACGAAGCACCCAACGAATCCCGGTGTGAAGAATCATCTTGAATTCGAAGGTAAAACAGGTTACAACCCTACTTTTCTAATTCCCATGACCTTATTAACTCTCTGTCAAATTTTGGGTTCAAACTAACCTTCGTACGCTTCTGTATTGCTGTTCGTTTAAGCTTCTGTCCAATAACTTGTTTGCCAAGTTTCGTGCTTAATTCGAATTCAAATTGAAAACTTTCAATCACAAACGTCTTGTACATCTTTCAGGCTACACACCCATAAAATTTGAGCCAAAACACACCTTCGGGAACAGCCTCAACGCCGCCGTCCGAGGGCGGTCCGCACCCACGGACGTCACGTCCGGGGTCCCGGACTCCCTGTCCGTAAGCCCGGACGCCCACGGACGGCGGCGGGATTTTTAAATTTTAAAAATTTAGGTTTTCTAATAATGTCGGGCCCACGGACAGCCTGTCCGTGGCCCCGGACTTTACAATTTTCTGTTTTTGTTTAATTCGACTTTTATTTCATATAGGTTAACTGGGGTCCGTGGTCTCGGACATTAGGTCCGTGGCTACGGACGGAAACAAAATTTGACCTAATTCTGCCTCCAAAACCCTAGTTTAGGTAATTTCAATTCCACTTTAATTTTCTGTCAAAAACGTTAAAAAATAAAAAAACACAGAAGCGCGCACCAGGGTTAAAAACAACTTTGTAGAAGCCGTAATTGAACCAAGTAGAGGAAAAAACAACCTAGGAAGGGTTAATGAAAGTAATTTGAACCCTAATTAAGTCGAATACCAAGCCCCGAACCCGAACTCCTTTCCTAATTTGATCTATGTTAAAATTAGGTGGCGACTCATAATAGGTTCCAGTGAGCTAGCTGGGTTTTAATAATTATTGTTTATATGACATAGTCATTAATCTTAGGCTATAAGTGGACCTAAAACCCGATTAGATCCCAATCAAGTTAATCCACATAGGATAGGGTTTAAAATCGAGGCTCACAAGGTCTTAGGCAAAATCACAAGTGGGAAGTGTAAGGAATCAAGTGTTAAGTGTAAGAATTTTGTAAGAAATTGAGTGACAAGTTTGGTGATGATTGAGGAATGTTTAGTGCATGTTTTAAGGTGTTTAAACATGCAGGAAACATGTGGAAAGATTGTGGAATGAGTGGTAAAAGATTGGGGTGAATTTTGAGTTCAAAATGAGGAGAAAAGCACTTTTAAAAATGGGTTCTACTGTGGACCGCCCCTGTGGAGAGGTCCAGTGAAATTCTGCAGCGTATGAGGTTTCTGGTTGGGACCGCCCCTGGGACCTCCCCAGAGGGGCGGTCCAGTGCAGAGAAAGAAAAAAAAATTGTTTTTGGCTTCTAATGATGGGGGATTGGATGGTAATGGTTTTAGATGATGTTTAGGCCTTGTTTGGTGACATTTTATGACCATTAGAAGGGTGGACAAGTATGAGAATAAATGAGAAATGATTAACTTATGAGATTGAGCTTAAATTGCAATGACTTAGTGGTCCAACATTGGAGGGGTGATGATGATTAGAAAGATAAGCATATAAGGGCTTAAGAGGTTAAGGTAAGTAAAATGGTTTTAAGTGTTTAAGGTTAAGTTAGTAAGAATTTAAGAGGTGCTAGATGGGGATTGATATGTAATGATAATATAAGGTTGTTTAAGACATGTTTGGTGAGTAACAACGATGATTAAGTGGGTGAATAGGTATAAGGAATGAGGAGAAGTGATTCACTTAAGATTAAGTTTATAAGAACCTAAGTGGTATTTAGTTGAAAATCATTAGTGACTAAGTGAGTTAAGTAAGTTAGCTTTATTGGAAAAGTAATTAACAATCTAAAACTGAATGAATGTTTTAGGACTTGAGATTTGGACTCCGGAGGGGAGTAAGCAACTGAACGACCAACGATGAACGGTACAGTCTTTCTTGTGACCTGCTTGCTAACGAGGTGTCCCTCGGCTTGTGTGCTATTTGTTTATGTGTGCCGACTAAACAAGATAAAGCATGCAACCGAAATATTGTGTCTATTGTATTGTGGTGTGGTGTTTGGAAAATAACACAACTTACCTTGAGAACTTACTAACAATGTTTAGTAACGAATTGTGTGAGATTAAGGAACACTTCCTAATATTAGTTTGTTAATAACCGAAAGAGGTTTAACCAACAAACATTGTCTTGAGACTTCTACTAACTAGAACTTGGGGGGAGTGAGGAATTCGGGACTGACTCCGGTCATGCATGTTAAGGTAAGGGGGTCGGTATCTGGATCGGATCCGACTTCCGCTTAAGGACTTGTCTTCGGACTCGTCGCCTAGGGTCGGTTGCCGGCTCAGCTACATTGGATTTCCAGTCCAAGGTAGGAGGCATTAAGATGGTGCGGTAGGATCACCTAAATCCTAATTTTAAGTTAAGATGTTTATTAAACCAATGGAGTTAATAGCTCATTGGCTAGGGTTGCTTTAGACCTGACAAAAATAAACATTGAGATAAGATACAACCATTTCTATTTAAAGAACGGTTTGTATTCTAAGACTAAGATAAGGATTAAGATTGAGGTAATATAAGGTTGGACTGAGAATAAGAGAAAACATAACTTAAGGAGTTAACGATTAACTCACTAACTAAGGGAACGCTTTTAAGTCGTTCATAGTGTTTGAACTTTGATTGTTCATATTTGGCTTGTTGTTTATTGCACTTTCTATTATGTTGTGCATCTAATCAACCTCCATGCGATCGACAATTAGTCGTCGTAGCCACGTTAGCTTGGGGGCCATGAGAGGATCGTACCAGCAATTTTGCTGACCCCCTTTGGGGGCTATTTTTATTTCGTAGGTGAATCTCAGAAGGCGACCGTCCTGAGAGTAAGATGGGGTAGATGCGTTACGGGTTTAAGTATGGCCTACGAGTTGTGCATGTACACTCGTATCATATTTTGAGTTAGTAAGTTGTATAGGATGTGAGGAGATTGTAAGATTTGTTATGTAATTGGTTAAGGTTTGTAAGTACTAATGTTAGGTATATTCAGGTCCATCAGACCGTAGCTAGATCATGGAGATTTTAGTATGCCTAGTTGGTCACGTGGGTGGCTAACGGCGGTAACACCAAATATTGTAAGAAATCCGCTGCAAGGTTAATATAAGTGAATTGAGGTTTATGAGATAAGTATGGCTTTATGAGTTGGGGTGTTACACCCTACGATCGAACGGTCGAATTTTCATGAGTTCTTCAGTTAATCCCTAAACACTGTGAATGGGAATCGATTGATTCCTCGCGATCTAGAGAATTGAATTCGACGATTTTTGTTCCATTCGACTCGAAATAAAAAAACAAATCCAATGGTACCAGTTTCGTTACCTATAATGCAGTGCTCTACAAATTCGATATTGGGTTCGTTCGACTAGGATTTAAGGTTAGTTCAAATTTTGATTTGCCAAATTCTCTTAGTATAACACATAATAGGTGGAATTGAAAGTAGGGTTAGGTCGGTAATGTGAAGACGAATGACATAATTGGAACAATTTGATCGGAAACTCACCGGAATCACGCTAACGAGGAAAATCCAATCCGGTTTTCTGGAAAAATTCAAACTTTTAGGCTTTTCAGGTAGCCGACTTTGAAGCTCTATAAATTACAGTACAAATCGAGTCAGACTATGTGTGTTGGCTTAATCGAAACAGGAGATATAGCTCTGCGGATTGATAGCAAGAACTTAATATAATTTGCAATATACAGAAAGAAATCAAAACCAAAAGTTACGAGTTTATACCTGCGTTTTCTCTATGATTTTATGTGCGTGACAAAACGGAACTTTAGACGCTTCATTCTTGCACATGGTTGGGAATTAGCCTTGGGTGTAAACATAAGAGTTCTAGAGGAATTAGAGATCTACACAACAAGCTAAAGAACACGAATTTTGATTGAGAGACGAAGAAGTTATGACGAGACGAAGTTACCTTACCGATTAGGTTTTCTGGAAATCTGGGTTGAAAGTTTTCAGGGAGGCTACGTTAGATCAAATTTTCCGTCGATGTAGAAGGAGTAAGGTTGTGTATGAGTTATGGTAGGAAAAAGGAATTGTAGGAGAAGAGAATGGAGAAGACGACACTAAAAAATTCTCAAAGACGAGAGAGATATCGGTGTCACAAGTTAGGGAAAAGTTCTAAAGGTTGCTAGAAGACTTAGCCGAATTTTTAGAAGAATCCGGCGATTTGGACACGTCAGCTTTCTTTAAAATCTTGCTAAGTATCTTAGCCTACTTTACTTACTCATTCACTCGAAATTCCAGATTTACCATACTAGTTCTCGGGGATGTATTTCCAAAGGATGAGTGGATTCTTGGGGATTCTCGGTACACTCCAGGGGGAGCATTTCCAGAGGATGTTGCGCAAGAAGAAGGGAGGGGAAAAGGAGTTAGCAGGTGGAGATTTTCGGACAGCAAAACATGGAAAATACAGAGAAAGGTTGGTCATCGAATTACCTTGCCAGTTGGGTTGTGCTATTTCAGATCTCAGGACCGGCCAAAAACTTGCGCCAATGGATAGAGGGAATTTAAGAGTCTCTGGACATGCAAGAATCGAGTTGCATGTAGAAGAAGTCGAAGAAGCTTGCAAATTGGTCTTGTATTTGTTCCAGTTTCCTCAACCGGTAATATTCCTCGCATGCTCAACAGTTACGAGAAGTTGGAGACTCCTTCTCTAAACTTGCGCCATCGGGAAGCAACAGGGAGGAAGTGAAGGTTGCATGGGTTTTGAAATCGGGACTCACACATGCGAGAGGGGATGGGGCACCGGTTGCAAAGCAGAAACAATTCGTATGGGAAAAATGGAAGGATTGAGTGTTTTTTATTAATCTGATGACACCACTTGCAAGGAGGAAGGAAGAGTGCTGGTTGGAAATAAGAAAGTAATGGCGTGTGGGCGTGTTACAGAATTTTCGGACATGTGTAAACAAAATGCGGTCTGATTTTAGTTTACTGATATATTAGAGTTAAGTAGCACTTAAATGATTAGTGCAATGTCTAAATCATAGGTTAATTTAGTTGTTTAGTATTTCCAACTCCTGCACATGTTTATATCTAGTAACATAGCTCATATATTATATTCACGTAACATATGTTATTTAGTACACTCGTTATATGTCAACGAGTACCCAATTTATTTTAGTTCGCATAATGCGCTACACTTGTGTCGCGTACAAATGTCCCAACATGGATAAATTTAATTTGCTCAATTGTATTGATTAATGTCAAAACCGACGAGCACAAGGGTTTATATTATAATGTGACTCGCTATCACCTTCACGGACATATGTATGTTCCTTAGTATCGTAGGTTATAAGTTATACCATGGTTATATTAGTGTGACCGGTTTATTGAACATACCACACATATTCTTGATTTCATGTGTTTTAATTATTAGGGGTGTTTCAACCTACCCCCCTTAAAGAGACTTCGACCCGAAGTCTTGTCTCGTTAATTAATGTTCGTATTCTGGTCATTCCCAGGGATCAAGTCCCGTATTCATTCACGATAACCAAGGGATCAAGTCCCATATAATACTCGCTACTCAGGTGTGCTTATAAGCACCATGCCACTTTAGCGGCTTCTCACAAATTTTCATAGTAGTCCAAGGTATTAGGAATGTATATATAATATGCTGAGGTGTAAACCCAAGGTACACAACATTCATTCATAGCACAGAGTACATCCAATCCAATACACACACAATTCTACACAATTCATACACACAGACCTACCAACCAACATGTGGTTGTAGGAATACACATAGTGAAAGGATCAAGTCCCGAATTCAATCTTTCTAACCAAGGTCCATGGTTCTATTTCACCATTTGTGCTTATAAGCACCATGCCACATCTATGGCTTGACCAAGTTCTTAATAATATTGCAATGTACTAGTAATATTCATATACTGTACTCATAAGCAATCAGATGAACAAGTCATTCGTTCATAACCACCATGCATTCAAACCAATCCACACACAGTTCACACACATAGAATCCAAAACAACACCTCAAACGAGCAACAACACAGCCAAAATGCAATGCGCCTACCCCCCTTAAAAATGGATTACACCCTCGCAATCCCTTTCATATCATCCTTGAACTTTGGTTCAAGATATTTAATTCTCATGGTGCATTCTAGTTTCTATGCAAGGTAGCTCACAATATAGTCTGATCAAAGGCGTACCTATGTTAATGGCTTAGTTGCAGTGTCAAAAGACTTTTATCAGCATCCATACCAATCTACAACCGAATTCGGGTTTAGTCGCTCTAGGTCTAAGGTATTGGCCGATAAGTCACTTGTTATTCAACT
Organism: Limonium bicolor; assembly: GCA_023374045.1. Taxonomy (NCBI): domain Eukaryota; kingdom Viridiplantae; phylum Streptophyta; class Magnoliopsida; order Caryophyllales; family Plumbaginaceae; genus Limonium; species Limonium bicolor. The sequence goes on along the minus strand of CM041776.1, from coordinate 42,004,265 downwards.
GGAAGATGTGAGGTACGGTCCACCAGCTTCTGTTGTGCGACTCTGATTACCTTCGGGCTTAGTTTTCCCTTCCTATTCCTTCCAGTGTAGTGCATGGCTTAACTGTATCCCTATAATAGGAGCAAGGGTCTCTTGACTGACAAGGGGTATTTTAATTTATACCTGGTCTCGGTGCGTTGTAACTTGTCTATCCATTTTCTCTCAAGGTCGGAAGTCCATGCTTTTGGTGCGCCTTTAAGCGCCTAAATTATTCTTTCTTGCTGACCTTTAGGCTTATATTCATATATTCTTCAATGTTGCAAATGTGTCATTGTTATAACAACATGTTTAGTTCCATTTTTAGCCAAATTATGGCCTTGACATTTCTGGTTGTCCTCAATTAGTTTTAGTCAAAAGGTTACCGAATTACACATCTTACAAGTTTTTACGATTGTAAACTATTTAACATAGGATGTTTAGTTTCCATCTCATCATCATTATTCTTATGATAGTATCAAGCAACAGCTTGTCGACTAGCTCTACTTAGTCGCAAGGTCTAGTGTCTTGCATTTGATTTTAGTAGTCTATATTTCTTGTGTATCAACTATTTGTTTATTAGTAACATCACACCATTCTTCCTAAAATTTTAAGTACTTACATCTCTATATACCCATGTGCTTACTCTCTAAGTTTCGAATTGTGTATCCATGTGTTCATACGATCATATCATCTAGTATCAACACCGCTTCCTTCGCACTTTACTAATTCAGACTTATAAAATTTCACACCTATTTGTAGTTTATGTGTCCACTTGTAGGGGGTTTCGAGAATCATCCAACACTGACGTGATCAGCGTAAGTGTTGGGCTACCCCTCCACCCCAATTTGTGCTCGGTGTCCCTTGACCTGGCCAGGGTCAAGTTCAACCTTGCACGTCCAATTTACACAACTGATCAATTTAACCAATTTCAATTCTTATCCCACTCGTTCCTAGTCATCTGGCAATTAATTCATGGACTAGTATCAAAAATCTTAAGTCTTTAGATCAATGGTTTAAATTCTCCAACTATATTTACATCTAGGTGTGTACATATATATATATATATATTATTCTTCACGTATATATAATATATACTTATGTGTTATAAGGTTGAAGGCCGGATTTATATTACAATAATCCTCTTAATATATATATATATATATTACGTATGATTGCCTTTATATCCTCCTGATCTTCTAAGTTCTTTTCATTCCAATTCTTGTACCATATGTACATATACATGTTTCTTCACTTATAAATGTAGTCTCCTAAATTCTAGTGTTTGCCAATTGAATATACAATTGTATGCTTCCAAATTCTCAAATTATTTACACATTGATACTGAATCTACCAAAAGGGTTCCTTAATTATCTTAGCCCATCAATTAGTCCCTCAATTCAGTCCATTAATCTTGTTTATTATCAGATTTCCTATGCATTCCTAATTTGGACCTTGACCTACTACCAGGTTTCGGCTAAGTTGGAACTGTTCCGAGTCTGAGTTCCTAATAAATTTGACTGATTTTACTTTGTTTGACCAATTAGGCCCAATTCTATCTTTTTGCTATTCTGATTTCATTAAGTCCAATTTATTTATTCTAATTTTCATCTTAATCCTTTCTGGGTCTTGGAACCCTTCTGTTAATTCCTCATCATTCTTCCTTGTGTGTTCCTCTTACTTGAAGTTGTTTAACTTCTTACTTGCGGGCTCCACCAAACTAATGGTGCTTAATCCATAGTTATTACTATCGAGGTCCCACTATTTATTTTCGGTCGTTGAGTTGTATTGTTAACTCGAGTTAGGTATGGTTGCGTAACTAGTCAGGATACTCTTTAATTGCATTTTATTTAGCTCCTTAAGTTCTACATGTATTGTGTCTTTCCTGATTTATATATGTATATACATTTGTTTACGTATAATTTGCTAAATCTCATTCAGAGTTCCTCGATTTAGTCTCCGACTCTATATTTGTCTAGGTTATATTTGCTACATTATAAATCTTACCAGATGTTCTTCTTGGCCTTTTGATTATAATTATAACTGCTATAACTTCTCTAAAATTAATGAGGTCATACTTACAGACTATAGTCTAAAGTATTTGTCTTTCAATGTAGTTAGTTTGGAAAGATTATACTGTAATAGCAGCATCGGTGTTTCGAGGTATCTCTGCTAATCTCTGGTATGTATTTTTAGGAAATTTAGGCATCTGATATTTGTTACTTAATCATGGTGTTTCCAAAATTCGACTCCCTTTTGTCAGGTTGTTGTTTATTTGTTGCTGTTAGGAGAGGTTATTATTCGGAAACATTGTGACAATCTTAACTGAGGTTATAGTAAAGCTTAGACCAATAACTCATTGAAAGGTCTTGCATTGGACCATTGTTAGATTTATAAATGAAATGCATTGTAAGTCTATTACGTATAAGTCTCCCGGGACAAGTTTTATGCGTGTATTGAACACTCAGTTAAACCTCATCTGAATATGGCACTAGGTGCTCTTTGGTATGTACATCTTGTGAGCATACCCTTCATTGGCTCTAGAGTTTTCATTGTATTAATTAGTGTGGCTTCGTATCACTTCCTTCACAGTCATAGTGGAGGATGAACATGTTATCTAGAGGGTTAGTCTTTTATTAAGCTGAATACTACATTTCTCTGTGGTATTCCACCATTCCTTTTCTAGAATATGTCCAGCAATGATTGAAACTCAATTTTTGTATTGTACGCATCTTCGTTAATTTGATCTCCGTGATCATGATACTCGGTAATGATTTGAAACATATTGACAACTTACTACCATTTCCTTACCCGTTAGGGTTGTGTCTGTGTGGGCAACCGATGCCTTATAGTAATGGTTACTTACAATGTTGAGGGATTTGTAGACACCAAAAATTCTCACCCCATAAAGCAAATTCCGAAATAATAAGACGGGTTTCGCCTTTCTTTTTCAAAAACATATTAGCGTGCGTGCTAAAACGAAACCATCATTTTATAATCTTTTTCAAAGCATTTCATGAAAACATGATTTTTCAAAAATGAATTTCTAAATGACAATCCGATTTTAAACCCATCCCTTTTGTCTCATTGTCTATTTGCTTACCTATCAGTTTTCTTTCATTTTGTTACTTCTTTATCAAATTTATTGCTACTTTTAATTGTCTTCTAGCATTTACTTTTTATTTTATCATCATCATCATTTTCATTGTTATTTCCATCATTTTATGTGTTTCTCACTATTGTTATTCGTATTAGTAAATTTCATTTTTGTCGATAGTTTGATTAAACTTTTTCGTTATTTGTTCATCTCATTTACCGCTCGTGCATATCTAATTTGATCCTCATTTTTGTTGCAATCACTTGTACTTTTATCACATTATATTATACTATTTCATTATTTCATGTATTTATCATTATGTTATTCAGTTTATTTTATGTTTCTATTACGTTTTGTATTTTATAGTTTACAGTCCATAATTTCATGATTCTTAGAAAACAATTCATTCTGTTAGATTAAACTCTTTCATTTTACTGTATATTTCTATTTGAAAAGACAACGTATTTATTGATTTCATTCGGTTTGAATTAGAGTGTTGGTATTATTTTTATCATTTGTATATTGAGTTTTTGAGTTAGCAGGGGTTGTTAGCATGTTTATTAGATGACCAACATGTTCTGGGTTCAAATCATGGCTAGAGCATTGGATGGTTTTTGTTTTCATTCAGCTCGATTTTAAGCTTTTTTTTTCTTTCTATTTTGCACATTCTTGTACTGAATTCTATCATAGCCTAACTGGTTATTGTGCATTTCTGGGGAATCAAATGATAGGGGTTCAAATCCTGGCTCTCGCAAGAAATGATTTTTGTTTTTTCTGTCTGATTACAAACGACCCAGGACCCGTTTGACCAAGCTTGACCCGATCCAAATTAAACTGTAGTAGTCCTAAAACCCCTAATCCCTTTCTATAAAATAACAACAATAACAGAGCTTAAAGATCTACATACCGCCCCGACATTCTTCCTTCCTCTGTCGATATCTTCTTCTCCATCCAGCTCCATCTTCATTCTTCTTGATAAAAAAAAACTAAGAACCCTAACTCCTACACTGTAACCGCTACTGGCGTTTTCTTTCCCGTTTTCTTCTTCATCTATCCTGGCATGAACTTCCTGGCTCCATCTCAGGAAGTCGAAACAGCCCTAATCCGACCACCACCATCTTCTTCTCTATCTCGACCATAATTCTCCTCCTAAGAGAATTACCATCTTCAATCTTCAAAAAAGCTAGCCGACAGAGTATACTCCCAGCTTATCCATTCTCTCTCGAACCGGTCCTCTCCCAACGTTTGAAATCCCGACATCAAGAACCCAGACCCCTTCCCCTTTGACAAGCATTCAACATTGCCGACAACCCTCTTGCGTTTATCTGGAGCATTCGATTCTTCATCCAAAAGAAAATCAAATACCCCATACCCGCTTCAGTATACTCGAGCTTCCCCAACTTCCTTGGCGCCACCTTCCTTGTGGTTCATCTTCGTTTCACTAGCAGATGATTCGAGTTTGCCTGTTGTAGAAAACATCCTTATCAATCTAGCCGATTCAGTTCTTTTCTATGGCTACCCTAGATACTTTGCTTGTTAGCAGTGTCATTTTCGATTCGGGCCTCTGTGTTCCAATAGAATCTCACCCGATCGATTATTTCACGCCTGCACAGAGATTTCGAACTTCAAATTTTGACAGGCGCTTGATTACTTGGGTTCATAACTTCTCCGCTCTCGTTCATTTGTTTATATGTCCGATTAATGGGTTTTGTTCGCATCTTTTCTTTCGATTCTTGACAGGGGATCCCAATTGCTCTACTTCGGTATCTATCCCTAATTCCAACTGTTGTTTTTTTATTATCTGTTGAACGTCTTGGCGGTTTTGTTTAAAGCGTATCTCATTTCATGTTTATACTCACGATTAAGATTGTCATGAACTTGTATATCCCCAGTTTTAGCTTGGCACTTTCTTTTTCTGTAAATGCGAACAAGTTTTGTTTCTTGCTATACAAAGAACCTGATACTGCGGTTTATTTTCTTCTGGTTTTTGTCATTTGGATACCCACCCGGGATAGGATTGAGTTTTCATTTGTTGTTTGACGGTTCCAGTTCAATCAAGTCTCTAACGTTTCCCTGTTATTCCGGTTGAACCCGCAAAGAAGGTTTGATTTATTTTGCTTCGTTTGTTTCTGTTCTGGGATTCAGCTCACGTTCCTGTCAATGTTCATTATCACAAAAGTCCATCTGAGTTTTGTCGGTTTATTTTAGCCCAACTCCTACGAATTTTGGGAACCTATTTGTCTTGCTACATGTTAGAGCTACAATGAATGTTAATAACTCTCTGGTGTCTTCTGATAGTCCCCTCTTTATTTGCTCCATTACGTTTTGTTTATCAGTCAAAACAGTTAACTCTAGCTCTTTTATGGATGGCATACTTTATATTCTCCATTTATTTATCTATTTATTGAGGTATTTTATCTGAGCTTGTTGGTTATGGATTGAGCTTGGGGATGATGGACAAACCTTGCCGAGCTCATGGACTTTGGACCCTTCAGTGGCGCTTACACTACAAACTACCAGAAATTTTGGTTTGCCATCCTTCAGAAGTCTTCATTCGCTGCTATTTGTAGATCTTTGTCTCTATTCGGTATTTAATTTCAACATCAGTAATCCTAAACTCGCTTGGGTTAACACATGACAGTGTATTCCATTTGAGATGTACGTATGCCTGTCTATCTGTTTTAAGAATTCTGGGGTGTTTGTATTCAGGTCCTACTTGTATAAATTTGCAAGATCGTGTTTCAGGATGTTAAAATCTGCTAGAATGCGAAGGCCGAATTTGTTTAACTTGCTGGTACCTAGTTTTGACTGTCTAACCTCATCTGCTCTTCTTGTTAGTTTGGATAAAACATGTATATTTTCCATTGAAAGTTTGTCTCATGCACAGCTTACTGACTTGTTTTGGTGATCGATGGTCATTGTTTGATTGCAAATATTATCCATTCATTATTCTTGCTTATACCGATTCTTTTTAGAACATCCTTTATACTGCTAATTTGAAGCGTTTATGAAAACACCACTAGCTCAAATCATGAGAGCTTTGTTGATTTTGTTCCAAATTCCACTTTTGCTAAAAAAAAAGAAGAAAAAGACAAGGTCGGGTTTAATAAGGATTTAGTTATTGATCGGATTTTTTGATTTCATTTATTTGTCATGTGAATTACTTGCTCTCTGATTTTTTTTATATGTATATATACATGTACATGCTTAATGTATTACAGCTTTGTTGCAATCTTTTAATTCATTACTCTTTATTTATATCTATTGTTTAAACCCTAGACAACCTTCTAGGTCACCCTTTTATGATAAGTTTGGGGGATACCCCACAGTTAGCTGATTTCTATTTGTTTTGTAGGGACTAATTGCAGAACGGATTTATCGTGAGTGATTAGAAGAGGTGGTAGTTAAAAGAAAGAAATTAATACTCAAAATATCCGTCGGGCTGCAAATTAAAACCCGGTCGCAGTAGTATAGAAGACAGAAGCGGCCGGGGTCAAACCGTGGGACTTATAGCGAGCTAAAATAGTTCCTAAGCTTGTCACAAAAGGGGGGAAGTTAATTGACTTGTTTTTTTTAGAGAAAATAAAAGAGCAGATTAAATTACTGAGTGCAGATGAATTAAATGGAACTCCGGGTTCAGGTTTTATATAATCTGATTAATTATGCTATCTCTACCGGTTAAATATATTAGTTTGGCAAATTCCTGTTATCCTAAGGACTAAGTCATAGACCCTTAAGAACTCGCTTACCAGAAAATGCTCGGTCTAATCAAGGTTCGAGCAATACTATGAAAACGGACGTTAAATTCAAGGAATTATAATTGCATCTGTAAATACTAACTTATTAAATCATAATAAGTTTTCTCCAGATTTACGGCTTAAATAACCTGTCTATTTATCACCTGGTCTGATCAAAATAGACTTAGGAAAGCATTTTAATAAATTCATGTAATTTATTAAAATGGTGAGAGAAAACCTTTAAGCGTAACAAACTGTATTTATTTAAACCGGTAGAAATATTGATTACATAATTAAACAAACCATAATTTAAAACCTTGCCCGGAGCAAATCCTCCTTAGCCAGACATTAATGGTAATAAATCTGACAGGTGGACGTAATAACAGCACGGAGACGTGATTAGTGAATGGAGAAATGGAGAGGTCGAAGAGTGAAACATGTACGAAGGCTATTATAAGTGAAGTGGGTGAATTAGAGAATTAATGGAGTGAAATGGTATACGGGAGCGATTTACTAGAATAGAATGAGATGAGGTGAGTGTGAGTGATTTTCAGGTTTTCTCCGTGCACTCGTACAAGGCTGTAGGGAATGGGTATTATAGAAGAAATTAAGAGGTAGTCGTATGTAGATATTTGCTTCATTGATTGAAGCATTAATTGTAGGGGACAGGAGCTGAGTGCGTGAGGGAAATATGGTAGGCGGTGCGGAGTAGATAGTATGGCGATTGAAGTTGAAGACGACGACTGCGCGAAGAAGAAACTAGTCCGGTCGTTGATTTTAGTCTTAACCGCCTCTTAAGAGGCGGTTTCTTGTTGTTGTCCACCCCGGTTCCGCCTCGCGGTTGTGTGTGCTGTCCGCCAGTTACGGGGCGGTTGCACCCGTGAGAGACCGCCAGCTAGTAGGCGGTTGCAGCCGTGAGAGGTCCGCCAGCTAGTAGGCGGTTGCAGCTGTGAGAGGTCCGCCAGCTAGTAGGCGGTTGCAGTCCGCCACTTAGGTTGCAGTGCTGTTCTTGCTGACCGTGACTTATTTCGTTCTACGAACTTCGACCGGCTCTAGATTCTTCGTTTAGACTCTGTTTTCTGAGCCGTTTGTGTCTACGCGTTCGTCTCTCCGTCTACTTCACTCCCGTCTTGGTTTTCCTCATGTTAACCAATAATTTTGTGAGATAAACAATAAAACATAAACTAGAGGAAAGTTAACCGAAGTGGAGAAATGAGCAGGAAAAGTGCTAATATTATATAAAATACACCTATAAAACATGCTCATTTTGACACTTATCACACCCCCACACTTATCTTTTTGCTTGTCCTCAAGTAAAACCATGTACCTAAGCAAGTAGGAAATGCTCAATACTAACAAATATTATTATGAAGGGTAGGATAAAAAAGTCAATAGTTCATGATCTTTATAACTTATTGAGGAGTGTGAAAAATTATCTGCTGGTGGCATAGGTGTGCTCAGGGTAAAAACAAAATATAGAGTTTCGGGGTATGATCTAAGGTACTTCAATGTTTCTTTTGTTTTAGGTGACTCCGAGAACTTTTACCATGGCCAACTTCTCTCAAGAATGGGCATTGAGGAGAAAATAAAAGGAAGAAAAGATTTATGCATTTGCTTCTCTTTTGCATGAGGGATGAGAAAATGTAGGCATAATGCCTTTGTATTCAAGAACACTCAACTCTCTTTGTTGGTTACCAATGGTGTCTCGAAAGTCCCTTATTTTTTGTATTCTTCTTCTTTTTTTTACAGAAAAATACCCCTTAGCAATCCCTAAGAGAGAAGACAGAAAGAAACCCTGAGCAATAAAATCCAACCATTTGCAGATTATTTGGTCACACCGCATATAAAAATGCTCCTCAAAAGTAATCAAATGTAAAATTTTTAAAAATTTGTACCCTTTATCCCACAATTCATAATAGTATTTGTTTTTAAAGAGAACAACTTACATTAGCAGGGTACATAATTCAATTTGAACAAATGCGAGGTAAGCAGAAGATAAGCAGAGAGACTTAACAATTTGTAGCATTTAGATGACCTGAAAAGGCTCTTCCCCCACACTTAAGCTTAAGCAATGCCCTCATTGCGTAGATGAAATAAAATTAATAGGGCAAGCAATGTAAAGGAAAGAGTGTACTCCCCAGATTTCGTAGAGTGTGTAGAGCTCCCCCACACTTGAGTGTTGCAGTGGAATGTCATGAATTAACCTGTAAAGAATATTCTACACAGCGAGAAGAACTCAAGTGAAGCCTGCATTTATTAAACATATAAAAGGGAAATATAGTACAAAAAAGAAAAACAACATTTAAATTAAAGGAAAGATAAAAGATAGATAGTGGGTTGCCTCCAACCAAGCTGCCCGGGTTTAACGTCTCTAGCTAGACGTTTTTTTATTATCCCGGATCATAGATGAATGTTGACAATGGTAGTACCGGGAACAGGAAATTGGCAATATGTAGGACCGAACCACCTGGATCAAAACACAGAACTACGACAACAATTATAGTAGGAAAAGACAAACTCCACAAAACCTGGTTTTGAAGGAGGTGTTTGTTGCCATTAATATTGTATTGAAATCCGGGTGGTGGTGCTTGCTCTCAAACGAGATGTAAATTTCTTCCCTCTGGAATGTAAATGAAGGTGGAAGTGGTTTCAACGGGTGGGTTGGGTGGGCATTATTTTTCTTTGTCGAAGGGCCCAAATTTTCCAATGGATGATCCTTAGTGTGAGTATCATCCTTTCAAATTTAAGGATGAAGACATCCTTAACTGCGTTGAGTGGTTCAGGGAGAACTTCTGGGAAATTTGTATCTTCAAGTTCTGACCCTGGATCAAATGGAAAGGTGCCTTCTCACTCAGCGAGCTGACTTCGAGTTTCCACCCTACTTCTTTGTTGCACAAGAGGGGAAGGCTGTGATCCTCCAGATGAAGATCAAAGTTGGATGGCTTTTCCTCTTCAAATTTGAGGATGTAATAATCCTCGTCTTCTTTGAGAGGCTCATAGGAAGAGCCTTGGTTGAATTCAACTTCAGAGGGGGTGGTTCCTCGAAGGTGATATTGGTATTTTGTTTGGATGTTCTGGCGGGAGCGAGCATTTCCTCCTCTTCATTCTCGAGGATGTAACAATCCTCATTGTCTGGGTATAGCACAGAGAAGGAGGGAAAATAACGGTAATTGACTTCAGAGGGAGGAGACTCCATGAAGTTGAGGTAGAAGTTGTCCTCTGATGGCTTGTCTTCAAGCTCAAGCAGAAGGTTTGATACCGTTTGCTCATTTTCGAACGGGGGTGGTGGTATTGAGTAACTCAAATCCTCAGGTAAATCGTCCACTACATGAACCAGTTTGCTCTCCGGTTGCTGTGATGTAAGGTCTAGTGGACCTTCCATCATTTCGTTTATCGCAACTAATTTGGCATAGAGCTTCATTTGGTTCATGTCGAGGTATTCTTCCTCGGCCTGCTGCTCCACTTCAGGGACCATTTCACTCTCGGGTTGTTGCTCCCTTTGAGCTAATGTGATGGGCTGGTCCACTACGTAATTGCTTTTGCATACTCTTTGGATTTGGATTGGTTTGTGAGGGGAGTTGGCCAGGAGGTCTTTGTTGAGTTAGGAGTTGTTGAATCTGAGACTGCAAGGCTGTTTGGTCTTTGCGCAGAGCTGCGACCTCTTCTTGCGTATCTCGGATTTACCCATCATCGCCTTAAACATCTCTGCATCTGAGACATATCAGACTCAGGATTCGAAGGAGGTGAGTTGGTCGACTCGATGAAGCTTCATTGCCATAAGGCTGTTGTTGATATTGCCTTTGGCCTCCTTGGAAATTGGACTGAGGTCTGTAGTTTTGGGATGTTTGTAGGGTATGTGGGTTTTGGATATTTCCGGTGTTTGAGTAGCTAAGGTTGGATTGCATGTTACGTTGCCATGGTTGTCTGTATCCTGAATTGTTGGTGATGTAGTTTGCTTCCTCCGCTGCTTTCATTTCTTGTAGTTGGGGGCATTGATCGTAATCATGAGGCCCGCAACATTGCGTACAAGAAATTGTTTGACGGTTGAGATTGAGGAGCATAGCCTGGAGGGGTAGTAGGTGGTCGGAAATCATCGACTTAGCTTGCTGAGGGAAGGAATTCATAGCCATCTGTTCGACCACTTTCTGTAGAGTGCTCACTTTTGTTGCTTGCTGAGCATTGCTTTCCATGAGTTGCTCATGGCTTCTCATGAGCTGGTCGAATTGTTATCACTCTCCCCAACATGATATAATCCTGGAGTACCGCTCCTTGATCCACCGGAGGCCCAGTCTCTAATTTCCTCACAGAGAGACTCCATGCTGTTCAGAAATTGTGCTCCCGGCTTTTTCAGAACGTCAGCCCCTAACGAAGATAACACCATTGTTCTGCACGGACCGATCAAGCCCTTGTAGAACAATTGTGATACTTGTTCCTTCGTCAGACCGTGGTGAGGACAAGTGAGTAGTAGACCTTTGAAACGGTCCCAAGTTTCACAAATATTCTCCGACCCTGGTTGCTTGAAATTATAAATTTCAGCAATCATCTCCAAAGTTCGGCTCGGGGTAGGAATTTGTCATAGAACTTGGTGGCCATGTCGTCCCAGGTACCAATGGTACTCGGTGTTAGCTATGATACCACTTGCTCGCGTTTCCCGTCAGGCTGTGTGGGAATAACGACAATCTTGCATATTGAAGTACTGCGTCGGTTGCAGTAAGGCTATTGGCATGTTGTAAGAATTTTGTAACATGTAACAGGGCTTCGTCTGGACTGGTGCCATCAAACATGCCCAACTCCTTCACACATCGAATCTGATGATATGGCTTCAGCTTCTGCCACTCATCGTATTCGGATGGGCTGAGGTGAGGAAGGATAGCAGGCTGTTGTCCTTGGTTAGACGGCCTGTTGATATTTCGAACCGTTGCTGGTGTAGCTGCCATGTTAGCTTCCGGGTTAGAATCTATCACTGTGGTGGTATTTCGTTGAGTTCGTCTCTGCCTGAGATTGCGCAGAAAGGTTCTCTCGATTTCAGGGATGTAACCAACCGTGTGATTAATATTCTCTGGGAGGCTCTGTGACCTGGTGAAAGGCATACACCACTCAAAACAGAGAAAAGAACTGGTTATACGTTAGAATAATAAAAATGTTAGGAATTAGTAGACAGAAATTTAAAGTTAGTAGTTAGTACAATGGAACGAAATGACAATGGAACGAAATGACAGAAATTATAGTAGTTAGAGACAATGGAAAATGACAATGGAACGAAATGACAATGGAACGATGACAATGACAAAACAATAATATTAACAATGTTAGTAGTCAGATGTCCAAAGTCAGAAGTTAGATGTCCAAGTCAATGTCCGAGGTTATATGTCCAAATTGGATTAACAGTTTTTTTTTTTTTTTAGATTAACAGATATTATTGTAATTAAACAGGTGAATTAACCGGGGCTTAGGGACTAGATTAAATCAAGTCCCCGGCAACGGCGCCATTTTGCAGAGTGATTTATCGTGAGTGATTAGAAGAGGTGTAGTTATTAAAAGAAAGAAATTAATACTCAAAATATCCGTCGGGCTGCAAATTAAAACCCGGTCGAGTAGTATAGACAGAAGCGGCCGGGGTCAAACCGTGGGACTTATAGCGAGCTAAAATAGTTCCTAAGCTTGTCACAAAAGGGGGAAGTTAATTGACTTGTTTTTAGAGAATTAAAAGAGCAGATTAAATTACTGAGTGCAGATGAATTAAATGGAACTCCGGGTTCAGGTTTTATATAATCTGATTAATTATGCTATCTCTACCGGTTTAATATTAGTTTGGCAAAATTCCTGTTATTATCCTAAGGACTAAGTCATAGACCCTTAAGAACTCGTTTACCAGAAAATGCTCGGTCTAATCAAGGTTCGAGCAATACTATGTAAACGGACGTTAAATTCAAGGAATTATAATTGCATCTGTAAATACTAACTTATTAAATCATAATAAGTTTTCTCCAGATTTACGGCTTAAATAACCTGTCTATTTATCACCTGGTCTGATCAAAATAGACTTAGGAAAGCATTTTAATAAATTCATGTAATTTATTAAAATGGTGAGAGAAATCCTTTAAGCGTAACAAACTGTATTTATTAAAACCGGTAGAAATATTGATTACATAATTAAACAAACCATAATTAAAACCTTGCCCGGAGCAAATCCTCCTTAGCCAGACATATTAACTGGTAATAAATCTGACAGAGGTTGGACGTAATAACAGCACGGAACGTGATTAGTGAATGGAGAAATGGAGAGGTCGAAGAGTGAAACATGTACGTAGGTTATTATAAGTGAAGTGGGTGAATTAGAGAATTAATGGAGTGAAATGGTATACGGGAGTGATTTACTGGAAGAGAATGAGATGAGGTGAGTGTGAGTGATTTTCAGGTTTTCTCCGTGCACTCGTACAAGGCTGTAGGGAATGGGTATTTATAGAAGAAATTAAGAGGTAGTCTTCCGTAGATATTTGCTTCATTGATTGAAGCATTAATTGTAGGGGACAGGAGCTGAGTGCGTGAGGGAAATATGGTAGGCGGTGCGGAGTAGATAGATATGGCGATTGAAGTTGAAGACGACGACTGCGCGAAGAAGAAAACTAGTCCGGTCGTTGATTTTAGTCTTAACCGCCTCTTAAGAGGCGGTTTCTTGTTGTTGTCCGCCCCGGTTCCGCCTCGCGGTTGTGTGTGGTGTCCGCCAGTTACGGGGCGGTTGCACCCGTGAGAAGACCGCCTGATAAGTAGCGGTTGGAGCCGTGAGAGGTCCGCCAGCTAGTAGGCGGTTGCAGCCGTGAGAGGTCCGCCAGCTAGTAGGCGGTTGCAGTCCGCCACTTAGGTTGCAGTGCTGTTCTTGCTGACCGTGACTATTTCGTTCTAAACTTCGACCGGCTCTAGATTCTTCGTTTAGACTCTGTTTTCTGAGCCGTTTGTGTCTACGCGTTCGTCTCTCCGTCTACTTCACTCCCGGCTTGGTTTTCCTCATGTTAAACTAATAATTTTGTGAGATAAACAATAAAACATAAACTAGAGGAAAACTAACCGAAGTGGAGAAATGAGCAAGAAAAGTGCTAATATTATATATGAAATACACCTATAAAATGCTCATTTTGACACTTATCACTAATACCCTCCAAACTTTGAGGATCTATTTTAAGCCATTGAAGGTACCCCACAACTAGCTCATTTCTATTTGCTTTGTGGGGAACAATACCTTCCAAACTTAAAGCCTATCCCAAACCACCCTCTAATTTTACTTAAAAAACTTTACCAAAAAAAAAGAAGAGAATTCAAATCCAAAATCAATTCTGATTCCAAAGTCCAATTTCAATTCAAAGCAAAAATCAATAAGGTCCAATTGGACCCAAATTAGAACTCAAGTTTAGCCCAAATCAAATGAGGCCCATCTTTGACCCATTTTTAAAATGTCCATTCAAACCACCTCAAATCAAAACCCCAAACCATTTCAAATCTTATTCCATGGCCCATCAGGCCCAAAAACTCAAATTTAACCCAAAAACAATCCTCAGCCCACAAATAAAAAAGCCCCCTTCAGCCCAAATTGAAAATCTCACTTCAATCCAAAAAAGCTCATCTTCGGCCCAAATCAAAAATCCAAAAATCAGACCAAATAAAACATAATTCGACTTCAAACCTAATTCGGGCCCAAACCCAATATGGGCCGAAGCCCACTAAGCCCATTCGGCCCACTAAGCCCATAATAACCCCATTCAGCCCACTAAGCCTATTCGGCCACTAAACCCACTCGGCCCATCAGGCCCATCCGGTCCAACTTTAACCAACCAAACTTTGACCAAGTCCAACTTTGACTAACCCAAACTTTGACTTTGACAAATACCAACTTTGATCGACCTTACTTCAATCAACCCAAACTTTGACTTGGGCCGTTTTTCAATCTCAGCCCAAATTCAGTTCAGACTTAATTCAATTCAGTCCAATCCGATCCAATTCAAACTCAACTTTTAAATCCCATCCAAACTCCGAAATCCAAAAATCTCTTTTTTTCAAATTTCAAACATTCATTTCATTCGAATTTCATCAAGTTTTCTTTGATTTCAAAGAACCATTTTGTGGAATTTAAAGGAAAAACTCTTCTCACATCACAGAAAACTATTCTCAAAACACAGAAAGTTCTTCTCACATATACAGAAAGTTTTCTCCTTAAAAAATTCTCAAAATCAGTGTTTCTTTATCGGAATTCCGAACAACTTCAAATATTTTCCAACTCAATTTCCAAACTTAAAAATAAACTGTTTTCAGGGAACAAGAAATGTCTAACACTTCCAAATACTTTCCTCCCAGTTAGGCATCACTTGTCTCCCTTTCCAAATAAAAATCCGAGGCAGAGCACTGGGGTCGTAACCTCCCTTGTCGCAGTCTGAATCTCTTTAGGCGGGGCATTAGGGAGACAACCTCCCCTAATTGCAGCCTAGATTTTTACAAGGCGGGGTGCTAGGGTGTAACTGCCTTCCTAGTTATAGCCGGGATTTCAGAATCGTCTAACTCCCTTCCACTCGATTTCAATGTTTTCGGTTTTAATCGTTTTGAAACCCGGGAGTTAGAGACGTTATTAGGATTTGACCGAGAGCATCTCATTCATGATGTTTTTTCTAAATCCTATTTTTCGACATAAATTCATTGCCTCATCTTTCGAGCCTCGGCACTTACCATTAATTAAGTGTCGCGTTCGAGGGGGTACACGGGGTGATCCCTCAGGATCATCCGCCCTTTGCAAAATAAAACAAAATTTGAAAGACGATTTTGACAATCATTCCTCCAAACAAAACTCTTTTCGAACGTCAAACCCAAAAACTCAGGATTTCTCCCAAATTCCAATTGGCTCACACACTCAAATCATTATCCAAACTCCAAATCACTCCAAACTCAAATCATCTCCCAAATCCCGATTTCTTCCAAACTTCTATAGTCTCACAGGCCCGAGCGCCTCACAGACTCAAGCATCTCAATTTCTTCACCATTTAAGATTTCAAACGTCTCATAGACGCGAGCGTCTCATAGACTTTGATATCCCATTCCTCCCACTACGTGAACATTCTAAATGTCTTATAGACCCGAGTGTCTCACAGACTAACCCCTCGAACCCGAAACTTCCTGAAACTTTAAACATCTCAAAAGTCCCCAAAATAGTGAACTACGTAAGGGATGATCTCAACAGGGAGTTGAGTACGTAGGCAGCCCATCTAAGGTGGCTCTCATATCTCTCAAAACATTCGAACCTTCTCCGGCTCCCACAAACTTCAGACCATCAGACTTCATATGTCTTGTCTATTTGCTCAACCTCAGACTCCTCCTAAATCTTGTTGCTATATTCATTCAAATTCCCCAATTCTTCTTGGCACTAGCTTGGCAAAAAGCTCACCTATCCACTCTCTTTCTCTCTTCCCGTCCTAATCCTATCCTTGGCTTTTAAATGAATCTCTCTAAAAAGGTTTTGAAAGAAGGCAATCCTGACAATTGGAGACCGAGGTTCCCTCGGGCATCAATCCGAAGTCGTGGTCGTTGCCACTTCCAAGGGGTGTAACCCAGTGCGAATCCACAATAGAATCTCTGGTATGATCAGATAAGTCCTATCCATAGGCAACAATCTCAGAGTCAATTAACGGTTCTTAGAACCCTTCTCATCCCTTCCTTGTTCTTTAGGTCAAACTAGGTGGCGACTCTAGTCATTTCCACCTTTATGGCATAAGTCCGTGTGGAGCCCATCGAGAGCGGGTGTAGTGCACACTTGCACTCCCCTCTATGCTTTCTGGGAAAGACAGACGATTTAGTAGGTATTTGAGGGATGCCAGAAAAATGGGTTTTCACCCTCCATAGAATGACAAATTTTTAGGATCTAGACTTTTCAGTCAGAACTATTTAGATAGACCCCCCTCATACCGAAAAATCACCCTCCACAGAATGGTGACTCCGCTGGGGAAAACTTAAGTAAGTTTTTCTCAAACTCAAGGAAGACTGAACTCTATTCAAAATTGTCAGGACTTCCCCACATCTTTCAAAACCTTCAAAGAGATTCATTTCAAAGCCTCTAGGATTATTCTACTCCACACTTTGAGTGTGTATCTGATGAGGACAGACAGGACTTATTAGATCCTCAACAAACATTACAACAATTGGGTTAATGTTTAGCTCACAATTAGAAAGAGACACTTAGGGTTAAATGAAGCTAACTTCCCTTTAGGCTAATAAAACGAATTGGAATCAGTAATCTCAAGATAAAACACTTAGTACATAGGTTGGTACTAACTTCATCTGGTTTATTTACTGCTTTCATATTTATATTACGATTGTGGGGTGCATGGGCTTGGTAGTTTAGGACATGCATTCCTCTATGTCACCCGATTTACCCACGATGTCACGGGATCCCCAACCAGTCCACGGTTGATTCCCCATGAGCTAGGGTCACTCTCTCAGTGAACAAACCCACGAGGCGGTACGGTCTCCGACCAATGCCTTGAGCTCATGATCCAAAAATATCCTACATTATCCGAGTCAAAGCCAGCATATAGTGAACTCTGAGCCTTCAGTGTCCAACTACCTGGTCTGGTGTCTAAGACGGGTCTTATGGGTAGTCACCCCGTTGTATGTCATCTGTTTGACCACCATTTGCTTTACCCTGAAGATTGCATGGGCTCAGTTCTCCATGATTCCTCTACACCACGGGTGTCTTTAAAGCCCAATGTCGCGCTACAAATTCATAAAGGATCTCGTATTTACGGATACCCATACATGATATAGCGTAGTTAGCGAATAATTTGGACTTTAGACACACCTTATCGTGCAGACGAGAGGAGACCTGTTCCCATGCAGTACTTCCCCGAGTTTCCCGAAAAGTGAGCGTGTGTCGGATCATCACTGGTCGTGGCATATATTTCCTTATCATCTCGGGTGTCCTGACCTTTCGAACTTAAGCACTCCGAATTTTCTTTATCATGTGCCTCGCAAGGGGCATAGCAGAGAAAAACCCCGAGAGATGATAGTGAAGGGACGATGGTTCCCCGGTGAGATGGAGTCATAATTGATCTGGAAAATGATTATCCCAACATTAACACTTACATGTGTACTACTTAGTATCACATTAAGAAGTCTAAATCAATGAGAAATCAAAACTTTCACAAATATGTGCCTTGTTTTGTGAATAATAACTAAATTAAGCTAGTTTATAACATAAGTCAATATAAGTAAGTTAATTGGTCAACAAAGACTAAAATACCCCTTATTACATAATGGGGGCCGGTTTTTATAAGGGATGAGTCATCCCCCTTGTTAATTTGATAAGATAGAAAATTGATAAAGCAAATCACTATTTACTTTTACTTAAATATCTAAACTAACTAAGCCTTCTTCACATTCTCTTCTTTCCTTCTTCATTTCCCACGTCTCCAACCTCTCTTCTACCATCTCCATCGGTTTTGCTACAGCACCATACTCACCTCCATCTTCCATTGTCTATATCTCCTAGCTCCATTTACCAAATCAAAAACCAAGACCACCATTCTCTTAGTCTTGCCAAGCTCTTCAACTTCATCCTTTCAAAACTTCAAGACCACCATTTCGGTGCCATGGAGATCCACCATTGAAGGAGCTTGAGCTTATATTTTTAGGCCTTGTTGATCATCTTGGCTTCAAGGTAAGGAAAAACCAAAGAAAACAACATTTCCTTCATGTTTTAGTGTTGACCGAAAATCACCTCTTCATGGTGTTTTCTCTTGCTTTGTTCTAGCTTCATTTCAATCATTCAAGGGCTTGGTGGAGTCCTCTCTTGTTACTTATTCAAACCCTCTTCCATTTCCAAGGTAAAACAACTATCCTAATGTTTTAAGACAATATATAACCTAGGGTTTTATAATGAGATTAAGCATGAAGCTTGAATACTCATTACATTGCTTGTACATTGATTAGAAGTTGTCAAGCAATCAAAAGTCCTTGCCGATTTTAATCAAAGAAGGAGCAAGGAGAAATAAGTGAAAAACTTGTGAAGGAAAAGAGGTAAATGTGCTAACTTAATGTAGTTTAATGACTAAGGAGAAATGAGCTTATAGTACTTGTTAAAACTACTTAACGAGCTAATGGTAAATGACTTAGAAAAATGTTCTCAAGGAGATTATTAAAGGACATATGTGTTGTTGTATGTAATTGCAGGTCAAAGGCAAATATATTGTGGGAAATTCAGTGTTTAAGGTTTATGCTATTTAAGGGCCTAAGAGCCATGTTATTTAAGGGCCTAAGTGCCAAGCAATTTAAATAATGCACTATATTGTGATGTAGTGTAAATTTGGTGAAGTTTTGTGTATAAGAATGCTCTTGATGGATTTAGGTGTTCTTGAATGTTTAATGGCTAAAACTTTGTGTTTTGGTGTAACAAGATGCTAGGAGAACCCATGTCGAAATTTAGATAATGTATAAGGAGTCCTAGGTGTTTAAATGAGCTCTTGTGAACTAGGAAGTATTAGAAATGATTAAGTGTTCTACTAGTGAAAGAAACATGCATTAAGGTATTCTAGGATGTAAAAAGGACTTAGGCAATATCTTAGAGGATTTAGAATGCAAATGAGTATTTTGGGATACTTCAAGATCATGGTGAGATTGTGTTTAGGACTTATACAAAGATGGTGAACAAGGAGAAAGTAATGTATTGCATGAATGAGCTATAAACTTGTGGAGATATTCAAGGAGTTTGGTTAGGAAGAAAAGATGCTTGGGAGATGATGTTGTAGTGGTGAGAAAGCATTTGGGAATAGTGGTAGTTATAGGTTGAAAACACCACATAAAAACTTAGTGAAAAACATTACATGTGCTAACTGATGGAGAAATATGTGACTACTTCTACCACTTAGGCAGTGTACCTATCGTTTTGCGGAATAGTGGAATTGTGGGGTGTCGAACTCTTGGGGACCTTGCTGTGGTTCAACTGATAGTGTAAATTAACTGAGAATTCTAATTAGACTGTTGAATAGAAACTTATCACTTTTTTAGGGAGATTGTGGTTTAACACTTAATGTAAACAAAACAGTAAAAAGAACAGTTAATCAAAACAGAATAATAATAGCAGTTATAAAACTCTTTTGTTTTTAAGAAGCACCCCGGGTTGTTCTGCTCACCTATTTTATCCAATTATATTACTATAAACTTCTACCATTTTAGCAATAAACTCAGGTATTTTTATTAGTTCGTTGACCGGTCCTTGTACAATAAACCCTGATTAATTTAAATAACAAGCTGCAATCCTTGCCCAAGTTATTATAAATTAATCGCTTTATTAACAATACCTGTTGGAGACAGATTAACCTATAGGCGAAACTCGCTTCTAGTCATTAACCCGTTTTGACTTCTATTGTCTAGAACCTTGTCTCAGCACCGCATTTTAACAAGAAACTACAAATATCACTTTAATAATTGGCCTGAATATTAAAGCGCATTAAGAACGAGAATCAAAATATTGCTTGAACAGATTATAGTAGAAAATATACGTAACACGATTGTATAAAATAGGCTTGCTTCCCAACCCGGGAGGCTAAAGTTATTACTCACACATAATTATAAAAACAAACATCGTAAGTACGACAACATTAAAACTGAGTAGATTTAAGAAAAGGAAGAACTCTTGGAATGGTTTTATGGGATGAGATGAAGTGAGGATTTATGTGGAGATTATGTAGATGAGATGATGATTTTTTGAGAGAAAATGGAGATTTTATGGAGGAAAATGGCATTAGTTTTGGGGTGGAATGAGATATGATTTAATGGGGGGTTATAGGTTTTTATAGTGAAAATGGGGTAGAAATGAAAGGGGTGTCGGTGTGAATTGGTAAATATATTATTTAACCAATTCACACCCCGACATGCTCTGTACGCTGGCAGAATACGCGTGTCCGGACCACTATCCAGACCATGTCGATTTTCTTCTATGGCGCGCTGGCATCTGTTGGTCCGGACCAGGTGATTCGGACACTGGTCCGGACCAACTTCAATTGCCTCTAAAATATTCGTTTTAGCTCCGATTTGATCCCCGTTTGCGCCCACGCGTTCGTCTCTTCGTGTACTTGCTCCTAGCTTGGTTTTCCTCATGTTTAACCAATAAATTTGTGAGATAACCAATAAAACATAAACTAGAGGAAAAAATACGATAAGTGAGTAATATTATCCTGAAAGAAAGTAAGTACAACGTAAATTAAACCCTTAAATGTCTATGTATTTCTCACTTATCAAACTCTCCCATACTTATCTTTTGCTTGTCCTCAAGCAAATCTTTCTGACATAATGTTTAAACAAGTTAAACAGACAATAATCAATTATGGAGAGCACAGAAGAGGTAATTGCCAATCTTTTCAGATTTTAAAAGGGTATAATAACATTAAATTTATTTAGATATATTTCACCATTTCTGAGAATAACTCTGAAATCCTACAAAAGAAAGAGAAGCAGTACCATGAGAATTCTGCTTTTAACCCTGAGCCAATCCACCATTTTCTTTCACATTTCCTTTGAACGACAAGGGGCATGAAGTAAAATCTTATTCCATTATACCTTTCAATGCCACATACTCATGATCCATGAAGAAGTTTTTATCATTTTTGTACAAAATGCACAGATACTTCAATTTTGAAGTTCATTTTTCTTTTACCTCAGACTTTTCTCTCCACCCTTGTAGCGGTTTTGGGTCTACTATCCCAGTTACCGAGTACCTTAGGTAGCCGGGTGATGAAGCACCCCTAAGAACTTAATAACCGAGTGGAGGAGGCCTGTTTAGGATCAAAATATGCCTGTTTGGATCAGAGGAGTACCTTGCCTTGTTCTTTTTCCACCGTTTCATTCCAATTCAAATCCAGGCTCAAAGTCAAAACAAAACTCAAATGATAATTTCCTCAGAATTTTTAGCATTGAGTAAGGAGCAGAGTGTTTTTTTTTTATACCCTTTAAACCTGTTAACACCGGCATTACTCCCTATATGGCTCATTCTTTGATTATTAATCACTTAACATATTCAAACACAATGTCGAAAGAGAGACAAACTTAAGAGCAAGCTTTTTGATTATTATATCTCCCCTACACTTGAACCAAAGCAATGCCCTCATTGCATAGAAAGAATTAAAATAACAGGGCATGCAAACTTCCTGTGTAATGATCACAAAGCATGGTGATAGGAAATATTGAAAATTTAAAGAGCAAGGTAATGATAGTGTACTCCCCAGATTTATGCAGAATATGTAGTGTAGCTCCCCCACACTTGAGTTCGGCTGTATAGATGTGCAAGATGTTCCTGGAATAAATATTCTAAACAGCTAGAAGAACTCAAGTTAATTCTCCTCGTTCTCTCTCCTTTCTTTTTTTAATTTCACTCTTTAATTTTTTATCATAAAATAAGATACAGAATATAAGCACAATTCAGATTTAAAAGATAGATAGTAGGGTGCCTCCTACCAAGCTGCCCTTCTTTTGGTCTTTGGCTAGACCGTACCTGAGTGTTTTAAGTGTGACTAGATCTTTGAGAAGAAGCGCAGAAGCCTCTTCGTTGTCTAACGTGGTTCCCAGAAATAATTTTATTCGAGCGCCATTGACTTTAAACGATCCTCCTTTCTTATTGTCCAATTCCACAGCTCCATAAGGAGAGGTGGATATGATTTTAAATGGTCCAGACCAGAAGGATTTTAACTTACCTGGGAAGAACTTAAGTCTGGAATTATAAAGAAGGACCTGATCTCCTGCTTTGAATTCTCGTTTAGCAATCATCTTATCGTGCCAACGCTTGGTCTTCTCCTTATAAATTACTGCATTCTCATAAGAGTCGTTCCTAAGTTCTTCCAGCTCAGTCAATTGGAACTTCCTTTTTTCACCGGCTTGTTGTAGATCAAAGTTCAACACCTTTAGAGCCCAATAAGATTTGTGCTCTAATTCCACAGGCAAGTGGCATGCCTTCCCAAAAACTAGTTTGTAGGGAGACACGCCGATAGGTGTTTTGAAGGCGGTACGGTATGCGAGAGCGCATCATCTAATTTAAGCGACCAATCTTTTCGAGAAGAGCTCACCGTCTTCTGTAGAATCCATTTTAGCTCTCTAGTTGTTATCTCTGCCTGACCATTCGTTTGAGGATGGTATGGTAGAGCAACCTTATGTCGGACACCATATTTCTTCAGGAGAGCATCAAACTGGCGATTGCAGAAGTGAGATCCACCATCGCTGATTATTGCTCTCGGAACACCGAATCGAGTGAAAATGTTTTCTTTATAAACTTCATCACAACTTTACCATCATTAGTAGAGCAAGCAAGGGCTTCCGCCCATTTAGAGACATAATCGACTGCTACTAAGATGTATAAATTTCCACAAGAATTTGGGAAGGGTCCCATAAAATCAATCCCCAAACATCAAATAATTCATCCTCCAGCATATTATCAAGGGTAGTTCATTGCGGCGAGAAATGTTACCTTGCCTTTGACACCGATCACAAGTAGACACAAAAGCATGACAATCTTTGTGAAGGGTGTTCCAATAGAAACCGGATTCAAGTACCTTAGCAGCTGTACGGGTTGCACCGTGATGTCCGCCGGTTTCTCTAGAATGGCAATGGAGAAGGATATTTCTGATCTCCGTTTGTGGGACACATCTCCTTATAATTCCATCTACACAGATTTTGAAAAGAAAAGGATCATCCTATAAATAATGTTTGACAATCGAGAAGAACCTTTTTCGCTGCTGATACGTCATATCAGCTGGGATGATCTTTGTAGCCAGATAATTGGCAATATCGGCAAACCAAGGGTCTCGTGCAGTTTGGATTATGAATACAGCCTCGTCCGGGAAAAACTCATTGATGGGCCTTTCGTCTTGTGGTCCCTCCATCCTTGATAAGTGGTCAGCCACGACATTCTGGATACCTCTCTTATCTCTATCTCTATCTCTATGTCGAATTCTTGTAAGAGAAGTATCCATCTTATCAACCTGGGTTTGGCATCTGCTTTGCAAATAAATACTTGAGGGCAGAATGATCAGTATGAATAATAACCTTACTACCAGTAAATATAGACGGAATTTATCCAAAGCAAACGACTGCCAGCAATTCTTTTTTCGGTGGTGGTGTAATTTTTCTGAGCCGTTTAAAGTGCGACTAGCATAATAAATGACTCACAACTTTATCCAATTTGGCACAAAACAGCACCCACCGAATAATCACTGGCGTCACACATGATTTCAAAAGGTTGGGACCAGTCGGGTGATACCACAGTAGGAGCAGAAACAAGTTTTTATTTTAACAAATTAAAAGCTGCTAAACATTCATCAGAAAAATGAAATTTAGCATCTTTTGTCAGTAGAGTACAGAGAGGCTTAGAAATCTTGGAAAAGATTTTATTGAATCTTCTGTAAAAACCAGCATGTCCAAGAAAACTTCGAATACCTCTTACAGTAGTAGGAGGTGGGAGTTTTTCTATTAACTCAATTTTAACGCGATCCACCTCAATACCTTTTGAAGACACGTTATGTCCTAGCACGATCCCTTCTCGAACCATGAAGTGACATTTCTCCCAGTTCAGGACTAGATTTGTGTCTTCACACCTGGCCAAAATAAGATCGAGATTCTCCAGGCAAGTATCAAATGTCGAACCAAAGACCGAGAAGTCGTCCATTGATAAGTGTGAAATTGATATAGTTTTATAGGTGCTAAATCCTTATTTTGTGTAACTTTTTACGCACTTTCTCACACTTATCCTATGTTTTTCATGACTCTTACTTTGGTCAAGAACTGATGCCAATTTATATGATTAAATCAGGAAATGATAGTGGAAATGCATAGTTCTCCTCACAAGCTTTCCAACGCTGCAAACTGGGAACAAATCGGAGCTCAAATGAAGAATCTGGGACAGTTAGAAGATAACAAAAATAAGGAAGCTTTTCAAAAAAGAAAAATTAAAAATAATAATAATAAAAAAATTTAATTGTGAACGTTCGCAGACGTTCACATGCAAAAAAAAAATCAAATTCCAAATCAAATCATGCGGACAATGATTTGAAAAAAAAATAAATAATAAAAAAATAAAAAAATAAATTCAAATTCCAAATCAAATCATGCGGACAATGATTTGAAAAAAAAAATAGAAATCAAAGTCTGCATGCGCAGACCTTTGTTTCATTAAAAAAAAAATTAATGTAGTCTGCACACGCGCAGACAAGTTGGAAAGAAAAAGTAAGAGTCTGCTTTTGCAGACTTTTGTTTTGCAGGCGTGATAATTCCGGTGCATAATTTAGGTACCAACCTAGACGTATATTTTCTTACCTACTCTCTATCTTTTTCCCCTCTTTTATCCTATAAATACACCACGATCTGTACTCTATTCGGCATCAGCTAATCATCCATTCCACGCCTGCTGCTGCTGCATCTATCCATCAGCAGAGAAACACCACTACACTACTACCCCACCACCACTCACACTCATTCCATTCTCCAATTCCATTTCACGTACCCATCTCATCTTTTCCATTTTATTTTATTTTCCACCACACAATTCCCATTAATTCCACTTTCAACCACACAAACTTCTATAAATTACATAATTCCCCCATTTTATCACAAAAAATTCCTCCAGCTGGCAGACTTAAATTCCGGAAGTAGAAAAATATATGGGTGTTTTCTAAATTCTTTTAGATGAATTCTCTATTTATTATTTCTGTCTTCTTTTCAATTATGTCCGGCTAAGTAGGAATTTCTCTGGGTGATGGTTGTTTGTAACTAGAGATGTTTTAGCTTAATATTTTCTACAGTTATTTAATTAAATAATTGCGATTGTCTCAGATTAAAGTATTTTATTCCCGTTTCTTTATTAATATCATGAGTTAATGAAGTTTCATTACGAATCTTATTATAAACTGATCGGTAAGTAATAAGAAGTTCATATTAATCTGGGAACCTGTGAAAAATCAATTGGATAGATTAGATTTTTCCTCAGGTAATTAATTAATTATTTTCACTTAACTCACCTTTACGTGTATGTTAGTTCTGGAATTAGAACTGGTTGTTCTGTTAGGTGAATTTTTAATGAACTAGAATTAATCAATCCGAGTATTTAATTAAACTGTAGAAATAGCTAAATCTTTCTAGGATAAAAACAACCTGACCCCAGAGTCCGCTCTTCCATATATTCACTCACCTTCATTTATCAGTTATTAATTTCTTACCTGTTATTTAAATTCTTGATGTCTTTTATTTTAATTTACAGAACAAAAACAAACCCCCCTTTTATTACCAATTGTCTAAGGCTAGACTTATTTTCCTCAAGTCCCGTGGATTGATACCTAGGTCGCTTTTAATTACTATACTGCTGCGACCGGGATTTTCGCAACCCGACGGTCTTTTTGATTTATTATTTTCTAGGATTATTTCTTAGCATTTATTATATCAATTTTACTGTTTGCAAAATGGCGCCGTTGCCGGGGACTTGACTTTGTCTAGTCCCTAGCCTTGGTTATTTTGTTATTTCATTTCTATATTACTATATTTTGTT
Source organism: Limonium bicolor (assembly GCA_023374045.1). Classification (NCBI taxonomy): domain Eukaryota; kingdom Viridiplantae; phylum Streptophyta; class Magnoliopsida; order Caryophyllales; family Plumbaginaceae; genus Limonium; species Limonium bicolor. The sequence goes on along the minus strand of CM041776.1, from coordinate 41,977,861 downwards.
TTATAATTTTAGTTAATTTATTATCACTAGTTTTTTTTTCAGTAATTTACTTTACGCCATAATTTCGAATTTAATTATTATTAGCCATTTTTGATATCGTTAATAATTTGTTGTCATTTTCTTAGTCTAAATTTAAAAGATAGGCACGTTCTCTCTCTATTCAAAGGTGTGCGGTGAATGCGCAACACCAGATCTCAAGGGCCTCCCATTTACAACTTGGATCCAGAGATCGAATGCACATTACATCAAGCAAAAAGAGCGCTAAATTTCAACATGGCAGCAAACCATATGTAACACCCCAACCGCTAATCCTTCCATTATCCTCTATTCACACCCATAATTACCTTACTCCCAGCGGAATACTTACCTACTCCCGGCGGGTGATACAACGCCGTTAACCATCCAAGTTTAACAAGGCTACTACTACTTACCGTGTCGGTCTGATGATCAGAATAATTGAATACATACTACTTGCTTACAATACCAAATACTTACTTACATTTGATTACCGAGTATCCAAGTTTCACGAATTACATTCCAAGGTTACTTCCCAAAATTGAAGAGTTTATACATCCTCTCCCTACTATCCATTTACGAATTCAATATCCAAAAAGGTTTACCACATGGTACACCGGCTACTCAAAAAGGCCTTAGCCGTGTACAACTCGGTACACCAGCCCAATCCTACTAACTACCAAAAAGGATTACATCCGGTCCTTACTCTACCTTCATGCCTCGCGGGTACCTGTGGAGTAAAAACATTCCCCCGAGGGGGTCAGCTTACGCTGAACATGATAACCGCATACCCCGCGTACTAGCGAGGGTACGCCAACTAATTGGTCGAATACATGCGGTTCGTTTCATTCATACATACATACATGCTTTAAACAATACAATTCAATACATTCATTTCACAAGGCATACAAACATACAATACATACCAGGAAGACAATTCAAGTCAACCGTCCATACTTACCATACTCACCGCATTACGGAGATACAGTTCTCCATTACATACCAAGGTCTTGTTAGCCTCATTACACACCCGGGTTAATCGGGTGTTCGATACTTGTTTACTCCGGGTCAATGACTTACAATAGTCAAGACCAATACAAATACAATACTTACTTCTTACATACTTTACTTCAAGTTAAGTCGGTATGACCTCCGGGCAGGGATTACTACATCCCACCACCGGGCTTTAGGGTGGCCCACTAATCCAGGATGCTACCCATTCAAGGGAATTGGTCCAAGGAAAAGATTATAGCTAGGATTCGGATCCAACCTCTTGTGTCTCCTTATCCTCACGCGTGGCCGAAACTATATCGGGCTTCTACTCATTCCATTTTACTCATTACTCATGTTAGGAGTTAGATCGTTAGGAATTAGTAGAAGTCCATACGTACTTCCCATACATACATACAAGACACAAGTACTCATACTTACACATACACTTCATTTCCATTCATACATTTCATGAATTATACAAACTAAATGTTCAAGAAGATTCAACAAGAATGAAATAGTTCAAACACAGTTAAGTGCAATATAAGTCCGATTCATGCATTTATCTTATTGGTGATCACATAAGCACACAAATCAGGGTAACCAAGTTAGGATACAGGGCATGAAGAAATCATACCGTTCACCGTGGTATCCGTACTACCGGCTCCTTCGAGGGTCAACTATTTGATTCCTATACATACATGAAGTAGTATGATCAATGGTCTATTATTGATCTAACTTACTCCTTCATTGATATTCTCAATGTTTACTTACTACTCCTTTACATTCATACTTGGTTATAAAACCATTCTTTTCCTTATTACTTCTTAAGGTTGCTTCCTTACTCATTTACTTACTTTCTTACCATTACTACTTCATTAATGGTGTATTACTACATATATATGCATATGTGTATATAGGCATATATACATGTATATATGATTACTATAATCATATAATTAAAACATTTTTTTTCTTTTTTTTTTGACTCACCGGACTTGCGACCGACCTTGCAAGTCCGGTCCATCCCAGTAGGCTACATCGTGTGAATATTCCTGGGCCGACCAACCTTGCAAGCCCGGTCCCAAGGTCGGTCCATTCCAGTAAGTTTCGTATTTGAAAATTTTAGCCCGACCGACCTTGCAAGTCCGGTCGTAAGGTCGGTCCATTCCAGTAGCTTGCATTACGGGAATTTTTATGGCCGACCGAGCTTGCAAGTCCGGTCGCAAGTTCGGTCCATTCCAGAAGGTTTCAGATGGAAGAATTTTCTGGTCCGACCGAACTTGCAAGTCCGGTCGCAAGGTCGGTCGATTCCAGAAGGTTTCCCGTCTTTGTAAATCTGGGCTCGACCGAACTTGCAAGTCCGGTCGCAAGCCCGGTCCGGCCCAGTATTTCAGTTTTAAAATCTGTTTTTGGGCGTTTTCTTTACCCATTGTTTCCCCAATCTTTACCAATACTTCCCCACCTGATTTAGCACTAATTAAGCCCTCTAAATCACCTTGGTTCATCCACCAAACTTACTACTCAATTCCTACATTCACTTACACAATCTTTCCTTCACTTCTTTCCACACTTATACTAGTTTCCATTTCACTTATGCTACAGATTTTTCACTCAACTTCTAACCTCCATTACTTCCTCAACTAATGCTACTCCTAGTATCCAAATACATTACTTTGCATCCTATATTTCACATTACCTACACTCTTTTCAAGCCTGTTTCCAAAAGTACTAAACACTCCTCAAATACACCTAGTTATCACCTAGGTTACTTCCTCTTCTTAAACACTTAAGTCCTCTCATTCCTACACAAAATTTGACATAGTCTCCCCTGCATTTTTAGCTTTCTCCACACATTATTTCAGCTCACATATTCTCATTCTCACAACCTGTTTAAACAATTCATTATACTCACAATTCAACACTACTACAACAACATAAAAATTCCTACACATATACACATACTACCCAAGGTTTTCCCAAGCTTTTAAAACTCATTTGAAAGACTTCAAAACTGTTACATTCTCTTCTCCAATACACTACTACATTACTACTACTCATTACTCAAATACATTAATTGTTTTTGATACTCAAAAACTGTTACAACACAATATACAAAACTAATTCAAGGCAAGGGTATTTACCTTGTCTTGTTAGTTTTTCTTTCTTTCCTTTCCTTCTCCTCTTTTCCTCCTCCTTTGTTCTTCTTCACACAGTACACAATGCTACAACCACCATACCAATACACACTAACCATTTAGCATTCATTTTTACTCTAACCCTAGAATTTAAATGTTTTAGGGTTTAGACAAGGGTATTACCTTTCAACGGATGAATTAAGTTCCTGACTAGCAAGAGAACAATATTCCTAGCCCAAGGAGAAGCCAAAATCGGCTGAAGCAACAAAACCAAGAGTTCAAAAACTGAAATTTCTTATAATGCAAACAAGGGCTAGAAATAATGGATTTTCGAACTTCTTTTTACCTCAAGATGATAAGGAGGTGAAGGTGCTTCTAATGGTGGACTTGAATCTTCAAATGGAGAATACCCACCGAAATGAAAGTGGTTGTTTTCGATTTTTGAAAGGATGAAAATGTTCTCCTTTGCAAGGGGGTTCCAATGGTACTAATTTTGTAATTTTTGGAGCAAGATTAGTGGGTTAACAAGAGGAGAGAAGAAGGAAGTTGAGTGAGTCTTCTCCTTTCTCCATGGATGTCGCAAGGTGAGAAGAAGGGAGAAAGAGAGAATAGAGAGGAGGGGCTACGTGAGAGGAAGAGGGGAGTGAGGAGAGAGAGTAATTTTTTGCTTTATTTACTTTGTTTGTCTTTTAGCACATAAGAAAGAAATAAAGAGAGGGAGGGAGAGAGCTGGCCGCCCCCTACACACACACACTCTCATTTTTATTTTTATTTGCAAAGTGGACACACTTAGTTTGTTTATTTGCATTCTCACCCCACAACTTCCCGGTTGTTACGGTTTTACTAACCGGTACCCGTTTTCCGGAATTTTCTCGTTTAATTAATTTTATTGGTTCTAAAGCTTCACTAATATTTATTAATGATTATTTAGTTGACCAAAACTGTTACGGTCTATTTGACCCGCTTAAAGTCACGTTTTCCCGGTTCCTCGAAAAACGCGCTCTAAGGTTCGTTTATGCTTTTAACCCATTTTAAAGGTCCGTTTTCTTCGGGATTTGTTCCCTCGTATTTATTCAAGTGTAATTAAGCCTTTAAAATGTATTAGCCTAATAAATCACTGTTTTTAATTACGGGGTATTTCAATCTACCCCCCTTAAGAAACTTTGCCCTCAAAGTTGCTCAAGGTTACAGTTTACCATTTCTACTCATTTGGCAAGCCAATTGCCACAATACATTCTACTACCACCTTACAAGGTGTTCACAATTCTTACACTACCAGCATACAATTCAGATACCGTACATATACAGTTCAATTGCCACACACAATACTCAATCCATACATAATACACCATTCAATTCGCACCTTACACAATACATTCACAATACACTTCACAATGTCATTCGTGTCATATACCGTACAACACAAATGCATTACTCATTATACACATACCGTACACATACCATACTCCTTGTACTACATACTGAATACTACTAGCACTACTTTGTGCCAATACAATACCATTAGCACTACATGTGCCAACAAAATACCATTACAATACATACATACTACGCAATGCTAACCCGAAGCAATGCAAAAGCAAAAAGGCTCTACCCCCCTTAAAAGGGGTACGCCCCGTACCCTCCGTAATATACGGATACCAGACATCTAGTCTACAAATAGGTTCGGGTACTTCACCTTCATGGCGTCCTCTAATTCCCAAGTCGCTTCCTCGACATCGTGGTTAGACCACAAGACCTTCACCATTCGTACAGATTTATGGCGAGTGTCTCTTGTTTTCGTATCAAGGATTCGCAATGGAGTCTCGACATATCTCATCGGCTCTAGGGATAATGTTCGGGTTCTAATACATGAGAGGGATCGGCTATGTATTTCTTGAGTTGTGATACATGAAAGACATCATGAACACGCCCCAATTCTTCAGGCAATGCTAGCCTATAAGCTACGGCTCCAATCCTCTCGGTAATGGTATACGGGCCTACAAATTTCGGGCTCAGCTTGCCCTTTTGGCCAAATCGAAAGACACCCTTCATAGGTGAGACACGCAAGAACACTTGGTCGCCCACGGCGAACTCAAGGTCGCGTCGTCGCACATCCGCATAGGATTTTGTCTATCTTGGGCTGCTTTCATATTTGCTCGGATTTTGTACTTCAGCTTGTACTTGTTCTAAATACTCGGTCCTATGATGACCGCTTCGCTTGACTCATCCCAACACAACGGGGTACGGCAAGGTCTACCATACAAAGCTTGGAAGGCGACATCTTAATCGAAGCATGATAGCTATTGTTATACGAAAACTCGATAAGATGAAGCTTCTCAATCCAGCTCCCCTGGAAGTCTAAGGCACATGCCCTAGCATATCCTCTAGTGTTTGGATGGTCCTTTCTGTCTGACCGTCGGTCTGTGGTGGAAGGCGGTGCTAAGCTTCAACTCAGTACCAAGCGCTTCCCGTGTTGCTCTCCAGTATCTCGAAAGAAATCTGGTGTCGCGGTCAGATACAATGGTTTTCGGGACTCCGTGGTGTCGGATGATCTCCTTGTCGAATAGCTCCGCGAGCTTCCACCTTCCAGGTGTCCTTCATCGGTATGAATCGGGCAACCTTGGTGAGACGATCGACTACTACCCAGATCATGTTGAGTCCTCCCCTAGCAGGTGGGAGTCCAACAACAAAATCCATAGAGATATCGTGGAATTTCCACTGGAATGGGCATGGATTGCACCATTCCTCCGGTCTTCGGTGCTCGAACTTCACCTTCTGGCATGTGAGACACCTCAGAACATACTCAGTCACGTCTGATTTCATTCCTGACCACCAGAAGTACCTCTTCATGTCTTTGTACATTTTAGAGGCTCCCGGATGGACATGCAATGTCGAACAATGTGACTCTCGCAGAATGCGATCCCTTAGCTCAGCATTGCTTCGGGGGACGCATAATCTGCCATTCAATCGGATCAGACCATCTTCATAAGTTTGAAGTCGTACTTTCGGCTCTTGAAGGTACCATCTGTGATTTTCTGTCTGATCTCTGTGAAGTAAGGGTCGCTCAACTGAGCGTCTCGCACCTCGTCAACCAAGCTAGAAGAAGCGAGTAGCGAATGGAGCGAGTGTGCTCGACGACTCAGGGCGTCGGCTACAACGTTTGCCTTCCCTTCTTTATACTGGAGGTTGATGTCATAATCTGATAGGAACTCCATCCACCTCCTTTGTCTTAGGTTCAGTTCTTTCTGTGTGAATACATACTGTAAACTTTTGTGGTCGGAGTAGATGGTGATGCTTACCCCATAGAGATAGTGTCGCCATATCTTCAAGGCGAAGACAATGGCTCCTAACTCTAGATCGTGTGTCGGGTAATTCTCCTCATGCTTTTTCAGCTGGCGAGAAGCATAGGCTACTACCTTGCCATGCTGCATGAGTACGCATCCCATGCCCTTACCCGATGCATCACAATACACCTCAAATCCCTCTGTGCCCTCTGGAAGTGTGAGAACTGGCGCTGAGGTCAATGAGTCTTTTAGTTTCTGGAAGGATACCTCGCACTCGCTTGTCCATACAAACGGTGCATCTTTCTTCATCAATGACGTCATGGGCTTAGCGACTTTTGAGAAGTCCTTTACAAACCTCCGGTAATAATCGGCTAAATCAAGAAAGCTCCGGATGTCGGTAACAGTCTTAGGTCTAGGCCATGATCGACTGCTTCGATTTTGGATGGATCTACTGAAATGCCCGCTCGAGATGACATGACCGAGGAATGATACCTGATCTAGCCAAAACTCGCATTTGGAGAACTTCGCATACAGCTGGTTCTCGCGCAGTGTCTCAAGTACTCTTCTCAAATGGTTTTCATGTTCTTCTGCTGACTTTGAATACACAAGGATGTCGTCTATGAATACTACTACTGAAGTGTCCAGCTGATCACTGAATAACCGATTCATTAGGTCCATGAATTTGGCTGGTGCGTTAGACAAACCGAATGGCATCACTGTGAATTCGTAGTGGCCATATCTTGTTCGGAATGCTGTTTTCTCAATATCTTGCTCTTTGATAGCAATTTGGTGATATCCGGATCGGAGATCAATCTTAGAGAAGACAGATGCTCCCTTCAACTGATCGAACAGGTCGTCGATGTGTGGCAATGGATTTGTTCTTTACTGTGACCGCATTCAATTCGCGGTAGTCGATGCAGAGGCGGAGACTACCGTCCTTCTTCTTCACGAAGAGGACCGGTGCTCCCCAGGGTGATACGCTCGGGCGTATAAACCCTTTGTCGAGTAGATCATGTAGTTGCTCTTTGAGTTCTGCCATTTCTGCTGGTGCCATGCGGTATGGTGCCCTAGCAATGGGACCAGTACCCGGTACAAGGTCGATTTCAAACTCTACCGCTCTTTGTGGTGGCATACCAGGTAGCTCTTTCGGAAATACATCAGGGAATTCTGAGACTACGGTCACATCATCACTGAATTCTGGATCTCTCTCCAGATCTTGCACGTACATAAATACACTTCATGTCCTTTTCTGAGCTCCCGATACATTGCCATAGCGGAGATGACTGTAGTTGAAGGCTCTTGGTCTCTGGCGGTATGAAACAGTGACCCCAGATGGACTCTTGAGCAGCAATCGGTGCTCGGCGCATAGGATCCGTCCTTTGTGCCGCTCCAACCAGTTCATTCCAATTATCAAGTCGAATCCCAATCTGTTGAATTCAATGAAGGAAATGGGAAACGCTTCACCTTTGATTTGAATGGTGGCGGTGTGGTAATACTTAGTACACTTTACCCGCTCCTTCGACGGGAGAGTAACCAAGAAATTTGGTAGCTCCTCTGCGTCTAGCCCCAACCTTGTAGCGAATGATGGCGATACAAAGGTGTGAGAGGCGCCGGAGTCGAATAATACTGAGGCTTCGATGCCGTTTACTGGGAATGTTCCCGTTAGAATGGTGCCGCTCTTGCCGGCTTGTTCTTCGGTGAGGATGCTCAGGTTACCTTCGGTACCGAGTCCACAACCTATTGATTCATGAGATTATAAGCAAAGATGGTGGAACGCAAGTGGAATTTAATAACCAACACTGCTTTTATTGAATAACCAACCATCATACATACTGTGTCTCTAATACACGTTACTACTGGATTACATGCTACTACGAAATTAATACTTTCTAAAGGTAAGGTTCAGGCGTCCTGGTTTCATGTGTGTGGCGTTGATTATTGCGGTGGTGCCGTATTCAACTTGATCTTCTGGATCCCGTGATACAGCAACCTTGATTTTCCACCCATGATTAGAACATCTCCTGATCTCAATACCAATTTCTCTGCGAGGTCCACACACTTCTGCTCGCTATACAAAAATACGGCATCATCACCAATGGACCAAGACACTACGGGCACTCCTAGTTCAAGAGATTCCGCTGTCTCGTCCTTGTCTTGGTGTAGGCCAAGTTCCTTCTTTCTCATAGAAGTTGACGATACATAAGTCTGCTTCAAGTGCAGGGATTGGTTCATCTTCACATTGTTGTGCAATTACTACTGCTTATGTGACAAGTGTTTGGAATTCTGGGGGTATTGCTGGAAGTGTTGCTCCGTCTCCTGCTCGCGTTGTTTGGTATGTCTTGGTATAAGGGTTCCAGTCCTTTCCCAAGCACATCATTTTCAGCTTCATTGTAGCTCCACCGGGGAATTCGGGTGTATAAAATCCTCCTGGACCCATTCCTAACTCGTTGCATCGTCGGATGATTGAAACTTGCTTCGGTGTCAGGTATCCTTTTAATAAGATCATACCTGGGCGGATGACCTGACACTGATTGTTGTTGAAGTGGTGAGTGGCGATGTCGGTCTCTTCATGAGGTGAGTTCGAAGGTATCGGGTAACAGATAAGGAATTTCCCTAAGGTGGTAATCACATCTAGTGTGAGTTCTAGGCTTACTAATTCATTTCATGCTCAATACATACTTCCATGTTACTTACTCATGCTCAATTTCATACTTCAAGTACTTACGCATTCATACTCCCATTCATACAATTACTTTAATACTTAGTCATGCTCTTCAAGGATTAAAGGTTTCAGTTATTACCTGGGCCGGACTTAGTCCCGGTCCCATCACGGTCAATGATGTGTAAGGCCGGCTGCCTCTGCGGTGCGCCCTTCTGCGGACCTCGGGATCCCTGTCCCTGCGAGGTATGCTGGGCATGAGCATCGCCAGACGCAACTTCCTTGCCTTCACGCTGCTTGTAGCCCTGGTAGTTGCCCTTGGGCTTGGAGTTTTCTGGGCATGCATTGGCACGGTGGCCCGGTTTCTGACAAGTGAAGCAGCGGATCTCCCTTCCTTGGCAATCTGTGCCGGGATGATCCTTGTTGCAGTTACGGCAGATGTAATTGCGGCCATCAGATTGGTTCTTTCCTTGGCCAAATCCAGAGCCTATAGCTTCCAAGTTAGCAAGGTTCGGTATACTTACAATACTCCACATACATACTAATTCACAAGTGTACTAATTCGGTTTCGGTTTCTTACCCCTGTAGGGCTGAGACCTCAGTGGCTTCGCTGCCACTGGTGCGGTGTAGGCAATCTGTAATGGCTCAGCTGCCTTGCCTCCATGGGCACCGCCGTCTCCGGAAGTGTTCTTCTGATGGGAATGCTTCCCCTTCCTTTTCTTCCAAGGTTTGGATTGATTCTGGTCATCGGAGGTGTTTTTGTTGCTTGCCTTGCGCTTGAGCGCTTGATCTTCATCCCTCAGCTGGCATGTGATCTCCACTCGGGAGGCAGCATGGTAACACTCCTGAATTACTTAGGCATTAGGTTACACTTACATACGGGAATACTAATTCACATTACTCATGGCTTTTAAGGGTTCAACTTGTTTACCTGAAGGGAGGTAAACCGTGTGAAGCCCATGCCATACCGAAGTCGATGGCTCAATCCGCCGTAGAAGCGGTCGACCAAGACCTGGCCGGTATACCCAAGGTCGGGTAGAAGTCTGAGAAGAGAGGTGAAGGTGCGGTAATATTCATCAACCGTCATCTTCTCGGTCATTTTTAGTGCATCGAGCTCAAGCCTTTTCTTGGTCTTGACATGCTCGGGATAGTACTTAGATCGGAGGAGAGAGGTGAATGCTTCCCAACCGAATGCAGGGTCTGCTACGTGCTCGGCCTTAATGAGCTTCCACCAGTCCATAGCCGCGTCTTTGAGGTAGTACGCAGCTATCCTCACTCGAACTCCAGCGGGAGTCTCAAGTGTCTCGAAGGCCGTCTCCATCTCGGAGAGGTAGGCCTCGAGTTTGGCGGGGTCGCTCTCGCCTCTAAAGCAGGGAGGTCGAAGGTCGGCGACTGCTTTTACCCAATGGTCTCACGGGGTTGAGGCGGGTCGGGCTGTTGCTGCTGTTGTTGCTGCTGCTGAGTTTGTTGTGTTTGTTGTACAGCAGTGATTACATCCGGTAGCATCTGTGCTACCGTGGCGGCGACGATTTCAGCTATCGTCTGCGCGCTTGGTCCGTCATTAGTCCCTCCTCTGGGACGACCTGGACCTCGTCCTGACATCTGAACAAGTGTGGATTACATTAGATGTCATGATACTATGACCTCATGGTCTTGATTCAAACAATGGTATCGTCTTTGCAGACGTTAAGGGTATCCGTTGTTAACAACGATAGTTCCTAGTCAGGTTTCTAAATATTCGTCTTAAGACGGTTGAAATCCTAACTCGGTAATCACTACTCTTAAGATTCTAATCATTAGAGCGAGACTTCGCTCTGATACCACTTTTTGTAACACCCCAACCGCTAATCCTTCCATTATCCTCTATTCACACCCATAATTACCTTACTCGCAGCGGAATACTTACTACCCGGCGGGTGATACAACGCCGTTAACCATCCAAGGTTAACAAGGCTACTACTACTTACCGTGTCGGTCTGATGATCAGAATAATTGAATACATACTACTTACTTACAATACCAAATACTTACTTACATTTGATTACCGAGTATCCAAGTTTCACGAATTACATTCCAAGGTTACTTCCCAAAATTGAAGAGTTTATACATCCTCTCCCTACTATCCATTACGAATTCAATATCCAAAAAGGTGTACCACATGGTACACCGGCTACTCAAAAGGCCTTAGCCGTGTACAACTCGGTACACCATCCCAATCCTACTAACTACCAAAAAGATTACATCCGGTCCTTACTCTACCTTCATGCCTCGGGTACCTGTGGAGTAAAAACATTCCCCCGAGGGGGTCAGCTTACGCTGAACATGATAACTGCATACCCCGCGTACTAGCGAGGGTACGCCAACTAATTGGTCGAATACATGCGGTTCGTTTCATTCATACATACATACATGCTTTAAACAATACAATTCAATACATTCATTTCACAAGGCATACATACATACAATACATACCGGGAAGACAATTCAAGTCAACCGTCCATACTTACCATACTCACCACATTACGGAGATACAGTTCTCCAATACATACCAAGGTCTTGTTAGCCTCATTACACACCCGGGTTAATCGGGTGTTCGATACTTGTTTACTCCGGGTCAATGACTTACAATAGTCAAGACCAATACAAATACAATACTTACTTCTTACATACTTTACTTCAAGTTAAGTCGGTATGACCTCCGGGCAGGGATTACTACATCCCACCACCGGGCTTTAGGGTGGCCCACTAATCCAGGATGCTACCCATTCAAGGGAATTGGTCCAAGGAAAAGATTATAGCTAGGATTCGGATCCAACCTCTTGTGTCTCCTTATCCTCACGCGTGGCCGAAAACTATATCGGGCTTCTACTCATTCCATTTTACTCATTACTCATGTTAGGAGTTAGATCGTTAGGAATTAGTAGAAGTCCATTCGTACTTCCCATACATACAACAATACACAAGTACTCATACTTACACATACACTTTTTCTTCATACATTTGAATATAAAACTAAATGTCAAGAAGATTCAACAAGAACGAAATAGTTCAAACACAGTTAAGTGCAATATAAGTCCGATTCGTGCATTTATTATTGGTGATCACATAAGCCACAAATCGGGTAACAAGTTAGGATACAGGGCATGAAGAAATCATACCGTTCACCGTCGTATCGTACTACCGGTCCTTCGGGATCAACTATTTGATTCCTATACATACATGAAGTAGTATGATCAATGATCTATTATTGATCTAACTTACTCCTTCATTGATACTTCTCAATGTTACTTACTACTCATTTACTTCTACTTGGTTATAAAACCATTCTTTTCCTTATTACTTCTTAAGCTTGTTCCTTACTCATTTACTTACTTTCTTACCATTACTACTTCATTAATGGTGTATTACTACATATATGCATATGTGTATAGGCATATATATGTATATATGATTACTATAATCATATAATTAAAACATTTTTTTTTTGACTCGACCGGACTTGCGACCGACCTTGCAAGTCCGGTCCATTCCAGTAGGCTACATCGTGTGAAAATTCTAGGGCCGACCGACCTTGCAAGTCCGGTCCCAAGGTCGGTCCATTCCAGTAAGTTTCGTATTTGAAAATTTTAGCCCGACCGACCTTGCAAGTCCGGTCGCAAGGTCGGTCCATTCCAGTAGCTTGCATTACGGGAATTTTTCTGGCCGACCGAACTTGCAAGTCCGGTCGCAAGTTCGGTCCATTCCAGAAGGTTTCAGACGGAGAATTTTCTGGTCCGACCGAACTTGCAAGTCCGGTCGCAAGGTCGGTCGATTCCAGAAGGTTTCCCGTCTTTGTAAATCTGGGCTCGACCGAACTTGCAAGTCCGGTCGCAAGTCCGGTCCGGCCCAGTACTTCAGTTTTAAAATCTGTTTTTGGGTGTTTTCTTTACCCATTGTTTCCCCAATCTTTACCAATACTTCCCCACATGATTTAGCACTATTAAGCCCTAAATCACCTTGGTTCATCCACCAAACTTACTACTCAATTCCTACACACTTACACAATTTTCTCACTTCTTTCACACTTATACTAGTTTCCATTTCACTAATGCTACAGATTTTGTTTTCCTTCTTATGCTACAGATTTTTCACTCAACTTCTAACCTCCATTACTTCCTCAACTAATGCTACTCCTAGTATCCAAAATACATTACTTTCATCCTATTTTCATCCTACACTCTTTTCAAATCTGTTTCCAAATACTAAACACTCCTCAAATACACCTAGTTATCACCTAGGTTACTTCCTCTTCTTAAACACTTAAGTCCTCTCATTCCTACACAAAATTTGACATAGTCTCCCCTGTATTTTTAGCTTTCTCCACACATTATTTCAGCTCACATATTCTCATTCTCACAACCTGTTTATACAATACAATACATATACTCACAATTCAACACTACTACAACAACATAAAATTCCTGCACATACACATACTACCCCAAGGTTTTCCCAAGCTTTTAAAACTCATTTAAAAGACTTCAAAACTGTTACATTCTCTTCTCCAATACACTACTACATTACTACTACTCATTACTCAAATACATTAATTGTTTTTGATACTCAAAAACTGTTACAACACAATATACAAAACTAATTCAAGGCAAGGGTATTTACCTTGTCTTGTTAGTTTTTCTTTCTTTCCTTTCCTTCTCCTCTTTCCCTCCTTTGTTCTTCTTCACACAGTACACAATGCTACAACCACCATACCAATACACACTAACCATTTAGCATTCATTTTTACTCTAACCCTAGAATTTAAATGTTTTAGGGTTTAGACAAGGGTATTACCTTTCAACGGATGAATGAAGTTCTTGACTAGCAAGAGAACAATATTCCTAGCCCAAGGAGAAGCCAAAATCGGCTGAAGCAACAAGGAACCAAGAGTTCAAAAACTGAAATTTCTTATAATGCAAACAAGGGCTAGAAATAATGGATTTTCGAACTTCTTTTTACCTCAAGATGATAAGGAGGTGAAGGTGCTTCTAATGGTGGACTTGAATCTTCAAATGGAGAATACCCACCGAAATGAAAGTGGTTGTTTTCGATTTTTGAAAGGATGAAAATGTTCTCCTTTGCAAGGGGGTTCCAATGGTACTAATTTTGTAATTTTTGGAGCAAGATTAGTGGGTTAACAAAGGAGAGAAGGAGGAATTGAGTGATTCTTTCCTTTCTCCATGGATGTCGCAAGGTAGAAGAAGAGGGAGAAGAGAGAATAGAGAGGAGGGGCTACGTGAGAGGAAGAGGGGAGTGAGGAGAGAGAGTAATTTTTTTGCTTTTATTTACTTTGTTTGTCTTTTAGCACATAAGAAAGAAATAAAGAGAGGGAGGGAGAGAGCTGGCCGCCCCCTACACACACACACACTCTCATTTTTATTTTTATTTGCAAAGTGGACACACTTAGTTTGTTTATTTGCATTCTCACCCCACAACTTCCCGGTTGTTACGGTTCTTTAACCGGTACCCGTTTTCCGGAATTTTCTCGTTTAATTAATTTTATTGGTTCTAAAGCTTCACTAATATTTATTAATGATTATTTAGTGGACCAAAACTGTTATGGGTCTATTTGACCTTCTTAAAGTCACGTTTTCCCGGTTACCTCGAAAAACGCGCTCTAAGGTTCGTTTATGCTTTTAACCCATTTTAAAGGTCCGTTTTCTTCGGGATTTGTTCCCTCGTATTTATTCAAGTGTAATTAAGCCTTTAAAAATGTACTTAGCCTAATAAATCACTGTTTTTAATTACGGGGTATTTCACCATAACTAGCTTGGAGGAGGTCCAGTCGCCCAATACACGATGGGGAATATGAACAGACCGTCAGCCACACCCAGAAGAGGCCCAGTGATTCTACCACACCTAACTGCAGAACTATTGGCAGACTGGCAAAAGGTAAAACCCTCCCATCAATTAAATGCTGTTCGTAATCACCCTGCAGGAACCTTTTCAGGTGCCGACCCAGCTGATGCACTAGACCACGTACACCGATTCCTAGTGCACTTGGACTCGCTGGGCTTATCGCAAGGCCTGGAGGAATATGCCAGACTGTGTCTGTTCCAGCACAGCCTATTAGGAGAAGCTTCAAAATGGTTCCATCGACTACCACCAGGCATCATTACCACTTGGGAACAGATGACGGATAAGTTCTATGAGAAATACATCCCAATCTCCAGGACACGACAGATGATCGCCGATCTGATGGCATTCAGACAGTTGGGTAGTGAGACAATATGCGAGGCATGGGACCGATTCAAAAAACTAATCCGCCAGTGCCCTCACCACGGTCAGAACATCACCTCACTGGCTCAAGGATTCTTCCAAGGGCTAAAAGATGAAAACAGAGGCGAGGTAAGAGCTGCTTTAGGAGGGAACCTACTAGCAAAAAGCGGACAAGATTTCATGGCAGCAATGGAGTCCTACTGTGAGGAGCTACGCCAATGGAGCAACAGTGAGGGAAGAGTATTTTCAATAGGTCATAGTTCTACCCGAGCTCCAGATCCGGTGATAGAGCAGATAGCCGCCGAGCAAGCGCATCTAAAAACCACAATGGGGAGTATGGCGAAAATGCTCGAACAGCTCACCATGGGGTCAACCCCTAGGCAATCTGCCAAGATGGTGTCTACAAGTTCCAATGAAGTCTGCTGCTCTCAGTGCGGGGACACACATGACTATGAGGACTGCCCAATGGTAGCCGAGATGAAGCAAATAGAGGAGGCTAACGTCATCGGACAGTTCAACAACAGACAACCCTGGGTGCAGAATCAGCACCAAAACCTCCGGTATGGGAATCCAAACAACGCGCTAAACTCGCACCAGATGCAACCTCAGCATGGAATTCAAGGAGCACCACCAGGATTTTCAAGGCATCAATACAACGAGGCACGACCATAGCAGTCTCAATTCCAGTAACCATCGCTGAACTCGAACAACACCAAACTGCAAGAGATGGTAGACAAACTAGTGGTGTCTCAAGAACAACAGTCTGTGGTTAACCAGAATTGACATCTGGTCAGCAGAAATTGGAGCAGGCCATGGTACAAATGCAAGGAACAATAAGTCAGTTGACTCAATTCCTGCTACAGCAAAGGCCTTCCGGCTCCCTACCTTCCCAAACAGATCCAAACCCCAAGGAGCAATTGAAGGTAGTAACAGTCTCAAATGCGGTGGTTGATGCAAATGAAGAGAACGTCGAAGAATTACATGCAGTCACCCTACGAAGCGGAAGAAACCTGAACAAAGAGAAACAGGCAGAAAACCTACCTGATGAAGCCATCGAACCCCATTCTACTACGGTTGGTGCACCATCAGGTCAATCTGCCCCTCCTGAGGTAGATCATAAGGAGACCCAGGCTCCTGTTCCTTCCAACTCTAAATTAACTGCTGTAAATAATACTAAAGGAAAGACACTTACTCAAGATTTACCATTTCCAAACCGTCTCAAAGAGCGAGAGCTAGATGAGCAGTTTGGAAGATTTCTAGATGTCTTCCGAAAACTCACCATTAATATCCCTCTTATTGATGCCATCAAACAGATGCCTAATTATGCTAAATTCATCAAGGATCTGATCTCAAATAAGAGGAAGTACAAGGAGAAAGACATCGTCCAGCTGACTGAAACCTGTTCAGCAGCAATCCAGCAGAAGCTACCTCCAAAATGTGGCGATCCAGGCCAACCTATAATCCCATGCTCTATTGGGGACATCGACTGTGGATACGGTCTTTGTGACCTAGGAGCAAGCATCAACCTCATGTCATACACGATGTTCAAGAAGTTGCATGCGGGTGAGTTGACTCCAATCCAATTCAATCTTCAATTGGCTGACAGGTCCTCAATAACACCTCGAGGAATGGTTGAAAACGTGGTCGTCGGGGTAGGTAAGTTTTTCTTCCCTGCTGACTTTGTCATTTTGGATATGGATGAGGATGTTGAGGTACCACTGATCCTAGGTAGACCTTTCCTACGAACTGCTAAGACTATCATAGATGTGGATAAGGGAAAAATTACCTTAAAATTTCATGAAGAAGAGTTTAGCTTTGATATAAATAAAATGATGCGAAAGAACACCTCTTCTCATGCTATATTTTTTGTTGACCTGATAGAAGATTTACCTGACCTAGAGGATGACTATATCCCTGCTAGTAACAATGAACAAAATCCCCTGTTAGAATCATTGGATGTTTTAAGGCATATTTTAAACTTGTCAATTGAAGACGACAAAGATAACCTAGAGGTAGCCTCAATCATTCAACAACTAAATCAAGGACGGGCATATTTTAGCTCAACTGTTTATCTTGTAGAAAAATTGGACCGCCTATTCAAAAACCTGTACCTTCTATAGAAAAACCTCCAGTTTTAGAATTAAAATCACTTCCTGCTCATCTTAAATATGTTTTCTTAGAGAGATACCACTCTTCCAGTTATTATCTCTGCATCTCTGTCTAACCTGCAAGAAACTAGACTACTGGAGGTGCTCAAGAGACACGGGAGCCATGGGATGGTCGATCGCTGACTGAAGGGGATTAATCCAGGGTTGTGCACTCACAGAATCTACATGGAAGATAGCTACAAATCAGTGAGACAACCCCAGCGAAGACTGAATCCCAACCTGAAGGAAGTGGTCAAAACAAGTACTGAAGCTTCTCGATGCAGGAATCATTTACCCAATCTCTGACAGCCCATGGGTTTCTCCAGTTCAAGTCGTACCCAAGAAAGGAGGAATCGTTGCTGTTCCGAATGAGAAGGGCGAGTTGGTACCCCAACAACAAACTACTGGATGGCGGATGTGCATCGAATACCGTCGACTTAACAACACTACAAGGAAGGACCACTTCCCGCTTCCATTCATTGACCAGATGCTTGAGCGGCTAGCAGGCAAGGAGTACTACTGCTTTCTCGATGGTTACAGTGGATACTTCCAAATTCCAATAGCTCTAAAGGACCAAGAGAAAACAACCTTCACCTGCCCATACGGCACATTTGCATACAGAAGGATGCCTTTCGGCCTCTGCAATGCTCCTGCAACTTTCCAACGGTGCATGATGGCGATATTTAACGACTTCATAGAGAAAAGCATTGAGGTATTCATGGATGATTTCTCAGTCTATGGGCAGAGTTATGAGATATGCCTGGAGCAACTAGATCAAATCCTTGGGCATTGTGAGGAGACAAACTTAGTGCTTAATTGGGAGAAGTGCCATTTCATGGTACAAGAAGGGATTGTGCTCGGTCACAAGGTGTCAAAAGAAGGAATCCAAGTGGACAAAGCCAAGGTGGAAGTGATACAAAAATTACCTCCACCTGCTTTAGTGAGGGATGTCAGATCATTCCTTGGTCACGCCGGGTTCTACAGGAGGTTCATTCAAGATTTCTCAAAGATAGCTAAACCTCTATCAGACCTACTGCAGAAGAATATTAAATTCCAATTCACTGATGAATGTATGGTGGCCTTCCAAAACATAAAAGACAAACTCTCTCTGCCCCGATTGTGATCCCTCCTGATTGGTCCACACCGTTCGAGATCATACCGATGCAAGCGACTATGCCGTCGGTGCTGCACTATGCCAAAGGAAGGACAAAATTTTGAGAGTAATCACTTATGCTAGTAAAACTCTAATTGATGCGCAGAAGAATTATACCACCACAGAAAAGGAGTTACTTGCAGTAGTGTTTGCTCTCGATAAATTTAGATCATATCTGTTGGGGAGCAAGGTGATCATCCACACATCATTCGGCACTCAAATACCTCTTCCTCAAAAATGACTCCAAACCTCGACTACTAAGATGGATTTTGCTTCTCCAAGAGTTTAACTTAGAGATTGTTGATAAGAAGGGGAAGCAAAATGGAGTTGCTGACCACCTCTCTAGACTTGACATCCCGGACGATGGAGTCCCAATTAATGAGTTCTTCCCTGACGAGACTGCATTCCGAATTGGAAGGTACAAGAACCATGGTATGCCGCTTTGGAAATTATCTCGCTTCTGGGTTAATTCCACATGATTACAGCTATAACCAGAAGAAGAAATTCCTTGCCGAAACTCGCCATTATTTATGGGAAGATCCATATCTTTTCCGAGTATGTGCTGACAGTCTAATACGAAGATGCCTTCCTGATGATGAAATCTCCAGCGTTATCAAATTCTGTCACTCCAGAGAGGTGGAGGTCATCATGGCTCCCAAAGGATAGCTGCCAAGGTTCTAGAATCCGGTTTTTATTGGCCTACCATTCATAAGGATTGTCGAACCTTCGTAGCACAATGTGATGATAGTCAGCGAATGGGCAATACCTCACGAAGACATGAGATGCCACAACAATGGATCCTAGAGGTTGAGCTATTCGACTGCTGGGGTATCGATTTAATGGGCCATTTTCCTTCTTCACAGGGTACCGTCATATACTCGTGCAGTTGACTATGTATATCCAAATGGGTCGAGGCCATACCATGCCAGAATGCTGATTCAAAGACCGTGGTCAAGTTATCAAAAAGCACATCTTCACTCACTTCGGAGTTCCACGAGCAACTATCAGTGATGGGGGATCACATTTTTGCAACCGTTCATTTATGCCTTGCGGCTAAGTACGGAGTACGTCATAAGGTTGCACTACCGTATCACCCACAAACAAATGGACAAGCTGAAATATCCAATCGAGAGTTGAAGTGGATTCTCCAAAAGACAGTAAACTCTTCAAGGAAGGACTGGTCTCTACGGTTAGATGACGCTCTCTGGGCCTACAGGACAGCATTCAAGACACCCATCGGGATGTCTCCTTTTAGGCTGGTATATGGGAAATCTTGCCATCTACCTGTTGAGTTGGAGCATAAGGCGTACTGGGCACTTAAGGCCCTGAACTTTGACATACTTGCTGCTGGTGAGAAACGCAAATTTCAGCTTTCAGAGCTTGAAGAACTAAGAGATCAAGCTTACAACAGTGCTCGAATCTACAAGGAGCGCACCAAGAAGCTCCACGATCAAATGATCCAGAAACGTGACTTCAAAGTTGGAGATTGGGTGCTCCTCTACAATTCCAGATTGAAGATCTTTCCAGGAAAGCTTAAATCTCACTGGGCAGGACCATTTAAGGTGGTAGGGGTTACTTCATTTGGAGCCTACGAACTGCAGAACAAGAAGGGTGAAACCTTCAAAGTTAATGGGGCCCGTCTGAAGAGGTATACTTGTCCTGCTGATGTTTCTACTGACTTGCTTGGAGTTTCTTTTGTCCAGGTACAGCAGGATCTTTCTTCCCCTGTTTCGGAGTCGGCGCCACCTAAAAAGAAGTCTCTCCCATGGCGGTTAAAACACAAATTCCGAAAGCTGCGCAACTTAGTTCTAGGAAGTTGTGGGACCCTTCCCCACTCCTCTTCCTCTCTTCCCTGAATCTGACTAATGAGTCTAGCTTGAGACTTTAAAGCGGAGCAGCTTGGTGGGAGGCAACCCATTGGTTTGAGTTTTGTTTTGGATTTCTTTAGTTTAATTGTTTATCTTCCTTTCTTCCTTTTATTTTTGGATTATGGGTGTTCGTTGGTGCTATTATTGCAAGAGCCTTGCTCCTATTTTTCTACTAATGATTTCGTCTGGATCCACTTGAGTTCTTCTGGCTTTGCAGATTATATTTCTCAACTTGCTTACTTTGTCGCTCAGCTGAACTCAAGTGTGGGGTAGGCCTTGCTACATACCGTGAGCGGACTCTGGGGAGTATTCTTACCCTTTCCTCTCTTGAATATTTTATATGCCCCCTTATGAACTGTTATGTGTAATTTTGTTTCCCCGTTGGATTGCTTGCACAATGTTAATTCTTCCTAAGCAATGAGGACATTGCTTCACTCTAAGTGTGGGGTGGGGTAAGCTCCTTCGCCACTTACTTTTAGTGTGTCTTTGAGCTCTTTTCTCTTGCATTTGTTTAAGTCTTGCTGTGTTGCTCAACTTGGAAGGAAGCCATAGAGGAAGTATGAAATACCTCAAACCTTGATATGTGGTTTAAATATTAAACTATGGTATGTAAAGGCTAAAAGTGCCTTAGAAACATCAGTGAACAATTTAAACCATAGTAAAACACAATACAACACTAAGACACAGTTTGAGCAAAAACATGCTCTAAGCTTGGAAGTGAACTTGGGTAGGACCCAAAGAGCCTACCAAGACTTAATAATATTCAATTATGATTTAATAAGACTAAATAAGTCCTTAGGGAACGTTGGTGGACAATTAAACCAAACAAAACACAAGAAAACACTTAAAGTCAATTTAAGCAAATACTTGCTCTAGACTTGGTGTAACCTTGTATAATACCTAAAGGTCATTCTTAGACCTTATAAACATGCTAATGAACATGTTAAATCAATTACTAAAGAAAACCAAGCTTGAAAACAAGTTAAAACACAAAATGTGCTTTAAGGAGTCTTAAAGCACATTTTTGAAAAATTGTCTTGTAAATGAGTTTTGAGTGGCTAAATGACCATCATTACTCTTTAATTAATATGTGTACTACTTAGTATCACATTAGGAAGTCTAAATCAATGGGAAATCAAAAATTTCACAAATATGTGCCTTGTTTGTGAATAGTGAATAGTGCTAGTTTAAGTTATAAGTCAACATAAGTTGTTTAATTGGTCAACAAAGGCCATATATAGTTTATATTGAAGGGGTCACGGTTTTTAAGGGGGGAGTCACCAACCTAGTCATCCAACTAAAGAAAAGAAAAAGAAATAAAGTAAAGTTACTATTTGCTTTTAAGCTTAAATATCTTGCAAAAGTGAGACCTCTCACCTCTCCTCTTCATTTCCTTGCCTTCCCAGTGTTCCTCTATTCTCCCAACCAGAACCGAGCTTGATACAGCCCCTCTCTTCTAACTTCAATTGCTCACCAAATGTTCATAATGCCAAATCAAATTCTGAGACCATATTTGTCTTAGTTAGACCAAGCTCTTCACTTCTATCTTTCAAATCATCAAAAGCTTCATTTCGGTGCCATGGAGATTCACCATTGAAGGAGCTTGAGCTCATATTTTCATGCCTTGTCATTCTCCTTTGCTTCAAGGTAAGGAAAACCAAAGAAACTCTAAGTTCCTTTCATTTTCTTGTATAACCAAAAATTCACCTTACAATGGGCATTACCTTGCTATCTTCTTAGCTTAATCCAAACTTCAAAGGGCTAGGAGGAGTCCTATCTTGCCACTTGTTCAAGTTCTCTTTCAAATTCCAAAGGTAAACATCAATTTTAGTGTTTAAGACACTTATGTAAACCTAGGGTTAACTATGAGTTGGAGTATTAAACTTAATGCTCATTACCCTTATAGGTGTATTGATTAGAAGATTCACAAGTGATAAAAGCCCTTGCCGATTTTCTATCAAGGAAGAACAAAGAAAAACAAGTGGGAAGTCTTGAAAGAAAAGAGGTAAATGTGTTAACCTAATGTGGTTTAAATGCCTTAGGAAAATGAGCTTGATTTGCTTAATAAAATACCTAAGGAGCCAATGGTAAATGAGCTAGTGAATGCTCTCAAGGAGTTTATTAAGGGCATATGTATTCTTGGGTGTAATTGCAGGCCAAAGGCATTATTTATGTGGAAATTCAGTGTTTAAGGTTTATGCAATTTAAGGGCCTAAGAGCCATGTTATTTAAGGGCCTAAGTGCCAAGCAATTTAAGTTTATGCACTATATTGTGATGTAGTGTAAATTTGGTGAAGTTTTGTGTGTGAGGAAGTTCTTGATGGATTTTAGGTGTTCTTGAATGAAATAAGGTAAAAACCTAAGTGTTTGGATGTGAGGATATACAAGAGAAGCTATGGCAAAATTTGGAAAATGTATAAGGAGTTCTAAGTGTTTTAAATGAGTTTTGGTGAACTAGGAAGTGTTAAAAGTGAACAAGTGTTTTACTAGGGAAGAAAACATGTATTAAGGTGATTTAGAGTTATACAAGGATTTAGGTATTATCTTGGAAGTTCTAAGGGTTCAATGAGTGTTTTGTGGATGTATTAAAGCCTTGGAGAAGTTTGTTTAAGTTTAGGAATGTTGATGTACAAGGAATAAATGATGTTTAGGTAAGATGTGAAAAGGAGATTTAGTTAGTAAGAAAAGAAGTTTGAGAGATGATGTTAAGGTGTAGAGGAAACACCTTGGTATAGTGGTCATTCTAGGTGAAATACCACCTAGAAATCTTAAGGAGAAAACATTCCAAGTGCTAGGAATTTTGTAAGGAATTTGTGAATGATAAGATGGTTTTGGTGTGTGATTTAAAGAGTTTAGTACATGGCTAAAGGTGTGTTTGATGTGCCAAATGATGTTAGAACACATTAGAAGGCTTGAGGAAAAATTTGGTGAAAGTTTGACAATGTATGGGAAGTTTCTGCAGCCGACCTACCCAGGGGACCGCCCCCAGTCTGGGTCGGTCGGGCTGAAACTGTGAACTTAGATGATCTCTGCAGCCGACCTACCCAGGGGGTGGGTCGGTCGGTGGGTCGGTCGGACCTTAAAAAAAAAATTTAATTTTAAGAATGTTAAGTGGTATTAGTGGTATGCCATTAAGAGAGTATTGATGGTTAGAAAGATAAATATATATGGACTTGAAAGATTAAGTTAAGTAAGATGATTTAAATGTTAAGGTTATAAAATGATATGTAATTAGGGGATTGTTAAGTAATGATGTTATAAGATTGTTAAGGACATGTTCAGTGAGTTATAATGACAATTTAGTGGAGGAAAAATTATATTAAAATGTAAAAGTAAAACAAGTTAAAATGTGAAGTTATATAACTAAATTAACGGGGATAAGTTATAAGCATTAGACTTTAAACAATCATGTTACCCGATGTTAATAAAAATACATGTAATGTTATCAGTTGTTCGAGAATTGCTCGAGGAACATAAGTGGACATGGTAAAGTGGACTCCGGTGACAGGTATGGTTTTCTTGCAACCTGTGTCCTACCGGATTACACCGGCTTGTATGCCAATGTGTTTTCTGTATGTTTGCCACGTTGTAGGATAAAACATGAAATGAGTTTACAGTAATTCATATATGTGGCGTGTTCAACTCCGATACCGTTTAACCTCAGAAGTGTTAACCTTAGTTAACTAAGTTTAGGATCACATGAGAGTTCGGTATTCGGAGCAAACGACCTGAACTATGGGACGTTCTAACCACGGCTATGCGTGTGTTAATTGTGTGATATGTGTATGTGAATGTAGGGATCTCCCTTGTGTGTTTGAACCAGTTGTAATATTGTATGGTGTGTAGATGTGATAGACTCCATAGGGGTTCTAACTAATATCTAAAGTAAGTATGTACTAACAGTGGTGAGGAATCCGGTTTGGCCGGTCGCGCGTTGTTTGGGAGAGGGTATCCTTTTTAGCCTTACCCTTCTCTTTGTTATGGTTTTTTCCCTCACGGGTTATGATCTCCCATTAGCTTATTCCAAAGCTTAGCTATTCTGACTTAAGATCGGTTTAAGGGGAACATGTGTTTGTGTGGTGTGTTCGGGCCTCCAAACCCGAACCATCTTAACTTAAGTTACTCGTCCGACTATTAGGACGGTAATGAGTGTTGTTGTTGTTGTATAACGAGCTTACCATGAGGGTGACACCATTCTCTAGGCTCACCAGTGAATTAACTATGTTTGGGTCGGTTCCAAAGAGGACCGTTCCCGTTATGTTATGTGATGTTGTTGTAAAGCGATTTCTATTGCGATGTTATCATGTGCACGTCGAAACGTGAAAGGTGTTATTATGTTGTTATGTGAGGAATGTTATATGTTGTAAGATATGGAGTGTGTGGATCATGGAAATGAATTCCATTCGTGATAAGAGGCGTTTAAGGATAACCCGATTTAAGGGCAAGTGTCGTCTATTAAGGAAGTAGCTCCGTTAGAGGAGGAACACTCTAGGGATAATGAATACCATGAGTGACTTTTCAAGTATGGATGTATTATCCGTTTGTTTATGTGTTGTGTGTTTACAGTTGCATGCATGATTTAAATATAATCAATCGCATGCTAAGACGACAATTAGTTGTGCGTGGCCCGGTAGCATGTGGGCTGCGGGATTACCATACCAGCAAAGGTGCTGAGCCCCTTGGGGGCCACCCTTTCTCTTCTTTTCCTATTTCAGGTTCAAGGAGCTGGAAGCCGTTCGAGAGTAGGACGGGGTAGTAGTTGTACATGGGTAATCATGTAAGTTGTATATATACAGTAGGTGTAGTAAGACCGAAGTTGTTATCGGCATCAGTTTGTAAATACTCGGTACAGTTGGAAGGTGTATGTTGTTCCTATTGTTAATGGAAGGGTCAGTAATGTGTAGTCGCTCGGGAATCTAGTCTATCAGACCGGTACAATGTTTATGTAATAGCCTTGTTAGCCACGTGAGTGGTTAACGGCATGTAACACCAACGAGTTAAGTAATGTGAAGTAGTATATTTTCCGCTGCAAATTGTTGTTATGTGTTTGTTGTTGGATGGGGTGTTACAAAAAGTGGTATCAGAGCGAAGTATCACTCTGATGACTGAATTACCGAGCTTAGGAAGTACCGAGTTAGGATTTTAGTACTTTGGGTTAAGGGTTGAGTGATAGCGTGAGAGATACGCTAGTTAGGAACTACCAGTGACTACTGGAAACCTACTATATCCTTCCCGCCTTCCACAACCCCTGTTTTATAATTGGGAAAGAACCCAGAGAGATGGAAGTCCACTCTTACTCGGGAATACCCGATCTGGCTGTTATTAAATACCGTTAGAGTACGGGAGAACCTGTCATACGGTAGATCCCGAAAACTGGGAATCCCGGAGACGGTTCCCATCAGAACAATGTTAACCGCATTTAATAGCGAAGAATGAAGAATCTTGTGTATAGAAGAATAGAATTTCCGGCAACCTGGGTCGACATGCCGAGCAGTCGAGGATAACCAGCTTGCAACGCACCAACCGTGCAACAGGCAAGAAGTGGATTAATGAAACCCGAGACGAGTGTCTACGGGACCACAACTGAGAAATAATACACCAACGGTATACCAACCGACAAAGGAACTACAACGTAGTGCCCAAACAAGAGACAAGTCTCAGCAACCACGACAAATACGTGGAACGGACTACGAAGAGGAAACAATACAAAAGAGAAGGGGGTCTCCCAGAATGGGAACCCCTAGTTTGATGATTATCATGTGAAGACAGTGAGAAGTCACCTAGAGGAGTTATTATCAAGACGTAAGATCAGTGAGGGCCAACAAGGCCACTGATGACAGTGCGGGTAAGAACAATACCGCAACCGGTAAGTGTTGAACCGATAGCCAGTTAGCACGGCGCACTTTCCATGGCAAGTGCTGCTATAACATGGCTGTTCGGGAAAATTTTAACAAATACAAAGTACTTAGTAAAGTACCCTAAAGTTAAATGTGATCGTCATAACAGTGGAAGGGCCTGTTAGCCTAACCTCTGTAATTGTAAGTATACCAGTCAGCAAGAAGCTAGACTTGGTTAAGGTAAGAAGATGTTGTGAAACCATGAGGATTTTTCTTTCAAACCCAGATTTATTCAAACTCTTTTCTTTCAAAACCAGATTTTCTTTCAAACCAATACTTCTTTCTAACCTTCTTCTAAACCAAACCAGTAAAACCAAGGGCAGTTGATAAGAATTCAACAATGGATAAACTTTCCCTCGATTAAGTTCTGGAAGCATAAAATGAATATTGTCACGGGACAATATAAGGGAGTTGACAACAGAATACTTTAGGCGTGTGACGGACACTACGAGTGTACCAACTGTAATGTGGGACGACCGCACTCCGATAGGAGCTTGTGGGCCTGACAGACCTACTTATGGGATAGTTGGGTAAGTAGTAATGTATCAGTATGGTACCCCACATATTTATACGGGTAGAACCGAAACACGGGAAGTAGTCGACTCCATACTACGGTCAGCAGTATAAGTCAAACAAGAACTAAGGATTACCATGAATGGTTGAAGTTAAGGAACTCAGTTAAGTTAACGATACTAAAGGAATTAGTGAATTCCTTTCAACGAAATGCTTAAGAGTCAGGAGGTGCAAAGTGCACTAACTGTAATGTAAAGACATCGTATAAGTCTTAAGGATCCTCAGGGATAAACATGTTAGCTGGAACGGTGACCCAGCCTGTCCATGGCTAAGCAGATGCCTAAAGTGGACACATTAATGTGCAATGAACGGGATGAAACTCCCAGAATGAGTACCTACACTACCAGGAAATGTTGATCTTCACAGAAGGAGATAATAAGCCAGTTAAGAACGCAAACGGCGTGGCTAACTGAATATACCAATAAGTGTGAACCAGATGTAATGGCATGACTTAGCAACACCCAGAAGCAATCCTTAAAGGGTGTTCGCATCAACAATTGTTGCACGAAATAACGTGACAGAAACACAAGGGTTGAAACTAACACCCAGTTTAGATATAAGTTGTCAGGAGACGGACTGACAATCCTAAGGGGCATCCCATGAAAGGAAACAGAATGCAACGACCTTGTCATGGAGCTCAATATAACATCCAAACCATGTAATGTTGTACAGAGAAGTACATGTGTGTGGACAGCCTACAATGAGCGCAACTCAAGGCAAATAAGGCTTATAGGCCACAAATAAAATGTGTTATGTAAATTAGATTGATTGCAGAAGTTTATGTTGTATAAGTGAATAAAGTGGTAAACGAACCACTGCATTAAGAGTGGGGATACCTCTCGATACTGTGAAAGCGGTAGTTATGTGAACCAAGCTCAAGAAATACGTTAAGGGTGGACCAATATGGTTACTACCACTTGGGAAGACCGGAAGGGTAATAAGTCTAATAGCAACCACCGTACGTGTGAGACGCTAAATGTGTGATGGACAACGCTCAACGAGCACTGGGTAGTCATCCAAATGATGACGAACCATAATGTGAATAATGTAAGTATATGTGTGGAAGTTAATGTGACAGCAAATACCATGTAAGTTAGTGTTATACAAGAAGTAAGAGCACGGTACGCGGCAAGCGACCGTTGTATAAGTATTGTTAACAGATAAGCGATGTTAAACGGACTGGGCAATAAGCCAGTGGTAGCAACTGTGTGATGAGGAACACGGTGTGAATTTCGTGCGAATCACATGAGAGAATTACTGTTAAGAGTTTACGCCTCTGCACTCTGTATGACTGAGTGTTTTGGTATTGCACTTGCGCAATGATGATCGAGTGGGATAGCTAGGAATTGGAAACATGTTAATTGCAGAGGAATAATGTTATAATGGCCGATGCATAGGAGATGCAAGAACGCACCAATAAAAGAGTACTTGTACAAAACCAAATGTGGAGACATGATTAACAGTAAGTGACTACAGTAGCACTAACTGCCAATATCGGTACGGAATATACCCCAAATGTTGTAAATAGCTGAGAGAGCACTACACACTAAGTAGTAGCTCAATCTCAACCGACAGTAAGTCGGAAAGGAACAAGTAAATCATTGTGAAATACATAGCTGTATACACAGTAAATTGTTATGGAAGTGGATAGAAAGTTTATAACTCACCGAATTCGCTAACGGTAAGAGTTACCACGCGTCGGTTGAGAAACCATTGTTACCAAGATGATGGTGACAATTGGGGATGTACAATACAGTAAGAATAACAAATGGGGCAATTAAGCTCTACAGTTATTGGAGTTTCGCAGCAAAAACTAGTGAACCAGTGATTCAAGTGTTGAATGTACATGGTGAACATGAGTGAATGACTAATTATTAACGCCTAGAAGCCTAACAGGCCAGAATCGAAACCAACTAAGAGTTTAAACAAACTCCAATGAGAATTCTTGGTTTAGGAACTAAACCGCCAATATGGTTAAGATCCTTTAATCAGAATCCATTGTATAATAGACCGCGTGGAAGTTGAAGTACTTCACGACGGCAGAACATTTTAAGCCAATGTTTAGTGATTGATTACGTGGGCGTAATCCCTTTTAAGGGGGGTAGAGCGCAAAACCACTTAGTGGTGTATGTATCGTACAAAGTGACGTAGTGTGGATGACGATTATATTGTGGTAAGCACAGAAGTATTGTTGTGTGTTGATGATTGGTGTGTGTGTTACGTAAACATACACATTCATTCATGGTTTAATTGTGGTAACTGCGCACAGAAGATGCGAATACCATTGTGATAAGTGTGTTGATTTATTAACAGTTGTGTGTGATAGTACAAGTGTGGGGAGTAGAGAAACTCCCGGGAACAAAACCCCGACAGTGTATAAATGTGAAACTGTGTGTTGTATTTTGATAAAAATATGTGTATATACTATATAGTGATTCACGAAAGGGAGGGTATGAAACCGACATAGAACCTAGTGAGAATAAGATTCCCTAGGTGACAACATTAAAGTGTATGGAAATAACTGATAGACGAAGTTCTATCCCTTGGAGATGTTATGATCATGACTAGAATGATTTAAAAGATAGAAAATTGGAAATGAGTGATTTAATTGATGCTTGAAAATGAAGTGGGAGGTGGAACTTGATTTGCATGCGATCAAGGGAAGCCGAACACAAATTGGAGTGGAAGGATAGTTCAACACTGATGCTGATCACATCAGGGTTGGATGATTCTTGAAGCTCCCTATAAGTGGTCACAAATAACCACGCTAAGAAAAGAAGCAAAGAGTATAAGTTGGACTTGGAGTTGTATGTGTTTTCAAAAAGGATTTTGGATTGGTATTTATAAAGCGTCGATAAATACTTTACATAATTAAAGTTTTCTTACTTAACCTCACAAAAAATTTCAAATTTAAGTGATTGTTTTGATCTCCCAAAGGCACGGGGACGGAAGGTGTCCATCGCGACCGGGTTCTGCGGGATCACAGTGTATATAAAAGGATATTTTTGGTTGTTATAAATGCTATGACATGTTGTGTGGTACATGTAATAAATATTATTTTGACCTTGAGTCCTAATGTGGATGAGTCTAAATGTGTTGTGTTACATAGACCTATGTGTCTAAAGGCTGTTATGTTATCAAGACCTATGTGTCTAAATGTTGTTATGTTACCCAAGACCAGAGAGTCTAAGGGTTGTTATGTATGTGTAAATGTTGTTAAGATACCCGGACCATTGAGTCCGAGGTTATCTTGTGAATATGTTATGTTATGTATGGATGTGAATGTGTTACCCGGACCATTAAGTCCGAGGTTGTGATGTAAAGTGTGTTTGGTTATGGAAGTTTTATTTCTATAAGTAATCCCCGTATTCTAATCCAAGATGTGTGGGAAGTGTAAACTTCGAGGACAAAGTTCTTTTAAGGGGGTAGATTGAAATACCCCAAACCTTGATATGTGGTTTAAATATTAAACTATGGTATGTAAAGGCTAAAAGTGCCTTAGAAACATCAGTGAACAACTTAAACCATAGTAAAACACAATAAAACACTAAGACACAGTTTGAGCAAAAACATGCTCTAAGCTTGGAAGTGAACTTGGTTAGGACCCAAAGAGCCTACCAAGACTTAATAATATTCAATTATGATTTAATAAGGCTAAATAAGTCCTTAGGGAACGTTGGTGGACAATTAAACCAAACAAAACACAAGAAAACACCTTAAAGTCAATTTAAGCAAATACTTGCTCTAGACTTGGTGTAACCTTGTATAATACCTAAAGGTCATTATTATACCTTATAAACATGCTAATGAACATGATAAATCAATTACTAAAGAAAACCAAGCTTGAAAAATAGTTAAAACACAAAATGTGCTTTAAGGAGTCTTAAAGAACATTTTTGAAAAATTGTCTTGTAAATGAGTTTTGAGTGGCTAAATGACATCATTACTCTTTAATTAATATGTGTACTACTTAGTATCACATTAGGAAGTCTAAATCAATGGGAAATCAAAAATTTCACAAATATGTGCCTTGTTTTGTGAATAGTGCTCAAATAGTGCTAGTTTAAGTTATAAGTCAACATAAGTTGTTTAATTGGTCAACAAAGGCCATATATATGTTATATATTGAAGGGGCCACGGTTTTTAAGGTGGGGAGTCACCAACCTAGTCATCCAACTAAAGAAAAAAAAAGAAATAAAGTAAAGTTACTATTTGCTTTTAAGCTTAAATATCTTGCAAAAGTGAGACCTCTCACCTCTCCTCTTCATTTCCTTGCCTTCCCACCGTGTTCTTCCTCTATTCTCCAACCAGAACCGAGCTTGCTACAGCCCTCTCTTCTCTAACTTCAATTGCTCACCAAATGTTCATAATGCTCCAAATCAAATTCTAAGACCATATTTGTCTTAGTTAGACCAAGCTCTTCACTTCTATCTTTTCAAATCATCAAAAGCTTCATTTTGGTGCCATGGAGATTCACCATTGAAGGAGCTTGAGCTCATATTTTCATGCCTTGTCATTCTCCTTTGCTTCAAGGTAAGGAAAACCAAAGAAACTCTAAGTTTCCTTTCATTTTCTTGTATAACCGAAAATTCACCTTACAATGGTGCATTACCTTGCTATCTTCTTAGCTTAATCCAAACTTCAAAGGGCTAGGAGGAGTCCTATCTTGCCACTTGTTCAAGTTCTTTTCAAATTCCAAAGGTAAACATCAATTTTAGTGTTTTAAGACACTTATGTAAACCTAGGGTTTAACTATGAGTTGGAGTATTAAACTTAATGCTCATTACCCTTATATGTGTATTGATTAGAAGATTGACAAGTGATAAAAGCCCTTGCCGATTTTCTATCAAGGAAGAACAAAGAAAAACAAGTGGGAAGTCTTGAAAGAAAAGAGGTAAATGTGTTAACCTAATGTGGTTTAAATGCCTTAGGAAAATGAGCTTGATTTGCTTAATAAAATACCTAAGGAGCCAATGGTAAATGAGCTAGTGAAATGCTCTCAAGGAGTTTATTAAGGGCATATGTATTCTTGGGTGTAATTGCAGGTCAAAGGCATTATTTATGTGGAAATTCAGTGTTTAATGTTTATGCAATTTAAGGGCCTAAGAGCCATGTTATTTAAGGGCCTAAGTGCCAAGCAATTTAAGTTTATGCACTATATTGTGATGTAGTGTAAATTTGGTGAAGTTTTGTGTGTGAGGAAGTTCTTGATGGATTTTAGGTGTTCTTGAATGAAATAAGGTAAGAACCTAAGTGTTTGGATGTGAGGATATACAAGAGAAGCTATGGCAAAATTTGGAAAATGTATAAGGAGTACTAAGTGTTTTAAATGAGTTTTGGTGAACTAGGAAGTGTTAAAGGTGAACAAGTGTTTTACTAGGAAGAAAACATGTATTAAGGTGATTTAGAGTGATACAAGGATTTAGGTATTATCTTGGAAGTTCTAAGGTTCAATGAGTGTTTTGTGGATGTATTAAAGCCTTGGAGAAGTTTGTTTAAGATTAGGAATGTTGATGTACAAGGAAGAAATGATGTTTAGGTAAGATGTGAAAAGAGATTTAGTTAGTAAGAAAAGAAGTTGAGAGATGATGTTAACGTGTAGAGGAAACACCTTGGTATAGTGGTCATTATAGGTGAAATACCACCTAGAAATCTTAAGGAGAAAACATTCCAAGTGCTAGGAATTTTGTAAGGAATTTGTGAATGATAAGATGGTTTTGGTGTGTGATTTAAAGAGTTTAGTACATGGCTAAAGGTGTTTTGATGTGCCAAATGATGTTAGAACACATTAGGAGGCTTGAGGAAAAATTTGGAGAAAGTTTGACAATGTATGGGAAGTTTCTGCAACTGACCTACCCAGGGGACCGACCCCAGTCTGGGTGGTCGGGCTGAAAACTGTGAACTTAGATGATCTCGCAGCCGACCTACCCAGGGGGGTGGGTCGGTCGAAGCTTAAAAAAATTAATTTTAAGAATGTTAAGTGGTATTAGTGGTAGCCATTAAGAGAGTATTGATAGTTAGAAAGATAAATATATATGGACTTGAGAGATTAAGTTAAGTAAGATGATTTAAATGTTAAGGTTATAAAATGATATGTAATGAGGGGATTGTTAAGTAATGATGTTATAAGATTGTTAAGGACATGTTAAGTGAGTTATAATGACAATTAGTGGAGGAAAAATTGTATTAAAATGTAAAAGTAAACAAGTTAAAATGTGAAGTTATATAACTAAATTAACGGGGATAAGTTATAAGCATTAGACTTTAAACAATCATGTTACCCCGATGTTAATAAAAATACATGTAATGTTATCAGTTGTTCGAGAATTGCTCGAGGAACATAAGTGGACATGGTAAAGTGGACTCCGGTGACAGGTATGGTTTTCTTGCAACCTGTGTCCTACCGGACTACACCGGCTTGTATGCCAATGTGTTTTCTGTATGTTTGCCACGTTGTAGGATAAAACATGAAATGAGTTTACAGTAATTCATATATGTGGTGTGTTCAACTCCGATACCGTTTAACCTCAGAAGTGTTAACCTTAGTTAACTGAGTTTAGGATCACATGAGAGTTCGGTATTCGGAGCAAACGACCCGAACTATGGGACGTTCTAACCACGGCTATGCGTGTGTTAATTGTGTGATATGTGTATGTGAATGTAGGGATCTCCCTTGTGTGTTTAACCCAGTTGTAATACTGTATGGTGTGTAGATGTGATATACTCCATAGTGGGGTTCTAACTAATATCTAAGTAGTAGTATGTACTAACAGTGGTGAGGAATCCGGTTTGGCCGGTCGCGCGTTGTTTGGGAGAGGGTATCCTTCTTAGCCTTACCCTTCTCTTTGTTATGGTGTTTTCCCTCACGGGTTATGATCTCCCATTAGCTTATTCCAAAGCTTAGCTATTCTGACTTAAGATCGGTTAAGGGGAACATGTGTTTGTGTGGTGTGTCGGGCCTCCAAACCCGAACCATCTTAACTTAAGTTACTCGTCCGACTATTAGGACGGTAATGAGTGTTGTTGTTGTTGTATAATGAGCTTACCATGAGGGTGACACCATTCTCTAGGCTCACCAGTGAATTAACTATGTTTGGGTCGGTTCCAAAGAGGACCGTTCCCGTTATGTTATGTGATGTTGTTGTAAAGCGATTTCTATTGCGATGTTATCATGTGCACGTCGAAACGTGAAAGGTGTTATTATGTTGTTATGTGAGGAATGTTATATGTTGTAAGATATGGAGTGTGTGGATCATGGAAATGAATTCCAGTTCGTGATAAGAGGCTTTTAAGGATAACCCGATTTAAGGGCAAGTGTCGTCTATTAAGGAAGTAGCTCGTTAGAGGAGGAACACTCTAGGGATAATGAATACCATGAGTGACTTTTCAAGTAAGGATGTATTATCCGTTTGTTTATGTGTTGTGTGTTTACAGTTGCAATGATTTAAATATAATCAATCGCATGCTAAGACGACCAATTAGTTGTGCGTGGCCCGGTTAGCATGTGGGCTGCGGGATTACCATACCAGCAAAGGTGCTGAGCCCCTTGGGGGCCACCCTTTCTCTTCTTTCCTATTTCAGGTTCAAGGAGTGGAAGCCGTTCGAGAGTAGGACGGGGTAGTCGTTGTACATGGGTAATCATGTAAGTTGTATATACAGTAGGTTGTAGTAAGACCGAAGTGTTATCGGCATCAGTTTGTAAATACTCGGTACAGTTGGAAGGTGTATGTGTTTCCTATTTTAATGGAAGGGTAAGTAATGTGTAGTCGCTCGGGAATCTAGTCCATCAGAGGTAAAATGTTTATGAATAGCCTTGTTAGCCACGTGAGTGTTAACGGCGTGTAACACCAACGAGTTAAGTAATGTGAAGTAGTATATTTTCGCTGCAAATTGTTGTTATGTGTTTGTTGTTGGATGGGGTGTTACAAAGTATAATGTTTAGCTGATCTTGGGGTGCAAAATATTTAAATTTTTCTGGTTTAATTGATTAAAATGAAGTCTATGTTATGTGAATGCTATAATGATTGAGAATACTCACCATCTGAACCCTGTTTTTAGCCTTAAGCCTTGGAATTCTGGATTGAAATGGTTGGAAAAGAAAAGGCAAGGTATCCGCTGATCCTGAGCATGCTTAATTTTAATTCTGATCCAAAATCGGGCCTCGTCCACTTGGTTATTAAGTCCTTTGGGTGCCTCCACTTAGTACCTAAGGTCCTTGTGATCTGGGATAGTTGGACCCAAGTCATTACATAGGTGGAGGAAAAGTCTGTGGTGAAAGAAATTAAAAGCGCTTTAAATTAGAAAAAAATTGCAATCGTGAGCTGAAGAAAATTTAATTCTCTTTATGGATCAAGAGTATGTGGCATTGAAAGGTATGATGGAATAAGATCTTACTTCATGCCCCTTGTCGTTTTAACGGTTTGAGAATGAAACAGGGGATTGGCTCATGCTAAAGGCGAGGTCTTATGGTTTTGGTTTCTCTATTGTTAACTTTGAAGCGACTTCTTGTTTGAAAAAAAAAATGAGTATGCTTAATAAATGAATGCCCCCTTGATTAGTAAAGCTAGTAGTGTTCTTCTTCTGTGCTCTTCTTTTAAGTTGAGTTCATTAGCTTGGCGCTTGGACTTGTGTTTAAGAGTTGCTTGGAGGACAAGCAAAAGGCTAAGTGTGGGGGTGATTTGCATAAGTGTGAAATTGATATAGTTTATAGGTGCTAAATCCTTATTTTGTGAACTTTTACGCACTTTCTCACACTTATCCTATGTTTCATGACTCTACTTTGGTCAGAACTGATGCCAATTTAGATGATTAAATCAGGAAATGCATAGTTCTCCTCACAAGCTTTCCACGTTTTGCAAACCGGGAAACAAATCGGAGCTCAAAGAAGAATTGGGACAGTTGAAGATAACAAAAATAAGGAAGCTTTTCAAAAAGAAAAATTAATAATAATAATAATAAAAAAATTTAATTGTGAACGTTCGCAGACGTTCACATGCAAAAAAAAATTCAAATTCCCAAATCAAATCATCGTGGACAATTGATTGAAAAAAAAAATTTAAAAAAAACATAAAAAAATAAATTCAAAATTCCAAATCAAATCATGCGGACAATGATTTGAAAAAAAAAATAGAAATCAAAGTTTCTGCATGCGCAGACCTTTGTTTCATTAAAAAAAAAATGAAATGTAGTCTGCACACGCGCAGACAAGTTGGAAAGAAAAAGTAAGAGTCTGCTTTTGCAGACTTTTGTTTGCAGGCGTGATACTTCCGGTGCCTAATTTAGGTACCGACCTAGACATATATTTTCTTACCTACTCTCTGTCTTTTTCCCCTCTTTTATCCTATAAATACACCACGATCTGTACTCTATTCGGCATCAGCTAATCATCCATTCCACGCCTGCTGCTGCTGCATCGATCCATCAGCAGAGAAACACCACTACACTAGTACCCCACCACCACTCACACTCATTCTTCATTTCTCCAATTC
Source organism: Limonium bicolor (assembly GCA_023374045.1). Lineage (NCBI taxonomy): Eukaryota > Viridiplantae > Streptophyta > Magnoliopsida > Caryophyllales > Plumbaginaceae > Limonium > Limonium bicolor. Next base: position 41,941,394 of record CM041776.1, on the reverse strand, counting down.
CATTTCACGTACCCATTCTCACTTCTTTTCCATTTTATTTTTTTTCCACCACACAATTCCCATTAATTCCACTTTCAACCACACAAACTTCTATAAATTACACAATTCCCCCATTTTGTCACAAAAAATTCCTCCAGCTGGCAGACTTAAATTCCGGAAGAAGAAAAATATACGAGTGTTTTCTAAATTCTTTTGGATGAATTCTCTATTTATTATTTCTGTCTTCTTTCCAAATATGTCTGGCTAAGTAGGAATTTCTCTAGGTGATGGTTGTTTGTAACTAGAGATGTTTTAGCTTAATATTTTCTACAGTTATTTAATTAAATAATTGGGATTGTCTCAGATTAAAGTATTTTATTCCCGTTTCTTTATTAATATCATGAGTTAATGAAGTTTCATTACGAATCTTATTATAAACTGATCGGTAAGTAATAAGAAGTTCATATTAATCTGGGAACCTGTGAAAAATTAATTGGATAGATTAGATTTTTCCTCAGGTAATTAATTAATTATTTTCACTTAACTCACCTTTACGTGTTTGTTAGTTCTGGAATTAGAACTGGCTGTTCTGTTAGGTGAATTTTTAATGAACTAGAATTAATCAATCCGAGTATTTAATTAAACTGTAGAAATAGCTAAATCTATCTAGGATAAAAACAACCTGACCCCAGAGTCCGCTCTTCCATATATTCACTCACCTTCATTACCTGTTATTTAAATTCTTGATGTCTTTTATTTTAATTTGCAGAACAAAAACAAACCCCCCTTTTATTACCAATTGTCTAAGGTTAGACTTATTTTCCTCAAGTCCCGTGGATTGATACCCAGGTCGCTTTTAATTACTATACTGCTGCGACCGGGATTTTTGCAACCCGACGGTCTTTTTGATTTATTATTTTCTAGGATTATTTCTTAGCATTTATTATATCAATTTTACCGTTTGCATCCATAAAGACTTCTATACATTTTTTAATGTAGTCAGAGAAAATAGCCATCATGCACCGTTGAAAAGTAGCTTGTGCATTACATAATCCGAACGACATTCTTTTATAAGCATATGTTCCATAAGGACAGGTAAAGTAGTTTTATCCTGATCTTCTAGAGCAATTGGGATCTGGAAATATCCTGAATAGCCATCTAGAAAACAATAGTAATCTTGACCTGCTAACCTTTCCAGCATTTGGTCAATAAAGGGTAAGGAAAAATGATCCTTACGTGTGGCAGTATTCAATTTCCTGTAGTCTATACAAACTCTCCAACCGGTAGTAGTGCGTTGAGGAATCAACTCACCTTTCTCGTCAGGAACTACAATTATTCCGCCCTTTTTTGGTACCACCTGCACTGGGCTTACCCACTTGCTGTCTGAAATTGGATAGATAATGCCAGCGTCAACTTTTATTAACTCTTTCTTGACCACCTCTTTTTAGAACGGGGTTGAGACGCCTTTGTGGTTGTGCCAATGCCCTGAAATCATTTTCCATATAAATTCGATAAGAGCACAGAGATGGGCTTATTCCTTTGATATCCGCTATCGACCAACCAATAGCGGTCGTGTGTTTGCGTAGCACCCCTAGAAGTTGCTTCTCCTGCGCATCTGATAATTTAGATGAGATAATTACTGGTAAATCAGATGGTTTTTTAAGAAAAGCGTATTTTAAATGAGGGGGAAGAGGTTTCATTTCGACTGTAGGTGCTTTTTCGATGGATGGCTTTGGTCTGTCTGCGTTTCTTTCTACTGGCTCGAATCTTTGTTGGTAGGAACGGAAATATGACTTATGCTTGTTTAACTCTTCAGCCATAAGAGCAATATCAGAATTTTCGTCATCAGCTTCACAAGATGCCATAAGACACTTTTCCAAAATCGTTTCTTCATCTTTGCTGAGTAACGTCTCCTGTACTAAAGAGTCAACAGTATCTATGGAAAAACAGATTTTTGTATCAGAAGGACGCTTCATGTTCTGGGTCATGTCAAAAACTACCTGTTCATCATGAAGTCTCAAAATCATTTTACCTCCTTCAACATCAATTAAAGTTCTTGCAGTTCTCATAAAAGGTCTACCTAGGATTAGTGGAACATCTTTATCTTCCTCAATGTCAATAACAATGAAATCAGCAGGGAAAATAAATTCGCCAACAGAAACCACTAAATCTTCAACTTTTCCTTTGGGGTGAATTATGGAACGATCAGCTAGTTGTAGCTGCACAGGAGTAGGAGAGCATTGACCTATACCTAATTTCTCAAAGATAGATAAAGGCATTAAGTTAATACTTGCTCCTAAATCGCATAACCCGTTACCACAATTTATGTCTTCAATTGCGCAAGGAATGATAGGGAGACCTGGATCTCCCAACTTCGGTGGTAGCTTCTTTAAGAGTACTGCAGACACTCTTTCGGTCAATTTTACAGTGTCATTTTCCTGTAAAGATTGCCTGTTAGACAAGATATCTTTCATAAATTTTGCATAAATAGGCATTTGCGTTAAGGCATCAGAAAAAGGAATATTAATAGTTAATTTCTTTAAAATGTTAAGAAATTTTCCAAATTGGTCATCCAAATTCTTTTTCTTTAATCTATCAGGAAATGAGATTGGAATATCATATGAAACCTGTGACGGTTTAATAGTAAGGGATGCAGGAGACTCCTTCTCCTTGGGAATTGTTACGTCTTCTTTGTCAGATTTTTGTCCATCAGATTTCTTCTCATCTTCAGAGGCATTAGATATCAGCTCTTTTCCGCTTCTCAGGGTTATTGATTTTGCATGCTCCCTGGGATTTGGATCAGTCTGGCTCGGGAGTGACCCTGTTGGTCTTTGAGCTAGTTGTTGTGAAATCTGACCTATCTGTCATTCTAAATTTTTGGTTATGGTAGCCTGATCAGCAACTTTAGCTTCTATCTCAGCAAATTTTGAATTTGTTGCCTGACCTTGCTTTAAAAGCTGATTCATCATGCTTTTCAGTTTGCCTATATCTCCCTGTGAGTTGGTTGGCTGCTCCTGTTGTCGGTTATACTGCGGTTGTCGGTTTTGGTTGAATTCTTGGTTGCTCGTCTGTGGATCATAATTCCTCCATGGTTGTTGATTGCTTCTCCAATTGTTTTGATTGTATGAGTTTTGATAAGGATTCCCTGGTCTGTTGTTGATCAAATTTACCTCTTCTAGGGTCCTATTGCAACCTGAACCATCGCAGACTGAGGTTTCATGAGCTCCTCCACAGTTTTCGCAACAGGGAGTCAAATACGGGGAAGTGGCCACTGCCTTCATAACTTTTTGTTGTGGTTGACTAAGAGTTAGTTTCTCCACAACTTTTGTGAGTGCAGCTAGTTGAGCAGATACATGATCCTGCGGGGGAATACTGTAGATACCGGTTTCCTTCTTTACTTCACCTCTTCCCTTGTTTTTACACCATTGTCTGGTACTGGCGGTCATCTGGTCCAGTAGTTCAACTGCTTTCTTCTCCGGTCATTTTCATAAAATTTCCTCCAGACGAGGAACTTAGCAACAATTTGTTAGAATCATTTAAACCTCTAAAGAATGATAACACAAGTTCCTGGCTACTCATACCGTGATGTGGGCATAATATCTGTAATTCTTTGAATCTATCCCACGAATCATAAAGAGACTCGCCTGGTTCTTGATAGAAGTTAGTGATCTCAGCAATTTTCTCTCTTGTTTTGGACGAGGGATAGTATTTCGCTAGAAATTTGTTTTCTAATTCGGCCCAACTGTGGATGCTGCTGGGTTGTAAACTTCTCAGCCACCTGGAGGCGCCATCTTTTAAAAAATAGGGGAACAATTGCAGATGGATGCGCTCGTCTAGATTTCCTGCTTTATTAAAAGTGTTACAGAAATCAAGAAATGTAGATATATGGTGTGGAGCATCATCTGAATCTAGCCCGCTGTATTGGCCCTGGTGGTAAAGTGTGGTGATAAAACTTGTTTTGAATTGCCATGCATCCAGTTCAACCTGTGAAACTTGAGGAAGGACAATAGCAGAAGGCCTCCCTTCAACTGATGGTTGCTGATACTCGCAGAGAGTTTGACGAGTTGTCATCTCAATACGTTGTTGTCGTCTGTCTCTGTGGAGAAATCTTTCAATCTCCGGTTCAAGATCGTTTTGAGGACTACCTGCAGATCGAGTTCGACGCATATATAGAAGTAACTTGCAGTTCGAAAAAAAATGGAAAACAGCTACAGAAAATAACAGCGATAATTGACAAGTAAAGATAAACTACAAAAAATTAAATAATAAACTAGAAAGAAGCAATTAACAAAACAAAGAACTATATATTTTTTTGAGAGTAAATAAAGCGAAATTAAATGAACAAAAAGGAACAAAAATAAATGCAGTTTAACTAAAAAAAACTAAAATAAAATAAAGACATAATTAAATTGCTGGAATTTAATTAACTGAAAATTAAATGACAAGGGAATTAAATGACAGAGGAATTTAAATGACAGTAATATAAAGAACTGAATTTAAATGACGAAATTTAGTTGACTGAAAATTAAATGACTGAAAATTAAATGTTAAAAATTAGTTTACAGGAAATTTAAATGTTAGTAGTTAGATTGCTGAAATTTAAATGTTAGGAATTAGTGTACTGAAATTTAAAAGTTAGTTTACTGAAATTAAATGACAGAAATTTAAATGACCGAATGTAAATGTTAGTAGTTAGATGACAGAAATTAAATGTTAGATTACTGGAATTTAAATGTTAGATTACAGAAATTTAAAAGTTAGAAGTTAAATAGCTGGTAAATAAATGACAAGAAATTTAAATGACTGTAATTAAGTACGATATTTAAATTGTTAGAAAGATTTAAATAACAAAAATAGAAATAGAAAACAAAGAGTAGCAAAAGCTAAACAGAAAACTCAATGAAATCAAAAACTATCAATTAACCGTGCCGGAGGTCCCCGTCAACGGCGCCAAAAACTTGTTGGAGAAATATGTGACTACTTCTACCACTTAGGCAGTGTACCTATCATTTTGCGGAATAGTGGAAATTGTGGGGTGTCGAACTCTTAGGACCTTGTGTGGTTCAACTGATAGTGTAAATTAACTGAGAATTCTAATTAGACTGTTGAATAGAAACTTATCACTTTTTTAGGGAGATTGTGGTTTAACACTTAATGTAAACAAAACAGTAAAAAACAGTTAATCAATACAGAATAATAGCAGTTATAAAACTCTTTTGTTTTTAAGAAGCACCCCGGGTTGTTCTGCTCACCTATTTTATCCAATTATATTACTATAAACTTCTACCATTTTAGCAATAAACTCAAGTATTTTTATTAGTTCGTTGACCGGTCCTTGTACAATAAACCCTGATTAATTTAAATAACAAGCTGCAATCCTTGCCCAAGTTATTATAAATTAATCGCTTTATTAACAATACATGTTGGAGACAGATTAACCTATAGGCGAAACTCGCTTCTAGTCATTAACCCGTTTTGACTTCTTCTGTCTAGAACCCTATCTCAGCACCGCATTTTAACAAGAGAACTACAAATATCACTTTAATAAGTGGCCTGAATATTAAAGCGCATTAAGAACGAGAATCAAAATATTGCTTGAACAGATTATAGTAGAAAATATACGTAACACGATTGTATAAAATAGGCTTGCTTCCCAACCCGGGAGGCTAAAGTTATTACTCACACATAATTATAAAAACAATCATCGTAAGTACGACAGACATTAAAACTGAGTAGATTCAAGAAAAGGGAGAACTCTTGGAATGGTTTTATGGGATGAGATGAAGTGAGGATTTATGTGGAGATTATGTAGATGAGATGTATGATTTTTGGAGAGAAAATGGAGATTTTATGGAGGAAAAATGGCATTAGTTTTGGGGTGGAATGAGATATTTTTGGGGGGTTATAGGTTTATTTATGAAAATGGGGTAGAAATGAAGGGGGTGTCGGTGTGAATGGTAAATATTTATTTAACCAATTCACACCCATCGACATGCTCTGTACGCTGGCAGAATACGCGTGTCCGGACCACTGTCCAGACCATGTGGTCCGGACCATGTCGATTTTCTTCTATGGCGCGCTGGCATGTGTTGGTCCGGACCAGGTGATCCGGACACTGGTCTGGACCAACTTCAATTGCCTCTAAAATATTCGTTTTAGCTCCGATTTGATCCCCGTTTGCGCCCACGCGTTCGTCTCTTCGTGTACTTTGCTCCTAGCTTGGTTTTGCTCATGTTTAACCAATAAATTTGTGAGATAACCAATAAAACATAAACTAGAGGAAAAACATACCATAAGTGAGTAATATTATCCTGGAAGAAAGTAAGTACAAGGTAAATTAAACCCTTAAATGTCTATGTATTTCTCACATATCACTAACCATTTTATAAGAATTTGTGTAATGCTTGAGGAGGATTTTAGTGAATGATTTAAAGAGTTTAATGGATGTCTTAAGGTGTGTTTGAAGTGCCAAATGTGGTTAGAACATACTAGGGCACAATGAGGTGAAGTTTGGAGTCAAATGGGAATGTAGAAACAAAGGTCTGGAGCGACCGACCTTAGGGACCGGACTTGTAAGGTCGGTCGAGCCCAGTTTACCCTGCCAGAAACGGTTTCTGGAATGGACCGACCTTGGGGACCGGACTTGCAAGGTCGGCGGGCTTGTATTTTTGGTACGGATTAAGTCTCTGGAATGGACCGACCTTGGGACCGGACTTGCAAGGTCGGTCGTGTCTAAATTTTTGAACGGGAATTGTTTCTGGAATGGACCGACCTTGTGGACCAACTTGCAAGGTCGGTCGGAGTAGAATTTTTTGACATAATGTTCTGGAATGGACCGACCATGGGACTGAGTTTGTAAGATCGGTCATAGTGTAAATTTTCAAACCAGGAAGTCACTGGAATGGACCGACCTTGTGTAAGGTCGGTCGGTAAGGTCGGTCGGACCAAAACTTGTTAAAAAAACGAACAAAGAGTGGCTTAAGTAGTTAACCCTAGGGGGTATAATGAAGGTAATCAAGGGAAAGTTTAGGCATTAAAGCTTGTCATATAATCATGTAAAAATGCTTAGTAAACCGGAAATTTAATAAGTTAATTAACCGACGTTACTAAATGTGTATAGGAGTTGCCTACGGAGGGAAACAAAAGCAGCAAGGACCAAGGTATGGTTTTCTTGCAGTCTGTTGCCTACCGGTTTACACCGGCTTGTGTGTTGTTTGTTTTTCTGTGTGTTTATGACTTTATAAGATTAAATCATGAAACGAGTTTACAGTCGTTGTGTTGTTATGGTGTGTGCGTACCGATACCGGTAACCTCGAAATGCGTACTAATTGCTAGCTAACCAGTGTTAGGGTAGCGCACGAGAACGGTATACGGATATAACGTTTCCATCCTAAGGAGCATTCTAACCCCGGCTATGTATGAACTGGTTGTGGTTTGCACTAACGACTTATATCTCATTCTCCTTATTTGTCTAATGAGACCTATATTCCTATTGTGAATTATTGTGTCAAGCCCCGACAATGGGACTTCTAACAAGTGTACTGGGGGTGAGGAATCCGGTTGTCCGGTCACGCGTGTTTGTATAAGAGTAGATATCTGCATCAGATTCGACTCTTTTAATGTTAAGGTTGTTCCCCTTCTTGGCGTTCAATCTCCCGCTAGCTTCAACCAAAGCTTACCTATTCTGACTAATGATCGGTCTAGGGGGAAATATGTGTGTTTGTGGTGTGTTCAGATCACATATCCGATCCATCTTAAGTTAAGTTACTCGTTCGACTAACAGAACGGTAATGAGTTTATGTAACAAGCTGAACATGAGGGTGAACCATTTCTAGGCTTTGATGTTGACTAACCATCGGTTTGTTTCTTAAGTGGAATGTTCTCACTATGTGTGTTGTTATGCTATGCAATATTTTGCTATGCCATACGTATATGTTGTGTTTAAATCAATGTCATGTTATCATGACAAATAGTTGCGTGTATCCCAGTACCGATGGGCTACGCGTTAACCATACCAGCCAAGGGTTGCTGACCCCCTCGGGGGCTCCATATTTATTTGCAGGATGTTGATCGAAGAAGCGGAGTGGCTTTAGGTCTTAGGTCATGATATACTTTTGATTATTTTGGATGTTGGCCCAGGAAGCGCATGTGCTCCCGTGGCGATATAATTTTTGGTTGCCGTTGTCTTGCAGTGACAGTTATATTGACGGTATACGGTGATGTGTTGTAATTAAATACTCGGTATTGTATATATTATGTATTTAAGGTTTTAGTTATATGCTCGGGAGTCTGATCATCAGACCGGTACGTTTGTACTTATTCTGCCTTGTTAACCACGTGGGTGGTTAACGGCGTTGTAACACCGAACCGTTTAGTTATTGTTTAGCTGCTTATTTCCACTACGATTTCAGTTAATTGTTAAGTACATAGTAGGGGTGTTACAGTTATTTTCGGTAACAATAAATAGTTACTAAAACTATATGTTATAAAGTTTAATGACATATAAAGTATCATACCTTATGGTATCATGATATAAGTGTAACACAAGATAATAATATGTGGTCAAAAGTATAGTGTATAAAACTATACATGCTGGCGCATGCATATATTCATATGTCAAAAATGAAGATATAAAGTACAGTAAACAATGACATAAACACTATGGTTAATATATGATTTTTAAAATGGTTTAAATAAACCTTGCATAAGGACTAACATGTACATAATGTAGTTTCTTACTTCATTAAGAAAACAAGGTATATATACACATATGTATATCGGCGCAAGTGACATGCATATATAATATGGTTTACAAACCATATAATAGTAAATAATAAATGATAACTTATAAGTATATTTATATACTATAATGTCACAAGGTTTTAAATGAATACCACTTGTTACATAAGTAAGAAGTTGTGTAACGTAAGGTGTATCAAGAATAATAACCTATCACACCTTATAAAGTAATGTTGCATGGAATGCATGCAACCATGGATTATAAAATATAACCATGCATGCAACTATAACTTATAATAATACTTAAGCATGCAATATAACGGTGAATTAACATATACGTGAACGAACGAACTTATATAAAGCGTAACGCTTATTGAATACTACAGTTGGAAACTGTAATTCCTAAGTTGAAAACGTTAACTATGATGTTCATATAGAAACCGACGTCTTTGTTAAACCGAATAATAATACTTACTACGAGTATGGAATTTTTAAGATAACTAAACTCTAACTGGTAACAGTTGAAAATCCGGGGGCGTAGTACCGGGATTACAGACGTTATTCGGAAATACAGAAACATACTGTCATGTGGATTGACACTTAGCATTCCTTGTATTTCTATATTGCCCTTCAGACGTGTGCGCTTGATAGCCTTAGCGGTCTACACTGTGCGACCTTGACACGGTGTACGGTATGTAAAGGGGTTTGATCGGGGTTGTCCTGAGGAATTCCTCGGGCTCGGATTTGTTAGATAAATAACTTGTGTGGATGTATGTATGTGATTATGTGTGTGATGGATATCTACGTTTACTACATTATTTAATTATGCGCGAAGGTCCTACGGGACTAATACTACGTCGACTATAGATCGACTTATATAAAATTACATATGCGAGACGTGTGATTGGAATTACCGTTGCGTGACCTAATACGCTAAGTATTACAAGTATGTAATTATAACCTAAGTAAAACACTTAGGAACGGGACACGACATTGTCGGTCCCTAGAGCTTCAACTCGAATATAAATACTACCTAGAATCATTCTACGCATGCGTAAGACCCACAGGGCAGCCAACAAAATAAGTGATGTTCTCCATAATTAAAACTGTAACTGACTACCTAACTAATGAAGTTTACAGTGGAGTGTGAAGGAATGTGATGATGTACCTTAATCCAGACAGTCACCGGCTGCTGGTCACGCGTAGAGATCTCTTGGGTTATCCCGTATCGGGTTTATTCTAGTTAATCCTGAATGAACCTAGATAGATCGTCAGGCGGAGTGTGCTACCGTTGGCACCAGGCCCTTGGCCACCTAAATGGACGCCTTTACAAAGGCAAAGTGAAATAGTCCCGGAGTCTTCGGATGATCAGGGCAGTGAGCACCTTGTGTGTACGTGGGACTACCGTCCAAGTGAGTATATTTCAGGTTGTCCTGATTGACGCCCGACAGTGCTAACCAAATCAAACGATATGTGAGGGCCCGGGGGGCCGAGTGTTGTAATACGTGATGATGTTAACATACGACGTATGGGTTATCAATGCTATTGTATTATATGATGTGTCACTGTGCTGCGTATATTTATAAATGACTGTTTGGATTGGATGGATGGTTATATAATCATGCATGTTGTTACAGTATCTATTATATCTGTAAAATGGTAAAGCATGAAATCAATCTAAAATCAAGACGGTTAAAAATGACAAGTGACCAATAGGGTCCAGGCCCGGCATACTCAGCGTCTATCGCTGAGACTACACTTATTGTGCAGGTTGTTGATCTTTGTTGAAGCCGAAGTGCGGGGACAAGGTAGATAGGCTTACTTCAATTATTGCGTAAGAATTTATTGTATAACGATATCAGTCTGTGGATGTATGATGGTAAAGTTGTATTTATTTGGGATTTGAGTAGACGCTCACTTGTCGATTGTTATGGATGTGGACTTAGTATGATGTATAGGAGATATCTCGTTGTCACAGTGGTTTAGTAGTGTTGTTGTTATAGTGTTGGATTTAGTTTCTGCTTCGTTACTCGCATGGGCGAGTAATGGCAGGTGACACCCGATTAAGTTTTAATGTCGTTGCTTATTCTTCCGCTGTAAGACGTTTTATTTTTCTGTTAACGTGAGTGACTATTACATGTTTATTTGAGAGGGGTGTTACAAAAGTGGTATCAGAGCGGAGTACCACTCTGATAACGAGATACTAGGTTAAGACAGTGAGCTTAGGACTTGGGAAAGACGGGAAACGTTTGTGAGGTACGAAACATCTTTGCTTTAATGGAATTATGTGTTAGCAAGGCCTTTGGCTTGCAAGTGTTAGCCCTTGAGGCGCACAAACGAGTTTATTGTGATATGATGTGATATCGAGAAGACGAACGGTGATACCGAAGTCTAGTGGTGGCGTGAGCCAGGAAGCTGGTAAAGGGCATAAAGGCCCGGGAATATTATCCCCGTTACGGACCAGCTGAGAGCTCAGCCAGGAGGAGACACAAACGTCATGAGTACCTTGGCGACAGTCCACTTTCATGTGGAAGTCCAGTACGGACTACCGCCGACAGTATCCCTCCCTCCCCAACCCAATGAGTATAATACAACTGAGAAATATAATCCCCGAATATAGGGAAGAGGGCTACCAAGCCCAACAGACTGTCTAAACGCTCTTGCACCGAATGAATAATTCCTACTCCTGTAGCACTAATAAAAAAAAATCAGTACCATACCTCCCTTAACGACCAAGCGTTGTAACAATAGGCACCGCCAGAGGCGAGCGCCACTACTACCGTAACGTCATGGAAAGGATCACCCAAGACATTAGGGCAAGCGAACCGGGAGTGCCATGAGCTCCGCGAGACCGTCGCCCGTAATGGGGACCTTTAACCACCATACCATTGTATCGTAATACCAAACTGTAAAAAAAAAGAGATTATTACTGAAAACGTGAAAGAAATTTGGAAGTATACCGTCCTGTTATGTTCAAATTCCAATCCTAAACTTGTGTACACACAATACTGTGACGCTAGAACCTTGTCGTGACGACACCTGTGGAGAAACAAAGTCCGAGAGTTCATGCTATAATAAATCTAATGTGAGGGAGGACTTGGTTATTCTAATGACAATGTGGTTAGGAAAATTTTCCAATCCAAATACCGCCATTTTCATGAACAATCATTTTAACAGTATTTAAGCAACCAATGCGGCAGTAAGACAACAAGTCTTAGACCGACAACTCTACTTGCATGGCGCGCTTGCCACCGCAAGCGCTGATTTAAACAATGTACCAATAATCCCGTCTACCCCGCGCACTTGCTACTGCAATTGCTGCAAACAACTACGACTGCAGTTACCACTGCTATTATCATTACAAACGAATTTTGTAAACTGTGTAGACCAGTGGTACAATACCATGGCTACCAATAATCACCAAACGATTATACAACTCTAATATAAACTACAGAACTACAATTGTTGCAATAAACCGCTAAGATACGAAGCCTACAACCTCTAAAGGACCCGATGGGTCCGATCAACGCAATAAAAAGGGCACACCAGCCCATAACAGATTATAACTATTAAACAAGAATGAATTAAAAGACACCGGCTTAAGAGCCAAGATAACATAACTTAATTATCAAACAATTTAATGGCTGAATTGGAAGTGGAAGGTTAAACTTGATTCCCGGGGATCAAGGAAAACCAACCACAAATTGGGGTGAAAGGTTAGTTCAACACTGGTGCTAATCACACCAGGGTCGGATGACTCTTGAGACTCTTCACAAGTTGCCACAATTAATTTCAGTCAGGGTAAACAAAACTACAGTATACTAGTTACAAACAACTAGCAACAATTTAGCAATAAGTTATTAAATAAGAAAACTTGTAACTAACAGTTTACCTTGTATATATTAAATCATACAAATAAAATTTTGGAGGAAATATGATCGAATAACAATCAGTACCGACAAAACACACTACCAGTTTATGCCAACTTGTGATGAACACCACAGAATTAGTAAAACGTATCAGTCCACAGATGGACCAAAAGTGAAAAGAACAATTCTACCGTAAAACGACTATTACCAATATCATTCGCAACAATGAACGCGAATCAACACTTAACGCATGAAATTTTTACCACCCATGAGCACTACCTTTACCAAGGAGGGCTACGTACGGCGATGTACAATTAAAAAACGAACAAACGTCAAGATTAAATTTTATGATTATTATCAAATCATACTGATTACGAGACAAGTTCTAAGTAGAAGAATGGCTACCGCCATTGGCGTTCTGCCATGTAAAAATGATAAGTATCAATATGTGTTAAAGACAAGCCATTTACTATTGTGACGACTGTCAGTGACAAATAAATGTGAAAATTAAAACAATGGCAAACAACTAAATCGATATTACAAAACACTCAAACCGAACGCTAAATAGCGCAAGTAAGCAAGTACCTAATGTACAAATAAGGAGCATAAGCCCAGGAGACTGGGAACACCGACTCCAATTACCTTTTGAGGTATATTACTAACATAACAATGTCTAAGTTAATTGTAACACCCCTACTATTAATACATTCATTAACGTCCAATCTCCTTACTCATCAGATACTCGCAGCGGATATATACTTACATACAATGGGTGATACAATGCCGTTAGTCACCCACGTGACTAACAAGGCTACTGATTCTACATACAGCATCGGTCTGATGGACCGGAATCCCGAGTACTACAAATCTACAATACATTCTCCACTTACCAATTACTACTACAATCTGCATTCAATACAATACTCCAAGTACCATACAATATAATCTACATACCGAGTTTACTAAGTTCCTTATACAAGTATAATACCTCTTCAAGTTCATACATACTCACTAGGAGACTACTTACTACCCATTCCTCACTACTACATTACTTTCTAAATACAAGGGGTGTGCTAGTTAATACACCTCTACATTCTGCTACTACTATCCAATGTAGTCGCCGGTCTCGTGCCTTGACCACATTCGCTTCGGGTACCTGCACACTAAAAAATGTCCCCCGAAGGGGTCAGCTTTCGCCGAGCATGATAACCGCATACCCCGCGTACTAGTGAGGGTACGCCGACCACTTGGTCGAATACATGCGGTTGATTTTCACACAACATACATGCATACATGCTCTTATACACAATACATGAATACTTACGCAAGCATACACACATACGCTTCATTACATACAAGGAATACAATATAACCATCAAATATATACTTACCTCCTTCCGAATACATATACCCAATACATACACAATTTACATACGGGTTAGCTTCATTGGTCCACCCGGGTTAATCGGGTGGAGATTACTCTTTTACTCATTACTTCATACATACGCATACATACTCTCATTCTCATACTCATACATACTTACTTACTCTTACTCTTACTCAAGTTAAGTCGTCGGGACCTCCGGCCCTGGGGACTACTCCGTCCCACCTCCGGGATTTACTTGGTTCACTAATCCAGGATGCTACCCACTTAAGGGATTTGGGCCGTGGACCAGCTTACGAACCAGGAATCGGATCCAACCTCTTGTGTCACCTCATCCTCACGCGTGGCCGAAGCTATATCGGACTTGTACTCATTCCAATTTACTCACTTAAGTTAGGAGTTAGATAGTTAGGAATTAGCACAAGTCAACATTCAAGCCACATTTACAAATACAATGCCCAATATACATTCATACTAAATACAATACAATACATAAGTACAATACAAGATTCATTTACACCATATCATCATCCATTCATTTCATGAATTATACAAACTATTGTTCAAGAGAAATATACCAAGAACAATATACACAAACACAAGTAAGTGCAATATAGTCCGATTCGTGCATTTATCTTATTAGGTGATCAAGTAAGCACACAAATCGGGGTAACCAGATTAGGATACAGGGCATGAAGAAATCATACCTTTCACCGTTGTACATGTATCCCAACGTTCCTCCGGTGTTCACAAAACAATTCCTATTATATACATGCAATTGAATGATTAAATCTAACTATCATTATCTTAACTCAATTGCTCTTAGTATGTTTACTAATTCATACTTACTTTGTCCTTATGCTTCCTACACTTACACATTACGTACTTATTTTCATTACCTTAAGTTTTACTTTCTTACTTAACTTAGGTTTACTTTCTTACAGTGTACATTATATGTGGATATACACATATACATATTACATACACACATATATATATATATATATATATATATCATCACTATTAAATTTTTTTTTTTTTTTGTCAGGACCGGACTTGCGACCGACCTTGCAAGTCCGGTCCATTCCAGTAGCTATCAGTACCGAAAATTTCTGGCCCGACCGAACTTGCAAGTCCGGTCGCAAGTTCGGTCGATTCCAGTAGCTATCCTCGGGAAATTTTTCTGGACCGACCGAACTTGCATGTCCGGTCGCAAGTCCGGTCGATTCCAGTAGCTTACACGATGGAAATTTTTCTGGCCGACCGAACTTGCATGTCCGGTCGCAAGTCCGGTCGATTCCAGTAGGTTACAGACGGGGAAAATTTCTGGTCCGACCGAACTTGCAAGTCCGGTCGCAAGTCCGGTCGCAAGTCCGTCGATTCCAGTAGGTTACAGACGGGAAAATTTCTGGTCCGACCGAACTTGCAGTCCGGTCGCAAGTCCGGTCGATTCCAGTAGCTCACCCGTCTTGTAAATCTGGGCTCGACCGAACTTGCAAGTCCGGTCGCAAGTTCGGTCCGGCCCAGTATTTGCATTTTAATTTCTGTTTTCAGTTCTCTCTTTTACCCACTACTTCCCCATTGTTCCTACACTTAATCCCACATGTTATTGCACTAATTAAACCTCCTAATACTCCTTAGTTCATTCACCAAATCCATTACTAAATCCATCAAACAACTTACACAATTCCTTACTTCCTTTCAACACTTGCATAGTTTCTCCAAGTAGTTTTTGCTACAGATTTTGGGTTCTTATTTCCTCCATGCATAGTTCCCTCTCCTAATGCCATCTTACCATTCCAATTCATTTCCAAGCAACTACAATATCTATACCCAAGTCCAACTCTCCATTTCACCAAATCTTGTACACTCATTCCTCCTAGTTTCCACAATGCACTTAAATACTTTTCGCTACAGATTTTGTCATTTACACTCCTCTTCTATATCTCCCTCTTCTATCGACATTTCTAACATTCCTAATGCATTTAGAATACATTACCCATCTCTCTCAACTTACCCTCTATTTTCCTTAATCAAAATCTGTTACACATACACACCTTAATCACCTAGTTTCTAACACACTAAGTGTTCCATTCCTAGGTAAATTTTGCCATAACCTCCCCTATAATTTTACACTCTCACCACACATTCTAATTCACATTGCAATGCTTATTCCACCTGTTGCAATAGACATCAATATACAAGCTCCCATACCTTATACCAATACTAAACAATCACTTAAAAATTCCTGCACTTAAACACTCAATTCCCAATCTGTTTTGACAGTTTTAAAATGTCTCTTAAGGTTTAAAATACTTGCACTCTTTTACACATTATACTACTAATGCATTACCATTTCCAATACTCATTTCAATCCTCTAAAAACTGTTACATACATACATATATCAAGCTACACAAAAGAGCAATCTTACCTTGCTTTTCTCTAGCTTTTCTTTCTCTTCTTCCTTCTTCTTTCTCTACCGATTTTGAATTCTCAATCCACTAGCACTACAACCATTCACATACACCTTTCAATACTATGAACTAACCCTAACCATTAATCAAGCTTTAATCTAGGTTTTAGGGTTTAGAAAATTTATTACCTTCCAAGGGTGCAAGTGCTGTTTGGAGTGGTACAAGAACAAGATTTCCAACCCCTTCAACAAGCCAAAATCGGCTAGAGTGCAAAGAAACCGAACAAGGTTTTAGCTAGATTTTCGTTTTGCCTTTGAGGCTAGAAAAACAATGGAGTTTTGAAGAGATTTTTACCTCAAAAGAACAAGGAGAACAAGGGCCTTCTAATGGTGGTCTTGGAACTCCAAATGGGACATACCCATAAAAACGAAAATGGGTGTTTTCGAATTTTGGAAAGATAGAAATGTAGCCCTTGGTGAGAGGATTCCAATGGTGTAGTTTTTATAATTTTTGGAAGAGTGTGGAGGGAGTTACAAAGGAGAGAAGATAGAGTTTGTGTGGGTTCTCTTCTTTCACCATGGAAATCGCATGGGTTGAAGAAGAAGAAGGAAAGAGAGAGTGAGGGTGAGTGGCATTACGTGAGTGAGGAGAATGAATTGGAGGAGAGAGAGTAAAAAGGTGAGTGGGGTTACTTTTATGATTTTTGTCTTTTGTAAGTAGTGAGTGAGTGTGTGAGAGAGTGTGAGAGGGGGGGGGGGGGGAATTAAAGCCCATCGGCTGCACCCCACACACACACATAAATTTTCCTTTTTATTTTAAAAGTGGACACATAAGTTTGTGTTAATTATGTTTCTACCCCACAACTTCCCGTTTTTGACAGTTTTTACTAATCTCTCGTTTTATTGATTTTATTGGTCCTACAGCTTCACTAATATTTATTAATGATTATTTAGTTGACCAAAATTTATTACGAGTCTATTTGACCCGCTTAAGGACACGTTTTCCCGGTTACCTCGAAAAACGTGCTTTAAGGTTCGGTAGTGTTTTTAAACCGTTTTAAGGGTCCGTTTTCTTCGGGATTTGTTCCCTCATATTTATTTAGACTTAATTAAGCCTTTAGAGTCCTTACAATACGCTAACCGAGGTTTCATACCTCCTATGGTCGTTTAACGCTTATTTAGCGTTTTTCGCTTTTAAAGCGTTTCTTTATTTCTTTTGGATTTATTTTCCCTTACAAATATTTCTTAACCATTATTAGGCTCTTAATTACCTATTAGGATAATTTAATCGCCATATTTAAGGTCGGGGTATTTCAATCTACCCCCCTTAAGAACTTTGTCCTCAAAGTTGTTCGAGGTTATAAGTTTACAATGCTTACTCATTCTTACATGTCTAATACTACGGTCATACATTGTTCCTCCTTGCTAATTCCCAAATCCATTACTCAAGGTTTCTACATACCATACCATCCAAATGTACTATAATTACTCCAATCCACATTACTACCAACCATTGGTTCCCCATTACCAGGTTTTCACATAAATACAATGCAAGCTATCCCCAAAGCAATGGAATACACATACAATCCTGCAGGCACTCAGGTCATCTCGACACAGGACTCCTCTATGTCCCGCTGCCTTTGGAATAATACCACATACTACACTACTATCTTCTCCAGTACAAGCTTCTCACAAATTCTTAACCTTCAGTCTAAGAGAAATACTTCACTACTACCAATTAAAAATTTTCTAAAACACATAACTCCAAAGTCCAATATATATACCTTACTTCTATCCTATGTGTGATTTTTGTGACCACTTAAGGGGAGCTTCAAGAATCATTCGACCCTGATGTGATCAGCATCAGTGTTGAACTATCTTTCCACCCCAATTTGTGTTCGGTTTCCCTTGATCTGATCAGGATCAAGTTCGACTTCCCACATCAGTTTCAAACAAGCAAATAATTCAATTATTTCCATGTTTTATCTTTTACTCTTCCTAGTCATTCATACATCTCCAAAGGATGGAATCAGTCCATCAATCATCCTCACTCTATTTCCCAAATGCTTTACTCCTGGTTCAATCCTAGTGCCCATTTCCTCAACCTTCACTACTTTCATCCATTACTCACCATCATCTCTTATATTCTAACTAAGAAATACTACATTTATAAGATTTAGTTGACTTCAATTGTTTCAAATAATTTACTTACGATTCCACTACTCCTAAACTTCATTCATCTACTATCCTCATTCATTTCGTACTGCTTCTTCAAGGGTTACAATACTTGTGGAGCTCCGTCCACTACTCATTACTTTTCTTTACCAATACTCTTACACTGGTGTTACACGATGGGTATATTCACCCTATGGTATTTGCATGTCTAATGCTTAGTTACCACAATTCAATATGAATGAATACGTATGTTTATATAACGTAGGTACCACTCATCGAATAATTTCTCATTTGTGCTATGCACATTATACTTTTATGTGTTTTATTTATAAAACTTGCATTAAGCGGTTTTCGCTCTACCCCCCTTTAAAAGGGATTACGCCCACGTAATCTACCATATGTTATTATTATTAAACATTGGTTTAATCAATTTGGGCAAACTGAAGCGTTTAGCTTCACTACGGTATACTATAGAATATGCTCCGGTCAAAGGGTCTTAACCATACCAACGGTTTAGTCTTTGCACCAAGGATTCCTATATGAGTTTATTTAACTCATAATTAATTTGGTTCCAGCCTATTAGGCTTCAAGGCATTAATAGCCATTCTATTATACTTACTAGGTATCTTGTCTCCTAGCTAGGGCCCACTAGCTTCTGCTGCGCGACCCTGATAACTCGGGTTACTTACCCTTCGTGTTATCCTTAATGTGCTATACATCACCTTTTTATCCGTCATTATAGGAATAAGGTTTACTAAACAATCGCGGTATTCTTTTACCGTGTTTGAACTATAATTAGTTTTAGATTGTAACCAGCTCTCTGGTAGTCTACTGCACATGCTATTCGTGCTTCCACGATTTTTCATTAAGTTCCTCCGACTTATTGTCGGGCGAGGTTAAGTCACTACTTAGTTGTAGTGCTTCCTCTGGTGTCAATAGTTTCTGAATCATACCAGTTCTTCTGGTTCAGTACAAGTGTCTTTACTTGTATGACCTTGCCTTAATATGCGTCGGTCCTAATGACTTTCTTAAGTCTCCTTTCACCTTTTATTCCAGTGGAATTCACATCTTATGATTGTTAGTGTGTTTACACTCTTCGTGCTTCTTTGGCCTTAGGCCACACGGTTTGTTGCCAAGCTTCCTTAGCTGGCTCATGCCATGTTTGTTGGTGAAAAGGAGGATTTACTACGGTTTACATTCTCCATATCCCTAGCCATCCCATTAGATCATTAGCTGCACAAGTGCAATACCAAAACACTCAGTCATACAGAGTGCAGAGGCGTAAACGCTTGACAGTAAGTCACTTATGTGATGGGAAAGAATATTTCTGCCTGTTATTTCGTACTTATACTCCGTGTCATTATCTGTTACTTCCTCATATTGGTCGCTTGTTGCACACCGTATTCTTACTCATTATACAACATTGTTTTTACTGTTTCCGTTACTGTGATAGTTTCTCTTTACTCATTGCCATTGTCATTGGCACCATTCCCTTATGGTATGAATACCCTGGGGTTTCCAATGTTCGTGTGTATGACGGTTTTGTAGCGTACCACACTACTATTATCTTCCCATTGTGGGGATGTTTTATTTCAGTTTAGGTTTCATGTGTAGGTTGGCTTACCTCACATTTTTCATCATTTGTGATACAATTTGCCAAGTATCTTGGTTGACCAAGGATGAGATAACTCATCGGGTCACAAGCTCTCTTGAGCGTTAATCATTCATGGTGTTCAATGTGTGTTCACATTGATTGCTTTGGTAGTTATTGCCTTTCGGTGCTGAGCATTGGTTTAGGCTCTGGCTGTGTAGTTTGCTGGTATGTATACTACCAGGACATCCCATGAAACTTCAAGGGTTTTCTGGTCCCGTTCTCCAATTGGAGTATTCTATCACTGAAAGTGAAGGTTCTTGTTGAGGGGTTTGTCTCCACTCATAGGTCTAATGACAAGGTTTGCCATGTTGGTGTTTACACAATGGTCCACTATATGTTTGGGTGCATATGGAGTATGCTTACTCCTTTAAGTCGTAATGGTTTGGAAATCTCATTTCCTTACTCCATCACTCTTTGGCAATATCTATTGCGTGGTTTTATTGTCATAGTAGATGGAAGCCTTTTCTAAGGGTTCACATCATTACCGCATTGGTGGTCTTTGGTTAACGAGGGGTACTTTCCCTTGGGTTTCTCGTAGTGTTCAAATGTGGACTAGGCCAATGTTGGCATTATCATGATTCTTATGCCTCTGTGCTACCATTGCTACAGAAGGCATGGCGGTAGTTAAGAACTCCGTCAACTGTATACTAGGCTGATGCTCTAGTGACAGTGACATTGGGTTGGTCATTACTCCAAGCCACTCAGAATGTTGGGTTTGAATTTATAGTCCAGTTGTTGATTTCTTGTCGTATGAGGCAATCCCTCTTGCAAGTCTTGTTAGTAATGGTGTGGGTTTTGCAACCGTTTAAGGTTACACACGTAGTTGGTTGATGGCTCTTAAGCCGTATTGCTGCGAGCTATGCTCTTTGCAAGCTGCTTATGCATGTTTCCACTCCTTGTATACCGTCATAGGTTGGAGGTATTATTGGGCTCCATGGTAAGTCGTGGCATCACGCTTCCGTCCATAGGAGACCTTCTTAGGCAAGTGGTGTTAATAAGTGTCTCCCAGTATCTTAGGCATTTCCTGTTAAGTGAAATCCCTTCGGGTCCCAACCAAGTGTTTGTTCTAACTTTCGTGCTTTTATCATGTCGCTGTTGTTCGACTGTTGCAATGCAGACACCCTTTAAGGATTGCTCCTGAGTGCTGTTGAAGCATGCCGTTACATCCGGCTAATGCTTAGAACGTGTGTTGTCCTCTAAGCCGTCTTATGGTATTGTACTTGAGTCTTCCCCTTTTGGGTTATAACGTCTCCCGTTCTCGGGTAGACTGTTTACACTTGCTCCTAGTGCTTGAGCCTAGGGTTATATATCCTCTCCGATGATGGATTGTGCTTCGTAGTGATCTTGTGATTGCTCTTGGGAGTTCCGTCCCGTTTGCTGAGCATTGTGGTGTTCACGTTAGGCAACTGCCTTACTGTGTTTAGGCTGGGTATATCTTCCAGCTATCGCGTATTTGTTTGGTGTCCTCGAGACATGTCCAATGTCTATATTGCTGGTCTGTGCTTTTTGCACTTCTCAGTCTTCATTCCTTATCTTCAGATGGATCTTCTGAGTTCCTTTATGCTGAATTGTCTGAGGTGTCCAGTTGTTCTGGTTTGAACTCACTGATGGTCCGTAGAACGGAGCTGACTACTTCCCGTGTGTCGTACACTACACGTGCACATACGTGGGGTACCATGTTGATACGTTGCCACTTACCCAAACTATATGTCGGGCCCGCAAGCTCCTTCGGAGTGCGGTTGTCCCACATCCGTAACGGTGCTAACAGAGAATTTGTTAGGAAATATACAAAAAGAACAAAATAAATAACTAATCCTACAACTCTACTACGGGTAGCAAATAAAACCCGGTCGGAGTATAGTGTAAATATATTACGACCGAGAGTATCGTACCCAAGGGACTTATAGAAAATTAGTCCTAATCCGGGCAGAAGCCTATTCTATAATAACAAGGGGGGAAAAGTAAATGTAATTATAATCTAAATAACTAACTAAAATCCTAACTAAATGTTGATTCGGGAATGATCAACCCCAGTACCACTGTGAACACTTAATACATAACAAGTCTCTGAAATCACCCGAACAAATGAACGTGCCGGATATCCTGCCGGATAGTTTTTGCACGGCATGTTCAAAGACGTTGAATATGCCGGACAGAACCAACCGGCACTAGACCCGGCAAGAACGAAATGTGAATTTTTATCCCAGTTTCGAAGCCCGAAAACAAGGACTCACTATCCAAATTCGAACCCAACAATCTCTCGTCAGTATTCGACTGAAATAATGAAAATGGATAAGGTTATTCAACTCTTTCGGTGTTGTCATCTACACCTCTGCATCTAACAACGGTGGAAGACCACTAAGATTCTTAACCAAAAACACTCTTGTCTTTTGAACCTCAGTGAAATTTAGAAGATAGGAGAACAAGTAGCGAACTCATTCTGCCTTATATGGAAATCTGAATCTTAGAAAAACTTGGGAATATATATTGAATGATCAAGTGTTTACAAGGAAGAACTCATCCCTAACCAAAACTAACAAGGATTCTGGCATCACCATCCAAACAACTACCAAGAAGAGAATACAAAGAGGGAGAAGGAGATGTTAATAGCCTTAACCCGTCAAGGTCTTCTTCTTCTCTTGCGTGGATGGATCTGCACACGTTCCTTGGACACCAACACTTGGAGTGGGGCGGAAACTGAGATGTGAATGGAGTATAATATGGTGTTGAAGTGTGTTGAATTGTAGCCTTCCTCGGCCTATTTATAGGCATCAAAGTGACTCTTGCCGGGCGTCGTGCCGGGTCCCCAATAGGGCACACGTGTTAAATGCGCCCAACTGCTAACGGTCGAAACCGTCGATTCCGCGCGAAACAGTGCATATGCCGGGTAGAGTTACCGGATCACACCCGGCATTGGCTAAATCTCCAACGGTCAATAACGGCCATCGTCTGGTCAACCGTGGGACTCTTCACTTATGCCGGATAGCATATACCCGGCATTATGTCCGGCAATGCCTCTTTTCTGTTCTGTACTTATGCCGTGCAGTAACTACCCGGCATGGAGTCCGGCTTCAAACTAACTTTTGCCTAGAAAATCATTCCTTGCACAGAAAACTCATAAAAACATAAGATTGCACAAATATTATATTAACACATAATTAGCATAAATAATCATAAATATAACTTTATTAGATAAATATAATACTAAATCTAGTGCATAAAATATGATAAGTCTGCGGCTTATCAAGGCCCTACACTTACCTTTTGCTAGTCCTCGAGCAAAAAAGATTAGAAAGAACTAATTACTTATGCACAAAACAGATAAACTTTAAAATGAAATGTAGATAAATATTCTCAACTCTAAGACTCTAATTCATAAGTATCACTTAATCTACCTTATTCTATCAAAACATACTAATGGGTATAAAACAAAGAATTTTTCAAAACCGATCAAAGCTTTGGGGCTATTTTGCATAAGGGATTTTTGTATCTCTCCTTTTTCCGGTTTCCATCATTCAGCTCTATTTTTCAAGAGTTTCTGAATGTGGCCAAGACTCTCATCAATGTTTTTATGAATCAGCCCTATTTGCAAGGGTTTTCTGAATCAACCATGATTTTTTTTTTTGCATTGAAGAACTGGGAATTTAGGAGAAAAATAAAAGGAAAAACTCTCGTTTCTTGCTTTTATTTGAGGCACTTTTTTGCAACCTCAAGGAATATATTGCTTTTCCTTTGGAAGAAGATTTTTTTCTTTCTTTTTTCTTTTTCTTCTTCTTTTTTTGCACCAAAACCCTATCTTAAGATTTTCACCCAAAAGAATTCTCACCATTTTGAAAAAGAAAAGAATAACACCCAGAAGTATAATAAGGAAAGAATTAGGAGAAAGATCATATACTCATGTTAATAAAGAGAATCAAAAAGTTAAAAACAGGAATCTATAAGTCATTAGAGAGCTTACCTCTTGAGAGAACAAGCTTTTATTCATTCCTAATCTTATCTTAATCAGAAACACGCAAGAAGTTTAGTAAAACATTGAATAAAACGCAAAACTTATGCATATTATTAAAACTTATTATTTTTTTAAGGGGGGTCCTTGCCCTACACTTGGCAGGAACACTGTCCCCAGTGTTCGAAAGAGAACAAAATTTTTTTTTTTTTTTTTTTTTTAATAAGAAACTAAAATAACTAGGTTGAAAATATTGACGAAAACAAATCAATATATAAAAAAAAAAATTAAATGTAAGAAAGGCTCCCCTGTTTGACATTGAAGGTGTGAGGAGGACCCGCCCTACACTTAGCCTTTTAGGCTACTTGGCGTTATCTGAGATCCTTGGTAGGATGGTGACCGAATTCGCATGCTCCCGTGGATTGGTTTGCGTTTGGGACGGAAGCTGACCTTGCTGTCTTGGTTGCATCAGAAGTTGCTGTAATTGCAACTGCAACGATTTGTGCTCCTTGCGAATGGTCGAGATCTCGTTGTGAGCATCCTGGGTCTTGTTCATCAGGGCTGACATCATGTCACGAAGTTCAGCCATTTCAGCCTCTGATGATGATGTAGGGTGGGATGGTCTGTATTGCCTTGGACCTCCCTGGTAGCCGGCTTGACTCTGAAAGTGTTGAGGGGGTTGGTTCCCCTGTTGCCATGGCTGCCGATACCCTTGGTTACTCACATAATTGACTTCCTCAACATTCTGAAAGTCTGACATGTCGGGGCTCGAAGCGTGTGGTCGTGCACTAACCACGTTCGCTTGTTGAGGAAGTTTGTTCATTGCTAATTGCTCCACCACTTTCTGTAAAGCGCTAACCTTCGTTGACGTCTGGGCGTTACTCTCCAATAACTGCTCATGACTTTGCATAAGTTTGTCAAATTTAGCATCGCCCTCTCCGACTTGATATAAACCAGCGGTACTACCCCTGGTGCCACCGGTGGCCCATTCTCTTATCTCTTCACAAAGAGATTCAACCCCACTAAGGAATTGATCTCCAGGTTTCTTCAATATGTCTGCACCAAGGGAGGAAAGGATCATGGTCTTGCATTGGTTGACCAATCCCTTGTAAAACAACTGAGATAGTTGTTCCTTGGTGAGGCCGTGGTGTGGACATGTGCGCAGCAACCCTTTGAATCTGTCCCAAGTCTCACAGATGTTCTCCGAGCCTGGTTGCCTAAAGTTGTAAATGTCGGCGATCATCTCCAGGGTGCGACTAGGGGGCATGAATTTGTCATAAAACTTGGTTGCCATGTCCTCCCATGTGGCGATGGTACTGGGGGATAGACTGTGGTACCATTTGCTGGCGTTCCCCGTAAGACTATGGGGGAAGAGAGCAAGTCTGGCGTATTGGAGGACATTGTTTGTGGAGGTTAGGCTATTTGTGTGTTGCAAGAATTTGGTGATGTGAAGCAAAGCATCGTCCGGGTTTGTACCATCGAACATACCCAATTCCTTGATGCACCGTATTTGATGATATGGCTTAAGTTTTTGCCATTCATCGTATTCGTTTTGTGGAAGGAGAGGGAGGTCGATTGCGGGCTTTTGGCCTTGGTTGGAAGGCCTGTTTATATTTCGGACGGTAGGTGCTGCCATTGGTGTAGGATCTGCTTCTTGTAGGGTTCGTTGTTGCCTTAAAGTTTGAAGCAGGGTTCTCTCGATCTCCGGATCAAAGTTGGCTAAATTGTCTGGAGTACTCGTTGACCGAAGAAGCATTCACTTGGTTAACTTCAGGAGGAAAGAAAACGTTATAATATTCGTAATAATAAAAGAAATAATATAATGATATAATTAGAATTATGAAAATACACAAATGAACAAATTTTTTTGTTATGCCGGACAGAGTGCCGGGTGGTTCTTATTCGGCAGTGGACTTCCTCCACTAATGCCGGGTGTGTACAACCCGGCACGCTACCCGGCGTGACCAAAAATCGAACATAACTTATTTAAAAGAAAAAGTAAGGAAAATAAATGTAAGAGTAAATAAGGGATTGTAGAGGATCATTACTAACTGTCCCTACTTATTTACGACAATAATAGTGAGAGAATTTGAACATGCCGGATGCCGTGCCGGGTGCGATTCGTCCGGCATAGGACTTCCTCCGAACTGCCGTGTGTAGAAAACCCGGCATAATACACGGCAAGTTCAAAACTCGAAATCTAAATTAAAGAATCGTGATATAGGGACTACTAGAAGAGGGAAATAACGAATGGGAGTAGCAAGAACAACTTTAAATTGCCAAGAACTCCATACTGTAATAAATTTTGAAAACTTTGAACATGCCGGACGCAGTGCCGGGTAAAACATATCCGGCATCAGACTTCCTCAGAGTTTGCCGGGTGACGGACGCCCGGCACCAAGCACGGCACATTCAAGTCTGCAAAACTAAGGGCGAAAATAAATTAAAGAATCAAAGAATCAAAGAATCAAAGAATAAAGAATAGGGCGTTTTACCGAATTTAGGACTTGGACTAATTCCAAGTCCCCGGCAACGGCGCCAATTTGCTAACAGAGAATTTGTTAGGATAAATATATACAAAAAGAACAAAATAAATAACTAATCCTACAACTCTACTACGGGTAGCAAAATAAAACCCGGTCGGAGTATAGTGTAAATATATTACGACCGAGAGTATCGTACCCAAGGGACTTATAGAAAATTAGTCCTAATCCGGGCAGAAGCCTATTCTATAATAACAAGGGGGGAAAAGTAAATGTAATTCTAATCTAAAATAACTAACTAAAATCCTAACTAAATGTATGATTCGGGAATAGATCAACCCCAGTACCACTGTGAACACTTAATACATAACAAGTCTCTGAAATCACCCGAACAAATGAACGTGCCGGATATCCTGCCGGATAGTTTTTGCACGGCATGTTCAAAGACGTTGAATATGCCGGACAGAACCAACCCGGCACTAGACCCGGCAAGAACGAAATGTGAATTTTTATCCCAGTTTCGAAGCCCGAAAACAAGGACTCACTATCCAAATTCGAACCCAACAATCTCTCGTCAGTATTCGACTGAAATAATGAAAATGGATAAGGTTATTCAACTCTTTCGGTGTTGTCATCTACACCTCTGCATCTAACAACGGTGGAAGACCACTAAGATTCTTTAACCAAAAACACTCTTGTCTTTTGAACCTCAAGTGAAATTTAGAAGATAGGAGAACAAGTAGCGAACTCATTCTGCCTTATATGGAAATCTGAATCTTAGAAAAACTTGGGAATATATATATTGAATGATCAAAGTGTTTACAAGGAAGAACTCATCCCTAACCAAAACTAACAAGGATTCTGCATCACCATCCACACAACTACAAGAAGAGAATACAAAGAGGGAGAAGGAGATGTTAATAGCCTTAACCCGTCAAGGTCTTCTTCTTCTCTTGCGTGGATGGATCTGCAAACGTTCCTTGGACACCAACACTTGGAGTGGGGCGGAAACTGAGATGTGAATGGAGTATAATATGGTGTTGAAGTGTGTTGAATTGTAGCCTTCCTCGGCCTATTTATAGGCATCAAAGTGACTCTTGCCGGGCGTCGTGCCGGGTCCCCAATAGCCGGCACACGTGTTAAATGCGCCCAACTGCTAACGGTCGAAACCGTCGATTCCGCGCGAAACAGTGCATATGCCGGGTAGAAGTTACCCGGCATCACACCCGGCATTGGCTAAATCTCCAACGGTCAATAACGGCCATCGTCTGGTCAACCGTGGCGACTCTTCACTTATGCCGGATAGCATATACCCGGCATTATGTCCGGCAATGCCTCTTTTCTGTTCTGTACTTATGCCGTGCAGTAACTACCCGGCATGGAGTCCGGCTTCAACTAACTTTTGCCTAGAAAATCATTCCTTGCACAGAAAACTCATAAAAACATAAGATTGCACAAATATTATACTTTAACACATAATTAGCATAAATAATCATAAATATAACTTTATTTAGATAAATATAATACTAAATCTAGTGCATAAAATATGATAAGTCTGCGGCTTATCAAACGGTACACTCGTAGCGTTCGTCACACGCCTAGGTGAAGTATTCTATTGTCAACTCCTCTTGTATCAATCTATGATACTCACCATAATCATGTTGGTTCGGTTTTAAAATCCAAGGCTTTTAAAAGAGGTTTGAGGTTTTGAAAAGGAAATTTTGGGTTTTAAAACAGTGGTTCGGTGTTAAAAGAAGTCTCTCATGGCATAGCCACGTTTGAGGTCTTGACCAAGTCTAGCCTCTCGCTGACTGGTATGTTCTAAATACAGTGGTCGGGCTGTTAGGCCTTTCCAAGGTTCCATTCCTTCAGTTTTAGGATGTTTGATCCTGTGGTTTTCGTTACTGTCACCGTACATTACTATGTACGTGACGTGTTAGTGTTCCCTTACATATCTCTGTCTTTACTGCACTTGCCGTGGCAAGTGCGTGGTACTTGTGGTTTTTGGTAATCTTATACCAATCTTGGTAGGGTTCCCATTTGTGTTTGTTAGTCTTGTTGGCGCTTCCCTCGATCTTATTGATCTATAACTGATATACTCGCTCCTTTAGATAGCTTCTTGATTGTCTAGACATGGTTGTCGTAGATCTGGGTACTCCTCCACTTCTTGGAGGTTCCCGTTCTACTTGGTTTAGTGTCGCTCCTTGTGGCTCGTTGTTTTGGAGTCAACCGCTTCCGACTATGTCCTCAGTGGCTAGCATACGTTGGTGGTATTATTCAAGTATTACTGTCCCGTAGACTTGTGTCTCGGGTTCCGTTACTGCTCCCTTTTTCATTCCGTTGCACGGTTAGTGCTTTTGTCCTGCTGTTGGTTGACTAGCTAGGTTTCGCGACTGCTAAGCAGGTCGCCCCATGCTGTTGCAAGTTATAGCCTCCTCGTGGTTGGAGTGCTCATTCTACCGCCATTACGTGCGGTGTTGTGGTTCAACCGGGGTCCATCTCCGGGACTCCCAGTTCTTGGAATCTACTGTATGTCAGGTTCTTTCCTCTTGTAGGAATAACTCATTACTGCCAGATCGGGTTTTCCCGAGTATGAGAGGACTTTCCTTCTCTCTGGCGCCTTTCCCAAGTTATACAGTGGGGTTTGCGGCGGGCGGGACTGGTATTGTAGGCATCCGGTACTCACCGGTAGTTCCTAACTAGCATATCTCTAATGCTAACACTCAGCCCTTAGCCCTAAGTTTCTAATTCCTAACTCGGTATTCCTAGACTCGGTATTTCCAGTCATCAGAGCGATACTTCGCTCTGATACCACTTTTTTGTAACACCCCTACTATTAATACATTCATTAACATCCAATCTCCTTACTCATCAGATACTCGCAGCGGATATATACTTACATACAATGGGTGATACAATGCCGTTAGTCACCCACGTGACTAACAAGGCTACTGATTCTACATACAGCATCGGTCTGATGGACCGGAATCCCGAGTACAACAAATCTACAATCATTCTCCACTTACCAATTACTACTACAATCTGCATTCAATACAATACTCCAAGTACCATACAATATAATCTACATACCGAGTTACTAAGTTCCTTATACAAGTATAATACCTCTTCAAGTTCATACATACTCACTAGGAGACTACTTACTACCCATTCCTCACTACTACATTACTTTCTAAATACAAGGGGTGTGCTAGTTAATACCCTCTACATTCTGCTACTACTATCCAATGTAGTCGCCGGTCTCGTGCCTTGACCACATTCGCTTCGGGTACCTGCACACTAAAAAATGTCCCCCAAAGGGGTCAGCTTTCGCCGAGCATGATAACCGCATACCCCGCGTACTAGTGAGGGTACGCCGACCACTTGGTCGAATACATGCGGTTGATTTTCACACAACATACATGCATGCATGCTCTTATACACAATACATGAATACTTACGCAAGCATACACATACGCTTCATTACATACAAGGAATACAATATAACCATCAATATATACTTACCTCCTTCCGAATACATACCCAATACATACACAATTTACAATACGGGTTAGCTTCATGGTCCACCCGGGTTAATCGGGTGGAGATTACTCTTTTACTCATTACTTCATACATACGCATACATACTCATTCTCATACTCATACTTACTTACTTACTCTTACTCTTACTCAAGTTAAGTCGTCGGACCTCCGGCCCTGGGGACTACTCCGTCCCCCTCCGGATTTACTTGGTTCACTAATCCAGGATGCTACCCACTTAAGGGATTTGGGCCGTGGACCAGCTTACGAACCAGGAATCGGATCCAACCTCTTGTGTCACCTCATCCTCACGCGTGGCCGAAGCTATATCGGACTTGTACTCATTCCATTTACTCACTTAAGTTAGGAGTTAGATAGTTAGGAATTAGCACAAGTCAACATTCAACCACATTTACAAATACAATGCCCAATATACATTCATACTAAATACAATACAATACATAAGTACAATACAAGATTCATTTACACCATATCATCATCCATTCATTTCATGAATTATACAAACTATTGTTCAAGAGAAATATACCAAGAACAATATACACAAACACAAGTAAGTGCAATATAGTCCGATTCGTGCATTTATCTTATTAGGTGATCAAGTAAGCACACAAATCGGGGTAACCAGATTAGGATACAGGGCATGAAGAAATCATACCTTTCACCGTTGTACATGTTCCCAACGTTCCTCCGGTGTTCACAAAACAATTCCTATTTATACATGCAATTGAATGATTAAATCTAACTATCATTATCTTAACTCAATTGCTCTTAGTATGTTTACTAATTCATACTTACTTTGTCCTTATGCTTCCTACACTTACACATTACGTACTTATTTTCATACCTTAAGTTTTACTTTCTTACTTAACTTAGGTTTACTTCTTACGTGTACATGTATATGTGGATATACACACATATACATATGTACATACACATATATATATTATATATATAATTATATATATATATATATATATATATATATCATCACTATTAAATTTTTTTTTTTTTTTTTTTTTGTCAGGACCGGACTTGCGACCGACCTTGCAAGTCCGGTCCATTCCAGTAGCTATCAGTACCGAAAATTTCTGGCCCGACCGAACTTGCAAGTCCGTCGCAAGTTCGGTCGATTCCAGTAGCTATCCTCGGGAAATTTTTCTGGACCGACCGAACTTGCATGTCCGGTCGCAAGTCCGGTCGATTCCAGTAGCTTACACGATGGAAATTTTTCTGGCCGACCGAACTTGCATGTCCGGTCGCAAGTCCGTCGATTCCAGTAGGTTACGGACGGGGAAAATTTCTGGTCCGACCGAACTTGCAAGTCCGGTCGCAAGTCCGGTCGATTCCATTAGGTTACAGACGGGGAAAATTTCTGGTCCGACCGAACTTGCATGTCCGGTCGCAAGTCCGGTCGATTCCAGTAGCTCACCCGTCTTTGTAAATCTGGGCTCGACCGAACTTGCAAGTCCGGTCGCAAGTTCGGTCCGGCCTAGTATTTGCATTTTAATTTCTGTTTTCAGTTCTCTCTTTTACCCACTACTTCCCCATTGTTCCTACACTTAATCCCACATGTTATTGCACTAATTAAACCTCCTAACTCCTTAGTTCATTCACCAAATCCATTACTAAATCCATCAAACAACTTACACAATTCCTTACTTCCTTTCAACTTGCATAGTTTTCTCCAAGTAGTTTTGCTACAGATTTTGGGTTCTTATTTCCTCCATGCATAGTTCCCTCTCCTAATGCCATCTTACCATTCCAATTCATTTCCAAGCAACAACAATATCTATACCCAAGTCCAACTCTCCATTTCACCAAATCTTGTACACTCATTCCTCCTAGTTTCCACAATGCACTTAAATACTTTTCGCTACAGATTTTGTCATTTACACTCCTCTTCTATATCTCCCTCTTCTATCGACATTTCTAACATTCCTAATGCATTTAGAATACATTACCCATCTCTCTCAACTTACCCTCTATTTTCCTTAATCAAAATCTGTTACACTTACACACCTAATCACCTAGTTCTAACACACTAAGTGTTCCATTCCTAGGTAAATTTTGCCATAACCTCCCCTATAATTTTACACTCTCACCAACATTCTAATTCACATTGCAATGCTTATTCCACCTGTTGCAATAGACATCAATATACAAGCTCCCATACCTTATACCAATACTAAACAATCACTTAAAATTCCTGCACTTAAACACTCAATTCCCATCTGTTTTGACAGTTTTAAAATGTCTCTTAAGGTTTAAAATACTTGCACTCTTTTACACATTATACTACTAATGCATTACCATTTCCAATACTCATTTCAATCCTCTAAAAACTGTTACATACATACATATCAAGCTACACAAAGAGCAATCTTACCTTGCTTTTTCTCTAGCTTTTCTTTCTCTTCTTCCTTCTTCTTTCTCTACCGATTTTGAATTCTCAATCCACTAGCACTACAACCATTCACATACGCCTTTCAATACTATGAACTAACCCTAACCATTAATCAAGCTTTAATCTAGGTTTTAGGGTTTAGAAAATTTATTACCTTCCAAGGGTCAAGTGCTGTTGGAGTGGTACAAGAACAAGATTTCCAACCCCTTCAACAAGCCAAAATCGGCTAGAGTGCAAAGAAACCGAACAAGGTTTTAGCTAGATTTTCGTTTTGCCTTTGAGGCTAGAAAACAATGGAGTTTTGAAGAGATTTTTACCTCAAAAGAACAAGGAGAACAAGGGCCTTCTAATGGTGGTCTTGGAACTCCAAATGGGACATACCCATAAAAACGAAATGGGTGTTTTTCGAATTTTGGAAAGATAGAATGTAGCCCTTGGTGAGAGGATTCCAATGGTGTGTTTTTTAATTTTTGGAAGATGTGGAGGGAGTTACAAAGGAGAGAAGATAGAGTTTGTGTGGGTTCTCTTCTTTCACCATGGAAATCGCATGGGTTGAAGAAAAGAAGGAAAGAGAGAGTAAGGGTGGTGGCATTACGTGAGTGAGGAGAAGAATTGGAGGAGAGAGAGTAAAAAGGTGAGTGGGGTTACTTTTATGATTTTTTGTCTTTTGTAAGTAGTGAATGAGTGTGTGAGAGAGTGTGAGAGAGGGGGGGGGGGGGGGGGGAGAATAAAGCCCATCGGCTGCACCCCACACACACACATAAATTTTCCTTTTTATTTTAAAAGTGGACACATAAGTTTGTGTTAATTATGTTTCTACCCCACAACTTCCCTTTTTTGACAGTTTTTACTAATCTCTCGTTTTATCGATTTATTGGTCCTACAGCTTCACTAATTTTATTAATGATTATTTAGTTGACCAAAATTTATTACGAGTCTATTTGACCCGCTTAAGGACACGTTTTCCCGGTTACCTCGAAAAACGTGCTTTAAGGTTCGGTAGTGTTTTTAAACCGTTTTAAGGGTCCGTTTTCTTCGGGATTTGTTCCCTCATATTTTATTTAGACTTAATTAAGCCTTTAGAGTCCTTACAACGCTAACCGAGGTTTCATACCTCCTATGGTCGTTTAACGCTTATTTAGCGTTTTTTGCTTTTAAAGCGTTTCTTTATTTTTTTGGATTTTATTTTCCCTTACAAATATTTCTTAACCATTATTAGGCTCTTAATTACCTATTAGGATAATTTAATCGCCATATTTAAGGTCGGGGTATTTCATTAATATAATGAAGTAAGAGAGCTACGGTACATACCGTAACCTCTGGGAATAACAATGATGATTTACTAACAGGCGCCAAACCGCGCACTTGAAATATAAATAACTACAGTTACAAATAAGTAACACTAAACAATATGTAACAACAAAGACATTGCTCACTAGCCGAATACCAGAAGTATATACCAGCATTCAATGCTAATCGCTAATAGTGATAAATGTTTAGTCCTAATGGACAACACAAATCTTGTGAGAAATGGCATACCCTTTGTGGATGCAGTACCGTCAATGAGAATGATGGGAAGTGAAGAGCCGAGTTGCTCAAGCAGTCATGCAATCTACAATACACCCAATTAAACGGAAGAGGGAACAAATATGAATACCCAAGTATGAGAACTTACCCTACGCCGTATCGAGAATTATAGATGAGATGTGATAATGATTTAACCAGGAGGAAAAGAATATGTATAGTACTCATGGAGATCGAGATAGGAGAACTGACATTGCTAGCTCAGCACGAATATTACATAAACCGATTGCCCATACAGACGACCAACATTTAACGTTTAACTGATTAACACCAAGTGCTACCTCTAGTGTATCTAGGGACATGAGTCCAGGGAACAAAAATAATGTTTTCAACCACTTTACCACCATACTACTAGAACATTAACACCTACGACAGATAACCGACAATGCGGACCAATTAACATTGAACTACAACAAGGGCATCCATCAAAAGGGCGATTGACAATAGAATACTTCACAATAGCTGTGTGACGGACGCTACCAGTTTACTAAACGAGATATGGGACGACCGCACTCCGATAGGAGCATGTGGGCCTGACAGACTTATTTATAAGTTAGTCAGGTAAGTAGTAATGTATCAGTACAGTACCCAATGCATGTAGACAAGTAGTGTTGGGAACACGAGAAGTAGTCAACTCCATACTACGGACAGGGATGCAAATCACCTCGAAGATGGACGAGAAGAGCCGCAGTTAACCAACGGGCTAGAGGAACCAGGAACATACAAGACAGAGTAGCAGACAATACACAGTGAAGACAAGGAGACCCTTGGAAGATGACGACACAGATAACAGAAACAGGAAACTCACAGAGTAGCAAACGTTGTAATAACTGACAACCCTCGAATCGACTGGAATAGGGTGCGCACCAAAGAGACCAACGGGAACAGCCATCAACAATAAATACATGGGCGAACTTAAACGAGTAAGACACGCAGATAACAATGTGAAATGGAAAATGAACTTACAGAACTCTAATACAAGAACAACATATGCATTCCCCTTGCAGAAAGTAGGAAGAACCATACGAACGTTGATGCTAACCCGAAGCAAAACCACCAGAAGACACGGACGACAATCTTTATCTAAGTGAACAAGAAGGCTAGTACGTCTCAGTATTAGAAAGACAGGTGCAAAGTGCACTAAGTACTAATAATAGCCAATGTCATACGACACCTCAAGTCGAGAATCAGAAAGAGACGATACACTCATGTATGCTAGTAATCCAAATGATGGGATATACAATAAAGAAAAAGAGCTAAACAGAACCTATGTCCATGGGTCTACACCTTCGTACGGAGTGAGTGGGCCCATTGGAATAAATTCGGGAGAGAGCACAAACACGTACCTCACCCTTTATATGTTTAGAGCCGGGAGGGCTAGAGCCATAACCGTCTCTCTGATATGAGAATAATCTACTCCAAAGGTGGAAAACGCGACATGAGAGTTAGAGAACTCTATAAGAGCCAAGTATCCAACGCCCCTTGTTGAGCGGCTGTGGAATACTTGTGGGGTACGGGAGCGTAACCCTTTTTAAGGGGGGTAGAGCCTCTTGGTTGTGCACATGTTCGCACTGAATTTTGTTGTTTTGTATGCGGGGCATACAGTAGTTCGTTGGTATGTTTGTTGGTATGTAGGGCATACGATGTTGTTTGTTGGTTTGTTTCATATGCGGGGCATAAAGTGAGTTGGTGGTATACGGGGCATACGTTGTTTGTTGCTGTTGTTTTGTGGTGTTGTTGGTACGCGAGCCGTACATTGTTAATTTGTTTGTGTGTGTGGTGCACTGGTATATATGAATCTTATGAATTACTTGTTCGAATAATGTGTTTACACCCATGTGTAGTACTTTTCCTTATGATATTGTGATATATATGTTTATAGAACCTTGTAGATTGATTACATATGGTATCGCCTAGATACAAAATGAATCATTAGAGATGGAATGTGGAATGATGGTATGGTATGGACACCTCAGGGAGGTTGTCAGGGTTGGTAGAACTGATAGGAAATGATGGTACTGATGGATCGCTGAAATACCCCGTAATTAAAAATAGTGATTAATTAGGCTAATAAATATTTTAGAAGTTTAATTAAGTCTAAATAATCATGAGGGAACAAATCCGAAGAAAACGGATCCTTAAAATGGACTAAAAACACTAACGAACCTTAAAGCACACTTTTCGAGATAACCGGGAAAACATGTCTTTAAGCGGGTCAAATAGACTCGTAATAATTTTGGTCAACTAAATAGTCATTAATAAATATTAGTGAAGCTTTAGAACCCATAAAATCTATAAAACGAGAAATTAGTAAAAACTGTCAAAAAAACGGGAAGTTGTGGGGTAGAAATATAAATAACTCAAACTAGTGTGTCCAATATTGTAAATAAGATTTTAAAACCCATGTGGGCTGAGTGTGCTAGCCGATTTCTATCCCCCACACACACACTCTTAACTCCCTTTTTATTTACAAAAGACAAGGGAATTAAAAAAGTAAAAAGCAAACCTACTTTACTCCCTCACTCACCACTCTCTCTCCTATCTCTATTCTCTTCACTCACGTACACACTCACCTCCTCCTCTCAATTTCTTCTTCTTCCCAGCGACAACAATGGAGAAATGAAAACACTCACAAAACTCCATCTTCTCTCATCTTGTTAAGTGCTTGAACCTTCTCCAAAAATTGTAAAAATTACACCATTGTCTTCCTCTTATCAAGGGGAACAATTCCCTCTTTTCAAAATCCGAAAAGGACAACTTTCATCTCCATGGGTATGGAGCACTTGGAGCTTCAAGACCACCACTAGAACCACCTTCTTCTCCTTGTTCATTTGAGGTAAAAATCTTCTTGAAATCTCGCCTCTTTCTAGCCTTTATGGGACAAACGAATTTAGACTAAACCCCTTGTTTGGTTCCTTTTGTACCCAGCCGATTTTGGCATTGTTGGAGAGTGGGAAATCTTATTCTTGAGCCACTCCAAACACTACTTACACCCTTGGAAGGTAATATGTTTTCTAAACCCTAAAACTTACATTAAAAGCTTGAAGAATGGTTAAGGGTTAGTGCATTAAAATGGTGTATACATATGGGCTGTAGAGTAGAATTTGGATTGCAAACCGGTGGGAAGAGAAGAGGAAGAGGAAGGGAAGAAGCAAGAAAGAAGGAGAAAGAAAACTAGAGGAGAAACAAGGTAAATTGTGCTTACCTTTGTGTAGTCTTTTATGTACTTATGTAACAGATTTTAAAAGAGTAAATTTTGTATTGTAAAGTGGTAATGAACAATAGTGTAGTGTAGAGGAATAATTGAGTTGTGTTGAAGCTTTAAAAGAGTGTAAAAACTGTCACAAACTAGATTGGGATTGAGATGTTAAGTGCAGGAATTTTGCAGTGTTAAATGTGTAGTATTTGTGTAGAAGAACTTGGTATATTATTGTTGTGTATAAACAGGTGGGATAAGTGATAATGTGTGTGAAAACAATGTGGTGAGAGTGTAGAAATATAGGGGAGGTTATGTCAAAATTTACCTAGGATTGGGACACTTAATGAACTAGAGACTAGGTGACTAAAATGTGTTTGTAACAGATTTTGATGGAGATAGTTAGAGGCCAAATTGAGAGAGAGAGTTAATGTATTGTAAGGCATTATAAGCTTTAGAAATGACATTATAAGAGGGAGCTAAAGATGAAGAAGGTGAGAGTTAAAATCTGTAGCAAAATGCAATTTAGAAAATAGTGTAAGTGCTGAAATGAGAACTTAAGGAAATAGGTGAGTGAATTAGTATAAGATGGTGTAATAGATTAGAAAAGGATTTAAACATGTGTTAGGTGACTGATTAGTTACTAAATTATGTGAGATTAAGTGTAGAAACAATGGGGGATTAATTTGACAAAGTTGGGATGTAACCGATTTTGAGAATGCAAAACCTGCTGAAATTGTAGCAGGGTCTGGGACTTAAGTCTTGGATTAAGTCCTGGACCGGTAGGATAAAAGGGCCGAGAGTTTCAGGAAGGTGGTGGTCCGGGACTTAGGTCCCATACAAGGACCCGGACCACCCCAGTAAAAGACCCCGAGAGTTTCGCAATGTTAAGATCGGGACTTACTTCTTGTAAGAAGACCCGGACCATAGTGTGAAAATAGGCCGAGACTATCCAACCATTAGGGTCCAGGACTTGACCCTTGTACAAGGTCCTGGACCATACCATTAAATGTAGCCGAGAGTTGGACCATGAGTTGGTCCGGGACTTAAGACCTGGACAAGGTCCCGGACCAACCGAAACTTGTAAAAATAAGCTTATAAAATGGGTATTAAGATAGGGAAGTGAATGGTAATGATAGTATAAGATAATTAGGGCTTAATTAAGGATGTTTAAAGATAATTAAGAGTTTAAACAAGTTTTAAGACTAAGGAAGAATAAGTAAACCATATGTAAGTATAAGAATTGTAAAGGTATAGTAAGTATGAGTTAGGAAACGTAAGAGTAATCGAGTTAAGTTAATCATAGATAGATTAATCATTCGATTGTATGTATATCATAGGATTTGATTTGTGAGCACCGGAGGAAAGTTGGGATACAAGTACGACGGTGTACGGTATGAATTCCTCATGCCCCGTACGCTATCTTGGTTACTCTGATTTGTATGTTGTGTGCTAATCGATCACCAAATAAGATAAATGCACGAATCGGAGTTATCATGTTTACTTGTGAATATTTAGTGTTGTATGTTGTGTATATTTTCCTTAAATCTTAGTTTGTATAATTCATGAAATGTATGGATGAATATGAATGTGTGTATGTATGTTGTAATGTACTGTGACCGATTGTGATTGCGATTGGACTTCTAACTGATTCCTAACAAGCTAACCAATCTAACTTAAATTGGTAATTAAATTGGAATGAGTAGAAGTCCGATATAGTTTCGGCCACGCGTGAGGATGAGGAGACACAAAAGGTTGGATCTGATTCCTGACTCTTAAACTGGTCCGCGGCCCAAATCCCTTAAGTGGGTAGCATCCCAGATTGGTGAGTCAAGTAAATCCCGGTGGTGGGACGGCGTAGTCCCCGGGCCGGAGGTCATACCGACTTAACTTGAGTATGAGTAAGTAAATAAGAATGAGTAAGTAAGTAAATGAAAGTAAGTAAGTAAAGTAAGAGTAAGAATGTGTAATGAGTAAAGAGTAAATAGCATTCCGATTAACCGGGATGCGTAAATTGGCTAACACGGTGAAGGTAAGTAAGTGTGTGTGCTATTGTATCGCTATCTTACATTGTATGAAGTATTGCATGTGAATGTATGTTGTATGCAAGCATGTATGTATGATAAAAATGAACCGCATGCATATTTGACCTTAATTAGTCGGCGTGCCCTAGCTACCACACGGTATATGCGGAGTTCATGCGCAGCTTTTGCTGAGCCCCTTGGGGCGATGTTTTTACTACACGCAGGTAGAGAGAAGGATGAAGACTGTGAAGAGATGTAGATTTGTTTCTTTTTGGTTTGTAAACAATGAATTATGAATGGTGTAAGTAGTACACGGCTGTAGCTTTTTGATAGCCGGTGTACCATGGGGTACACCTTTTGGATATTGGTAGAATGGAGATTGGGTATAGATGAGTAGCTTGTAGAAAATCATTTTGGTACTTGTAATGATTCGAAATAATGTAATTGATACTTTGGCGCTCGGTAATCCACTAATGTAAGTATTCGGTATTTGGTACTCGGTAAGAAATGTAGTAGCTCGGTATACTATGATCATCAGACCGTCACTGTATTGTAGAGTAAGCCTTGCTAGCCGTATGGGCGGTTAGTGGCGTTGTATCACCCGCCGTAGTAATAGTAATAATTCCGCTGTGAACTGATAGGATCAACAGGACGATTAGACGGTAAGAATAGGATTAAAGGTAGGGGTGTTACAAAAAGTGGTATCAGAGCGTAGTAACGCTCTGATGTCCTTAGTTACCGAGTACAGGGGATTACCGAGTTAGGATTTCACCGTCTTAATACGGATACTTAGAAACCTAACTAGGAACTACCGTTGTTAACAACGGATACCCTTGACGTTCTTATGAACGATACCTTTGTTTAAATTCCAAGACCTTTAGGTCATATCTTGCGAAGCCTAATGTAAATGCTAAATGTTCAGATGTCAGGACGAGGTCAAGGCCGACCTAGGGGAGAGACATCTGACGGACCCGGCACGCAATCGATAGCAGAGATCGTCGCCGCCACGGTAGCGCAGATGCTACCTCAAGTAATTACCGTGATGCAGCAAAATTAGCAAAACCAACAGAACCAAGCGGGGCCAATCCCTCCCCCTCCACCCAGAGAAGCTAACTGGGTAAAAGCTGTAGCGGAACTCCGCCCTCCTTGCTTTAGGGGCGAGAGTGATCCGGCTAAGCTAGAAGCCTATATCTCCTAGATGGAGACGGCATTTGAAACCCTCGAAGCTCCTGCTGGAGTTCGAGTTAGAGTTGCTGCCTACTATCTGAAAGATGCAGCCATGGATTGGTGGAAGCTAGTCAAACACGAGCACGTCAATGACCCCACCTTCGACTGGGAGTCCTTTGCCTCACTCCTCCGATCCAAATACTACCCGGAGCACGTGAAAACCAAGAAAAGGCTAGAGCTGGATGCCTTGAAAATGACAGACAAGATGTTTGTGGATGAGTATTACCGCACCTTCACCACCATCCTCCATCTTCTACCCGACTTAGGATACACCGGCCAGGTGTTGGTCGATCGCTTCTATGGCGGTCTGAGCCATCGCCTTCGGTACGGTATGGGCTACACTCGATTTACCTCTCTTCAGGTAAATATCAGTTAACCCTTAGTATCATTTCAATTCCTTGAATTCCTTGAATCTTTTTCTCTACCTCTTTAAATAAGAATCCCGGCTAATTCCTGAAACTTCAGGAGTGTTATCACGCGGCTTCTCGCGTTGAGATCACTTTCCAATTAAGGGATGAAGAAACCACGCTGAAGCGCAAGGCCAACAACAAGAACACCAATGGCAAGGAGCAGAACCAGGGTAAAAGCTGGAAAAAGAAGAAGGAAATTTCTTTCAGCAATCCAAAAAGAAATTCCCAAGTGAGAGCAGTGCCCATGCTGAGCAGGGCAAACCAGTTGAGCTGCTTCAACTAGGTTCTTCTGCACCGGTGGCCGCAAAGCCACTGAGATCACACCCACCTAAGGGTAAACTTCTGTTCCTAAATCATATTCGTACAAGTACCATATCTAGTATATCCACGCACACATGTGCTAACCCTCTAAACCTCAGGTTCTGGCTCCGGTTTCACCAAAACCTTCTCCAATGGCCGTACCTATGTGTGCAGGAAGTGCAATCAAGACCATCCCGGCAAGGACTGCTATGGGAGAGAAATCAAGTGCTACAATTGCCAGAAGCCGGGACATATAGCTAATAAATGCCCAGAGAATGCCAAGCCAAAGGGGAACTACCAAAGCTACAGGCAGAGGGAAGGCAAGGAGGTTGCATCTGGCGATGCACCGACCCAGCAGGCACCATAGGGACAGGGATCCCGAGGACTTCAGAGGGGCGCACCCCAGAGGCAGCCTGTCCTTCATGTTATCGACCGTGATGGGTTCGGTTCTAAGTCCGGCCCAGGTAATTATCCGAACCTTTAATCCTTGAGAAGCATGTCTAAGTATTAGAGTAATCGTATGAGTGAATGCATGAGTAAATGGATTGAAGTGTGTATTGAGCATGAAATGAAGTAGTTGAAACTAGTACTCACCGTAGATGAAATTTGTAACCATAGGAAGCTTTAGTATCTGTTATCTGATACCGGTAAACCTGAAACAAGAAGAGATCGACATCACCAACCACTACTACACCAGCGAACAGTGTCAGGTCATCCGACCAGGTATGATTTTATTAAGGGGATACCTGACACCCGAAGCCCAAATCTCAATCATTCGACGATGCAACGAACTAGGAACGGGTCAAGGAGGATTTTATACACCCGAATTCCCCGGTGGAGCGAAGATGAAGCTGAAAATGATGTGCTTGGGAAAGGATTGGAATCCTTATACCAAGACATACCAAGAGACACGCACCCGAGACGGAGCAACGCCACCGACAATACCTCCAGAGTTTCAGACACTCGTCACACAAGCAGTAGAACTTGCACGACAATGTGAACATGAACCGATCCCCGCACTTGAAGCGGACCTCTGTATCGTCAACTTCTATGAGAAAGAAGGACGACTTGGGTTACACCAAGACAAGGACGAGACAGCGGAATCTCTTGAACAAGGAGTGCCCGTAGTGTCTTGGTCCATTGGTGATGACGCCGTATTTATGTATAGCGAGCAGAAGCGTGTGGACCTCGCACAGAAATTGGTATTGAGATCAGGAGATGTCCTAATCATGGGTGGAAACTCTAGGATGCTGTATCACGGGATCAACAAGATCAAGTTGAATACGGCACCACCGGCAATAATCAATGCCACACACATGAAACCAGGACGCCTGAACCTTACCTTTAGAAAGTATTAACCTTAAAGTATCATGTAATGTATTAGTAACGTGTATTAGAGACACGGTATGTATGATGGTTGGTTTATCAATAAAGAGCAGTGTTGATTTAAATTCCACTTGTGTCCACCATCAATACTTATCCAATTGTGAATCCAATAGGTTGTGGACTCGGTACCGAAGGTAACCTGAGTATCCTCACCGAAGCACAAGCCGGCAAGAGCGGCACCATCTTAACGGGAGCCTTCCCAGTGAACGGCATTGAAGCCAATGTGTTATTCGACTCCGGCGCCTCTCACACCTTTGTATCACCATCCTTCGTGAAGAGGCTGAAGCTAGATGCGGATGAGCTACCGAATTTTGTGGTTACTCTCCCATCGAAGGAGCGAATGAAGTGCACTAAATATTATCAATCAGCCACCATCGAAATCAAAAACGAAGCGTTTCCCATTTCCTTCATCGAATTCAATGGGTTGGGATTCGACTTAATCATTGGAATGAATTGGTTGGAGCGGCACAAAGGTAGAATTATCTGCGCCGAGCATCGATTGCTGCTCAAGATTCCTTCTGGGGTTACTGTATCTTACCGCCAGAGACCGAGAGAGCCTTCGACCACACTTATATCTGCTACGGCTATGTACCAGGAGCTCAGAAAGGGCCATGAAGTGTATCTATGTTATGTACAAGACCTGGAGAGAGATCCAGAGTTCAGTGAGGATGTACCGATTGTATCCGAATTCCCTGATGTATTCCCTAAGGAGCTACCCGGCATGCCACCACCGAGAGCGAGTGGAGTTTGAAATTGATCTCTTGCCAGGTACCGGTCCCATTGCTAGGGCACCGTACTGCATGGCACCTGCTGAAATGACTGAACTGAAGGAACAACTACGTGACCTACTCGACAAAGGGTTTATACGCCCGAGCGTATCACCCTGGGGAGCACCGGTCCTCTTCGTGAAGAAGAAGGATGGTAGTCTCCGACTTTGCATTGACTACCACGAGTTGAATGCGGTCACAGTCAAGAATAAATACCCATTGCCACGCATCGACGACCTATTTGATCAGCTGAAAGGAGCATCAGTCTTCTCCAAGATCAACCTCCGTTCTGGGTATCATCAAATTGCTATCAA
Organism: Limonium bicolor; assembly: GCA_023374045.1. NCBI lineage: Eukaryota > Viridiplantae > Streptophyta > Magnoliopsida > Caryophyllales > Plumbaginaceae > Limonium > Limonium bicolor. The sequence goes on along the minus strand of CM041776.1, from coordinate 41,897,581 downwards.
AGAGCAAGACATTGAGAAAACGGCATTCGTACCAGATATGGCCACTACGAATTCACGGTGATGCCATTCGGTTTGTCAAACACACCAGCTAAATTCATGGACCTCATGAATCGACTATTTAGTGAGCAGTTGGACACTTCGGTTGTTGTCTTCATCGTCGACATCCTAATATACTCGAAATCAACAGAAGAGCATGAATTTAATTTGAGGAAAGTGCTTGAGACACTGCGCGAGAACCAGCTGTATGCGAAGTTCTACAAATGCGAGTTCTGGCTAGATCAGGTATCATTCCTTGGTCATGTCATCTCGAGCGCAGGTATCTTGGTTGACCCTTCAAAGATAAAAGCTGTACGATCATGGCCTAGACCCAAGACTGTTATCGACATTAGGAGCTTTCTTGGTCTAGCCGGTTATTACCGGAGATTTGTAAAGGACTTCTTGAAAGTCGCAAAGCCCATGACTACACTGATAAAGAAAGATGCACCGTTTGTATGGACAGACGAGTGTGAATTATCATTTCAGAGCCTTAAAGACTCATTGACCTCAGCGCCCATCCTTACTCTTCCAGAGGGCACAGAGGGAATTGAGGTATATTGTGATGCATCAGGCAAAGGAATGGGATGCGTACTCATGCAGCATGGCAAGGTTATAGCTTATGCCTCCCGCCAGCTGAAAAAGCATGAGGAGAATTACCCGACACATGACTTAGAGTTAGGAGCCATTGTCTTCGCCTTGAAGATATGGCGACACTATCTCTATGGGGTAAGCATCACCATCTACTCCGACCACAAGAGCTTACAGTATGTATTCACACAGAAGAATTGAACTTGAGACAGAGAAGATGGATGGAGTTTCTCTCAGACTACGACATCGACCTGCAGTATAAGGAAGGGAAGGCAAACATTGTAGCCGACGCCCTGAGCCGTCGAGCACACTCGCTCCATTCGCTACTCGCTTCTTCTAGCTTGGTTGACGAGGTGTGAGATGCTCAGTTGAGCGACCCCTACCTAACCGAAATCAGACAAAAGATTGAAAATGGTACATTTGAGAAGAAAAAGTATGACTTCAAGCTACATGAAGATGGTTTGATTCGGTGAATGGCAGGCTATGCGTCCCTCGAAGCAATGCGGAGCTAAGGGATCGCATCCTGCGAGAGTCACACAGTTCCACATTATCAGTCCATCCAGGAGCCTCCAAGATGTACAAAGACATGAAGAGGTACTTCTGGTGGTCTAGAATGAAATCAGATGTGACAGAATTTGTATTGAGATGCTTGACATGCCAGAAGGTAAAATTTGAACATCGTAGACCAGGCGGAATGGTACAATCGATGCCAGTTCCGGAGTGGAAATTTCATGATATCTCCATGGATTTAGTTGTAGGACTCCCACCTGCCAGGGGAGGACTCAACATGATCTAGGTTGTAGTCGATCGCCTTACCAAGGTTGCCAGATTCATACCGATGAAGGACACCTGGAAGGTAGTGAAACTAGCTGAGCTATTCGACAAGGAGATTATCAGACATCACGGAGTCCCGAAAACAATAGTATCTGACCGCGACACCAGATTTCTTTCGAGATACTAGAGAGCTACACGGGAAGCGTTGGGTACAGAATTGAAGTTGAGTACCGCCTTCCATCCTCAGACCGACGGTCAGACAGAGAAGACCATCCAGACACTGGAGGACATGCTTCGGGCATGTGCCTTAGACTTTCAGGGGAGTTGGTTAGATAAGCTTCATCTTATCGAGTTTTCTTACAATAATAGCTATCGCTTCGATTAAGATGTCATCTTTCCAACCCCTATACGGTAGACCTTGCCGTATGCCTTTGTGTTGGGATGAGTCAAGCGAAGCGGTCATCATAGGACCAGAGTACCTTGAGCAAGTACAAGCTGAAGTCCAGCAGATTCGAGCCAATATGAAGGCAGCCCAAGATAGACAGAAATCCTATGCAGATGTGAGACGACGCGACCTTGAGTTCGCCGTGGGTGACCGAGTGTTCTTGCGTGTTTCACCTATGAGGGTGTCTTCCGATTTGGTCAGAAGGGCAACTGATCCCAAAATTTGTAGGGCCGTACACTATCACCGAAAGAGTTGGATCTGTAGCCAACATGTTAGCATTGCCTGGGGACTTGGGACGTGTCCATGATGTATTTCATGTGTCACAACTCAAGAAGTATATCGCTGATCCTTCTCATGTCCTAGAGCCCGAGAGACTTTCCATCGAGCCGACTATGCGATATGTTGAAACCCCGGTAAGAATCCTTGATAGGAAGACCAGAGACACTCGCCATAAGTCAATACGAATGGTGAAGGTCCTATGGTCAAACCAGATGTCGAAGAAGCGACATGGGAGTTGGAAGATGCCATGAAGGCTAAGTACCCACAGTTGTTCTAGACTAGAGAGTCTAGTATTTAGTAATACGGTACGGGGCGTACCCCTTTTTAAGGGGGGTAGAGCCTTTTGCTTTTGCATTGCTTCGGGGTAAGCATTGCATAGTGTGTAGGTATTGTAATAGGTTTTGTATGGCACATGTAGTGCAAGTGAATTTGGTATGTGTATGTATGTATGTGTAGTATATGGATGTGTATGTACGATGTGTGATGTATGTGTAATGTGTATTGTGAATTGCAGTAATGTATTGTGTATTGTGTGATGGTATGAATTGAAAATGATGGATTGTGTATGTGAATTGTGTATATGTGCGTGAAGGGTGTATGTGTGCAATGTGGAATGAAGTAAACACCTCATAGGTGGTATTAAGATGCATTATGGCAATTGGTTTGCCTAATGAGTAGAATTACTTAGACTATTAACCTTGAGCAACTTTGAGGGTAAAGTTTCTTAAGGGGGTAGATTGAAATACCCCGTAATTAAAAATAGTGATTAATTAGGCTAATAAATATTTTAGAACTTAATTAAGTCTAAATAATCATGAGGGAACAAATCCCGAAGAAAACGGATCCTTAAAATGGATTAAAACACTAACGAACCTTAAAGCACGCTTTTCGAGATAACCGGGAAAACGTGTCTTTAAGCGGGTCAAATAGACTCGTAACAATTTTGGTCAACTAAATAGTCATTAATAAATATTAGTGAAGCTTTAGAACCCATAAAATCAATAAAAACGAGAAATTAGTAAAAACTGTCAAAAAAACGGGAAGTTGTGGGGGTAGAAATATAAATAACTCAAACTAGTGTGTCCAATATTGTAAATAAGATTTTAAAACCCATGTGGGCTGAGTGTGCTAGCCGATTTCTATCCCCCACACACACACTCTTAACTCCCTTTTTATTTACAAAAGACAAGGGAATTAAAAAGTAAAAAGCAACCTACTTTACTCCCTCACTCACCACTCTCTCTCCTATCTCTATTCTCTTCACTCACGTACACACTCACCTCCTCCTCTCAATTTCTTCTTCTTCCCAGCGACAACAATGGAGAAATGAAAACACTCACAAAACTCCATCTTCTCTCATCTTGTTAAGTGCTTGAACCTTCTCCAAAAATTGTAAAAATTACACCATTGTCTTCCTCTTATCAAGGGGAACAATTCCCTCTTTTCAAAATCCGAAAAGGACAACTTTCATCTCCATGGGTATGGAGCATTTGGAGCTTCAAGACCACCACTAGAACCACCTTCTTCTCCTTGTTCATTTGAGGTAAAAATCTTCTTGAAATCTAACCTCTTTCTAGCCTTTATGGGCAAAACAAATTTAGACTAAACCCCTTGTTTGGTTCCTTTTGTACCCAGCCGATTTTGGCATTGTTGGAGAGTGGGAAATCTTATTCTTGAGCCACTCCAAACACTACTTACACCCTTGGAAGGTAATATGTTTTCTAAACCCTAAAAAACATTAAAAGCTTGAAGATGGTTAAGGGTTAGTGCATTAAAATGGTGTATACATATGTGGGCTGTAGAGTTAGAATTTGGATTGCAAACCGGTGGGAAGAGAAGAGGAAGAGGAAGGGAAGAAGCAAGAAAGAAGGAGAAAGAAAACTAGAGGAGAAACAAGGTAAATTGTGCTTACCTTTGTGTAGTCTTTTATGTACTTATGTAACAGATTTTAAAAGAGTAAAATTTGTATTGTAAAGTGGTAATGAACATATAGGGTAAGAGGAAAATTGAGTTGTGTTGAAGCTTTAAAAGAGTGTAAAAACTGTCACAAACTAGATTGGGATTGAGATGTTAAGTGCAGGAATTTTGCAGTGTTAAATGGTAGTATTTGTGTAGAAGAACTTGGTTATTATTGTTGTGTATAAACAGGTGGGATAAGTGATAATGTGTGTGAAAACAATGTGGTGAGAGTGTAGAAATATAGGGGAGGTTATGTCAAAATTTACCTAGGATTGGACACTTAATGAACTAGAGACTAGGTGACTAAAATGTGTTTGTAACAGATTTTGATGGAGATAGTTAGAGGCCAAATTGAGAGAGAGAGTTAATGTATTGTAAGGCATTAGAAGCTTTAGAAATGACATTATAAGAGGGAGCTAAAGATGAAGAAGGTGAGAGTTAAAATCTGTAGCAAAACAATTTAGAAAATAGTGTAAGTGCTGAAATGAGAACTTAAGGAAATAGGTGAGTGAATTAGTATAAGAGGGTGTAATAGATTAGCAAAGGATTTAAACATGTTTAGGTGACTGATTAGGTACTAAATTATGTGAGATTAAGTGTAGAAACAATGGGGGATTAATTTGACAAAGTTGGGGATGTAACAGATTTTGAGAATGCAAAACCTGCTGAAATTGTAGCAGGGTCCGGGACTTAAGTCTTGGATTAAGTCCCGGACCGGTAGGATAAAAGGGCCGAGAGTTTCAGGAAGGTGGTGGTCCGGGACTTAGGTCCCATACAAGGACCCGGACCACCCCTGTAAAAGACCCCGAGAGTTTTGCAATGTTAAGATCCGGGACTTATTCTTGTAGAAGACCCGGACCATAGTGTGAAAATAGGCCGAGACTTTCCAACCATTTGGGTCGGGACTTGACCCTTGTACAAGGTCCCGGACCATACCATTAAATGTAGCCGAGAGTTGGACCATGAGTTGGTCCGGGACTTAAGACCTGGACAAGGTCCCGGACCAACCGAAACTTGTAAAAATAAGTTATAAAATGGGTATTAAGATAGGAAGTGAATGGTAATGATAGTATAAGATAATTAGGGCTTAATTAAGGATGTTTAAAGATAATTAAGAGTGTAAACAAGTTTTAAGACTAAGGAAGAATAAGTAAACCAATGTAAGTATAAGAATTGTAAGGTATAGTAAGTATGAGTTAGGAAACGTAAGAGTAATCGAGTTAAGTTAATCATAGATAGATTAATCATTCGATTGTATGTATATCATAGGATTTGATTTGTGAGCACCGGAGGAAAGTTGGGATACAAGTACGACGGTGAACGGTATGAATTCCTCATGCCCCGTATGCTATTGGTTACTCTGATTGTGTGTGTTGTGTGCTAATCGATCACCAAATAAGATAAATGCACGAATCGGAGTTATCATGTTTACTTGTGAATATGTAGTGTTGTATGTTTGTGTATATTTTCCTCAAATCTTAGTTTGTATAATTCATGAAATGTATGGATGAATATGAATGTGTGTATGTATGTTGTAATGTACTGTGACCGATTGTGATTGCGATTGGACTTCTAACTGATTCCTAACAAGCTAACCAATCTAACTTAAATTGGTAATTAAATTGGAATGAGTAGAAGTCCGATATAGTTTCGGCCACGCGTGAAGATGAGGAGACCCAAGAGGTTGGATCCGAATCCTGACTCTTAAACTGGTCCGCAGCCCAAATCCCTTAAGTGGGTAGCATCCCGGATTGGTGAGTCAAGTAAATCCCGGTGGTGGGACGGCGTAGTCCCCGGGCCGGAGGTCATACCGACTTAACTTGAGTATGAGTAAGTAAATAAGAATGAGTAAGTAAGTAAATGAAAGTAAGTAAGTAAAGTAAGAGTAAGAATGTGTAATGAATAAAGAGTAAATAGCATTCCGATTAACTCGGATGCGTAAATTGGCTAACACGGTGAAGGTAAGTAAGTGTGTGTGCTATTGTATCGCTATCTTACATTGTATGAAGTATTGCATGTGAATGTATGTTGTATGCAAGCATGTATGTATGATAAAAATGAACCGCATGCCTATTTGACCTTAATTAGTCGGCGTGCCCTAGCTAGCACGCGGTATATGCGGAGTTCATGCGCAGCTTTTGCTGAGCCCCTTGGGGTAATGTTTTTACTACACGCAGGTACGAGAGAAGGATGAAGAATGTGAAGAGATGTAGATTTGTTTCTTTTGGTTTGTAAACAATGAATTATGAATGGTGTACTAAGTAGTACACGGCTGTAGCTTTTTGATAGCCGGTGTACCATGGGGTACACCTTTTGGATATTGGTAGAATGGAGATTGGGTATAGATGAGTAGCTTGTAGAAAACTCATTCTTTTGGTAACTTCGAAATGATGTAATTGATATACTTTGGCGCTCGGTAATCCACTAATGTAAGTATTCGGTATTTGGTACTCGGTAAGAAATGTAGTAGCTCGGTATACTATGATCATCAGACCGTCACTGTATTGTAGAGTAAGCCTTGCTAGCCGTATGGGAGGTTAGCGGCGTTGTATCACCCGCCGTAGTAATAGTAATAATTCCGCTGCGAACTGATAGGATCAACAGGACGATTAGACGGTAAGAATAGGATTAACGGTAGGGGTGTTTCAATCGCCTACATCCATATGTTTGAACTAACGCCACAAATGATGGCTCTATGCTGTATAAGTACATTACAATGTGTGTAAATGATATATCACATAGATATACATTATGGGATTATATGGGTAGTTACTAATACACCTATTTAAGTAAAGCGACTTCAGGACGAAGTCTTTTTAAGGGGGGTAGATTGAAATACCCCTAATTAATTAAATATTGATTAAACATATAATCAATTAAATCAAGGCCTAAACATGCCTTAAAAAAATAGATTAAACACAACAAGTTTAACAGAAAGCAAGAGTTACACCCTTTGACCTTTTAGGGTGATTAAATATCCAAATGAACTCCGTTGCTCTAAAATTTTAACCTGAGCCTTATAGTACATACATGAACATATTAAAACCGTTTCCAAGGGAAATCAAGCTCAGAAACTCATTAGAACACAAAATGTGCACCAAGCTTCCTTAAAGGACATTTTTGTGAGATTGTCTCCAAAATGAGTCCTATTAAATTTTAGGGTCTTAAATTCCCTTAAATATACTAATGGGACATAATGTACCACATTGAAATGTATAAATCAAGTTTTTCAAAATAACCAAAAAAAATATGCATTGTTTTGTGAATAAAAACCAAATAGTGCAAAAATAACATTTTATCTCTTAATCATGTCTATGGTCAATGTATTCTCTTGACCTTGGCTACTATATTACCGCCAGATTAAGGCATATAACATAGCATGTTACCGTCCCCAAATGCTGTTAAAGGTGAGTCACCATCCTTACTTAAATAAAGTAACATAGGTACATTATTTTTATAATATTAACACATAGCCTTATTTCTTCCAATCTCATCTGATCATTACCGTCTGTCTATTCACTTGCAACCTGCAAGCCACCGAACGTCAAAACAATACATATGAGCTCAATGACATATATAAATATATATATATACATATAATATATATAATAAGCAAATCAACCTACCCACTGTGGTATATCATTTCAGCCGGTCTTGTTATGTCATCCCACCTGTTATGAATTCTGAACAACCTGCAAGACCACCGAATGTCACACAAAAAAAAACACATAGTCTTATGACATGTACATATCTATTACATAATAACTAAGCTAAGCTACCTAATCCTACCCACTTGGCCGACAACTCCAAGCTTTCTTCAGACAAAGGGGACTTCCCAAGATTAACTAGGGGAGAGTGTCTTGACTCTACCAACCCATACCCACTCTGCTAACCGATTCCTTTTCTTCCTCCATCGGTCACCTTATCCTTCTTCTAGAGTAACATCCCAGCTTTCTCTTGTTTTCCAAAACCGATAGAAGCTGTCAACTTCCAGCACCAGTCGCCTGAACCATAGGTAATGGTTAGACCATTTTTGTGCCCAATCTTCTTCCTCTCTTTCGGTAATAACCAAGCTCATACTAAGCTTTTTTTCTCTGCTTCCTTTATGTGAGAAAAACCAGAAGAGAAAACCAGGTTGAAGAAGAAAAAAACAACCCAAGTGTATAGCCTTCTTTCCCTCACCATTCCGGTAAGCACACCACTGCTTTCTTCCTTGTTTGCCAGTGATATTCCAAGCCTGTCTTAAGCCTCTTCTTCTGTTTTCTTCACGTAAAAACAGAGAGGAGAAATGCCCATGCTTCATGCGGTAACAATGCCCATACAAGGAGCTCCTTCTTCACTCATTCGAGAAGAGGCGTCCCAACTTTGTGAGGAAACAAACCCATGCAACTACCTTAGTTTAACCATTCTTTCGGTAGAGAAATATCACTGTTTCCTTCCTTGTCTTACCGGTAGTATTCATGGCGTGTACTGAGCCCTTCTCCCTGCTTTCCTTCACGTAAAAACTAGAGGAGATGCCCAGCTTGTGAAGGAACAAATCCAAGTGCACTCACTTGCTGTAACAAGCACACGGTAAGTTCTTTTTCCCCATAAACACTCCTTCTCCATTACCGGTAATATACTTCTAGTCCCCAGCTTATTCACTGCTTCTTTAGGCAAAAAGAAAAATGAAACAGAGGAGAAACACCTTGCTTCATGCAGTAGCAACATCCGCATAAGGAGCTCAACTCTCATCCATGTCGGTAAGGAAAAAAAAACATACCTCATCCTGTTGTTACCATTAATATAGGATAATATAAGTAGCAGTTTTTCCCAGCTTCATATATGCTCTTTCCTTGTCCTTTCACGTACAAAAACAGAGGAAAAACCCAGCTCGAACTTGTTTTCTCCACGTACAAAACCAAAGGAGTATGAAGGAGGAAAATCCAAGCTTTAAGCCCTCATTCTTGATCAGTTTGGTAACAAAAAATCCCACTACTCTCCCCTCCTTGTTCCACCGGTAATATACTCCCAGTTCCCAAGCTAAATCTTTGTTTTTTCACGTACAAACAGAGAGGGGATGCCCATGGAAAATGCAGTAGCAATGTAACACCCCTACCGCTAATCCTATACTTCCCGTCTACTTGTCCTGATAATCCTACTACGTCGCAGCGGAAATACTACTACTACGGCGGGTGGTACAACGCCGCTAACCGCCCATACGGCTAGCTAGGCTTATACTACTTACAGTGACGGTCAGATGACTAGAAGATACCGAGCTACTAAAATATTGCTTACTAAATACAAATACCATATGCTTACATTACTGGATTACCGAGTATCAAGTATAGTTAATTACATTACCTTTTCAATCTTGCAAAAATAATGAGTTTAGAACAAGCTACTCATCTATACCAATTCACCATTCTATCATTATCCAAAAAGGTGTACCCCATGGTACACCGGCTAACAAAACCGACAGCCGTGTACTACTTAGTACACCATTCAATTCATCATTACACAAAAACAAATCAAACTAAATCTCTTCATGGTCTTCACCCTTCTCGAGGACCTGCATGTAGTAAAAACATCGCCCCAAGGGGCTCAGCAAAAGCTGCGCATAAACTTCGCATATACCGCGTGCTAACTAGGGTACGTCGACTATTTAAGGTCGACTGTACATGTGGTTCATTATTTTCATACATACATGCTTTACATACAACATACAATCATGCATAATACAATACACATTCCAAAACAGCAGTACAATAGCACACACCATACTTACCTTCAGAAGGGTTAGCCAAATTACGCATCCGGGTTAATCGGATGCTATTTACTCTTTTACTCATTACACAATACTTTCTCTTACTTCACTTACTTACTTTACCATACTTGTTTACTCATTCTTTCTTACTTACTTTTACTCATGTTAAGTCGTTATGACCTCCGGCCCGGGGACTACACCGTCCCACCACCGGGATTTACTTGACTCACCAATCCAGGATGCTACCCATTTAAGGGGTTTGGGCCGTGGACCAGTTAAAGAGTCAGGAATTGGAGCCAACGTCTTGTGACTCCGCATCCTCACGCGTGGCCGAAACTATATCGGACTTCTACTCATTCCAATTTAATTACCAATTTAAGTTAGATTGGTTAGCTTGTTAGGAATCAGTCAGAAGTCCAATCACAATAACATTCGGTCACAATGCAATATATCATACATACACACACTCATATTCATCCATACATTTCATGAATTATACAAACGATGATTTAAAGAAGATATGCAAACAAGGAACAATCTCATGATATTCACAAGTAAGCATAATATATCCGATTCGTGCGTTTATCTTATTTGGTGATCAATTAGCACACAACACACAAATCAGAGTAACCAAGGTAGCATACGGGGCATGAGAAGTTCATACTGTTCACCGTTGTACTTGTATCCGGCGTTCCTCCGGTGTTCACAATCCAAGTCCTAACATATACATACAATTGGGTGGTTAATTACCCTTACTTAACCTTACTAATTACTTTACTAACATCTCCTGGTTTATACTTACTAATTCATTGTTGTTCAAATACATGTACTTAGGTTACTTACTTACAATTATTTTCAAAGCTTGTTTATAGCCTTAATGACCTTTAAACATCATTAATTATGTCATAATTATCTTATATTATCATTACCCATCCTTAGTTTAGCTTTAAAACACATTCTGTACAAATTCTAGGTTGGTCCGGGTTGTTGTCCGGGTTTACATACCCGGACCACCACTGTGAAGAAATCCTCGGGTCTAAAAATCGTTTGGTCCGGGTTTACACCCCACTCTACAAACCCAGACCACTTGTTCCCAAAAGCTACGGGTATGTTTTTTTGTATGGTCCGGGTTTGTGTACTCCTTTGCAAACCCGGACCACTTGTTTTAGGAAGTTCCGGGTATGTTTTTGGGGTGGTCCGGGTTAGTGTCCTAGTTTGTAAACCCGGACCACTCCTTTTGAATAACTTTTGTCGAGTTTTTGTGCTGGTCCGGGTTTCTGTACCGATTTACAAACCCGGACCAGTTGCAGTTTTACAATTTATATAAGTTTTTAAACTTGTTTCAACTCTAAACTTCTACTAATCTCTTCCCTAATATTCCTACATATAATCTAGCATGTTTTTACATTAATTAAGCATTTTAAACTAACCTAATACAACCCTATACAAATCTGTCAACTTACAGATTTTTTTCTGCTAAAATTTTTCCCTCTGTTGCAGTTTTTCTCCTTCAACCAATGTAACAGATTTTCCTATTCTTCTTCCGACTAATTAAATGACTCTCCAACTAACCTAACTTAGTTACACAACTCCCAATACACCATTTCCAACTTCACTCAACTACGTCTCTTCCTCTGTTACAAAACAAAGTGAAAAATCTCATTCTTTGCTTCTCTACAATTCTCTTCTGTTTTTTTCTTTTCTAACAACAACCAAGTCTCTAATTTCTAACCAGATTTTGACAGAGGTTCCCTACATTTCTAGGTGTTCGCACCACATAATTTTGCCACTCGATATAATTCACAACCTGTTCAACATATACATTATTCTCACACAACTCCTAATACTTACTGCACACTTAACAATTTATTTACTTGTTTTCAAAAGCTTCAAACTACAACTACCATCCACATTAATATACCCATTCTTTTCCTACTATTACGGTGGCTTAAACATTGTTACAGTAATATACCTACACATACACAAACATTAAAATTGTACAGAGGCTTCTCATTACCTTGGTTTCCTTGATTCCTTTCCTTTCTCTCCTTCTCCTTTCTTGCTCCTCTTTCCTTCTTTGTTTTCTTGGTTTTATTTAGGCCAAGCTACACCATGTAACAAGGCATACACATACACACCAAACTAGTAAATTTTCTACGTAGGTTTTAAACCCTAAGTTATGAGAACTCATTTAAAACTCTTAGGAAATCTTACCTTGAGCTTCTAATGGAGTTTTGGAGTAGAAAATGACAAGGCTTCAACTCTCAAGATGGAACACCAAACCGGCTGGGTGAGGGAAAATAATGGTGTTCACGTGAGTTTGGTTTTTGCAAGGAAAAATGGAAAAGAAGAGAGCTTTGGTCTTTTTCTTACCTTAGAACATGAAGAAGAAGATGGAGCTTCAAATGGTGCTCCTTAGGCTCCAAAACGATTATAACCTCAAAAATAAAGTTGGAGGTTTTAGATTTTTGAAGGGTGTAAAATGATCTCCAAACCGAGACGAATTCAACGGTATAATTTTTGTGGTGTTTGGAGGTGGTTTAGGCTTTCAAGGATGAAGAGAAAGTGGGCTGCTGTGAGGGGGTGCTCAAATCGCCATTACAGTCGCAGGAAGGAGAAGAAAGAAAACAGAGAAAGAAGAGGGGTGCAGTACGTGGGTTTGTGAGGGATAGGAGAGAGATTACTTTTTGCTTTTTATTTTGTTTGTCTTTTGTACATAGAAGGGAATTAAGAGAGGGGGTATAGGCTATTAAGTCAGCCGGCTACACACACACCTCAAATGGGGTTTTAAAATCTTATTTGTAATAAGGGACACACTAATTTATTTATTTACACTTTTACCCCACAACTTCCCGTTTTTGACAGTTTTTACTATTTTCTCGTTTTTTGATTTTATTGGCTCTAGACCTTCACTAATTCTTATTAATGACTATTTAGTTGACCAAAATTGTTACGAGTCTATTTGACCCGATTATAGTCACGTTTCCCCGGTTTCCTCGAAAAACGTGCTTTAAGGTTCGTTTGCATTTTTAATCCGTTTTAAAGATCCGTTTTCTTCAGGATTTGTTCCCTCATGATTATTTAGATATAATTAAGCTTCTAAATTACTTATTATCCTAATTAATCACTATTTTTAATTACGGGGTATTTCAATCTACCCCTTAAGAAACTTTGCCCTCAAAGTTGCTCAAGGGTTAATAGTTTAATTATTCTACTCATTAGGCAACCCAATTGCCATAATGTGTCTTACTACCACCTATGAGGTGTTTACTTCCCTTCACATTAAAAGCACACAATTCAAGCATCATACACAATTCACATACACAATGCACCATTTCCATACACACCATCACATCCACATTACACAATACACCACCGCAATTCACAATACACATTACACAGATACACCATACATTATACATACATACACATACCAAATACACTCCGCACTACATGTGCCATCAAAATATATTACAATACCTACACACTATGCAATGCTCACCCGAAGCAATGCAAAAGCAAAAAGGCTCTACCCCCCTTAAAAAGGGGTACGCCCCGTACCCATAACTACTAAACACTAGACTATCGAGTCTATGAATAACTGTGGGTACTTTGCCTTCATGGCATCTTTCAACTCCCATGTCGCTTCTTCGACATCATGGTTTGACCATAGGACCTTCACTATTCGTATCGACTTATGGCGAGTGTCTCTGGTCTTCCTATCAAGGATTCTCACGGGGGTTTCGACATATCTCATTGTCGGCTCAATGGATAGTCTCTCGGGCTCTAGGACATGAGAAGGATCGGAAATGTACTTCTTGAGTTGTGACACATGAATGACATCATGGACACGTCCCAAGTCCTCAGGCAGTGCTAACCTATAGGCTATGGATCCAACTCTTTCAGTGATAGTGTACGGCCCTACAAACTTTGGGCTCAGCTTGCCCTTCTGACCAAAACGGAATACGCCCTTAATAGGTGAAATGCGAAAGAACACTTGGTTGCCCATGGCTAACTCAAGGTCACGTCGTCTCACATCCGTATAGGATTTCTGTCTATCTTGGGCTGCCTTCATATGGGCTCGGATTTGTTGCACTTCCGCTTGGACTTGTTCTAGATACTCTGGTCTTATAATGACTGCTTCACTTGACTCATCCAACACAAAGGTGTACGGCAGGGTCTGCCGTATAGGGCTTGGAAAGGCGACATCTTAATCGAAGCATGATAGCTATTATTGTATGAAAACTCTATAAGATGAAGCTTATCTAACTAACTCCCCTGAAAGTCTAAGGCACATGCTCTAAGCATGTCCTCCAGTGTCTGGATGGTCCTTTCTGTCTGACCGTCGGTCTGAGGATGGAAGGCGGTACTCAACTTCAATTCTGTACCTAGCGCTTCCTGTGTAGCTCTCCAGTATCTCGAAAGAAATCTGGTGTCGTGGTCAGATACTATGGTTTTCGGACTCCGTGATGTCTGATAATCTCCTTGTCGAATAGCTCTGCGAGCTTCACTACCTTCCAGGTGTCCTTCATTGTTATGAATCTAGCAACCTTGGTAAGACGATCGACTACAACCCAGATCATGTTGAGTCCTCCCCTGGCAGGTGGGAGTCCTACAACAAAATCCATGGAGATATCATGAAATTTCCACTCCGGAACTGGCATCGATTGTACCATTCCGCCCGGTCTACGATGTTCAAATTTTATTTTTTGTCATGTCAAGCATCTCAATACAAATTCCGTCACATCTGATTTCATTCCAGACCACCAGAAGTACCTCTTCATGTCTTTGTACATCTTGGAGGCTCCTGGATGGACTGACAATGTGGAACTGTGTGACTCTCGCAGGATGCGATCCCTTAGCTCAGCATTGCTTCGGGGGACGCATAGCCTACCATTCAACCAAATCAGACCATCTTCATGCAACTTAAAATCATACTTCTTCCTTTCAAATGTACCATCAGTGATCTTCTGTCTGATTTCGGTTAGGTAAGGGTCGCACAACTGAGTGTCTCGCACCTCGTCAACCAAGCTAGAAGAAGCGAGTAGCGAATGGAGAGAGTGTGCGCGACGGCTCAGGGCGTCGGCTACCATGCTTTCCTTCCCTTCCTTATACTGCAGGTTGATGTTGTAGTCTGAGAGAAACTCCATCCACCTCCTCTGTCTCAAGTTCAATTTTTTCTGTGTATATACATATTGTAAGCTCTTGTGGTCGGAGTAGATGGTTATGCTTACCCCATAGAGATAGTGTCGTCATATCTTCAAGGCGAAGACAATGGCTCCTAACTCTAAGTCATGTGTCGGGTAATTCTCCTCATGCTTTTTCAGCTAGCGGGAGGCATAAGCTACAACCTTGCCATGCTGCATGAGTACGCATCCCATTTCCTTTCCTGATGTGTCGCAATATACCTCAAATCCCTCTGTGCCCTCTAGAAGTGTGAGAATCGACATTGAGGTCAATGAGTCTTTCAGGCTCTGAAATGATACTTCGCACTCGTCTGTCCATACAAACGGTGCATCTTTCTTCATCAGTGTAGTCATGGGCTTAACGACTTTCGAGAAGTCCCTTAGAAATATCTGGTAGTAACCGGCTAGACCAAGAAAGCTCCGAATGTCGGTAACAGTTATGGGTATAGGCCATGATCGTACTGCATCAATCTTTGAAGGGTCAACTGATATACCTACGCTAGAGATGACATGACCAAGGAATGATACCTGATCTAGCCAGAACTCGCATTTGGAGAACTTCGCATACAGCTGGTTCTCGCGTAGTGTCTCAAGTACTTTCCTCAAATGAATTTCATGCTCCTCTACTGATTTGGAATACACAAGGATGTCATCAATGAATACTACAACTGAAGTGTCCAACTGCTCACTGAAAAGTCGATTCATGAGATCCATGAACTTTGCTGGTGCGTTTGACAAACCGAATGGCATGACTGTGAATTCGTAGTGGCCATATCTGGTGCAGAATGCCGTTTTCTCGATGTCTTGCTCTTTGATAGCAATCTAATGATACCCAGAATGGAGTTCGATCTTGGAGAAGACTGAGGTTCCTTTCAGCTGGTCGAATAAGTCGTGGATGCGTGATAATGGGTATTTATTCTTGACTGTAACCGCATTTAGTTCGCGGTAGTCAATACAAAGTCGGAGACTACCGTCCTTCTTCTTCAAAAAGAGGACCGGTGCTCCCCAGGGTGATACGCTCGGGCATATAAACCTTTTGTCAAGAAGATTGCGCAACTGCTCTTTCAACTCTATCATTTCAGCAGGTGTCATACGGTACGGTGCCCTAGCTATAGGACCAGTACCTGGCAAGAGGTCAATCTCAAATTCTACTACTCGTCGAGGTGGCATGCCGGGCAACTCCTTAGGGAATACGTCGGGGAATTCAGATACAACTGGTACTTCGGGGTTGAACTCTGGATCTCTCTCTAGGTCTTGTACAAACACAAATACACTTCTTTGCCCTTTCTAAGCTCCCGGTACATAGCCATGGCGGACATGACTGTGGTCGAAGGCTCTCTTGGTCTCTGGTGGTAAGATACAGTAACCCCAGAAGGACTCTTGAGCAGCAATCGATGCTCGGCATAGAGGATTCTACCCTTGTGCCCCTCCAACCAATTCATTCTGACTATTACATCGAATCTCAATCCATTAAACTCGATGAAGGAGATGGGAAACGATTCGCCTTTGATTTCGATCGTGGCTGATTTGTAGTATTTGGTACACCGTATCCGCTCCTTTGATAGGAGAGTAACCACGAAATTAGGTAGCTCATCCGCATCTAGCTTCAACCTCTTCATAAAAGATGGTGATACGAAGGTGTGAGAGGCGCCGGAGTCGAATAACACACTGGCCTCAATGCCGTTTACTGGGAATGTTCCCGTTAAGATGGTGCCGCTTTTACCGGCTTGTGCTTCGGTGAGGATACTCAGGTTACCTTCGGTACTGAGTCCACAACCTATTGAAGTCACAATTTTCATAAGTATTGATGGTGGACACAAGTGAAATTTAAATCAACACTACTCTTATTGATAAACCAACCATCATACATATCGTGTCTCTAATACACGTTACTAATACATTACATGATACTATGAATTCAATACTTCCTAAAGGTAAGGTTCAGGCGTCCTGGTTTCATGTGTGTGGCATTGATTATTGTCGGCGGTGCCGTATTCAACTTGATCTTGTTGATCCCGTGATATAGCATCCTATACTTTCCACCCATGATTAGGACATCTCCCGATCTCAATACCAGTTTCTGTGCGAGGTCCACACGCTTCTGCTCGCTACACATAAATACGGTGTCATCACCAATGGACCAAGACACTACGGGCACTCCTTGTTCAAGAGATTCCGCTGTCTCGTCCTTGTCCTGGTGTAACCCAAGTCGTCCTTCTTTCTCATAGAAGTTGACGATACAGAGGTCCGCTTCAAGTGCGGGGACCGGATCATATTCGCATTGTTGTGCAAGTTCTACTGATTGTGTGACAAGTGTCTGAAATTCTAGATGAAATACCCCTAAATTAATTTAAATTAATTTAGGGGATTTCTTCTATTAAACCTTTAATAATACTATTGAATATTAAATTATTATATGGAATTATGAATATTAAATTCGTATAAGGAATTATGAATATTAAATTATTGTATGGAATTATGAATTACGAGTATTAATATTATATGGAATTATGTAAATTATTTTAGGGGATTCCTCCTATTTAACTCTAAAGAATACAATTAAATATTTAATTATTATATATTATTATATAGTATTATGAATTTAATAATAAGATTTATAAGTCAATAAATCTTGGGAAAATTTTCTAAACATTCCAAGTATATTATAAAGATTTTAGAAAGAGTTGGAACATTGTTTTGAAACATAAAAGTCAAATAAAATTATAGAAACCTTAAAGCTTATTAAGCCTTGCTAGGGTTGACTTTTTGAGAATGGTCAAACTAGCACATGAAACCTATACTGTAACACCCCTACATCGAACTTCACAACTAATGAAATCGCAGCGGAAATAAATAACTAACACTTGGTGCTACAACGCCGTCAACCACCCACGTGGTTGACAAGGCAGAATAAATACAAGTGTACCGGTCTGATGATCAGACTCCCGAGCATAAAACTAAACCATAAATACATCATATACAATACCGAGTATTTACTTACATTCCTTCACTGTAACTGTCAATATACCGCCATAGTAATTTCAACGGAATCAAAATATAATGCCACGGGCACAGGCGCATCCCGGGCTCAACATCCAAAATAAACCAAAATACAACTGCAGCCTAGATCCTACAGCCACTCTGCTTCCTCGATCCTCATCCTGCAGTATAATATGGAGCCCCCGAGGGGGTCAGCAACCCTTGGCTGGTATGGTTAACGCGCAGCCCATCGGCTACCGGGATACGCGCAATTATTGTCATGATAACATGGCATTCATTTTATACATAACATAACATAATATGTGGCATAGCATCAATAGTGCATAGCACAACATCACCTACACAGTGGATCTTCTTTCCACAATAACAAACCAAGAAGGTTAAACAACATAAGAGCCTAGAGAATGATTCACCCTCATGTTAAGCTCGTTACACACACTCATTACCGTTCTGTTATTCGAACGAGTAACTTAAGTCACAGATGGTACGGATATAGTGACCCGAACACACCACACAAACACATGTTCCCACTAAACCAATCATAAGTCAGAATAGGTAAGCTTTGGAGGAAGCTAGCGGAGATCGAACACCAAATTAAGGAGAACAATCTTAACAACATAAGAGTCGAATCTGATTCAGAATCTACTCTTAACTTACATGCATGACCGGACAACCGGATTCCTCACTTCCCAGTTAGCACTTGTTAGAAGTTCATCAGTGGAACTTACAAACAATTCACAAGAAGTGGTAAGTCATGTTAGACACACACAAGGGAAATGAGTCACATCATAACATCACAATAATATGAACAACTGTAAACTCATTACATGATTAAGTCTTATAACGTCATAAACACACAGAAAAACATACAACACCAAGCCGGTGTAAACCGGTAGGCAACAGACTGCAAGAAAACCATACCTTGGTCCTTGCCTCGATTGATTTCCTCCGTAGGTCACTCCTATACATGATTAATAACGTCGGTTAATTATTTATTTAGCTTCAAACTTACTAAATGTTTAACATGATTGTATGACATGTTTTTAATGTCTAACTTACCCTAGGTTACCTTCATTATACCCCCAGGTTAACTACATAAGTCACATTTTTTTTTACAAGTTTTGGTCCGACCGACCTTACCGACCGACCTTGCACAAGGTCGGTCCATTCCAGAACATATTTCCGTCAAAATTTTCTACTCCGACCGACCTTGTAAGTTCGGTCGCATGTTCGGTCCATTCCCGAGAGTTTCTTCCCTTTGAAAATTCAGCCCGACCGAACTTGCCAAGTCCGGTCCCATGTTCGGTCGATTCCAGAAACTTAATCCGTACACAAAATACAAGACTGACCGACCTTGCAAGTCCGGTCCCCAAGGTCGGTCCATTCCAGAAGCCAATTCTCGCAGGGTAAACTGGGCTCGACCGACCTTGCAAGTTCGGTCGCAAGTTCGGTCTGCCCCAGACCCTTGTTTTCCATTTCTCATTTAACTCCAAACTTCACCCCATATATCCTAGTACACCCTAACCTCATTTGGGCACTTCAAACACACCTTAAGACATCCTTAAACACTCATAAAACTCATTTTCTAATTCCTTAAACCTTTACTCATTTCTTCCCAAAATTCCTAACACTAACAATGTTTTCTCCTAGTCTCCAAGTGGTGTTTCATACCTAAGATGATCACTTATGCCAAAATACTCCCTCTTACAACAACATCATCTCTCAAGCATCTATTCTCACAACTAACTCCTTATGTCATTCTTGAAATACTTTTTCAAGTTTACACTTTCTCCTTGTTCACCAAGGTTTGCCTAAATCCTAACACAAGTCCAAATGACTTTGGTGTATCCCAAACATTCTTTTGCATTATAAAATCCTCTAGAACATTGCCTAAGCCCTTCTCACATCTTAAAACACCTTAATGCATGTTCCTCCCACTAGTTAAACATTTAACCATTCTAAACATCTCTTAACTTGCCAAACTCACTTTAAACCCTTAGAACTTCTTGTTTATTACCTAAATTTCGACATAGGTTCTCCTGAACATTACTAAACCATAACATATTGTTTTCACCAACAAACAACCATGAACACCAAAATCCATCAAACACATCTTTATACACAAACTTCACACATTTAGCACTACATCACAATATAGTGCATAATTTAAATTGCATGGCACTTAGGCCCTTAAATAACATGGCTCTTAGGCCCTTAAGATGCATAAATCATAAACACTGAATTTCCACAATATATTTGCCTTTGACCTGCAAATACACTCAACAACACATATGCCTTTTACTAAGCTCTTAAGAGCATTCTTCTAAGTCACTTCCCATTGGCTCCTTAGATCATTTTCATAAGCAATACAAGCTCATTTCTCCTAAGACTTTAAACCACATTAGGTTAGCATATTTACCTCTTTTCCTCACAAACTTCTTTCTTGTTTCCTTGTTTAAAATCGGCTAGGTATTTGATTCCTTGTCAACTACTAAACATTATACAAATAACATACTGAGTATTCAAGCTTTAAGCTTCATCTCATTGTAAACCCTAGGTTTACATTATTTCAAAAACATTCATGTAGTTGTTTTACCTTGGTCTTTGAAGAGAGTTTGAATATATATCAAGAGAGGACTCCACCTAGTCCTTGAAAGGTTGGAATGAAGCTAGAACAAGGTCACACAAAGAGCACCATTAATGGGCATTTTCGGTCAAGGTAAAAACATGGAGGAAACATGATTTTTCTTTGAGATTCCTTACCTAGAAGCAAAGGAGAGTAATAATATGTAAAATATAAGCTCAAGCTCCTTCAATGGTGGAACTCCATGGCACCGAAATGGGGCTCTTAAAATTTTGAGAAGATAGGAATGAAGAGCTTGATGAGAGGAAGAGAATGGTGGTGTTTGTTTTTGATTTGGTTAAGTGAGCTAGGAATTACAAGTGGTCAAAGATGGAGTTTGTGTGTTTACTATTGCAAATCGTGAATGAAGAGAAGAAGAGAGGTTGAAGAAGACTTGGAACCGTGG
Source organism: Limonium bicolor (assembly GCA_023374045.1). Taxonomy (NCBI): domain Eukaryota; kingdom Viridiplantae; phylum Streptophyta; class Magnoliopsida; order Caryophyllales; family Plumbaginaceae; genus Limonium; species Limonium bicolor. The sequence goes on along the minus strand of CM041776.1, from coordinate 41,876,539 downwards.
GAAATGAAGGAAAGAAATGAGAGAATGAGATAAGTGATTTTGTTTTGCTTTTTAGAAGATATTTATGCATTAAAGTAAAAAGTACTTTAGTTAGTCATATTTATTTACTTAATATGTTAACAAGAGAGTGGTGAGTCACCACCCTTAAGAAAACCGGCCCCCAATAGTACTTAGGGGTATTATAGTCTTTATTTGTCAATTTAATTACTTATACAAACATATGTTACAAAATAGCTTATTAAAATCACTATTCATAAAAACAAGGCACATAGAAGTGAAATTTTTTATTTACCATTGATATAGACTTCCAAATGTGATACTATATAGTACACATGTTAATTAAAGAGTAATGATGGACATTTAGCCATTCAAACCTCATTTACAATACAATTTTTCGAAAATGTGCTTTAAGACTCCTTAAAGCACATTTTGTGTTTTAACTTGTTTTCAAGCTTGGTTTTCTTTGGTAATTGGTTTAATATGTTCATTAGTATATAAATGAGGTCTTGGTAAGTTCATTAGGTCTTAACCAAGCTTATCCCAAGCTTAGAGCACATTTTGGCCTTTATTGACCTTAAAGCACATTTTGTGTTTTCTTTTGTTTAAATTTGTTTACTAATGTTTCTATGAAATACCCGTGAAATTTGGCTTAGGATTAAATTAGTATATAGTCGGAAATGATATGAGTAAGATTAATAAAGGCCCAGAGAAGCAATATATATATATAGATATATTTACATCCGTTTCAAATAGCGTTATTATGTTCAAGAATACAAATTCGATTTTACTTCTCCCTAAAATAATTTCCTCTTCCTAATTTATTTATACAGCTATTGTGTATTTATCCCTCTACCTATTTATTTAGATAACCCTTCCCAATCTTTACTAGTGATCAATTAGCTCTCCTTCTAAATTATTTTAATCAGATAATATTTAATTACCTCCTTGATTCAGAATCTAGATCCTTCCATGACTTTTGAAAGTTATTTAATTACTTCGTTTTCAGATTGATATTATTGTTGTTATTATTTTACAAACTATTTTTCAGTTCTCTCTCTCCTTTTAAAATCAAAGGTATTTATTAACTTATTTCTATCTTATCATAATAATTATTTTCTATTTAATCTCACGATCTCCTTCATCTTCAATACGCCGTCACAACTCCCTTCTCTTTCTTCAAGCTCTCAAACTCTTTTGAATTCACGCTCTTACTCTCCAACGTCGTTAGGCCGCTTCTCTGGTGCCGGAATTGGTAGAAGGGTAAGGGGAATCCGTTGGTAAGATTAGATGAATAATTTGCTAGTCTTTGGGTAGTATCTGATTGTGTTCTACTTGTATTCTAGACTCCGACTTCTCTGACGGACGTTACTGCTGACCTAGCTGAGTGATTCTGTGTCGGTGAGCGTATCCAGGTAAATGTTGTGCTCAACATCCTTACCTCTGTGTTTTGTGATTATCGAAGATTTGGATTTACTGTGGTTTTGAGATTGTGGAAGTTTGGGATTTATTTTCCCCGTGTGTTTTCTGGTGATGTTTTGCGAAAGGTTTGGATAAACGTTTGGGGAGACTTTCCTTGAATTGGTTATTGGATTGATTGGTACCTTCTGGTGCTCCGTGTAAATTATTGGTGCCTTATGGCGCTCCGTGTAATTAATGGTACTGTGTACCCCGTGGATATACTTATTATTTTGCCTGCAGACATAACTTGCAGTTAAGCTCTAATGATCTACTCCTTTGGGTCATAAGTTACCTTCTAGGGGGTGTGCACACTTAAGGACGTAGAGTGAGGTGGGATTCTAATTATTGCGACCCGGATTGGGGTCGTCCGTGTAAACCACTGATTTGATTCCTGGAAAGTTCTCCCCTGAAATGTTTTGTCAATGGTGGTTTGGGGTTGGTAAAGCTGATTATTATTATGGTGTGAGTTAATGTTTTGCAAATGTAAGTGGGTTTCAAAATGTATTTTACAGGTTGAGACAATGTTTACTCAGTTTCACTGATTTGCGCGATCCCTTCGCGTTTTCCATTGTTGTTTTATGATCGCAGGTACTCATGGCTGAATTGGGGTTTGGGACGCGCTGTCACATAGTTTAGGACGACTGAATAAATGCTACATTGAACAAGTTGAGTTATGTTTTGGATTGGTTATGTTTTATCAGTTTTGGAAACGTTTTTGTTTTTGATTAGTGGTTTAAGCCTGAGCACTCTTTGTTAGAGTGTGGCGGTAACGCCTTGTGGATTTTGCTATTTCCGCTGCTATCTAGTTGAAGTGTTTTACTCGATTAATTCGTTAAGAAGTCTTGGATATGTTGGAAGTTACTTATTGTTTAAGAGATCTTTTCAGAGGCATCTATGTTGTTATTTGAAGTACTGGAGTTACTACAATGGCCTTTCTTCTGTTGCAAAGTTATTGTGATTAATTTGGTGTTGATTTGGTCCTGTTTTGACATTTTTGGGTGTATTTCAGGACCTGTCCGAACGTCCGTCCGGACATCCATGTTCGGACAGGCCCCGAAAGTTTTAAAAGCTTTCTGTTTAGGTGTGTCCGAACTTCGGTCCGAACATTGAAGTTCGGACACGCCACGTTGTTTTTCTCGGACTTTTCCAACTTACTTGTGTCCGAACTTCTAAGTCCGGACACAAGTTCGGACCTCTCTGGTTTTTCAATCCTTTCAACTCTCGACTTGTGTCCGAACATCAATGTCCGGACACAAGTTCGGACAGTTGGATTTCTACAGTTTAAATGTCTCGGCTTGTGTCCGAACTTCCTATGTCCGGACACAAGTTCGGACCAGACTTGTTTCGCTTCTGTAGGGCTCGTTTGGAGTCCGTTTTTAAAGCCGTTTTCACCGTTAGCTTTGTTATTTCATTACCTATGTTTTGAGGCAAAATCCAGGGTGTTACATTCTAAGACTCTTTTTAGTCTTAATATACCATATTTAGGTGTTTAAACAATATACTAAGGTTTGGGGTATTTCAATCTACCCCCCTTAAAAGAACTTTGTCCTCAAAGTTCACATTTCCACATATCCTAAATGTTAGAACACGGGAATACTTATAAACAATACTTCCATACATCATTAACAACACACTTACATAACATTGGACACAAGGTCCATACAACATAACATCGGGTACATAACATTGGACACAAGGTCCATACAACATCATCCACATCATTCAGACACAACGGTCTGTAACATAACAACATAACATAGACGATGTATTTAAATACACGTCGTACACCCATAACCGAAACGGCTCTACCCCCCTTAAAAAGGGGTACGCCCCGTACCCTATACACATAAGCACAAAGAAGTAAACAATGATGGGTACTTCGCCTTCATCTTGTCTTCCAGCTCCCAAGTGGCCTCCTCAACGTCCTGGTTAGACCAAAGAACTTTCACCAGTCTCACAGACTTATGGCGAGTGTCTCGAGTCTTAGTATCCAGAATCCGTACCGGAGTCTCCACTAATCGCATGGTCGGCTCTAAGGTTAGCCTTTCAGGCTGAAGCACATGAGACGGATGAGACATATACTTCTTCAACTGGGACACATGAAATACATCATGTACCTTGCCCAGCTCGGCGGGTAGATCAAGTTTGTAAGCTACCGGGCCGATCCGCTCCTTCACAACATAAGGCCCCACATATTTTGGGCTCAACTTGCCTTTCTGGCCAAAACGAAATACTCCCTTCATGGGGGATACTCTCAAAAATACCTGATCGCCCACGGCGAACTCCAGGTCACGTCTGCGCACATCTGCGTACGACTTCTGTCTATCCTGAGCTGCTTTCATGTTAGCCCGGATCTGGCAAACTTCTGCCTGAACTTGTTCAAGATACTCTGGTCCTATAATGACCATCTCACTCGACTCATCCCAGCATAATGGCGTGCGGCATGGTCTACCGTACAAGGCCTGGAAGGGAGACATCTTGATCGAAGCATGGTAATTGTTGTGTGTAACTAAACTCGATCAGATGTAACTTATCAATCCAGCTGGTCTGAAAGTCAAGTGCACATGCACGTAACATATCCTCAAGTGTCTGGATGGTGCGCTCACTCTGACCATCTGTCTGTGGGTGAAACGCTGTACTCAATTTCAGTTCGGTACCCAGTGCTTCTCGCGTAGACTTCCAATACCTCGATAAGAATCTGGTATCTCTGTCAGATACAATTGTTTTCGGTACCCCATGATGTCTTACAATTTCTCTATCAAAGAGTTCAGCCAGTTTTGCCACTTTCCAAGTGTCCTTCATCGGAATGAATCGGGCCACCTTGGTCAGTCGGTCAACAACAACCCATATCATATTCAGACCTCCCCTTGTAGGCAGAAGCCCTACTACGAAGTCCATGGAAATATCATGGAACTTCCACTCAGGCACTGGCATTGGCTGTACCATACCACCAGGCCGTCGGTGCTCAAACTTGACCTTCTGGCAAGTGAGACACCTCAACACATAATCACTTACATCTTTTTTCATTCCAGTCCACCAAAATATCTTTTCATACCCTTATACATCTTTGAAGCTCCGGGGTGAATCGAAGTAGTAGAACAATGGGATTCACTCAATATGCGCTCCTTCAACTCAGCGCTACTCCTCGGTATACACAGTCGGCCATTAAGCCTAATTAGGTCATCATCGTGGAGTCTGAAGTCATACTTCTGACCCTCGAATGTGCCATCAATCTTCTGCCTGATCTCCATCATATACTGATCCGTCATTTGAGCACTCCGCACCTCTTCAACCAAGCCAGTATGAGAGACTAGCGAATGGAGAGAGTGTGCTCGGCGACTCAATGCGTCAGCTACCACATTTTCCTTACCCTCTTTGTATTGTAGATTAATATCGTAGTCGTTTAGAAATTCAACCCACCTTCTTTGTCTCATGTTCAACTCCTTCTGATTGAACAAGTACTTTAAACTTTTGTGGTCAGAATAGATTGTCACACTTACCCCATACAAATAATGTCGCCATATCTTCAATGCGAAGACAATGGCACCCAATTCCAGATTGTGGGTAGGGTAGTTCTCCTCATGCTTTTTCAGCTGTCGGGAGGCGTAAGCTACGACCTTCCCGTGTTGCATCAACACACAACCCATACCTCTACCTGATGCGTCGCAATAGACCTCAAAACCATCTGGACCGTCTGGTATAGTCAGGACTGGTGCAGATGTCAGAGCATCCTTGAGACTCTTGAAAGAACTCTCACAGTCGACTGTCCACTCGAATGGTGCATCCTTTTTCATCAAGGAAGTCATCGGCTTCGAGACACTGGAGAAGTCCTTTACAAACCTCCTATAGTAACCTGCCAGACCGAGGAAGCTCCTGATATCGGTAACTATCTTCGGCCTAGGCCAGGTGCGCACTGCATCAATCTTTACCGGATCAACAGCGATCCCGGCCTCAGAAATCACATGTCCAAGAAAGGATACTTGGTTCAACCAAAACTCACATTTCGAAAATTTAGCATACAGCTGATTCTTCCTCAATGTTTGTAACACATTTCTCAGGTGGCTTTCATGCTCACCTCTCGATTTTGAGTACACAAGAATATCATCGATGAAGACTACCACAGACTTGTCCAACTGATCTTGGAACAAGCGGTTCATTAAATCCATGAACTTGGCTGGTGCATTGGATAAACCAAACGGCATAACTGTAAACTCATAATGTCCATACCTAGTTCTGAATGCTGTCTTCTCGATATCACTGTCACGGATGGCAATCTGATGGTATCCGGATCGTAGATCTATCTTGGAGAATACTGATGCTCCCCTCAACTGATCAAATAGGTCGTCGATGCGTGGTAAAGGGTAACGGTTCTTCACCGTAACTGCATTCAGTTCTCGATAGTCAATACACAGGCGGAGACTACCGTCCTTCTTCTTCACGAAGAGGACCCGCTCCCCATGGTGAAACGCTAGGGCGGATGAATCTCTTGTCGAGTAGGTCTCTCAGCTGCTCCTTGAGCTCAGTCATTTCTGCTGGAGCCATACGATAGGGCGCCTTCGCAATTGGTCCGGTACCCGGAACCAAATCAATCTCAAACTCCACTTCCCGTGCTGGCGGCATGCCCGGCAGTTCCTTAGGAAATACATCAGGAAACTCCGACACTACCGGCACATCTGGGCTAAACTCTGGATCTCTCTCTATGTCCTGGACATAGCAGAGGTATACATCACTCCCTCATCAGTTCACGACACATAGCCATGGCGGTGATGATCTGAGTCGAAGGCTCCCTGGGCCTCTGGCGGTAAGATATAGTAACCCCAGATGGACTCCGAAGAAGCAGTCGATGCTCGGCACATAGGATTCTGCCCTTGTACCGCTCCAACCAGTTCATCCCGACAATCACATCAAAGCCAAGTCCGTCGAACTCTATCAAGTCGATCGGAAACTCTTCACCCCTGATTCTTACAACAGCATCTCGGTGGTAGCGGGTACACCTGATCCGCTCTTTCAACGGGAGAGTGACTACGAAGTCTGGCATCTCATCACCGTCTAACCCCGCCTCTTCACAAAAGATAGCGAAATAAATGTGTGTGAGGCTCCGGAGTCGAACAAGATCGAAGCGTCCACGCCATTGACTGGAAAGGTACCGGTGAGGATTACGCCGCTTTTGCCGGCTTCTGCCTCATTGCAGACACTTAGTGTACCTCCCGTTCCGAGTGCACAACCTAATTCATTGGCAAACTAATAAGTACTGGGTAACAACACGGTTGATATACTTCAACAACTTCACTTTATTCATTAACTCACTCTTTTTACATCATACGTTGGTTTACACTGCTAACATAACTAACACATACATAACTTCCTTAACATATACTGGCTTAACACATTACATAATTATACAAGGCTTTAAAACTGTCTGAAGGTCAAATTCAAACGTCCGGGTTTCATGTGTGTGGCATTGATCACTGCCGATGGTGTGGTATTCAGTTGATCTTCCTGATGCCATGATATAGCATCCTTGACTGCCCACCCATGATTAACACATCTCCCGATTTCAACACTAGCTTCTTTGCGAGATCAGCACGCTTCTGCTCGCCACACACAAACACTGCGGTATCACCAATGGACCAAGACACCACGGGTACTCCCTTACTTAGGGACTCGGGTGACTCGTCCTTATCTTGGTGTAAACCTAACCGTCCACCTTTCTAATAGAAGTTCACAATGCATAGATCTGCTTTCACATTTGGAATTGAATCCGTTTCAACTTGTTGAGCAATTCCCACGGCGTGGTTAACGACCGCATGGAACTCCTCGGGTATACTTGGTACTGTTGCTCCGTCTTCAGCTCGCACTTCTTGATATGTCTTGGTGTAAGGGTTCCAGTCCTTACCCATGCACATCATCTTCAATTGCATTCTTGATCTGTTCGGGTATTCGGGTGTGTAGAAACCTCCTGGTTTTGCTCCTAGTTCATCGCTTCGTCTGATGATATGGATTTGTGCTTCCGGTGTCAGGTATCCATTTAAGAGTATCATACCTGGCTGGATAACCTGACATTGCTCCACTGGAAAGTGGGTGATGTTGATGGTGGTTTCTTCAGGGTTTGGTGTGGGTGGGATTGGATAACATATATTGAAGGTTCCTTTAAGTTTAGAATTATCTAATTAGGTGACTTTCACACTATACTTTAACTCTTTACTCACATGATAACATATTTGGACTCACTAGTACACACATGCATGCAATGCGGTATGCAATCACTTATTACATTCAACAGTTTAGGCGGTACCTGGTCTAGAAGAGGGCCCTGGTGCCTCAGACCGGTCCACCACATTCAGGGCGGCCTTGCTAGGTCCCGACCCCTTCCCCTTCTGGGAATCAGTGTGCCTCTGATCTGTGGGTGGCTGGTTAGCCGTCTTCGGGCCATCAATAGCTGTTGTGGTCTTACCCTTCCACTGCCCCTTGGGCTTGTTGACTCTGTTGTTGGGGTTCCGGTAACACTCGTAGTCACGGTGACCCCACTTCTCGCAGTAACGACACTGTACGTCGTTTCCCTTGCAGTCCTTGCCGGGGTGGTCTCTGTTACACCACTTACAGTAATAGTGGCGCTCCGGTCCAGAGCCCGTGCTAGCTGCTATCACAATACACAATCAATACTTGTTTCTCAACTTATCAACATATACTTCAACTTATCACACAGGATTAGATAATTACCCTTAGGTGGGTAAGAGCGTAGGGGTTTCGCCGCATAAGCATATGTGAGCTTCAGTGGCTCCTCAGCTGTGGTGGTTTGGGCTTGGCCCTTGTCACCCTAGTGCTGACTCTTCTGGGGCTGGGGATACGGTTTCTTCTTCTTCTTTCCTCCCCCGTACCCCTGCGGACTCTGGCCCTCGCTCGTGGCCTTGCGCTTGTGCGCATTCTCCTCGTCCCTCAGACGGACGGTAATCTCAACCTTAGCAGCGGCAGATAGCACTCCTGAATTTAGGATGTCAGTCATGCCCCGCAAAACATACTCACAAACTCACATTAATACTCACTTATGGATTACACTTATTCACATCACACTGTATTCAAATTACCTGCAAGGTAGTATACTCAGCTGGCCCCATCCCATAGCGAAGACGGTGGCTGAGACCGTTGTAGAAACGGTTTACCAGCACCCGGTTCGAGTACCCCAGGTCCGGTAACAGGTGGATAAGGCCGGTGAATGCAGTGTAATACTCATCAACTGTCACCTTGTCCCCCTGCCTCAGACTATCCAGCTCCAGGCGCTTGGCTTCTTGAACATGCACAGGGTAGTATTTGGCTCGTAGTAGAGCCGTGTACTCCCTCCATCCAAACTGAGGATCCGCCATCCGGTCCTCTCTCACAAGCTTCCACCAACTCTATGCCGAACCCTTCAGGTAGTAAGCGGCAAGACGGACCTTAGCCTCTGCTGGTACAGCCAAGGTCTCGTAGGCGGTCTCCAACTCGGAGATGTACGCCTCCAGCTTACGTGGGTCGGTCTCCCCATGAAATGAAGGGGGTCTCAAGTCTGCCAATGCCTTGACCCAGTTGCTCTCTCGTGGCGGTGGCGGTGGTGGTTGAACTTCGGGGTGTTGCCCCTGCTGAATTGCAGCTACTAGTTGTGGAACCATTTGGGCTACGGCGGCCGCTACAGCTTCGGCCATAACCTGAGCCGTAGTATTCTCGCCCTGGTCATCCGTATCTCCAGTACCGCTTCCGCGGCCCCTACCTCGCGGTCTACCTGACAACTGAATTCACATGAACATTATTAGCATTATGCTTACACACTTATCGGTTCCAACGGTTGAAACGTTTCCCGACAACAAGGTATCTCCACACTTGGTTAGTGGTTAACCTTTCCATAACTGATCACTTAGGTAACTGTAGTTAGGTTTCCTAACTCGGTATATTCCTAAGCTCGGTATTCTAGTCATCAGAGCGATACTTCGCTCTGATACCACTTTTTGTAACACCCCTACATCGAACTTCACAACTAATGAAATCGCAGCGGAAATAAATAACTAAAAACTTTGGTGCTACAACGCCGCCAAGTTCCCGTGGCTTGGTCGGTAGTGAAGTGGTATCCATGACCAAAGGTCCTGGGTTCAAAACTCACCACTACCGTATTGCGAGAAAGGTTCATTTAGAACCTCAGTATCGCTCTTAAGCTGAATTTTCAGCCACTTATCAAAAAAACTTTGGTGCTACAACGCCGTCAACCACCCACGTGGTTGACAAGGCAGAATAAATACAAGTGTACCGGTCTGATGATCAGACTCCCGAGCATAAAACTAAACCATAAATACATCATATACAATACCGAGTATTTACTTACATTCCTTCACTGTAACTGTCAATATACCGCCATAGTAATTTCAACGGAATCAAAATATAATGCCACGGGAGCACAGGCACATCCCGGGCTCAACATCCAAAATAAACCAAAATACAACTGCAGCCTAGATCCTACAGCCACTCTGCTTCCTCGATCCTTATCCTGCAGTATAAATATGGAGCCCCGAGGGGGTCAGCAACCCTTGGCTGGCATGGTTAACGCGCAGCCCATCGGCTACCGGGATACGCGCAACTAATTGTCATGATAACATGGCATTCATTTTATACATAACATAACATAACATAATATGTGGCATAGCATCAATAGTGTATAGCACAACATCACCTACACAGTGGGTCTTCTTTCCACAATAACAAACCAAGAAGGTTAAACAACATAAGATCCTAGAGAATGATTCACCCTCATGTTAAGCTCGTTACACACACTCATTACCGTTCTGTTATTCGAACGAGTAACTTAAGTCACAGATGGTACGGATATAGTGACCCGAACACACCACACAAACACATGTTCCCACTAAACCGATTATAAGTCAGAATAGGTAAGCTTTGGAGGAAGCTAGCGGGAGATCGAACGCCAAATTAAGGAGAACAATCTTAACAACATAAGAGTCGAATCTGATTCAGATATCTACTCTTAACTTACATGCATGACCGGACAACCGGATTCCTCATTTCCCAGTTAGCACTTGTTAGAAGTTCATCAGTGGAACTTACAAACAATTCACAAGAAGTGGTAAGTCATGTTAGACACACACAAGGGAAATGAGTCACATCATAACATCACAATAATATGAACAACTGTAAACTCATTACATGATTAAGTCTTATAACGTCATAAACACACAGAAAAACATACAACACACAAGCCGGTGTAAACCGGTAGGCAACAGACTGCAAGAAAACCATACCTTGGTCCTTGCCTCGATTGATTTCCTCCGTAGGTCACTCCTATACATGATTAATAACGTCGGTTAATTATTTATTTAACTTCAAACTTAATAAATGTTTAACATGATTGTATGACATGTTTTAATGTCTAACTTACCCTAGGTTACCTTCATTATACCCCATAGGGTTAACTATATAAGTCACATTTTTTTTTACAAGTTTTGGTCCGACCGACCTTACGACCGACCTTGCACAGGTCGGTCCATTCCAGAACATATTTCCGTCAAAATTTTCTACTCCGACCGACCTTGTAAGTTAGGTCGCATGTTCGGGTCCATTCACGAGAGTTTCTTCCCTTTGAAAATTCAGCCGACCGAACTGCCAAGTCCGGTCCCATGTTCGGTCGATTCAGAAACTTAATCCGTACACAAAATATAAGCCCCGACCGACCTGCAAGTCGGTCCCAAGGTCGGTCCATTCCAGAAGCCAATTCTTGCAGGGTAAACTGGGCTCGACCGATCTTGCAAGTTCGTCGCAAGTTCGGTCTGCCCCAGCCCTTGTTTGCATTTCTATTTAAATCCAAAACTTCGACACCTATATACTAGTACACCCTAACCTCATTTGGGCACTTCAACACACCTTAAGACATCCTTAAACACTCATAAAACTCATTTTCATTCCTTAACCTTTACTCATTTCTTCCCAAAATTCCTAACACTTACAATTTTCTCCTAGTCTCCAAGTGGTGTTTCATACTAAGATGATCATATGCCAAAATACTCCCTATTACAACAACATCATCTCTCAAGCATCTTATTCTCACACTAACAACTCTTTATGTCATTCTGAAATCCTTTTTTCAAGTTTACACTTTCTCCTTGTTCACCAAGGTTTGCCTAAATCCTAACACAAGTCCAATGACTTGGTGATTCCCAACATTCTTTTGCATTATAAAATCCTCTAGAACATTGCCTAAGCCCTTCTCACATCTTAAAACACCTTAATGCATGTTCCTCCCACTAGTTAAACATTTAACCATTCTAAACATCTCTTAACTTGCCAAACTCACTTTAAACCCTTAGAACTTCTTGTTTATTACCTAAATTTCGACATAGGTTCTCCTAGAACATTACTAAACCAAAACATATTGTTTTCACCAACAAACAACCATGAACACCAAAATCCATCAAACACATCTTTATACACAAACTTCACACATTTAGCACTTCATCACAATATAGTGCATAATTTAAATTGCATGGCACTTAGGCCCTTAAATAACATGGCTCTTAGGCCCTTAAGATGCAAATCATAAACACTGAATTTCCACAATATATTTGCCTTTGACCTGCAAATACACTCAAAACACATATTCCTTTTACTAAGCTCTTAAGAGCATTCTTCTAAGTCACTTCCCATTGTCTCCTTAGATCATTTCATAAGCAATACAAGCTCATTTCTCCTAAGACTTTAAACCACATTAGGTTAGCATATTTACCTCTTTTCCTCACAAACTTCTTTCTTGTTTCCTTGTTTAAAATCGGCTAGGTATTTGATTCCTTGTCAACTACTAAACATACAATATAACATAATGAGTATTCAAGCTTTAAGCTTCATCTCATTGTAAACCCTAGGTTTACATTATTTCAAAAACATTCATGTAGTTGTTTTACCTTGGTCTTTGAAGAGAGTTTGAATATATATCAAGAGAGGACTCCACCTAGTCCTTGAAAGGTTGGAATGAAGCTAGAACAAGGTCACACAAAGAGCACCATTAATGGGCATTTTCGGTCAAGGTAAAAACATGGAGGAAACATGATTTTTCTTTGAGATTCCTTACCTAGAAGCAAAGGAGAGTAATAATATGTAGAAATATAAGCTCAAGCTCCTTCAATGGTGGAACTCCATGGCACCGAAATGGGGCTCTTGAAATTTTGAGAAGATAGGAATGAAGAGCTTGATGAGAGGAAGAGAATGGTGGTGTTTGTTTTTGATTTGGTTAAGTGAGCTAGGAATTACAAGTGGTCAAAGATGGAGTTTGTGTGTTTACTATTGCAAATCGTGAATGAAGAGAAGAAGAGAGGTTGAAGAAGACTAAGAACCATGGGAAATGAAGGAAAGAAATGAGAGAATGAGATAAGTGAGTTTGTTTTGCTTTTTAGAAGATATTTATGCATTAAAGTAAAAAGTACTTTAGTTAGTCATATTTATTTACTTAATATGTTAACAAGAGAGTGGTGAGTCACCACCCTTAAGAAAACCAGCCCCCAATAGTACTTAGGGGTATTATAGTCTTTATTTGTCAATTTAATTACTTATACAAACATATGTTACAAAATAGCTTATTAAAATCACTATTCATAAAAACAAGGCACATAGAAGTGAAATTTTTGATTTCCCATTGATATAGACTTCCAAATGTGATACTATATAGTACACATGTTAATTAAAGAGTAATGATGGACATTTAGCCATTCAAAACTCATTTACAAGACAATTTTTCTAAAATGTGCTTTAAGACTCCTTAAAGCACATTTTGTGTTTTAACTTGTTTTCAAGCTTGATTTTCTTTGGTAATTGGTTTAATATGTTCATTAGTATATAAATGAGGTCTTGGTAAGTTCATTAGGTCTTAACCAAGCATATCCCAAGCTTAGAGCACATTTTGGCCTTTATTGACTTTAAAGCACATTTTGTGTTTTCTTTTGTTTAAATTTGTTTACTAATGTTTCTAAGACTCTTTTTAGTCTTAATATACCATATTTAGGAGTTTAAACAATATACTAAGGTTTGGGGTATTTCATATACCAATAAATAGGTTATGGAAAACCATAAAGATCGATAAAAAGAACGTCAAAAACGGATCATCCTAGCCAAAGTTATGCTAGATTGAAGTTTAGAGTCAAACTTTGAGATCTGCCACGTGTCATTCAATCACAGGCCGCCCAACACTTAGTCTATTTTCTCCTTGTTTTTCGCCAACAGAAATCAGTTTTTTTGCCCTATCTTGTGACCTTCATAACTTTCTCCTCGTTTGGAATTTTCGAGTGCCGTCTTTTGCATTCTCTTCTCCTTAATCTCCTCTTTCCAACCATAACTCATACATCGTTTAACTCATCCTACATCGACGGGAAGATTGATCCAAAGTTGCCACCTTGAGAACTCGTAACCCAGAATTCTGGTTTTCTCTAAAATCAGGTAAACTTTGTCTTCCATAACTTCTTCGTTTCTCATCCAAATTTCATGTTCTTTAGCTTGTTTTGAAGAGCTCTAATCCCTCTACAACTTTCATGTTGATGACCAAAGCTAATTCCCAACCGTTTGGAAGAGAGAGGTGTCTAAAGTTTCGGATTTGTCATCTCATAAAATCATGGATTTTTCCGGAAAACGTAAGGTATAAACTCGTAACTTTCAACTTAGATTTATTTCTGTGTATTGCAATTTAGAGTGAGTTCTTGCTATCAATGTGTAGAGCTATGTTCCCTCTTTAGATTAAGCCCTTACACATAGTCTAACTCGATCTGTACTGTAAGATATAGATCCTCAAAGTCGGCCCCGTGAACTGCTCGAAAGTTCGAAACTTTCCAGATTTCCGAATTCGATTTGCTCCGTTGTTGCAATTCCGGTAAGTTTCCTTCAAATTCCTTCAACCTTGCTAATCTACATTATATTTTTGGTCAAAAACAAGTTTCAGTTGCATCAATTATGCTTTAGATTGAGTGAATTTGGGAGAATCGAATTCGGAAACCATTAAGAACCCTAGCTTCGAAACATAAATCGAAACCCGATGAATACTGCATTATAATTGGGGAAATTGGTATCATTAGAACCGTAATTGAATTTCGAAACCATAGAAACAAGAATCACTCAATTTAGTTATGTAGATTGTGAGAAATTAGTGATTTAGTACTCGAATTGGGTTTGGGGGCAGATGATGAACTCGACATACAGCAGCCGTCCGATCGTGGTTATAAGAAACGGACGGCTGAGATTAGATCGTGGATAAAAAAATGTTATAAGTTTATAATGTTTCAGAATTTAACTCTAACTTGTTGAATTAATTTAAATACCTTCCCGAAGGTATTTTGACTTGAAATTTTAACCATAGATTCCTTATAAAATATATTTTTTTGATGTAAATTAATATGGTTTTGGAGTTTTTAAACGTAAGTTATTATTTTTGCAATTTACGGATTTTCTGGAATTATTTGGCTAATTTAAAAAGATATTTTTATGAAATAAAAATTTTATAATATGTCTAAAATGTTATAGTTATTGTATATTAAATTTGGGGATTTTTGGGCAATGGTAAGGTTTTAAAAATTGTGTTTATGGGTTTTTCATAAGAATAACTTATAATATATGGTTTTAATGTAAACAAAAATTAAAGTGTGGTTTGTTAATAAACTTTTTAAGCTGGGAAAATATGGAACACTAAATTAAAATTTTATAACAAGTAAGTTTATAAATGTTTAGGTATTAGTTTTTAATAGAAGTGAAATTATTTACATATATGTATATATACCTTTTTAAGTGGAAACTTATAAATCAAGGAATATAATTATTTTTACGTTTTATTTATTATATTATATGGGAGTTAATATTCTTAATTAAAACTAAAGAATATATATAAATATTTACACATATATGTAAAATAAATAAAATAGTAACTTAGGTTAAATCAAGGAGCTAAATTAATCTACACTTATATTAATTATATAATATGGTAGTTAATATACTTAATTGAAACTAAGGAAAATACTTTATTTTATTAACCATATTTTGGATGTAGGTGTGTGTAAAAGTTAATATAAATAATTAAATACAATAAAACTACATAAATAATGTTTTGTACAAATCCTGGTATATATAAATATATGAGTAAATTACTCGGAACCCCCTTGAGGATTGGGCATATTACAGTTAACCCCCTTGTGTTTATCATAATTATTGGTAACCACCCTGAGGTTACGGTATCTCTGACTATGAGCCCCCGAACTATAACTCCATTATCAAAACGTTAATTACGTGCTGACCCATCAGCTTAATCACTTTATTAATGACATGTTGAACAACAAAAGTGCTTAATCAACATCGTCTAATTCTCTCTCATCCCAATTCAGATGCATTTTCGAGGTTGGGTTGACATTTTTTGGACAATAAGAATGCTGATTAAGCAGTGTTTTTTATCCAACATGTCATTAATAATGTGATTAAGCTGATGGGTCAGCACGTAGTTAACATTTTGATAATGGAGTTATAGTTCGGGGGCTCATAGTCAGAGATACCATAACCTCAGGGTGGTTACCAATAATTATGATAAACACAAGGAGGTTAACTGTAATATGCCCAATCCTCAAGGGGGTTCCGAGTAATTTACTCTAAATATATACACAGTAAACATAATAAAATTAAATACCTTATAGGAAATATAATACGAAGGAATTTATAAGTTAGACTATACCTCTACATAATACTAATAGAAGAATATTATATGAGGTGGTATTAAATTATAGTTATGTATTAGGCTTAAGAGTTACCTTGAATTTCCAAGGTTTTTATGTAAACCATATTAAAATACATGTATAGTATTATTTGTCAATGATCCGAATGTAAATCTAAAATTGGGATTAAGTAATTAATAAGTTAAAACTTAGGAAAAATTGTGATTAGATTACATAAAATGTTGCACAAATAGAAAATTGTGATTAGATTACATAAAATGTTGTACAAATAGATCTTATTCTATAATTAATGATAAACAAATGTAATACGATTACATCTAAATATTCTTAATATATAAACCATAATAAAATAAGTAAAATACTTTTACATCTAAATGTGAGGTGGATTAGTAAGTCTAGATTTAATCATTTCTTAACTTTTATGGTATTGAAATACAACTTAATGTTTTAAGATAGAATCATTAAAAGGATTATGATATAATCTATATTAAACGATGATTTGGAAATTTATCTAAATAATATCCTTAAGTTTCTTAGAATTAGATAAGCCATATAAGATACATTTATTACCAATATTCAGGATGTGAGTTTACAGTTAAGTGAGGTATTTCGTAGTGAATTTATAGGAAGGTTTATAAATAGGAATTTGATACTTACAACCTTTGAACCTTTTATTAGATAAAACTAAGTTACATAAGATATTATTGTTATACTTTACGGTAATGGGAAGTAATGATAGGTTATTTGAATATAAAATATGGGAATTTTCATAATAGATTATCTTATTAAATAATTAACAATTTCTTATTAACCAGAATTTAATTCTCTGATAAATTCTACTCTATGTATATATATTGTCCATCCTAAATACAATAAAGGAAATTAATTTATTAGGTATTCCTTTGAAACCTTAGGTTTTGTAAAACAATTTAAAACGTATTTAAGGCTTAAGTTTAATGAAGTTTAGTACAAAGGATTATGCATAGTCTATAGAGAGAATGTGTGTAAAAATAAAACATTTAGGAAATTAAATGTAAGTAAGGATACATAGAAGGTTATACTAAACACCTTATTGTATAGGTACTAATAAAACATATAATATACCTTGTGAATACTAAATGTAAGATTAATTCGTTAAATCTAAGTTAACTATAGTATAGTTATTCAGGATGAGAAGCTATTTAACATCTTATGACAAGTTTATTAGATGGTTGTAATTAAAAGTCATTCTGAACTAAAGGTGAGATAATTGAGTTTAGCAGTTCAATTAAGTTTTACTAAAACGCGTCTACAACACTACGATTCCAATATACAAGATGTAGAACTTAATTAAGTTAAGGGAAAGACTTAATCATAATGGGTTATCTAGTAGATATTGTTTAAGTACATAATCTTTACATTGTGAGATAATAGTATAGTATTCTGAGATGAATCCATCATAGGTCATAATACAATGTTTATTCTAAATTAAGAATAAAGGTATTGAGCTTAAGATTATTATTGAAATTCTTAGATTTAGTTATATAATATAAACACATTTATGATATAGAGGTCTCAAAAGTCTTGAATGTGAGGATTGTGGTTAAGTATGAATAAAGTGGATAGGAGTGGACAATTAGCAAATGTTAATCGAATACATTCCTTGATCTTACCACCTTGGGCTATACAACGTTCTCAGATAACTCAAAGATTATACCTAACATTTAAGTGAGGGCTTAAAAGACAATTGAGAGAGTACTGTTGATTGTTTGCGCAAGTTGACTAGAACTGCTACAACGTTACCCAGGTACGATTTCTCGTACTCCGATACTTTTGCTGATTGACTTGTGAGACATTTTTGAAAATCACTAACTGAGTTCAGAGGAATTTCTAAAAGGAAATGGTTGTGTGACTAACTCAGCTTGTGTGACTAACTGAGCCTTGAATGTGAAACTCACTTGGGTTGGTTCCTTCTTTTTGGTTGTTCCATTAGACATTGGCTGCTTAGGGTTTACGCTTCTGCACTCTGTAGGACTGAGTGTTTTGGTATTTCTCTGGGTAGTTAGTGATCTGGTGGGAAATTGGAAAAGGTCAATTTTGGTAAATCCTTCTTTTGACTCTGGATATCGTTTCATCCATGAGCTGGTTCTTGAGGTTTCGACGTGCGCGCGTCTTCAATGGTAACAGCAGGGGGCTGTATATCCCTCGCCCATAGGGGCATTGATATTTAACAGCAGGGGGTTGTATATCCCTCGCCCATAGGGGCATTGATATTTAACAGCAGGGGGCTGTATATCCCTCGTCCATCAGGACATATTTAATCTGACAGCAGGGGGCTGTATATCCCTCGTCCATACGGACATTTATATCTGGCGGTGGGGCCATCTCTCCCAATTGGTATTATTCCATTCTTGAGTTATTGGTTCTTGGATCTATTTTATTATTCCTAGTCCTTTGTGACTATCTGAGTCTTCCTACTCCTAACGAGAATTGGGTTTAACTAAGGCAATGGATGTTCACTGACACATGATGTGGTTTTGTTTCACTAACCTTACTTTTATGTTATTAACCTTCATGCTTATCTTGATATCTTGATTTGGTGATTTATGAAATGTCTTACTCCTCTGTGTGGTTTAAGTGATTGCTTTCAAGCTAATATTTATTTAAGAGTTATTTTATAAGTTTGTTTTTGGAGATTAGTACTAGTTCCATTCCAGGGAACTGACCCACCCCGTTCGGGGTGGGCTGCTTGGTTTCATCTTGCAGGTACAAATTGATTTACAGGTGGCCGCGAAGAGCATGAGTGATTGGGATGGGATTAGGTTTATGGAGAGTGAATGTATTTTATTACTGTTATGTTATGTTATGTTAAGTTTTCTCGAAGTTCAGACCGTAACTTAGTTAATTGTAATTGTTGTAGTTGGTGAGGTTGGAACCGGGTGTTTGGAGCCCGATGGTCTGTAGCACCTTTAGTTTATTTTCCGCTATTGTTTTATTATTGTAGGGGTGTTATACTAGAGGTATCGAATAACAGATACTAAAGCTTCCTATGGTTATAAATTTCATCTACGGTGAGTACTAGTTTCAACTACTTCATTCCATGCTCAATACACACTTCTATTCATTTACTCATGCATTCATTCAAACAGTTACTCCAATACTTAGTCATGCTTCTCAAGGATTAAAGGATCAGTTAATTACCTAGGCCGGACTTAGAACCGGTCCCATCTCTGTCAATGATGTGCAAGGCAGTATGTCTCTGGGGTGCGCCCTTCTGAGGACCTCGGGATCCCTGTCCCTGTGGCGCCTACTGGGCTGGTGCATCGCCAGATGCAACCTCCTTGCCTTCCCTCTGCTTGTAGCTTTGGAAGTTTCCTCTGGGTTTGGCATTCTCTGGGCAAAAGTTGGCTCGGTGTCCGGGCTTCTGACATTTGTAACACCGGATTTCTCTCCCTTGGCAATCTAGGCCGGGATGGTCCTGGTTGCACTTCCTACATACATATGCACGGCTGTCAGAGTAGCTCTTAGTGAAACCAGAGCCAGAACCTAAGGTTTAGAGAGTTAGCTCATTTGTGCGGGAATACTAGGTATGGTACTTATACAATTACGAATTTAATTTAGAAGTTTACCCTTAGGTGGGTGTGATCTCAGTGGCTTCGCAGCCACCGGTGCAGAAGAACCAAGTTGAAGAAGCTCAACTGGTTTGCCCTTCTCCTGGGCACTGCTCTCACTTGGGAAGTTCTTTTGGGTTTGCTGAAAGAATTTCCCTTTCTTCTTTTTCCAGCTCTTACCCTGGTTCTGCTCCTCGGCACTTATGTTTTTGTTGTTGGCCTTGCGCTTAAGCGCAGTTTCTTCATCCCTTAATTGGCAAGTGATTTCAACGCGAGATGTCGCGTGATAACACTCCTGAAGTTTCAGGTATTAGCCGGGATTCTTAGTTAAAAAGATAAGGGTAAGGTATTTAAGGATTCACAATGGTACTAAGGGTTTAACCGATATTCACCTGAAAAGAGGTAAATCTGGTGTAGCCCATGTCGTACCGAAGGCGATGGCTTAGACCGCCATAGAAGCGATCGACCAACACCTGGCCGGTATACCCAAGGTCGGGTAGAAGTCGTAGAAGAGAGGTGAAAGTGCGGTAGTACTCGTCGACAGACATCTTCTCTGTCATTTTCAAAGCATCCAGCTCAAGTGTTTTTCTTGTCTTGATGTGTTCCGGGTAGTATTTGGATCGGAGAAGGGTTGAGAAGGATTCCCAGTCAAAGGTGGGGTCATCAGCATGATCGTTCTTGATTAGTTTCCACCAATCCATGGCTGCATCCTTAAGGTAGTAGGCGGCTAATCTCACTCGAACTCCAGTAGGACATTCGAGAGTCTCAAATGCAGTCTCCATTTCGGAGATGTAGGCTTCAAGCTTAGCAGGGTCGCTATCGCCTCTAAAGCACAGAGGTCGGAGATCTACGATAGGTTTTACCCAGTTTACTTCTCTGGGTAGAGGGGGCGGGATTGGTCCCATTTGAGTCTGTTGGTTCTGTTGTGTTTGTTGCATAGTAGTGATTACTTGCGGTAGCATCTGCGCTACCGTGGCAGCGACGATTTCTGCTATCGTTTGCGCACCAGGTCCTTCAGAGGCTTCGCCTCTAGCTCGGCCTCGTCCTGACATCTGAACATTTAGCATTTACATTAGGCTTCGTATAAGTGACCAAGGGGTCTTGGAATTTAAGCAAGGTATCGTTCCTAAGAACGTCAAGGGTATCCGACGTTAACAATGGTAGTTCCTAGTTAGGTTCCTAAGTATCCATCTTAAGACGGTTGAAATCCTAACTCGGTAATCCCTACGCTCGGTAATCTAGGTCATCAGAGCGTAGAGCGTAGTTACGCTCTGATACCACTTTTTATAACACCCCTACCGTTAATCCCATACTTACCGTCTACTCGTCCTGATAATCCTACTACGTCGCAGCGGAAATACTACTACTACATCGGGTGGTACAACGCCGCTAACCGCCCATACGGCTAGCTAGGCTTATACTACTTATAGTGACGGTCTGATGACTAGAAGATACCGAGCTACTAAAACATTGCTTACTAAATACAAATACCATATTCTTACATTACTGGATTACCGAGTATCAAGTACAGTTAATTACATTACCTTTTCAATCTTCCAAAAATAATGAGTTTAGAACAAGCTACTCATCTATACCAATTCGCCATTCTATCATTATCCAAAAAGGTGTACCACATGGTACACCGGCTAACAAAACCTACAGCCATGTACTACTTAGTACACCATTCAATTCATCATTACACAAAAAGAAGTCAAACTAAATCTCTTCATGGTCTTCACCCTTCTCGAGGACCTGCATGTAGTAAAAACATCACCCCAAGGGGCTCAGCAAAAGCTGCGCATAAACTTCGCATATACTTCGTGCTAACTAGGGTACGCCGACTATTTAAGGTCGACTGTGCATGCAGTTCATTATTTTCATACATACATGCTTTACATACAACATACAATCATGCATAATACAATACACATTCCAAAACAGCAGTACAATAGCACACACCATACTTACCTTCACAAGGGTTAGCCAAATTACGCATCCGGGTTAATCAGATGCTATTACTTTTACTCATTACACAATACTTTCTCTTACTTCACTTACTTACTTACCATATTGTTTACTCATTCTTACTTACTTACTTTACTCATGTTAAGTTGGTATGACCTCCGGCCCAGGGACTACACCGTCCCACCACCGGATTTACTTGACTCACCAATCCAGGATGCTACCCATTTAAGGGGTTTGGGCCGTGGACCAGTTTAAAGAGTTAGGAATTGGAGCCAACCTCTTTTGACTCCGCATCCTCACGCGTGGCTGAAACTATATCGGACTTCTACTCATTCCAATTTAATTACCAATTTAAGTTAGATTGGTTAGCTTGTTAGGAATCAGTCAGAAGTCCAATCACAATAACATTCGGTCAAATAAATATCATACATACTACACACACTCATATTCATCCATACATTTCATGAATATACAAACTATGATTTAAAGAAGATATGCAAACAAGGAACAATCTCATGATATTCACAAGTAAGCAAATATATCTGATTCGTGCGTTTATCTTATTTGGTGATCAATTAGTACACAACACACAAATCAGAGTAACCAAGGGTAGCATCGGGGCATGAGAAGTTCATACTGTTCACCGTACTTGTATCCGACGTTCCTCCGGTGTTCACAATCCAAGTCCTAACATATACATACAATTGGGTGGTTAATTACCCTTACTTAACCTTACTAATTACTTTACTACATCTCCTGGTTTATACTTACTAATTCATTGTTGTTCAAATACATGTACTTAGGTTACTTACTTACAATTATTTTCAAAGCTTGTTTATAGCCTTAATGATTAATATCATTAATTATGTATATTATCTTATATTATCATTACCCATCTCCTTAGTTAGCTTTAAAACACATCTGTACAAATTACAGGTTGGCCGGGTTGTTGTCCGGGTTTACATACCCGGACCACCACTGTGAAGAATCCTCGGGTCTAAAAATCGTTTGGTCCGGGTTTACCCCACTCTACAAACCCAGACCACTTGTTCCCAAAAGCTACGGGTATGTTTTTTTGTATGGTCCGGGTTTGTGTACTCCTTTGCAAACCCGGACCACTTGTTTTAGGAAGTTACGGGTATATTTTGGGGTGGTCCGGGTTAGTGTCCTAGTTGTAAACCAGGACCACTCCTTGTTATAACTTTCTGTCGAGTTTTTGTGCTGGTCCGGGTTTCTGTACCGGTTTACAAACCCGGACCAGTTGTAGTTTACAATTTATATAAGTTTTTTAAACTTGTTTCAACTCTAAACTTCTACTAATATCTTCCCTAATATCCTACATATAATCTAGCATGTTTTTACATTATTAAGCATTTAAAAACTAACCTAAACAACCCTATACAAATCTGTCAACTTAAACATTTTTTTCTGCTAAATTTTTCCCTCTGTTGCAGTTTTTCTCCTTCAACCAATGTAAAGATTTTCCTATTCTTCTTCCTACTAATTAAATGACTCTCCAACTAACCTAACTTAGTTACACAACTCCCATACCCATTTCCAACTCACTCAACTACATCTCTTCCTCTGTAACAAAACAAAGTGAAAAATCTCATTCTTCTCTCTACAATTCTCTTCTGTTTTTTTCTTTTCTAACAACAACCAGTCTCTAATTTCTAACCAGATTTTGACAGAGGTTCCCTACATTTCTAGGTGTTCTCACCACATAATTTTGCCACTCGATATAATTCACAACCTGTTCAACATATACATTCTCACACAACTCCTAATACTTACTGCACACTTTTATTTACTTGTTTTCAAAAGCTTCCAAACTACAACTACCATCCACATTAATATACCCATTCTTTTCCTACTATTACGGTGGCTTAAACATTGTTACAGTAAATCACCTACACATACACAAACATAAAATTGTACAGAGCTTCTCGTTACCTTGGTTTCCTTGATTCCTTTCCTTCTCTCCTTCTCCTTTCTTGCTCCTCTTTCCTTCTTTGTTTTCTTGGTTTTATTAGGCCAAGCTACACACCATGTAACAAGGCATACACATACACACCAAACTAGTAAATTTTCTACATAGGTTTTAAAACCCTAACTTATGAGAACTCATTTAAAACTCTTAGGAAATCTTACCTTGAGCTTCTAATGGGTTTTGGAGTAGAAAATGACAAGGCTTCAACTCTCAGATGGAACCCAAACCGGCTGGGTGAGGGAAAATAATGTGTTCACGTGAGTTTGGTTTTTTGCAAGGAAAAATGGAAAGAAAGAGCTTTGGTCTTTTTCTTACCTTAGAACATGAAGAAAAGATGGAGCTTCAATGGTGCTCCTTAGGCTCCAAACGATTATAACCCAAAAATAAGTTGGAGGTTTTATTTTTGAAGGGTGTAAATGATCTCCAAACCGAGACGAATTCAACGGTATAATTTTTGTGGTGTTTGGATGGTTTAGAGCTTTCAAGGATGAAGAGAATGTGGGATGCTGTGAGGGGTGCTCAAATCGCCATTACATCGCAGGAAGGAGAAGAAAGAAAACAGAGAAAGAAGAGTGCAGTACTGGGTTGTGAGGGATAGGAGAGAGATTACTTTTTGCTTTTTTATTTTGTTTGTCTTTTGTACATAGAAGGGAATTAAGAGGGGGTATGGGCTATTAAGTTAGCCGGACACACACACACACCTCAAATGGGTTTTTAAAATCTTATTTGTAATAGGGGAACACTAATTTATTTTATTTACACTTTTACCCCACAATTTCCCTTTTTGACAGTTTTTTACTATTTTCTCGTTTATTGATTTTATTGTCTCTAGAACTTCACTAATGTTTTTAATGACTATTTAGTTGACCAAAATTTTTACGAGTCTATTTGACCCGCTAAAGTCACGTTTTCCCCGTTTCCCCTCGAAAATGTTTTAAGGTTCGTTTGCGTTTTAATCTGTTTTAAGGATCCGTTTTCTTTCGGGATTTGTTCCCTCTGATTATTTAGACATAGTTAAGCTTCTAAATTACTTATTATCCTAATTAATCACTATTTTTAATTACGGGGTATTTCAAGCAACATCCGTGGCTTAACCATGCTTTCGGTAAGGAAAGCCCCTTTGTTTTCCTCCTTATATTACCGAGTACATGTACTAATTTAAACACTAGTTTAACACTTGTTTTTCCTTGGAAAAACAGGCGTGAATGAGCCCTGAATCCAGCCCCAAAACTAGGTAAAAACCTTGCCTGTTTTCCTCTTAATCCCATCGGTCATATGAGCTGATATTAGTAGCCTATTAACACCTTGTTTGCACATTGAAAACAGGTGGGTATAGCCACTCCAAACAGTTTCAAACCAGGTAAATACCTTGTATTCTCCTAGTTTAAATCAACCGGTAATCACCTTGTTATATATGGCTAACCTAAGTTCTTTTCATGGCATGAAATGCTGGTGAAAAATCCATAAAAATCTTGTGCACAAACCGTAAGGAGAACCGGCCACTAATACCTATGCCAAAGTGAGTACTTTTCTCTAATGATGCACATTAAGTGAATGTCATTAACACTCCAACTAATCAATCTCTGTTGAAAAAAAATATATCAGGCCGAGAGCCTAAGGAGGTGTTTGGTGTGGCTTGGAGGCTGTGTTGGAAGATTTTAGTTGACTAAAAATCAAGGTAAGATGCTAACCCCATTTACTATATAGTTTTGTATGTTTTGATACATAAAATAAAGCCGTGAGTGAATGCGGGTTAAATGGTTAACTATGTATAAAATGGTTATAACATTTTTAGTTGTATAAGGTAAGGTTTGGAAGACATATTGTGGCATAAGGATTAATTATGATTTTAGGAAAATAAAGAAAACTATACATTAAGCGTAAGCAATATAGTTTTTATGACATTTATGTTAATTTATCCAAGGTTAATTAATGTAACAGGCCAAGCACTTTAGGCCATTTAATTTAATTGCTATATTAAGTTAAAAATGGATTTAAAATAATTTAGACAAAAATTATGTTACCAAAATAGTTTTGGGGTTGATTTGCAATTTAAATAAATTTTGGAGCCTGAAAATTATATGTTAAAAGAGTTATCTTATGAATTTTATTGAGTTTTATAAAATATGGGGGTCAAATTGTAATTTTTGAGGAAATGTGGTCAAACCGCGAATACATAAATCTACGGTCAAACTAGTGCATATCGGGTCAACATTGACCAAAATAAGAGCCTTGACCAAAATTTATAACATAAATAATTAATTTATGAACTTAAAGTAACATTAGAGATTAAATGTCAAGTTTATGAAATTTTGGGGTGTAGAGTGTAAATACCGAAAATAATGGGTTGGTTTGGTTAATATAGTGATTTATATCCTAAGTCTAAAATTTGGGAATTTTTGGAGTTATATAAGTGGGTATATTGATAAAAGAGTATAATATATGATTTTTGTGACATGTAAAAATATATAACATAGATTGGGTCAAAATGTAAATAAGGAAAAGGATGAGGGCGGAAAAAAGGAATTTCAGAAACATAAGGGGGTTGTGTGGAAATAAGTAACAAGAAACTATAGGTTATATCAATAATGAATATTAAAACTATATAGTATAACACATGTATAAACATTATGATAATACATGTGGTTATTATGTAAATAAGGAAAATATTGTGGCTGGAAAATAAATATACCAAACAGCTATGGGTTGTTCGGTAATATATAAGAAATAACATATAAAGACTATATGTTATGATTATTGTAATGTTTGGATGATATAACATATGTTATGTAAAAATATTATGATATTAGTGGTAAAAGAATAAATATGAAAAGTTGAATGGATAAAAAAAACAAACAGAACCTAAGGGTCTGTTCTTGTTTTCGGAAATTTCAAACCATATAATATATATATATATATATATATATACTATATGATTTAAATGTTATAGTATATGGTAAGTTAAGTATGTTATAGAAATTGTGGTGAAATTGTAATAATAATAAAGTGTGGGGTTTGAAAGGAGATGAAATATTAAATATATGCCTATTCGGCAATTAAGGGGAAATATTACAAAACTATAGGTTATACTTTATTACAAAGTTTTGATGTTATAAGATAAGGCATTTATAGCATGGTATAAATTATGTGGGTATATTGTAATTAATGAAAACTATAAGAATAAAGAGGTACAAGTGTATTGTATATAAATATGTTATTTTCGGTAACAATAATAGTTACTAAAACTATATGTTATAAAGTTTAATGACATAAAAGTATCATACCATATGGTATCATGATATAAGTGTAACACAAGATAATAATATGTGGTCAAAGTATAGTGTATAAAACTATACATGTTGGCGCATGCATATATTCATATGTCAAAAATGAAGATATAAACTATAGTAAACAATGACATAAACACTATGGTTAATATATGATTTTTGAAATGGTTTAAATAAACCTTGCATAAGGACTAACATGTACATAATGTAAAGTTTCTTATTTCATTAAGAAAACAAGGTATATATACACATATGTATATCGGCGCAAGTGACATGCATATATAATATGGTTTACAAACCATATAATAGTAAGTAATAAATGTTAACTTATAAGTATAATTATATACTATAATGTCACAAGGTTTTAAATGAATACAACTTGTTACATAAGTAAGAAGTTGTGTAACGTAAGGTGTATCAAGAATAATAACCTATCATACCTTATAAAGTAACGTTGCATGGAATGCATGCAACCATGGATTATAAAATATAACCATGCATGCAACTATAAGTTATAATAATACTTAAGCATGCAATATAACGGTGAATTAACATATACGTGAACGAACGAAGTTATATAAAGCGTAACGCTTATTGAATACTACGGTTGGAAACTGTAATTCCTAAGTTGAAAACGTTAACTATGACGTTCGTATAGAAACCGACGTCTTTGTTAAACCGAATAATAATACTTACTACGAGTAAGGAATTTTTAAGATAACTAAACTCTAACTGGTAACAGTTGAAAATCCGGGGGCGTAGTACCGGGATTACAGACGTTATTCTGAAATACCGAATCATACGGTCATGTGGATTGACACTTAGCGTTCCTTGTATTTCTAGATCGCCCTTCAGACGTGCGCGCTCGATAGCCTTAGTGGTCTACACTGCGCGACCTTGACACGGTGTACGGTATGTAAAGGGGTTTGATCCGGGTTATCCTGAGGAATTCCTCGGGCTCGGATTTGTTTGATAAATAACTTGTGTGGATGTATGTATGTGATTATGTGTGTGATGGATATCTGTGTTTACTGCATTATTTAATTATGCACGAACGTCCTACGGGACTAATACTACATCGACTATAGATCGACTTATATAAAATTACATATGCGAGACGTGTGATTGGAATTACCGTTGCCTGACGTAATACGCTAAGTATTACAAGTATGTAATTATAACCTAAGTAAAACACTTAGGAACGGGACACGACATTGTCGGTCCCTAGAGCTTCAACTCGAACATAAATACTACCTAGAATCATTCTAGGCATGCGTAAGACCCACAGGGCAGCCAACAAAATAAGTGATGTTCTCCATAATTAAAACTGTAACTGACTACCTAACTAATGAAGTTTACAGTGGAGTGTGAAGGAATGTGATGATGTACCTTAATCCAGACAGTCACTGGCTGTTGGTCGCGCATAGAGATCTCTTGGGTTATCCCGTATCGGGTTTACCCTAGTTAATCCTGAACGAACCTAGATAGATCGTCAGGCGGAGTGTGCTACCGTTGGCACCAGGCCCTTGGCCACCTAAATGGACACCTTTACAAAGGCAAAGTGAAATAGTCCCGGAGGCTTCGGATGATCAGGGCAGTGAGCACCTTGTGTGTACGTGGGACTACCGTCCAAGTGAGTATATTTCGGGTTGTCCTAATTGATGCCCGACAGTGCTAACCAAATCAAACAATATGTGAGGGCCCGGGGGCCGAGTGTTGTGATACGTGATGATGTTAACATACGACGTATGGGTTATCAATGCTATTGTATTGTATGATGTGTGACTGTGCTGCGTATATTTATAAATGCTGTTTGGATTGGATGGATGGTTATATAATCATGCATGTTGTTACAGTATCAATTATATCTGTAAAATGGTAAAGCATGAAATCAATCTAAAATCAAGATGGTTAAAAATGACAAGTGACCAATAGGGTCCAGGCCCGGCATACTCAGCGTCTATCGCTGAGACTACACTTATTGTGCAGGTTGTTGATCTTCGTTGAAGCCGAAGTGCGGGGACAGGGTAGATAGGCTTACTTTAATTATTGCGTAAGAATTTATTGTATAACGATATCAGTCTGTGGATGTATGATGGTAAAGTTGTATTTATTTGGGATTTGAGTAGACACTCACTTGTCGATTGTTATGGATGTGGACTTAGTATGATGTATAGGAGATATCTCGTTGTCACAGCGGTCTAGTAGTGTTGTTGTTTTAGTGTTGGATTTAGTTTCTGCTTCGTTACTCGCATGGGCGAGTAATGGCAGGTGACACCCGAGTAAGTTTTAATGTCGTTGCTTATTCTTCCGCTGTAAGACGTTTTATTTTTCTGTTAACGTGAGTGACTATTACGTGTTTATTTGAGAGGGGTGTTACACTCACCATGACTTTGGTGTATCTATAATCACCCCTTTGATCTCTAAAAATCCAAGACAAAGCCTAAGTCATTTTAACACTTAAGAACACCTTAATTCCCTTTCTTGCACCAAGTTAACCCTTAACAATTCCTAGTATAACCTAGGTCACCAAACTTCATTTAAACACTTAGAACTCCTTGTTTATTCACCAAACTTTGCCACAGCTCTACTAGCACCTTCTTAAACACAAACCCACGGGTTTTCATCCTTAAACAATCAAAGACAATCATCTTCACAAGGAATTTTCTTTACGCACAACTACACCTTAAACTACACTACATCATAATATAGTGCATAACTTAAATTGCTTGGCACTTAGGCCCTTAAATTGTAATAATCTTAAACACTGAATTTCCACATATATTTGCCTTCAACCTGCAAATACACACAACAATGCTCCCATGTCCTTATAGTCCACCTTGTGAATAGTTTTCTAACTCATTTCCCATTGGCTCTTTAGGTTGTTTATTAAGCAATTAAAGCTCAATTCCCTAAGACACAAAACTACATTAGGTTAGGTTATTTACCTCTTCCTCTTCAAGACTTCTTTCTTGTTTTCTTTGATTGAAAATCAGTAAGGAGCTTTGATCACTTGTCAACCTTATAACCAATACATAAATGAAGGTAATGAGAATTAAGCACTATACTTAAACTCATGAATAAAACCCTTGATTAACATAAGTGTTTTAAACACTAGAAATGATATTTACCTTGGAATTGAAAGAGAGCTTGATTAAGAAGCAAGGTAGGACTCCTCCTAGTCCTTTGAAGATCAATTCAAGCTACTAAAAAAAAGAAAGACAAGGCATCATCAAGAGATGATTTTCGGCCATATATGAAAATGAGAGGAAACATGAATTTTCTTTGGTTTTCCTTACCTTGAAGCAAAGGAGAATGACAAGGTGTAAGAAGATGAGTTTGTCCTCCTTCAATGGAGATTCTTCATGGCACCAAAATGAAGTTCGTGAAGATTTGAAAAGATAGAAATGTAGAGCTTGGTCTAACTAAGACAAAGGTAGTCATGGAATTGAATTTGGAGCATGGAGTTGGAAGTTACAAGCAAAGGAAGATCAAGAATGGAGAGGTGCTGTAGCAAAACGAATTTGGAGCTGGGAGAAGATGAAGAATATGGTGGGAACAAGAGGGAATGAAGGGAATGAGGTGAGAGGAAGTGTTTTGCAACATATTTAAGTATAAAGGTAAATAGTCTTTACTTTATTTTCTTCTTCTTCTTTCTTATTGGCTAACCAGTGGGATGACTCCCCACCTTAAAAACCAGCCCCTTTCATTACATGAGATATTTATGGTCTTTGTTGACCATTTAATTAAGCTAAGTTGACTTAAGTCTAAACTAGCACTATTTGAGCACTATTCACAAATTAGTGCACATATTTGTGAAAGTTTTGATTTCCCATTGATTTAGACTTCCTAATGTGATACTAAGTAGTACACATATTGATTAAGGTGTAATGGTGGTCATTTAGCCATTCAAAACCCATTTCTAAGACAATTTTTCAAAAATGTGCTTTAAGACTCCTTAAAGCACATTTTGTGTTTTAACTTGTTTTTTAGCTTGGTTTTCTTTAGTAATTGGTTTAACATGTCCATTTGTATATTAATAAGGTCTTGGTAAGCTCTTTGAGTCTTAACCAAGGTTATCCCAAGCTTAGAGCATGTTTTTGCTCAAATTGTCTTTATGGTACTTTATTGTGTTTTCTATGGTTTAAATTGTTCATCGATGTTTCTAAGGCAATTTTTAGCCTTAATATACCATTTTTTAATATTTAAACAACATATCAAGGTTTGGGGTATTTCAACTATCCTCACTCAAACTCCAGCAACAGCTTCAAGGGTTTCGAACGCCGTCTCCATCTCGAAGATGTAGGCTTCAAGTTTTGCAGGGTCGCTCTCGCCTCTAAAGCAAGGAGGTCGGAGATTTATGACTGATTTTACCTAATTCACATCTCTGGGTGGAGGGGTGGGGTTGGTCCCGCTTGAGTTTGTTGGTTTTGCTGTGTCTACTGTACAGCTGTGATTACTTGCGGTAGCATTTGTGCTACCATGGCAGTGACAATCTCTGCTATCATCTGCATGCCCGTTCCATCAGTAGTCTCTCCTCGGGGTCGGCCTCGACCTCGTCCTGACATCTGAACAATTAACATTCTCATTAAGTACTGTGACCGACTGGTCTTGAACTCAAGCAATGGTATCGTCTGTAAGGACGTTAAGGGTATCCGTTGTTATCAACGGTCATTCCTAGTTAGGTTCCTATCTCTTCATTTTAAAACTGTTGTAATCCTAACTCGGTAATCCCTATTCTCGGTAGTTCTAGACATCAGAGCGTTACTACGCTCTAATACCACTTTTTGTAACACCCCTACCATTAATCCTCTAATTACTGTCTAATCATCTCGGTTAACTTACTACTCGCAGTGGAATTACAAATACTACGGCGGGTGATACAACGCCGCTAACCGCCCATACGGCTAGCAAGGCTTACTCTACATACAGTAACGGTCCGATGATCATAATATACCGAGCTTCCACAATTACTTCCCAAATACATACATATCATTTACTTCCAACCTTCGATTACCGAGTATCTAAAAAGCATAATCAAATACATCCCTTCTTACACGTTTACAAAAGTCATGAGTTTACCAACCTACTCATTCCTACCAAGTTCACAATTCCTACAATATCCAAAAGGGTGTACCCCATGGTACACCAGCTATTCAAAAACACATTCAGCCGTGTACAACTTAGTACACCATTCACAGTCTACTAACTACTCAAAAAGAAATCAATCTTGGCCTCATCACGACCGTCATCCTTCACGAGCACCTGTAAAATTAAAAAACGGTGCCCCAACGGGCTCAGCAAAAGCTGCGCATAAACTTCGCATACTCCGCGTGCTAACGAAGGTACGCTGACTAATTGGTCGAATACATGGAGTTCGTTTTATAAATGCATACATGCTATTACATACATTAATACATTCATACAAGTCACATACATACAAGGATACAATACATACAACCGGAAGGCAATACACAAGCCAAACAGCATAGCAATACACTTCACAATTCTTACTTCATTCTTTGTTAGCCAGTTACCCATCTTGGTTAATCGGATGTTCTTTTACTCTTTTACTCGGTGCCATATGACTTACACAGTCTTACTCATACAATGCTTACTTACTTACTTTCTTACTTACTTACTTTCTTACTTATACTCATGTTAAGTCGGTGTGACCTCCGGGCAGGGACTATGCCGTCCCACCACCGGGTTTTAGGATGGCTCACTAATCCAAGTTGCTACCCATTTAAGGGGTTTGGACCATGGAAAAGATTAAGGCCAGGATTTGGATCCAACCTCTTATGTCTCCTCCTCCTCACGTGTGACCGAAGCTATATCAGACTTCTACTCATTCCAATTTACCAATTTCTTAATGTTAGAAATGTTAGCTAGTTAGGAATCAGTTAGAAGTCCTATTCTACATCACTTGTCAATACAATACACATCAAGGCACACACACTTCATTCTCACTCATTCATTTCATGAATTATTCAAACTGAGAGTTAAAATAAGCATCCAACAACGAACAATATAATATAAGCACAAGAAAGTGCAATAAGTCTGATTCGTGCGTTTTATCTTATTTAGGTGATCACATAGCACACAAACACACAAATCAGAGTAGCCATGGTAGCATACAGGGCATGAGAAATTCATACCGTTCACCGTTGACCTTGGACTCACCAACTCCCCTTCGGTGTTCAACTATTTGAATATCACATACACAGAGTAGGGCGGTTAATTATCTATAATTAACCTTACTTACTACATTTCTAACATTTCTCCGGTTCACAGCTACTTTGTTCTTACAATTCATACACTTCCACCTAAGTTACTTACTCTTTCTTATTATTCAAGCTTGTTTATACTTTTAAGGACCATTAAACATCATTAATCAAGTACTAATTATCTTATACCATCATTACCATACATTACCTTATCTTAAAAGCCACTTTTTAAATTAAATTTCAAGATTTTGGGTTAGTCCGGGACCTTGTCCGGGTCCTAAGTCCCAGACCAACCTGTGGTCTGAACTCTCGAACTGAATTTTCACATGGTTCGGGTCTTTATACTGCATCCAAGTCCCGGACCAGAAGGTACTTAAACTCTCGAACATATTTTTCACATGGTCCGGGTCCTTATACTCCCACTAAGTCCCGGACCTATACAAGCTTGAACTCTCAGCCATTTTAATGGGGTGGTCCGGGTCCTTGTATGGGACCTAAGTCCCGGACCAACCAATACTCCAATTCTCGGCCGTTTTAATGTGTTGGTCCGGGACTTAGTCCTGGGTTTAAGTCCGGGACCCTGCTACCACTTTAACAGTTTTTACATTTTCAAAATCTGTTACACTCCTCTCTTTGCCCTATCAATTCCCCATTGTTCCTACACTTAATCACATATGTTTAAACACTTAATTAACCTTCTAAACTTCCCTAAATCCATCACTAACTCATTACTCCTTTCCACACTAATTCATACATTTCTTTTCTAACTTTCATTTCAGCACTAGCATTAATTCCTCCTTAGTCTTGCTTTGCTACAGATTTTGATTCCCACTTCTACCATTCATGGTTTCCTTTCCTAATGCCATTTCTAAAGTTTAAAATGCATTATCTTTCACTCTAATCCTACCCATTACTTAGCTCTTTCTCAAAACTATTTTCAAGGTGTTTCCTACTTACATTAAGCTCTTAAGTCCTCTAATTCCTAGGTAAATTTTGACATAGTCTCCCCTAAAATTTGGCATTCTCACCACATTGTTTTGCTCACACATTACCACTCATAAAACCTGTTTATTCAAGGCGCAAATACACAATTCTCCAAACACATTTACAATTTACCTCACTTAACTTATAAGCACTTATTCATCCTGTTAACATCACTAAAACATTATTACCTTCTTACTCGCTATGTAACAGCCTATGTATTGCTTAGCCAACAAAATAATTCTCTCATACTAAGCAAAAAAATCTGTTTACATTACTTGCAAAACTAGCTCAAGGTTTGGTCATTACCTTGAATTTGTTAGTTTTTCTTTCTTCCTTTCTCCTTTCTTCTTCCTTCTTCCCTTGATCTTCTTCTCACAACCGGTTATGGGGAGTTCAAAATCCTAATGCTACAGCCCATCAATACACAACCATTTCAATTCAAAACCAACCCTTAAATTAACATAGAGCTTAGGACATGTTTTTAGGGTTTAGAAAAGGCATTACCTTGCAAGTGTATAGAGGAAGTGTTGGACAGCAAGAATAGCAAGATTCCAACTCCAAAAGTGAATCTAAAATCGGCTGGAGAACAAGGAACAAGAAGCTCAAAACTTAGAAATTCTTATTTTGCAAATGAGAGCTAGAAATGATAGATTTTTGAATTTCTTTTTACCTTAAAACAACAAGGAGAGGGAGGAGCTTCCAATGGTGGTCTCAAGCTTAAAAAAGAGTCATACTGTTGTGCAAAAACTATATAACAAGGTATATAAATAAATGCAAGGAATAGGCAAGTGCACCTAATCGGTGTAGTACAACAAGTGTCGTATCCACAAGGAAATTGGTCCTAACTTCCTAGTCTCGGTACTTAGTAATTGTAATGGAAACAGTAAATTGTGGTTTAGCCGGCGGCAAGCTTGATTGTGTTGGTTGAGTAATTGCAAGAACAACAAATATACTAAAGGTGATAGTTTAATGGATAGGATGGAAAAGTACTTTGGGAATTTGGCAATCACCCAAACTACCTAGGTATGTTAGCAACTCTTCTTATGCCATAGTTGTCTTTTAGAACAATAATAATAACTCTCTAAACCAAAGATGAGTTAATTCTTACTTAGTTAATTTTAGCCTTCAAAATCAATTAGGACTAAACTCACTAAGTAGCATTAAGCAAGTTCTAGAACAAAGCCCCAAATTATACTCACTAATCCTAGGAGCATAAATCAAGAGTTCTCTCTCAATTTGGTCACAAACCCTAACTCAAAACCAATTTGTAGTTAGGGTTCACCACAAATGCACTCAAGAGATCAATTTGAGAACATTGAATGATAATTAAGAGAGAAACAACTATTAATGCATAATCAAGATTCACAAGCACATTCTAGGGTTTGGGTTCAAAGACCCATCCCAAAGCACAATAGAGTACTACTCAAGCATAGAGGAAAGAAAAACTAGCAAAGAGTAAGAAGAAGCCATTGTTGGAGCTTGGAAGCTTTGGAGAAGGTGAGTTCTTCCTTCTTCTCTTCTTCCTCTTCTTTCTCCTTCTTTTCGTTCTTTCTCTTCTCTTGTGTGTGTGGAAGTGTAGAATGCAAAGAATACCCTCAATCCCCTCTGTTTTCCCGTCTTTAAACGATTGTTCTGGGAAAATTTCCGTCGGGACCGCCCCACAGGGGCGGTCCACAGGGGCGGTCTACACCAGAGGCGATTTCAGTGTTTCGAAATTAACTGGACCGCCCTACAGGGGCGGTCCACACCAGAAGTGCCTCTTCTGCATTGAAATTGTCCTGTTTGACCCCTCGTCTTTGACACACTCCTCGGGGCATTAAAGCTCAACTACAAAGTCTTGAGAGTCTCCCAAAAACCATTGCTCAAGTGAGCTTTTACCTAAATTTAAATTAAAACTGCATGAGTTCAACTATATTAACGAAATGCTCTATCAAGTGGTGAAATAAGTCAATATTTGCACAAAATAAAGGTAAATAAAGACCTTATAAATACATCATTTCACCACTTATCACATACCCATGGAGATGAAAGTGGAGCTTTTCGATTTTTGAAAAGAGGAAGATGATCTCCTTGACAAAAGGATTCCAACGGTATTATTTTTATGATTTTGGGCAAGGATTGAGTGGTCAAAAGTGAGGATGAAGATGGAGGTTGTATGGGTTTCTTCAAATCGCCATTAGAGGTGATTGGCAGAAGAAGAAAATCAGAGAGAACAAGGAGGGAGTACGGTGGAGTGTGAGAGAATTGGAGAGAGAGTCCATTTTACTTTTTACTTTATTAATTTTCTTGTAGTGTATTAGGAAAGTAAAGAGAGTGAGAGGGGGCGGGGGATAAAACCGGCCCCATACACACACATACAGATTTTTTATTTTTATTTTCAAAATGGGACATGTTAGTTTAGCTTATTTACACTCACACCCCACAACTTTCCGGTTTTTACAATATTTACTAACCGGAACCCGTTTTCCGGAATTTCCTCGTTAAATTAATTTTATTGGTTCTAATCCTTCATTAGGGTTTAGTAATGACTATTTGGTTGACCAAAATTATTACGGGTCAATTTAACCCGCTTAAGGTCGTGTTTTCCCAGTTTCCTCGAAAAACGAGCTTTAAGGTTCGTTTGAGTTTCTAATCCGTTTTAAGGATCCATTTTCTTCGGGATTTGTTTCCTCATGTTTATTTAGGCCTAATTAAGCTTCTAAAATCTTCATTAGCCTAATTAATCACTATTTTTAATTTCAGGGTATTTCAGTTAATCTGCTACGCATCGCATAAGGATGGATTGATTCTTGGTTATAGACCATTCCTGAGTTAAGGTTGATGTTTTCATAAAAAAACCCGTGGTATGAGAGAGACTTAGACGATGCTAATTAAGTAGTGTTTTTAGTCTATTCTGACATTATTTAGTGAATAACTTGATAGGTTAGTAGTCAAAGATACCGTAACCTCAAGGTGGTTACCAATAATTATGATAAATACAATGTGATTAACGGTATTATCTCAAAACCTCAAGGAGGTTCCTAGTAATTTACTCTTTCAAAATGTCATGGGTGGGCAATGTAAATCTTTAAAACCTCATAGGAAGGCAATGTAATTTTTCCTATTAAAAAATTTATGACAAAAATACCTATTAGGTTTTCCAAGACACTAATCATTAATAATTAACTAAAACAACTAATCATTTATATAATAAAATAATGCATTCAACAATAAAAATGAATCGAGGAAAATCTAGATTCCTTGTGAGACCAGGTCCCAAGCCAAGTGCCACACAAAAGTATGGTAGTCCTGCAATAACCTGGTGTCGCACAAGAGAGCTGGATCCATCATTGTGGGGCTTTACTTATTTGAGTAGTTGACTGATAATATAGGTCTCCAGTTTACATAAGGGTTTGTTACGATTGTTTCAACTTTTACCAATCTACTATTGGATCGATGGCACTATTTTTCAAAGTACAATTTTGATTTAAAATCTCCGTGAGTCAAAGATAGCTAAAACTAGTTGTCTCTGTATGTCAATAACATCAATAATCATATCAACTATTTTTTCTCACTACTTTTTTCTAATTTCAACTAACAACTGACAGCTATATGTTTCAACTGACAAAAGAATGGGGAGTCAACTATGTTATTAATCCTTCTAAAAAAACTCATAGTTTTTAATCAGGGCTGCTGTGCTTATTCATTTACGTGGGATTTGACTCAATTCGTTATAGAGTACAGTATAATGATAAATACCTAATGTTGTAGTAGCGAACTTTATTTATATCCACTTTAATGTTGACCTGTAAACTAATCTTAATTGACAGTTAGGCAACCAAAGCCGCTTATGTATTTAACCCACAGATAGCTCCAAACATACTACTCACCCCTCAAACGAATAAATGAATTTGGAATGTACCAGATTACTCAACAAAATCTACCCATTCATATTTAATGAAAAACCATACTCATCAACAAGGGTTCTTCATCTTTATCCTGAGTTTCCTGGCAATCTTCCCAGCCTTAGGATGCACCGGTCTCTTACTACCATCAGACTGCTCAACTTCAATCCAATTTATGACTTTCAAAAGAACTGATTGTGGCACTTTCTTCACATCCGCATCTTCCTTCCCTTTAGCTTTCTTTAGACCCATCTCCAACGCCTTCTCTAGAAACTCCATAAACCAGTTCCCAGCTTCTGTTTCAATCTGCTTCCCCAGCTTGATCATATTACTCAAACAACTCAACTGATCACCACCATTTCCATTACCATTCTCAGGCATTCTGTTCTCATCATTCTCATCGGATCGAGATGATCTTGATTGCGACCTCAGAACCCTTCCACTACTGGCAGATGCTGCTGTTGTGAATGTTTCAGGGACTGTAGCGATGGATTTGTACATAGCAAGTCTTCTCTTGGATGAACTTGCAGATGGTGGGGGCTCGTCTCTGTCACTTGAATTAATGGAGATTTCATCTAGTATATTGTTGTTGTTGTTAGGGCACGACATTGTTGAACTAGTGGTGGCTGCTTGGATAGAGACCATGTCGTTCACTGCTTGGACGACGTGGGAGTGGAACTCCAGGAATCTGTCTAGTGAATTTGCCGGAGTGTCTGGCTTTGCGTGTTTGCTCAAGTTAGCAAACATCCTGAGAAAAATAACAAAACAAAATCAGGTGAGTTGTTGTCAGTATATGCCATACTACTTTGGTACAGAAGTCAGGAACTTCATACTTCAGACATCGGACAATGTTTTCAGTAGCTGATGCATCCCTCAAAGCTTGAAGTGCAATCTTCTGAGCTGTTTCCCTCTGTTGTAACGCTTCCTAAATGGCATTGCAAATGATATCACTACTCAGCTTAAAAATAACACAATGAACTGAGAATAAAAGGATGCATTAATTAATTACCTTTCCTAATAACCCAAGTTTTCCTGGCAAATTCATAGACAAGCTGCTATTCTTAGCATTGAAAGCAGCGTTATTACTAATACACTGGGATGAGGAGGAATCTGGAAACCGAGATTTTGTCCTGGGCTTCGAGCTGGGACGCTCGGCAGTATCTCCTCCTCCGGCTGACACAATTCCCGGCACCACCATTCTCCTCAAGCTCGGCGGAGGAGTAGCACTCTTCTTCTTCTCCTGCCAAAAGCGACAAACAAAACCATTTTTCCTGTATAAGAAATCACCACTTCATTATACCAATCGTATACTCGCTCAGAGAAACAAATCTACCTACAGATGAGACTAATGGAGGAGTATTTGAGATCCTTGAATCTCTCTCGGACACACTCTTGCTTCTCGGGAACTTCAACGTTGTAGGTGTCACACAGCTTTTCCTCATCAAAGCCGAACTCTCTTTATCACCCCCTCTTTCAGTCTTGGACAATAGGCCACCCCGAAACGACGCCCTAACCCCAACCGCCCCGTCTTTAGCCGCTGTTGATCTCTGGCGAATCATTGGAGAAACCACAGGATTGAATTTCACACAGCTTCTAGGGCGTTCTTTCAACGGAGTGCAGCACTGATCAAAGTCCAACGGAACGGGTTTCAACACCATCGGAGATGAAGCAACGGAAATCTCTACCGGGTTAGGGTTAATATCCCAAGAACCTCTCCGATGACTAGAATTACTCACTAATATGTGGTGATTATTGTTGTTGTTGTTGTTGTTGTTGTTAGAACAGGAATCGTTTTTCTCGCCTTTGCGTTTGGTCAGACTCATCAAGGGTTCCGGGGTGCCGATCAGCGGATGTCGGCCGGGGAGGGGTTTGGCGCCTTTGACGATAGGGACGGGAGAAGCGGGCTCAAGCTTATCGACATAGATGAACTGACCGAGCTGGATCTTGTTGCTGAGAACGAGATCGTCCTGGTCGAAGGGGAGACTAGCGTAAATTGAGTGAGATGAATCAGCTACTTTGATGTAGAATCCGTGTTTTGGCCAGAGGCTCTTCTCGTCAAGATCAACAGGGACGATGTCGGTGACTTGCAGGAGTGAGCTCCGGTGCTCGCCTGTCGGTTTTATGCCGGTGTTCATTCCGTCTAATAGTTTTAGTAGAACCCCTTGTCCCAAATTCGCCATTCTTGTTGCTGTTTCGGTGTTGCAATCGCAAGCTCGCCAGAACAGAGATCGAATTCGGTTTTGTTCAAAACTTTGTAAGACCCGCTCGGTCAAAATTGAAATTGATCGCAGAACTAACCACGATTCACGACCGAAATTAATGAGGGTAGGCGTAAAAGAGTGAATGAAGTTTTGTTGGTAGCTGAAGCGTAAATAGAAGAGGCTCGGGTAGGTTGAAGGTGGTTTGGGAGGAGCCAAGAGAGCCTAATACTTTAGAAACGTTAGAACGTTGGAGCAACGGTCGTATATTTTTCGTGGGGCCCATTGATTCTTTATATCGCCAACGGATATATACCAGGTCCGGGCTGCTTTGCACTCCCAACATAAATTACATTTATCATTTCGTTTTTGTGTGTTTTTCTTTTACGTTTTTTTAGACCCGACTTACATTTACTTAAAAGTACGCCTCCGAATCTAGTAATTTTGATACTGAACTCGTTCGCTCAGTCGAGTTTTTATTTCACTCAGTCGGAAATTTAAAAATTTTTATCATTTTGCTCTTACTCTTAAATTCTCCTATATATACATCTTTACCATCTATTATCTCTCCACAAAATTTCAAAATCTCAAAACTCTCTATCTCTCTAGAATTCTCTCTGACTTCTCTCTAGAAGCGGTAACCGGAGCGGGAGCAGGAGCGGTAGCGGGAGGAAAGCCAGTGCTCATCAGATCATTTTCTACTAGTTCGATCTGCAAAACCAAGTTCTTTTCTGTCATAATTTACAGTTTTTTAGCATAGTATAGTAGTAAAAGTAGTAAAATTAGCAAAAAACGGTAGACGAATTCGGAAACGGGAAGACCAGACCGGGGGCGCAGGCGCGTGGATGCTAGCAGGTGCGCTGGCGCGCGGGTGAAAGCGGGGGCGCAGGCGCGCGAAGGCCTGCATGCGCGGGTGCGCGGGGAACTGGGACGGCGCAGGCGCGCGGGAGACCGGGACGGCGCAAGCGCGGGCTTGCCGGAGGCGGCGCTGGCGCCGGGGAAGAGAGCTGTGCGCGGGCGCGCGCTGTCGGGAACGCTCGGGGCTCGTTTTTTGCTGTTTTGTTATATAATTGGTCGTTTTTTGCTGTTTTGTTATATAATTGGTCGTTTTTTTACATTGTATACCTCTATTATACGTGTTTTAATCAGTTCTTGGATTTGTATGAATTTGTTTTTGACGTTGAACTACTAAGATGCACGTATGACCGGTATAGACTAACCTCGACCGGTCTTGACTAACTGTAAAAATAGTATGACTAAATTCTACAGTAAACAACAGATGGCGGGAGGAAAGGCAAGGGTTTGCTTGGTAGGTTCGGTCTGGGTAAGGGTAAGACGATTTCCGACCGAGGCGAGAGCTCATCACACCCTCGTGTGACTGG
Source organism: Limonium bicolor (assembly GCA_023374045.1). Lineage (NCBI taxonomy): Eukaryota > Viridiplantae > Streptophyta > Magnoliopsida > Caryophyllales > Plumbaginaceae > Limonium > Limonium bicolor. The sequence continues at coordinate 41,834,851 of CM041776.1, read as the reverse complement.
GCCTGATGCTGCTGCTGTAGAGAGGAGGCGTACACAGTACGCTACAGCTTCGTCGAGGAAGCGTAGGGAGCTTGAGTTTCTACGAGCCCGTGAGGAGAGGTTGCGGACGGAGTATGAGCTGGAGCAGGGGGAGGGGAGGAGGAGGAGGAGCAGAGGGAGGAGCAGGAGGTGGACCAGCTGCATGGTGTGGATCTGGACTCATTGATCGGCGATGGGACGCTGGTCGTGAGGTCTGATAGTCCTTCTTGGCCTACTCCTCCATAGAGGGGGACTGGAGACGCGCGTCATGGCGAGGCTGACGCTGATGACGAGGATATAGATGAGCCGGGTGCTGAGCATGAGGGCACACGGGTGCACCGTCGTCGCCGGTCCCCAGTACATGGTCCGGCAGAGGGGGTGTAACACCCCTACTAATCACTTAACAATAATTGAAATCGCAGCGGAAAAACAACTAAACAATAACTAAACGTTTCGGTGCTACAACGCCGTTAACCACCCACGTGGTTAACAAGGCAGAATAAATACAAGTGTACCGGTCTGATGATCAGACTCCCGAGCATTAGGTAACAACAACCATATATACATAACCAACATACCGAGTATTTAATACAAACCGTCACTGTAAACTGTAACGATCGTCAGTGTAACACGAACAATACCAAAATATATAACGCCACGGGAGCACAGGCGCATCCCGGGCTCAACATCCAAATAACCAAAAGTAATTCTGCAGCCTAGAATCTATAGCCATTCCACTTCCTCGATCCTCATCCTGCAGTAAAAATATGGAGCCCCCGAGGGGGTCAGCAACCCTTGGCTGGTATGGTTAACGCGCAGCCATCGGCTACCGGGATACGCGCAACTAATTGTCATGATGACATGGCATTCATTTTAACAGATAACATATACATATGGCATAGCAACAATATTGCATAGCACAACATCACATACATAGTGGGTACACTTCCCACAACAACAAACCAAGAAGGTTAATCAACATAAGAAGCCTAGAGAATGGTTCACCCTCATGTTAAGCTTGTTACACACACTCATTACCGTTCTGTTAGCCGAACGAGTAACTTAAGTCACAGATGGTTCGGATATTGTGACCCGAACACACCACACAAACACATGTTCCCACTAAACCGATCATAAGTCAGAATATGTAAGCTTTGGAGGAAGCTAGCGGGAGATCGAACGCCAAATAAAGGAAAACAATCTTAACAACATAAGAGTCGAATCTGATACAGATATCTACTCTTAAACTTACATGCATGACCGGACAACCGGATTCCTCACTCCCCAGTTAGCACTTGTTAGAAGTTCAACAGTGGAACTTAACAAACAATTCACGAGCAAGTGGTAAGTCATGTCAGACGCACACAAGGGAAATGAGTCACGTCATAACATCACAATAGTATAAACAACTGTAAACTCATTACATGACTTAAAGTCTTACAAGGTCGTAAAACACCAGAAAAACAAACAACACACAAGCCGGTGTAAACCGGTAGGCAACGACTGCAAGAAAACCATACTCTCGGTCCTCCTCGCTTCGATTGATTTTCACCGTAGGCACTCCTATACATAATTAAGAGTGTCGGTTAATTAACTTACTTAACTTCAAATTTACTAATGTTTAACATGGTTACATGACATGTTTTAATGCCCAAACTTATCCTTGATTACCTACATTATACCCCCTAGGGTTAACTACTTAAGCCACACTTTGTTTGCTTTTTTTTTTACAAGTTTTGGTCCGACCGAACTTACCGACCGACCTTACACAAGGTCGGTCCATTCCAGAACACATTACCTACCTCAAAATTCTACTCCGACCGACCTTGCAAGTTCGGTCCACAAGGTCGGTCTATTCCCGAGAGTTTTTCCCCTCTGAAAACTCAGGCCCGACTGATCTTGGCAAGTCCGGTCGCAAGATCGTTCGATTCCCGAGACTCACTCACGTACAAAATTTAGGCATGACCGACTTGTAAGTTCGGTCCCAAGGTCGGTCTATCCAGAGACTCAATCCGTACTAAAAATCCATGCCCGACCGACCTTGCAAGTCCGGTCCCCAAGGTCGGTCCATTCCAGAAACCATTTCTCGCAGGGTAAACTGGGCTCGACCGACCTTCTCAGGCAGTCCGGTCCCCAAGGTCGGTCTGCTCCATACCCTTGTTTTTAATTGCCCATTTAACTCCAAACTTCACCTCATATATCCTAGTATGTTCTAACCTTATTTGGGCACTTCAAACACACCTTAAGACCTCCATTAAACTCCTTAAATCATTCACTAAAATCTCCTCAAGCATTACACAATTCTTATAAAAAGGTTTACACTTGTAATGTTTCCACTAAGTTCCTATGTGGTGTTTCATACCTATAACTTCCACTATTCCCAAATGTTTTCTCACCACTACAACATCATCTCCCAAGCATCTTTTTCTTCCTAACCAAACTCCTTGAATATCTCTACAAGTTTATAGCTCCTCCATGCAACAAATCACTTCTTCCTTATTCACCAACATTGCACAAGTCCTAACCAATCTCACCCATGATCCTGAAATATCCCAAAACACTCACTTGCATTTAAAATCTTCTAAAACATTGCCTAAGTCCTTTTTATCCCTTAGAATACCTTAATGCATGTTTCTTTCACTAGTAGAACACTTAACCACCCTAAACACCTCCTAACTCTTCAAAACTCATTTTAAACACCCAAAACTTCTTATGCATTATCTAAATTTCGACATGGGTTCTCCTAGAACGTTACTAAGCCAAAACACATTGTTTTCACCATTAAACATTCAGGAACACTAAAATCCATCAGAACATTCTTGTACACAAAACTTCACTCATTTAACACTACATCACAATATAGTGCATAATTTAAATTGCATGGCACTTAGGCCCTTAAATAGCATGGCTCTTAGGCCCTTAAGATGCACAAACCATAAACACTGAATTTCCCACATTATATTTGCCTTTGACCTGCAAATACATACAACAACACATATGCCCTTTAATAGTCTCCTTGAGAACATTTTACTAAGTCATTCACCATTGGCTCCTTAGGTAGTTTTCATAAGCAATATAAGCTCATTTATCCTAAGACATTAAACTACATTAGGTTAGCACATTTACCTCTTTTCCTCACAACTTCTTTCTTGTTTCCTTGATTAAAATCGGTAAGGATGTTTGATTGCTTGTCAACTTCTAAACAATATACAAACAATATAATGAGTATTCAAGCTTTAAGCTTCATCTCATTGTAAACCCAATACATATATTGTCTTAGAACATTTTAGATGTTTGTTTTACCTTGGATATGAAGGAGAGTTTGAATATGTAGCAAGAGAGGACTCCACCAAGCCCTTAGAAGATTCAAATGAAGCTAAAACAAAGCAAGGTAAGGGCACCATTAATGGTGATTTTCGGACAACATAAAAACAAGAAGGAAATGGAGTTTTTATTTGAGTTTCCTTACCTAGAAGCAAATGAGAACAATAATATGTGAAAAGATGGGCTCAAGCTCCTCCCATGAAGATTCCTCTTGGCACCAAAATGGAGCTCTTGGAATTTTGAGAAGATAGGAATGAAGAGCTTGATGAGACTAGAAGAGTGGTGGTCTTTGTTTTTGATTTCAAAGTGAGCTAGGAGATATAAGAGGTCAAAGATGGAGTTATGTGTGGTACTATTGCAAACCGTGAATGAGAGAAAGAAGCAAGGTAGAGAAGAGAGGTTGGAGGCGTGGGAAATGAAGAGGGAAATGAGAGAATGAAGTTTAAGTTTTTACTTTTGGAGATATTTGTAGTTAAAGTAAATAGTGACTCACTTTATTAATTTTGCTTACTTGATAAACTAACAAGGGGGAGATGACTCACCCTTATAAAAACCGGCCCCCATTAAGTAGTAAGGGGTGTTTTAGTCTTTGTTGAGCCACTAACTTACTTATTTGACTTATGTTATAAACTTGCTTATTTTAGTTACTATTCACTAAAACAAGGCACATAGTTGTGAAATTTTTTTTTTTCCCTATTGATTTAGACTTCCTAATGTGATACTAGTAGTACACATGTTAATTAAGGAGTAATGATGGACATCTAGCCATTCAAAACTCATTTACAAAACAAATTTTTCGAAATGTGCTTTAAGGCTCCTTAAAGCACATTTTGTGTTTAACTTGTTTTCAAGCTTGGTGTTCTTTGGTAATTGGTTTATTATATTCATTAACACCTAAATGAAGTCTTGGTAAGCTTATTAGGTCTTAACCAAACTTATCCCAAGCTTAGAGCACATTTTTGCCCTAATTGACTTTAAGGCATTTATTTGTGTTTTCTATGGTTTAAATTTTGTTTACTAATGTTTCTAAGACTCTTTTTAGTCTTAATATACCATATTTAAATGTTTAAAACAACATACTAAGGTTTGGGGTATTTCAGGGGGTGGCGCAGATGCCGGCTGCTGATGCTTGGGTGCTTGAGCAGACTCCAGTGCCCCGAGGCCCTCAAGATACGAGTTTGATCCCGAGTTTCGGTGGTCACGTCACACTAGACGTGTGGCGAGGAGTGGTAGTTTCCTGTCTGGTAGTAGATTCCATAAAATTTTAGATTGTTTAGGAAATGGTTAACATAGTGTGAACTCAATTATAAATATTCAACAGGAGAAGGGATGTCTTAGCTTCAAGCCTAAGACGAAGTATTTGGAGGCGTGGACTCTGAGTACATTGAGGCACCCAGAGTCTCTAGCATGGTCGAGTGTAACACCCCAACTACAAATAACACACTTAACGACACTTTGCAGCGGAAATCACAAACTCATAACATAACTCAATTCTTTGGTGTTACACGCCGTTAGCCACCCACGTGGCTAACAAGGCTAACATACATACATTGTACCGGTCTGATGGACTAACTTAACTCCCGAGCAACTACACATTAATCCGTTCCATGTCCAACATTCATTATACACTTACATTACAACTGTACCGAGTAATTACCAACTAGCCGATACATTTTCCGGTCTACTTACACCTATAATACATCCACAATTCTCATGACTACCACATACAAACACTACCCCCTCCTACTCTCGAACGGCTTCCAGTTCCTTGCACCTGAAAAGTATGGGAGCCCCCAAAGGGGGTCAGCACCTTTGCTGGTATGGTAATCCCGCAGCCCGCATGCTACCGGCCACGCACACTATTTGTCGTCTTAGCATGCGGTTGATTTATTTCAAACATGCACAAACTCACACACATATCATGCTTATAAGCAAACATCCATTAATAGAATGCAGACACAAGGCTAGCACACTCAACATAGCAACATACTTCACTTTATAACATACACAACTTAATTTCACTCTCTTAGAGTACATGAACTTCACTTAGGGAGTGCCGGGGTGATATAAGCCCGAGCACAACACACATACATTTTCTTTACTTGAGTGGCGGCCCTCATATAGGACCGTACACAACATACACAATTTCCCCCTAACTCCAATAGTGATGAGGTAGGTAAGCCTTGGTTAAGCTTGTGGAGGTTGTAATTCCAGGAGGAAGAACAACCGTAACATAACAAAGAGGGAGTCGGAGCGAACTTAAGCTTCACACCCTACCAACATTATACATAATTTCCCTCCTAGCCCGATGTGGAGGTCGGGTAGGTAAGCTTTGGCTAAGCTAGTGGGAGGTCGAAATCCAATGAAGGAAACAACCCTAACATAACAGGATGGGAGTTAATTCTCATATATGTATTAACTCCCAAACAACACGCGCGACCGGAATGACCGGATTCCTCTCCATACATAACATATGCTTATTAGTTAGAGGTTCCCTTATGGAACTTACCACATACATACATCACATAGTGTTACTACTCGGTTAGACACATATGGGGAGTAATATCCCTTTTTAACAAACATGAATAACTGTACCCAATAACAACAACAACATATCCAACAAGTCACATACATCACTCATAATAACAACATACACTAACGCACGGATAGCCGTAGTTAGAACGTTCCCATGGGTTGGGACGTTTATTCCGAATACCGATCTCTTATGTGAACCTAAAGTCGGTTAACTATTATTTAACACATAACTAAGGTTAAGTGGTATCGGAATTAATTACGCCACAATAATGAATTACTGTAAACTCATTTCATGCTTTATCTTGCAAGGTGGCAAACACACAGAAAAGCACATTGGCTACAAGCCGGTGTAATCCGGTAGGACACAGGTTGCAAGAAAACCATACCTGTCACCGTGGGGAATTACTTTACCGGTGTTTCTCACGTTCCTCGGTTCACACTTGTTCCTCATGTCATACTCTTGAACCACTATTTAACATGTCAAATGGTTCAATTAATATTAAGGTGTTACGGTAGGTACATAATTGCTACTCCCGTACTTACCCCGTTATCCCGTTATTTCGGTTTAACTTTGTGTACTTAAACTCACAACTTTCTCAATCATTTCCAACACTTGTTTATACTTCCAATGGCCTTTAAAACTCACCAAACAAGGACTAATCACATCTAAAACCATTACCATTCACTTCCCCACCATAATAACCTTAAAAACACTCTCTGGACACTTTTTAACATGGTCCGGGTTTGTGTCCGGGGTTACAAAACCGGACCAACCCTGGAAAACGGTTTCTGGACAACTTTCTATGTGGTCCGGGTTTGTGTCCGGTTTACAAACCCGGACCACCCCCTGGGATGATCTTCTGTCGTGTTTTTGCTATGGTCCGGGTTTGCATTCCAATTTGCAACCCGGACCAAACCTGAACTGTCAAAATTTACAGTTTTGATCAGTTTTCAACCCATAATTCACCTCTAATCATTTCTTAAACTTTCCACATGTTTTCTACATGTTTAAACACACTAAAATACTCACTAAACCTCCTTAAAACATGGTCCAAACTTTGCTCCAATTCTACAATTTCAATTCCACATTTTCTTCACTCCCTGCACAAGTTGCACATCAGTGCACTCTCAAAATATTCTCATGACAACACTTAGCCTTCTACTTGCCATTGACCATACCACATTCATTCCTAGCACATTCATCTCCATTTCCCAATCTCCTTCATTGTTTCCCAAGTCTCACACCTTAGTTCCTCTCTAGCAAAATCCAAACTCTTAAACATCATCCTTGCTACAGATTTTTGTCTAACTCCATCCCATTCTTCAATCAACACCTCAATGTGGTCTACCACCCAAACCAATTCCTAACAACACCTAATTAACACTTAAACTCTTCCAGCTCACATCACCATCTAAACTACTATATTTCTACCGAAATTTCGCCATGACCTCGTTACAAACCTTACATATCCCAAACTCATTTCTTCACATAATTCACCCTACAACTAGCCAACCCACAAGGGTTCTACCAGCACATAACAAAATCCTCAAATTCAACAACATCAACAACACAATCACCAAAAATCTCCAAAATCTCAATAACCACATTATCCATCACTTTGGGTTCATTACTTGTTTACCCATCCCAACACTTAAACCATTATAAACAAGGTTCAAGGTAGTTTTTCTTACCTTAATTTCACAAGCCTCTTTAATTCATCTCTTGCTCCTCATCTTCTCCAAAATTGGTTAAGAGGTATGGAGTTTCCAAACTCCATCCCAACATCCAAGAACACATAAACATACCCAATTAATTATCTAAACCCTTGGAATATCTTAATTCAATCAAAGGCTAGAACACAAAGTTAGGGTTTACCTTTTTGAAGCTTTTAAGAGGGATTCTCACCCTTGAATCAAGAGGGAAACTACTCACCCACCATTGAAGGGTCAATTTGGAGCTCAAGAACAAGAAGAAAACAAGGTATGAGGTTGGGCAAAATCGGCCAACAAAGAAAGATGGAGAAAATGAGTTTTTCTTGGAACCTTTTTACCTTGTTTGAAAGAGGAGACTCCAAGCTTCCTTTTGATGTCAATTTCTCTTCAAATGGGGAAAACCCATATGGATGAAGTTCATCCTTTTTGAATTTTGAAAAGAGAGAATGATAGAGAATGATGAGGAGATGAAGAATATGTAATTATTTTTGTGATTGGAGCTTTAATAAAGCTCGGGCAAGGCAAGGAATGGCAAGAAGCCATGGGAGGAGGAGAAGATCGTTCCATCCAGCTTGGGAGAAGAAGAGGAACGGCTGGGAAGGAGAAAGAAGGAGAGAGGAAAGGAAGAAAAGAAATGAGAGGAGAGAGGAAAATAAAGGTGTTTTTTGTACCTTTTCTTTTGTTTTACTTTTTGTTTTTTTAGCTTATTTAATTAGCTAACTAGTCAAGAGTGTGTGAGAGAGCTGATTTAAACTGTAAAACCGGCCATCTGTTATAATACAAGCTGGAGCGTTTTTCGTTATTTACAAAAATGCTCGTTAATTTACCGGTTTAGCACTATTCACTAACCGGGTCCGGTTTCCGGAATTTTCTCGTTTCTTTAATTTTAATGGTTATTAAACTCCATTAATGTTTAATTATAGTTATAGAATCAACTATAGTTTTTACGGGGTCATTTAACTGTTTAAAGTCACGTTTCTGGGTATTTCTCGAAAAACGCCTTTAGTACTACTCCTTAGCGTTTTAATCGCATTATTTGGATCCGTTTTCTTGCAATTTTTCCCACATGTTCTTAGTATGTAATTAGGGTATAAAAATATATTTATAACCCTAGTGGAGGTTATATGCCTCCTAAAATATTAAATATGCGTTTTCACGTTTTATGTCTTTTTACAAATTTTTCTTTTTCTTTTTGGTTTTTTTTTTATTTCTTCTCCAATGATCTTAAGGACTTAATTAGCCTTAGAAAAATTATAATTACACAATTAATTACACATTAAGGTTTGGGTATTTCATCGAGGATAGCGGACTTGCGCATCTTGTTGACATAGCGCATGGTTGTTTTGACCTCGCGCTCCTCTCAGCGTTCGTGGAGAGATGACAGCCTGACACGAACTCCTTTCACATGCCATTCGGAGAGATGACTATTACTCTCCACGACGTCTACCACATTTTGGGTATCCCCATCACTGGCATGGCAATTTCGTACCAGCCCGAGGATGGCACCCCGCCTCGGTATAGCGGCCCCACCGTTACATGTTCTCATCCCCACTTCCTACGGCTGTTTGGCGCGGCGGACCAGCAGAAGCTGATAAACTGTAGTTCCTGGAGAAGAGTCAGGTACGTTACCGAGCTCTTCATGATACTTGTGGCGGTCCATACTCTACCCCACTTCAGGAGATGACGGCCTTCCTCTGTGGCTGGTGTCCCACTCATTGATCATCGACAAGGGCGGGGATCGTGTTATGCCCTCGTCCTACTGGCCCATCTGTGACCCTTGTAGGGTCCACTTGTATGCGTGGGGGACGGGACACTGGCATACCTGTACCGACAGCTCGGCTTCACTTCCCGGGCGGATACACGTCAGCTGGCTGGTTGCCTGACGTTGTTTCAGGTGAGAACTTGATTGCGAGCTCACGACTTAAGTATTGTAAAGTTATTGTTTGACTATCTTGGCTAATGTTTTCGGATGATCACCGTAGTGCTGGATCTACGAGTACTTCCCCATGTTCAGACCGGAGCCCCTTTCAAACTGGGATGGTTGCTCCTTGACGGCGGCGAGGTGCCTCGTTACACGAGGAATTATGGATGATGATGAAGGCTACGTTTCATGAGGGGACGGCTGGACACGATGTCCTCTACTGAGGTAAGAGTTGCTTAGCGATTGTAGTAATAAAAAGTTGACGTTTAACGTATCGTCAAACATTGTTTTCATTTAAGTTTGTTAATTGTTTTCCATTAAATGAAACAAAGGTTACTTGGCTGCCATTTGAGGCAGAGGGTGCCCTCGTATCACAGGCGCGCTCCCGGTACTATGGCACCATACAGTTCTTGGATATTACTGAGCCGTATATGCCGGAGCAGTGTCTGCGCCAGTTTGGATACGTGCAGACTATCCCCCCTCAGCCTATCAGACCCGACAGCATTATCATCCCAGATATGGGAAGACGTACCTTGCTACGTACGACTACAGGACAGCCGTGTGGGACAACACGACAGGGCCCAGCAAGTGGAGGTTTCCTCTAACGTGTGCGCAGATGGCATGGGCCGTGGCCCCGGATTACATCTGGTGGTTCCAGCGCCTTTATCATGTTCAGGTGCGTCCACTAGGAGCGGACGGTGGCCCAGTACACGACGAGAGGATCAGCTCCAGGTAAATACTTTGTCTTGTTAAATTTTGTTGTTGTTTGTAATTGTTTTTAAATACTAACTTCACATTTATACCTTACTGTAGTATTGGGATGAGACAGCGCCGCTTATCATAAGACTTGCATCGGAGAACACCCGGGCTGGCCCACCGGCTTCCCCCCCCCTGGGCGGCTGATACGCTGGAGATGGCCTTTGAGTACTACCGGCTTAATGTCCCGACCACCCCTGATTCGCCCACACGTCACAGGAACCCTAACCAGCCTCGTGCTGGCATGGAGTGGTACATCGCGGGGCGTCGCACCAGAGGCCTTAGGCCTAGAGGGGAGGGTATGCACCGTAGGCACATGGAGCAGGTGCGTCGTCATGGGGGTGATGGTGGGCATGGTGATGATGCGAGGGGACCGTGGGTGGGAGGGGAGGGCGTGGTGATGGCAGGGGAGGACATGCTGGTGGTGGTTCTGGGGCTGGGGAGGGTGAGTATGGTGGGGGTGGGTATGGTGGTGGTGGGTATGGTAGGGGTGGGTATAGTGGTGGTGGGTTTGGATATTAGTAGACGTATTAGTTTATGTTGTTTTTAAACATTTTGTACTGATGCTTAAACTGGTGTGGTTGTTGTAATTTTAATTTATGTTTATTTGGTTTTTAAATAATTCATTCTTGTTTATGTCATTAGGATGTCAATTCCCTTTGCAATTCACGTGAACCATTACACCGCACTCAATGAACGGGGCACGGTTCCAACTTGCTCCGGGATGGGCAGTGATCAATATAGAAATTAGAACTCCGAGAAGTGTTAATAACCTAACACCAAGATCTGTACATGACTCTATCGTCGATATACTAACCGATGCGGACGTACGCATGATGTTGCAGAGCTACTTAGACCTTGGAGAAATAATGGAAAGAGTTAGGATTCTTGTGAAGTATGAAGATGATTCAGACTTCGAAGACCCAGATGTAATACGAAGCAGGCTGAGGCGGACCGTAGGGAACACAATTCACGCTACAGGGCTAGTACGAGGAGACGACCTCCTCCCGCTTGATTAGTGCAACCACATTTGGCTTTCCTGTACTGGTAGTCATCAGAATTGTTATTTGTTTTAAGATTTAAAATGATGTGTGTGTGGAATAAGTTGTAACATTATGAGAAATGACGTGTGAACATGTTGATTGAAAATGAAACTCTAAAATAGAATCACTTTTGAAGTCTTGAAAATATGTTTCAATATGTGTACAATTACATTTAATTAGTAAAAAAATTTTTTTTTTGAGCAATCTCCGACGACAAACCGATCTTGCTTTTGAAGTCCTGAAAATATGTTTCAATATGTATAAATTTATTAGTAAAAAAAACATTTTTTTCAACAATCTTCGACGACAAACTGATCTCGCTTTTGAAGTCCTGAAAATATGTTTCAAATACGTATTCAATTTCATTTGTTAAAAATAAACATTTTTTTCAACAATCGTCGGCTCCAAATATGTCGAGAATGGTCATGATATTTTCCTCCATAGCAATACTGCTTGTTTTCTTTTCCTCTCACCTTCCATGATTTCCTCATCACTATTGCAGTCTAGTAGAATCTAGAGTAAATAGTCTAAACGTAATCTCATTGATTTTGGCTGCTAAAAGTCCTTTCTTTGACAAGGTGTTAACGAACTCCCAAATTCTAGTATTAGCTGTGTGACAAGAAACCAATCTTAATTCTTAACTTTAGTTCTTCACTAATGGGATAAAAGCATCCACTCAACATGAAGTCACTATACGTATTCACTATCAGTATGGTATTCAACCTACGATTATTGATGGTCATAATGCAAGATAGAATCAGTAACCTTCCTGATGTTGTGAACGAAGGTATACTTGAAAAGTTACCCTTGGTCGACCAAGTAAGGATCAGCATCTTGTCCAGTGGTTAGAAACACAGATGGGCCAAAATTCGATCATTAGTGATGGATGAAATATTCTACAACTTTTTTTTGGTAAATTAGGTGTCAAATGTGCTTCTTAAGATCAATGCCAATCTGGGTGGTCTAAATTCTTTGTTGGTCGTTGAGTCGCTAACAACAAGAGTATTAGAACACATTGTATCTACGATGAATTTGCTTTTATTAGATAAAGTATAATCCACTGTATCAACATGAGACACTACAATATTCAAAATTTAAGTGTCCTTCTTCAATACATTCATCTTGCAAAACATTACAAGACTTCTTGAATATATTAATGGCATACAAGAATTCAACAAAATTTTACAAATTCTAATCTTCTATAATCAAGTGTCCCGATCCACCAATTGGGGGAAACAATCTGTACCACTCTCCATTGCGCGGTAAGTACGGCTCAATATAAGCCATAACTGAGGACTCATGCCAACGTCGCCACATCGGATTCATGATTGGGACTGGACAATTTTCGACTGTTTGGAGTCTAATGAAATGAGACTGCTCAGCGACACATGCAATACTGACCTCAGCTGTTGGACGACCTAACCCCCGATCATTACGTAGCGGCAGTGCGACCAACCCACTAGCCTTACCATCGTATGCTTTTGAAAAAGTGATAAGCGCAATGTGGTATACAGTGCACAAGATGACACTAAGATCTAGAATTTCAATCCAGTATTGCGGTGGTGCAAATATGTCTTCAAACCAATTCAGTCGACGGTACTGTCTATCGTACCAAACTTGTTCACATTTATTTAACCACCAATCTCTTCTATCCTCCAGCTCATCCAAGCATGCACGTCTAACCTGTTTCCATAGGCCTTCATCGTTGTACACGGCATCAGCAATAGCTCGAAACCCACAGTTTCCATCACCCACTATCTCCCTGTAACCTATATATAATTACCTAATTGCGGATCGAGGTCACTCCAATACGGCGAGTATTTCCAGGGGCTCCAGTATGTCGGATATGGTGCATGTTGTTGAGGTGGATTGTGTAATTGTCGGTCCTTCTCCAGTTTGACTCATTCGCTCAGATGGACAACACTGTGATTGACTGTGTTGCATTGACGGCCCACGATCACTTGTACTTTCGGGTGCTGTCGGGCGTCGCTAAGACTGCGAACGTTGTACGGCCGGGCCACGGTTTCCAAGACCTAAATGCTCGTGTTCGGACTTGTCCTAGTGTTTGGCCTCTTCTTTTTTTTGGTAGTGGGCCTACCCTTAGGCACCTTCACCTCTGGTGGCTGTAAACCAGTGTGATCATCCTCGGGCTCCCATATTGGCTTCCACGCGTTGAACGCTTGTTCGATCGTCGTTGGATCATACCGCTGAGACAGATCATCATACCATAAACCTACACATGAGATTTGTTCCTCTGTGCTATACGACTCATCGTATGTTTGGCGTTGTGCTTCAAATTCTTGTTATGTGTCATATCTGAGTGTTCGCCAGAAGATATGCACTTTTTCAACTGGTATATTCAGACCGGCTTGAATGTACTGAACATACGAAACGCGCACGGTAATCCCATGGTCGAAGTAAACACACAAACATCTTCGTACGATGTTGTGTGGTCAATATCGCAACGACCGCTTCTCAGCTGATCCAGGAGTATTTCCAGACATTTGAGGCTCACTTGATTGACCAGAAACAAAAATGGGACTTGCTGGTCTTCCGAAACCCATCTGTCAATGGAGAACTCGAAGTCTTGTTTAATGTGGAAATGTTGCCCTTCGATGAATCTATGTATGCTGTCGAAGCATGTGTCTAGAGATCCAGTGGATGTATGAAGCCAACACTTTAGAGCTGAGTGGGCGCTCTCCGCCCTATAGATGGAAGTCATTAGTAGCAGCAGATAAATGGGAAACATACCAATACAAACAGCAGAACATGTTGACAATTGAAGTTAAGCTAACTTGTTGGTAGATGTGTTGCCGAAATGCATGAATCTCCTAACCCATACCTCACAAAATTTTTCACGCTGACATAGCCATGTGTTGTTCAAGTACGCACGAAAGATTGTTGGCGCCGTAAGTGTACTAATTTTCCGTACTGTTCATCGTACTTCGCAATAGTTGAGGCGTAAACTAGTCGCTTCCACCGATACACTACTAAATCGACTCTCTCACGCTCAACATGCATTATCTTGAGCGCATTGGCAGCCACGTTCTTGCATATATACCAACAACATAGAAGATGTGGTACAAAAGGATATACCACTGAAAGTGCTTTCACTAGCGCCTTTTCATTGTCAGTGACAAACACATTTAGGATAGATCAACACCTTCTTCAACTGATTAAGCATCCATGTGTATGCAGACTCATCCTCTCTGACCGCAAAACAGAACGCTATACAGAAGTTCTTGCCGCACGACGTGACTCCGATGAACTCCACTAGAGGCAGCTTGTACATGTTCGTCTTGTAAGTGCTATCAATAAGCACTACATAAGGAAACATCTTAACGAGCGTCAGCGAAAAAGGGTGCACAAACAAGACAAGACCCAACCTAGATGCATTCCCTGCAAAATGGACATTTAATTAGAACTAACATTTAAAGTGACTAACATACAAATAAACCGACACTAAACAGATGTGCTGACACTTACTTGCATCTTTCTCGGACCACCAACTGTAATTACGTTCATCTAGCGAGTGCATGAAGGACGCTACATCTGTACGTCCGCCACGATCTTCTTTTCTGAATTTCGAAACTAGGTTATGAATCGATGTCTTGTCTACAGTACTTTGGGGGTTCTTGTCATGCAAATGGGCCCACATCTGCCTAGGCAACACCACTCCTGTACAAACTTTTCATGCTTGCCCTTTCATCGACACTAAAGCGAGGCCGGACGAAGTGAGATTGCGGGTTACTAGCTAACTCGAGTTGTGCGTCGGGACCATCACCAAGATAGACCAGCCCGTAACTTCCCCACCCCTGATGCTTAGACGAACGGGCAGTTGCATTTCTTCGTGGCACGTCGTGGCCTTTGACTAGATGATGACGATTCTTCTGTGCTAACCCGTGGCCTATGCTTGCATACCTCTCACACGTTAGTATTACTTCACCGTCGTCTCTCTTAGTCTGTCTGATAAGATAAATATTATTTTCCTGTCTGGTGCGAAGCGCATAACCTACCACCTACCGCCTCCTCTTTATCACCAAATATCATGCTACTATTAAATACATGACTTGTGTCTACGTTCGCTTCCTCGAATTCATCATCGTTATCACCCTACGTAGAAAAACGTCGTTCTTCACAAAGTGATACTCGTAAACCCTAATACTACATACTTTAGAGTAAATCACACATAAGACATGAAAATAAACAACAAACTATATCATCGTAAAGTACACAAAAGACAAACGCAACGGTGCAAACGATCGAAAAACGGAGCAAAACGAAGAAGATACAACTATTTGAAATGAGCACCGGCGCAGACGCCGACATAAAGACGTCGGCGCCGGCGTCCGCAGCAAAGGAGGCGCACAGGCGCGCGTTGAAACGGGTGGGCGCAGGCGCGCGGGAGCCGGGGTGGGCGCGGCGCGAGGGAGGCTGGGTGCGCGCAGGCGCGCGGGAGACTGGGTGGGCGCAGGCGCGCCATATAGCCGGGGTGGGCGCGGCGTTTTTTTTTTCCTTTTTTTCGTTCAGTTTTGTATATATTCTAGCTACTTTTATACATAAATTGCTAAAATAACAACAGAAAGTACCTCAGAATGAGCTCCTCGTGAGTACTCTCGCTCCTAACATCATCTGCATACTCATCTTGCATTTCTGGAACACCACCTTCAGCATTTCCTCCATCTTTTTTACTTTTCTTACCGAACAGTTTTTTCTTCAAACTTCCGAAAGAAACCATTTCCTCTCTTTATCTCTCTAACTTTATCTCTCTAACTTTAGGATTTCTGAATTTGAATATGATTTCATATCATATTCACCTCCTTTATATAATGAAATTTGGGGTCACCTTGTAATATATCATAAATTGTGGGTAAATATAGTAATTTTTGTAATTATTATACTAGGGCAAAATAGTCTTTTTGCGGCTGAGCGAAGTGAAAACCCGACTGAGCGTAGTGACCCTCATTTTCATATATAAAGAAAGATATTTACTCGTTCAAAATGAATATAGATTCTATTATGGGTGGGTATTTGTCCCTGAATGTTTTGGATAAACTTTTAACCTTCAGATTAGAAAATAGAGTATGAAGGGTCAAGATATATTAGATTTAAAATATTTTATTTATCAGTTATAAATTCATTTGATATAAAATTAGTGGGTAATTATGATTCTTCTCCATAATTTGATTATAAAAGTAGGAAACAATTCACCACATTCTCTTCGCTCACCGTAATTTGCCAACGTATTGCTGCGCCTCTTTCATTCTCTTCCTGTGTCTCCGCCTCTGTAGAGAAAAATCATTCAACTGCATCACACACCAGATTGAAACGGCTCCGCATCACGCACCAGATTAAAGTGGTTCCGCCTCCGTAGAGAAAAATCATTCAACTACATACAGCACACTAGATTGAAACGGCTCCGCCTCCGTAGAGAAAAATCATTAGAACTGCATCGCGCACCAGATTGAACCAGGGCTGAAAACAATTTATTCCGGAAATGGTAATATACTCGTACTTATTTTTAGTACCTGTGTTTTTGAAATCCATAAGCTAGGCTGGGGTATAAGCTTTACTTTTAGAGTGTTGATGATGTTCCCTTTCGTTCAAGCTGCGGTCTTCTTCATACCAGTGTACGGTTGTATGAAATACCAGTGTACGGTTTATGAATATGAGTGTACGGTTGTATGAAATATTAGTGTACGGTTGTATGAATACGAATGTACGGTTGTATCAATACCAATTTATGGTTGTATCAATACTAGTGTACGGTTGTATCAATACCAGTGTACGGTTGTATGTACGGTTGTTTAAATACCAGTGTACGGTTGTATAAATACTAGTGTACGGTTGTATTTATACCAGTGTACGGTTGTATAAATACCAGTGTACGGTTGTATAAATATCAGTGTACGGTTGTAAAATACCAGTGTACGGTTGTATAAATACCAGTGTTGTAACACCCCCTACTGTAAACTTAACAATAAACCAAAACTGCAGGCGGAAATTTATAACTTAAACGGTAACTAGACGAGTCGGTGTTACACTCCGTTAGCCATCCATGTGGCTAACAAGACTGAATACATACATTAGTATCGGTCTGATGCGTAGACTCCCGAGCAAGTTACTAACATCCATAATTACAACCGACTATACCGAGTATATATTTACAAACCATCACAGTAAATCCATTACTACCAAAATATCACCACGAGAGCACAGCGCATCCCGGGTCCAACATCCAAAAACTACCACTAGTAAAAAAATGTTTTTAATGACGGCGTTTAAACCACAGTAAATGGAAAACCGTGGTTTAAAGTTTATAAACCACGGTTTTAAAAGAAACCGTCGTTTAGGTGCATACCAGAGCGCATATACCACGGTTTTTCCGGAACCGTCGTATATAGGTTAGTTATATACCATGGTTTTCAGGGCATCCGTGGTATATTGTACATGCCGGAGTGAATATACCATGGTTCTTAGAGAACCGTCGTATATAGGGTTTCTTATACAAACCGTCATTTTTAGTCGTGGTCAAAAAACTTTAAATGACGGTTCCTTGTTAGAACCGTGGTATATAGTCTAAGCGGGAATTCAAATTTTCGCCGAAAATTAACGCGCTCTTTCTCTTTCTCTTTTATTAATATATTTTCTTTTCTCCTCACCCTTTTACAACCTACACTGTCGAACAAGGATGCTCTGCAACTCTTCTCCTTCTTCTTCTTCTTCTTCTTGCGCCTCTGTAATTTTTTCAACCCACCGGCTAACATGCATGCTCTTCGCCATACTGGAAAACAAGAACACATGTTGCGCCTCTGTAATTTTTACAAACCTAACCGGCGAACAAGGACATGCTCTGCCCCTCTGTAATTTTTGTAAATCGCCGGCGAACAATGACATGCTCTGCGCCTCTTATTTTTCACGGTAATTTTTGCAACCCACACTAGCGAACAATGACATGCTCTGCGCCTCTTGTTTTCACGGTAATTTTGTGCAACCCTAGTAACAGGCGCTTCGCCCTCTCTCATTCTCTTTCACGGTAATTTTGCAACCTATCGACGAACAAGGAACATAATGTAACTTCACTCATTATTTAGCAACCCTAATACACAAACAAGTACATACATGTTCTGGCCTATTCATTCTCTTCTGTTTGCGCTCTCTGTTGAGAAATTACATCGAAGGCGGCGGCGCTAAAGCGCCGGCGAACTGGGTAAAAAATCGCAGACTATAAACCACGGTTCTACATATAACCGTGGTTTATTGTTGATTTCTATAGACTTTATACCACGGTTTTAAGTAAAACCGTCATTTATAATGCACTATATACCACAGTTCAGACTCACAACCGTGGTATAAAGTCAGTGAATGTTCGCGGGAGAAGGGGTCTTAAACGACGGTTTAGACAAACCGTGTTTTTTTCACTCACTTTTAAACCACGGTTATGACCGTGGTTTATCTCAATTTGTGAATATACGACGCAAGCATAAACCACGGTTCCTAACCGTGGTATATAGGCAAAATATCGTGGTCAAAAACATTTTCCAACAGTGTACAAAGTATTCATTACACTAGTGCCAAAAGCCAGGATCTAAAGCTCCGCTTCCTTGATCCTCATCCTGCAAAATAAAATATGGTGCCCCAAAGGGGCTCAGCAACCCATGGCTGGTATGATTGTCGTGCAGCCTGTCGGCTACCGGGATACACGCAACTAATTGTCATGATAACATGGCATTCATTTAATATACAACATACAAAGGCATAGCATAAGCATAGCAACAACAACATATAACATAACAGGAATGTTTCACTTTTGGAAACAAACCGAACATTAGTTAGTCAAGTTGGTAAGCCTAGAGAATTGTTTCTCTCATGTTAAGCTTGTTACATAATTCGTTACCATTCTGTTTGTCGAACGGATAACTTAACCCAAAGATGTGTCGGATATAGTGATCCAAGCACACCGTACATATAATCCCCCTAGTCCGATCAATAGTCAGATAGGTAAGCCTTGGTTAAGCTCGTGGGTGATTGTAATCCAAGAAGGAAAAACAACCATAACATAAAGAGGGTCGAATCTGATTCAGATATCAACTCCCGTACTTACACGCGTGACCGGAACGACTGGATTCCTCACCCCCCCGGTTATTCACTTGTTAGTAGTCCCATTGTTGGAACTTAACACAATAATTCACAAGTAAGTGTTTAGGCCCAGTTAGGCACACAAGGGAGGTAGGACACCACTTAATACACAAACCACATCCAATACATACATAGCCGTGATTAGAACATTTCTTAGGTGGAACGTTAAAACCGGGTACCGCTCTCTTATGTATCCTAGTTTGGTGAACTAACGGGTTAGCATGTATTCGAGGTTAACGGTACCGATACACTCACGCCACAATAATAACAATGACTGTAAACTCATTTCATGATTTAAGTCTTACAACGTCATAAACATACAGGAAACAAACAACACACAAGCCGGTGTAAACCGGTAGCAAACAGACTGCAAGAAAACCATACCTTGGTCCTTGTTGTGTTCGAGTTCCACCGAAGGTAGTTCCTATACATAATTAATAACGTCGGTTAATTACCTTATTAAACTCCCGGTTTACTAAGTGTTTTACATGTTCACACAACAAGTTTTCACACTAAACTTACACTTAATTATCCTCATAATACACACTAGGGTTTACTACATAAGCCTCATTTCCTTTCTTAAATTAAAGATTTTTTTTTCTTCTCTGGTCTAGACCGCCCCTCTGGGGAGGTCCAGGGGCGGTCCACAACAGAAGCTCCATCGCCTGCAGAATTCCAATGGACCTCCCCATAGGGGCGGTCCCTATGGGTGGTCCACAACAGACCCTATTTTCCAAAGTGCTTTTTTTCTCATTTAAACTCCAATTTCAACCCAATCTTTTCCTAAGCATTCCACATGTTTTAACATCTTTTTGGCACACTAAAACCCTCTCTAATCATCCCACAAAGTCCTTAAACATTTACTCAAACTTTTACTAAATCCTTAACACTTAGAACATTTTTTTTCCTTACACTTGTAACTTGTAATTTTGCCTAAGACTTCCACTAACCAAAGTGTTCTTCCCCAACAAGATAACCACTCCTAAAGCATCATTTTTCATCACACTCATCCCCTTTACACACACTCCTCAAGTCTTTCCCACAAGTCATAATTAAACCTTCTCAAGGCATTACACTTCCATTGTTCACCAAACTTTGCACAAGATTAAACCACACTTTTACCATTACTTTGGTATACCAAGATTCACTCTTTAGACTCTAAATGTCCATGAACAATGCCTAAGTCATTCTAATACTTATGAACACTTAAATTCCCCTTTCTTTCACCAAATCAACCCTTAACAATTTCTAGTACAACCTAGGTCACCAAACTTCATTTAAACACCTAAACTTCCTTATTTACTCACCAAATTTTGACATAGCTTCACTAGCACTTTCTTACACCAAAACACATAATCATTCATCTTTAAACAATCAAGGACATCCATCTTCACAAAAATGTTTCTTTACACACAACTACACCTTAAACTACACTACATCACCATATAGTACATAATCTTAAATTGCTTGGCACTTAGGCCCTTAAATAACATGGCTCTTAGGCCCTTAAATTGCGTTAATCTTAAACACTGAATTTCCCACATAATAATTGCCTTTAACCTGTAAATACACACAACATCACATATGCCCTTAATAATCTCCTTGTGGATAGTTTCTATCTCATTTCCCATTGGCTCTTTAGGTTGTTTTATAAGGCAATTTAAGCTCATTTTCTAAAGCACAAAGACTACATCAAGAGAGGTCATTTACCTCTTCTCTTCAAGTTTTTCTCACTTGTTTACTCTTGTTCTTTCTTGATTGAAAAATCGGCAAGGAACTTGATCACTTGTCAATCTTCTAATCAACACACATATAAGGGTAATGAGCATTAAGCTTGATACTTAAACTCATAAATAAACCCTAGATTTACATAACTGTTTTAAACACTAAATGGAATGTTTACCTTGGATTTGAACGAGAACTTGATTAAGTAGCCAGAGAGGACTCCTCCTAGTCCTTTGAAGTTTGAATCAAGCTAAATGAAGAGAAGATAATGCACCATTAAGAGGTGATTTTTCGGCCATATGAAAATGAAGGGAACACATGGATTTCTTTGATTTTCCTTACCTTGAAGCAAAGGAGAATGACAAGGTATAAAAAGATGAGTTCTTGCTCCTTCAATGGTGAATCTCCATGTGAATACCCCTAAATTAATTTAAATTAATTTAGGAGATTTCTTTATTAAACCTTAAATAATACTATTAAATATTAAATTATTATATGGAATTATGAATATTAAATTATTATATGGAATCATGAATATTAAATTATTATATGGAATTATGGAAATTAATTTAGGGGATTTCTTCTATTTAACCCTAAAGAATACTATTAAGTATTGAATTATTATATATTATTATATAGTATTATGAATTTAATAATAAGATTTATAAGTCAATAAATCTTGGGAAAATTTCTAAACACTCCAAGTATATTATAAAGATTTTATAAATAATTGTACATTAATTGAATCATAAAAGTCAAAATAAAATTATAGAAACCTTAAAGCTTATTAAGCCTTGCTAGGGTTGACTTTTTGAGAATGGTCAAACTAGCTCATGAAACCTATATTAATAAAAAGGTTATGGAAAACCATGAAGATTGATAAAAAGAACGTCAAAAACGGATCATCCTAGCCAAAGTTATGATAAAATGAAGTTTAGAGCCAAAATTTTGAAAAGATGCTGATGTGGCAAGTCTGCTGACTCACCCGCGTGCTCAGGATACGCGCCCACACTTAACCATTTTTATCTCCACGATTTTCGCAACTGATTTCGCCATAACTTGTGACATCTATAACTTTCTCATCTTTTG
Source organism: Limonium bicolor (assembly GCA_023374045.1). Lineage (NCBI taxonomy): Eukaryota > Viridiplantae > Streptophyta > Magnoliopsida > Caryophyllales > Plumbaginaceae > Limonium > Limonium bicolor. The sequence goes on along the minus strand of CM041776.1, from coordinate 41,812,588 downwards.
GAATTTTTAAGTGTCGTCTTTTGCATTCTCTTCTCCTTAATCTCTTCTTTGCAACCATAACTCATACACAACCTAATTCATATACATCAGCCAGAAATCGTTCCAAAGTAGCCTACCCGCAAAACGTAACCAGTTTTCCAGAAAAATCAGTTGAGCAGGTAAACTTCGTCTTGCCATAACTTCTTCGTTTCTCAGCCAAATTTCGTGTTCTTTATCTTGTTTTGAAGATCTCTAATCCCTCTACAACTTTCATGTTGATGACCAAAGCTAATTCTCAACCGTTTGGAAGAGAGAGGTGTCTAAAGTTTCGGATTTGTCATCACATAAAATCATAGATTTTTCCAGAAAACGTAAGGTATAAACTCGTAACTTTCGACTTAGATTTCTTTTGTGTATTGCGATTTAAAGTGTTCTTGCTATCAATGTGTAGAGCTATGTTTCCTCTTTCGAATAAGCCCAATAACTTGTCTTAACTCGATATGTGCTGCAACTTATGATTCAGCAAAGTTCGACCCTCAACAACTCGTAAAGGTTGAATTTTTCTAGAAACCCGAATTCGATTTTGCTTGTTGGTGCATCTCCGGAAAGTTTCCGATCAATTCCTCCGACAATGTCATTCGTTTTTGCATTACCGAACATAACCCCATACCAATTTGACCAATAATGCACTACATGGAGAGAATTTGTTGAAAATCAAACCGAAACGGGTATAAACCCTACCCGAAGTACCCAGAATCAATCTTCTTGCTCCGTGCATTATAATTGCGAAATCGGTACCATTAGAACCGAAATGAATTTCGAATCCAATGAAACAAAAATCAGTCGATTTGGTTCTGTGAGTTGAGAGAAAACAATGAATTAGTACTCGGTATCGTTTGGTAATCGCTGATGAACTCGAAGGATAGCGGCCGTCCGATCGTAAGTTTTAGAAACGGACGGCCGAGATTAGATCTGGGGAGTTTAAGTTGGTATGAATTATAATATTTCTAGAATTAAACCCTAACTTGTTGAATTTAGTTAATGGCCTTCCCGAATGTGTTTTGACTTGAAATTTTAACCATAGATTCCTTATAAAATATAGTTTATTTTGATGTATATTAATATGGTTTTGAGTTTTTAAACGTAAGTTATAATTTTTGCAAGTTATGAGTATTATGGAATTATTTGGAAAATTTAAAAGATATTTTTATGAAATAAAAATTTTATAATATGTCTAAAATGTTATAGTTACTATATACTTAATTTGGGGATTTTGGACAAGAGGAAATAGGTTTAAAAATTGTATTTCTAAGGTTTTTCATAAGTTACCTTATAATATAAGGTTTTTAATGTAACAAAAATTAAAGTATGGCCTATTAATAAACTTTATAGGTTGAAAATAATATAATAAGACTAAACTAACATTTAATACAGAATGTTAAGAAATAGTTTTGAGTATCAACTTTTAAGTGAGGTAAAATTAAATACATATATATATATATATATAAAATAAATAGTAACATATGTTAAAACAAGGAATTTAATTAATCTATATTTATACTAGTCATATAATGTGGAGGTTAATATACTTAATTGGGACTAAGGAAAATACTTTATTTTATAAACCATATATTGGATATAGTTATGTGTAAAGGTTAATATAAATAATTAGGTGCAATAAAACTAAATAAAGGATGTCTTGAATTAATCCTAATAAATATACATAAATAAATAAATAAATAAAGGGAGTAAAATACCTTATAGAAAATATAACATGAAGGAATTAATGAGTTAAACTAAACCTCTACATGATACTAATAAAAGAATATTATATGAGTGGTATTAATTTATGGTTATGAAATTGAGTTTTGAGTTACCTTTGAATTTCTAGGAATATATAAATCCTATTAAATACATGTATATATTTAGTCAATGACCGCAATATAAATCTATAATTGGGTTACAAAATTAATAAGTTAAAATGTAGGAATATTTGTAATTAGATTACATAAATGTTACACAATAGATCTTATTCTATAGTTGACAATAAATAAATGTAATACTTTTACATCTAAATGTGAAGTGGATTAGTAAGTCTAGATTAAATCATCTCTTAACATTTATGGTATTGAAATATAATGTAATGTTTTAAGATAAAATCATTAAAAGGATTATGATATAATCTATATTAAACTATGATTTGGAAATTTATCTAAATAATTATCCCTAAGTTTCTTAGAATTAGATAAGCCATATAAAATACATTTATTACCAATATTCAGGATGTGAGTTTATAATTAAGTGATGTATTCAGTAGTTAGAACTTATGAAAGGTTTGTAAATAGGAATTAGATACTTAAAACCTTAAAACCTTAGTTAGATGAAACTAGGTTATATAAGAGAACATATTGATCTACTTTACAACATTGAAAATATTAATATATCATTTGAATATAAGGTATGGGGATTTTTCAGAATATATTATCTTATTACATAATTAACAATTTCACTTAAGAATCAGAGTTTAACTCTTAGATAAATTTTACCTTATGTTAATATGTAATGCTTATCCTAAAACATAATAAAGGGAATTAATTTATTAAGTTATTCCTTTGAAACCTTAGGGTTGTAAAACAATTTAAACGTATTTAAGACTTAAGTTTATTGAAGTTTAGTATAAAAGGATTGTACATAGACTATGGGGGGAATGTGTGTAAAAATAAAACATTTAGGAAATTAATGTAAGTAAGGATACATAAAAGGTTATACTAAACACCTTATTGTATAGGTAATAATAAAACATATAATATACCTTGTGAATACTAAATGTAGGATTAATTCGTTAAAACTAAGTTAACTATAGTATAGTTATTCAGGATGAGAAGCTATTTAACATCTTATGACAAGTTTATTAGATGGTTAATTAAAAGTCATTCTGAACTAAAGATGAGATAATTGAGTTTAGCAGTTCAATTAAGTTTTACTAAAACGCGTCTACAACCCTACGATTCCAATATACAAGATGTAGATCTTAATTAAGTTAAGGGAAAGACTTAATCATAGTGGTTATCTAGTAGATATTGTTTAAGTACATAATCTTTTCATTGTGATATAATAGTATAGTATTTTGAGATGAATCCATCATAGGTCATAATACAATGTTTATTCTAAATTAAGAATAAAGGTATTGAGCTTAAGATTATTATTGAAATCTTAGATTTAATTATATAATATAAACACATTTATGATATAAAGGTCTCAAAAGTCTTGAATGAGGATTGTGGTTAAATATGAATAAAGTGGATAGGGTGGACAGTTAGCAGGTGTTAATAAAATACATTCCTTGATCCTACAACCTTGGGCTATACAACCTTCTAAAATAAGTCAAAGGTTATACATAACATTTAAGCGAGGGCTTATAAGATAATTGAGATTTGGAAATAAGAGAGAGGAATTTATTTAAGTTTAACTTAGGGTACAGGTTATTGATAGTAAATTATCTTCAATGTTCCTCAGAGAATTGTTGAATGTTTGCACGAGTTTACTAGAACTGCTACAGCGTTGACCAGGTACGATTTCTCGTACTCAGATACTTTTGCTAACGGACTTTATGGAATGTTTTGGAAAATGCCTACTGATTTGGTTGGATTTCAAAAGGAAAATGTTGTGTGACTAACTCAGCTTGTGTGACTAACTGAGCCTTGAATGTGAAACTCACTTGGGTATTGGTTCCTTCTATTTGGTTGTTCCATTAGTCATTGACTGCTTAGGGTTTACGCTTCTGCACTCTGTAGGACTGAGTGTTTTGGTATTGCTCTGGGTAGTTAGTGATCTGGTGGGAATTGGAAAAGGTCAATTTTGGTAAATTCTTCTTTTGACTCTGGATATCGTTTCATCCATGAGCTGGTTCTTGAGGTTTCGACGTGCGCGCTCTTCAATGGTAACAGTGAGGGGCTGTATATCCCCTGTCCCAAAAGGGACGTAGTAGATAGTGAGGGGCTGTATATCCCCTGTCCAAAAGGGACGTAGTAGACAGTGAGGGGTTGTATATCCCCTGTCCCAAAAGGGACGTGGTAGAAGTGAGGGGCTGTATATCCCCTGTCCTAAAAGGACGTACTTGGCGGTGGGGGCCATCTCTCCCAGTTGAATTATTCCACTCTTGAGTTATTGGTTCTGGATCTATCTTATCATTCCTAGTCCTTTGTGACTATCTGAGTCTTTCTACTCCTAACGGAATTGGTTTTAACTAAGGCATTGGATGTTCACTAACACATGGTGTGGTTTTTGTTTCACTAACTTTACCTTTCTGTTATTCATCTGTATTCTTAACTTGTTATCTTGATGGTGATTTGTGGAATGCCTTGCTCTCTGTGTTGTTTAAGTGATTGCTTTCAAGCTATTATTTATTTAAGAGTTGTATTATAAGTTTGTTTTTGGAGGATCGTACCAGTTCCATTCCAGGGAACTGACCACCCCTCTCGGGGTGGGCTGCTTGGTTTATCTTGCAGGTACGAGTATTTTACAGGTGGCCACGAAGAGAACGAGTGATTGGGATGGGATTAGGTTTTGAGAGTTATGTGTTTATTACTATTTTATGTTTGTTAAGTTTTCTCGAGGTTCAGGCTGTGACAATTGTAATCTTTAAGTTGTAATTGGTGAGGTTTGGTGTCGGGTGTTTGGAACCCGATGGTCTGTACGCCTTTAGTATTTTGTTTCCGCTATAAAATGTTAAATAGGGGCGTTACAGAAAGTGGTATCAGAGCGTAGTTGCGCTCTGAACCCGAGAAAACAAGCCGAGTGAAATACTTAGAATATAGGTGCACTTAAAACTGGGGAATTGGGGTAGAATTGGGAAGTGAGGACTTCAGTAAGGCACGACTCCTAACCCTTCTTGGAATTGTGGATGATTCCTTTACACACTTTTCTTTTATGAATGTCTGTTGAGTGGGTGTGCTGTTTATACCGTTCAAACATTAAACTACAGTAAAAATATAGGTTTGGAACATCGTATACTGAGTACGATAAGATTTTGGTTGGGATAAATCATATATTAAGCTATTTTCAAAAGCATACCTATAAAGAATACATTGCTAAAAATACAATCCTTTAAAAGCTAATACACATATTCCTAGAATATTAAAGAATACTTTTGGTGGAACATTATACAAATAGAGCTTTGAATAACTAAGTTAGTATTGATATTATGTAAAAGTACTTCAACTCCTCTAAAGTTTGAAAATAAATCTCAAGAACTACTAGGTACAAATTGTTGCCTAAAGATAATGTAGGTTAAATCTTAAGTCTAGAATATTATTAAGCTAACAAGAACTAGTGGCATATTAGAAAGGATCAACATCCGAACCCATAAACCACACTAAAATTCTATGCTAACTTTAGAAAAAAACACCTAAACCTAACACCCTACGGGAAGTGCCTGGTGCGACGAACTCCTAGGCTGAAAGTAGTGGGGGTGCACACCCACTTCTGGAAGTCTAGGGGCTAGACAAGCCTTATCATCTAACCGGAAATAATCCTCTATGGAAGTGATGGATTGTGTTGAACTTGAGGAGGATTGGTGGTAAGACGTTACCATCATAAAATCTTGAGCTAGGCATATTCATTACTAGCCACAATGAACAATTCAAAACTTATATCTTAATATCCAGTATTAAATTCAATACGTGTAAAGGGTTTATTGAGTTAAATCTTTGGTGAAAAATACCTATATATGGAGGAAGGGGATTTAAATTTAAGTACTCCAAGGTAGAACATCTACCCCTTGTGGAATATAAAAACCATTAAAGGAAGTTGCTTAAAGATTGAGTGAAGAGAAGAGTAATACTAGACTAAATATCATTGATCCTTAAATACTTGGAGTATTGAGCATCTAGTGAAAATTGAGAGTTACTTAAAGATTGGAAATTCTCATGTTTATTTGGAAGTTTAACATTATACATATATAAAATTTTAGAAGTCACACTAAGAGTGACATTTACAAAAGCCACCATTGTCTAAGAGAGTACTAAGATTTAATAATCAGAAGAATACTTACATAGAACAAACCTTAAGGAAAATAATTATCAAGAGTGAGTGAGTTTTCATTAGACAAATTCATTTGACTTAAAATTTTATATAGAGTCCCTACCTTAAAAAAAATATAAATTTTAAGATAAAGGAATCAGATTTTGGAGCTACATTATAATTAATAAGAACTTCCTAAAACTCTGCCTTATGTGAAATTATGTAAATATATAATAAGTAAATTTTATGAAGTAAATACCTAATGGTTCATCTAAAATACTATAGTTAATTATAAAAAAAATTGAAACTTGAAAAGTCACAGAAAATATTTATTTTATAAAGTTTTAACATATGGTTGGCTAATAAACCCTTGAAGATAATTTTGAAAGATTATCTAGGATTATTAAATGATCTGAAATATTATTTTAAACTACTCAAGTATGTTACATCTGAGTTATAGCTTGTTAATATAATTGATATGATAAAATGAACATATAATGGACATATAATTCGTATCAGTCATAAAATGAATGGATAATAATCATAAGATAAATTTTATAACCACCAAGAAAATACAAATACATAACAATCAAGAGATACAGATATATGTAACGATCATAGATAAAATCAACGGTGCAATAAAATTCACAACAAAGCTGAATAATATGGTGTTGAATTCTTTGAATGTGGCGTTTGAAATAAACACCAAGTAATTTAAGAAAACAGAAACTAAATGTATGGTAGTCTAATATGGTCCATGCATGTTGTTGTGATTGGGTTTTGAAACAACCTTGTTGGATAATGTATCCTTCTGTGGTTCTCGTTAGTAGCGGTACGAGGGCGTACCTTAGCTCTTTTAAGGGGGATATACCGGCATACTCTTTCTTCGTCACCTCATCCAGATTATGCCCTGTTGTGTTATTAGCAGAGTGAGAGGTGTATGTATGCACTTTTTTTATATTATGACATAGTATGTGACTTTTGTTTTCATCATGAAATGTCTTGGTATATCTTGGTTCGGTTTGATTTTGGTACTCTAGAGTGGAATGTTGAAATGGAAATAAAGGATAGGATTGGTACGGAATTTCATTGGAATTATTATTGTCTCAGCACACCCGAAGTGGTGTGAGTGCCTATTAGTTGATTTTTAAACTTCGAGGCGAAGTTTCTTTTAAGGGGGATATACTGAAATACCCCTAAATTAATTTAAATTAATTTAGGGGATTTCTTTTATTAAACCTTAAATAATACTATTAAATATTAAATTATTATATGGAATTATGAATATTAAATTATTATATGGAATCATGAATATTAAATTATTATATGGAATTATGGAAATTAATTTACGGGATTTCTTCTATTTAACCCTAAAGAATACTATTAAGTATTGAATTATTATATAGTATTATGAATTTAATAATAAGATTTATAAGTCAATAAATCTTGGGAAAATTTCTAAACACTCCAAGTATATTATAAAGATTTTAGAAATAATTTGTACATTAATTTGAATCATAAAAGTCAAAATAAAATTATAGAAACCTTAAAGCTTATTAAGCCTTGCTAGGGTTGACTTTTTAAGAATGGTCAAACTAGCTCATGAAACCTATATCAATAAAAAGGTTATGGAAAACCATGAAGATTGATAAAAAGAACGTCAAAAATGGATCATCCTAGCCCAAGTTATGATAAAATGAAGTTTAGAGCCAAAATTTTGAAAAGATACTGATGTGGCAAGTCTGCTGACTCACCCGCGCGCCTCGGGATACACGCCCAACACTTCGCCATTTTTATCTCCACGATTTTCGCAACTGATTTCGCCCTAACTTGTGACATCTATAACTTTCGCATCTTTTGGAATTTTTGAGTGTCGTCTATTGCATTCTCTTCTCCTTAATCTCCTCTTTGCAACCATAACTCATACACAACCTAATTCATTATACATCAGCCGGAAAGTCGTTCCAAAGTAGCCTACCCGCAAAACCGTAACCAGTTTTCCAGAAAAATCAGTTGAGCAGGTAAACTTCGTCTTTCCATAACTTCTTCGTTTCTCAGCCAAATTTCGTGTTCTTTATCTTGTTTTGAAGATCGCTAATCCCTCTACAACTTTCATGTTGATGACCAAAGCTAATTCCCAACCGTTTGGAAGAGAGAGGTGTCTAAAGTTTCGGATTTGTCATCACATAAAATCATAGATTTTTCCAGAAAACGTAAGGTATAAACTCGTAACTTTCGACTTAGATTTCTTTTTGTGTATTGCGATTTAGAGTGAGTTCTTGCTATCAATGTGTAGAGCTATGTTTCCTCTTTCGAATAAGCCCAATAACTTGTCCTAACTCGATCTGTGCTGTAACTTATGATTCAGCAAAGTTCGACCCTCAACAACTCGTAAAGGTTGAATTTTTCCAGAAACCCGAATTCGATTTTGTTTGTTGGTACATCTCCGGTAAGTTTCCGATCAATTCCTCCGACAATGTCATTCGTTTTTGCATTACCGAACATAACCCCATACCAATTTGACCAATAATGCACTACATGGAGAGAATTTGTTGAAAATCAAACCGAAACCGGGTATAAACCCTACCCGAAGTACCCAGAATCAATCTTCTTGCTCCATGCATTATAATTTGCGAAATCGGTACCATTAGAACCGAAATTGAATTTCGAATCCAATGAAACAAAAATCAGTTGATTTGGTTCCGTGAGTTGAGAGAAAACAATGAATTAGTACTCGGGTATCGTTTGGTAATCGCTGATGAACTCGAAGGATAGCGGCCGTCCGATCGTATGTTTTAGAAACGGACGGCCGAGATTAGATCTGGGGAGTTTAAGTTGGTTATGAATTATAATATTTCCAGAATTAAACCCTAACTTGTTGAATTTAGTTAATGGCCTTCCCGAATGTGTTTTGACTTGAAATTTTAACCATAGATTCCTTATAAAATATAGTTTATTTTGATGTATATTAATATGGGTTTTGAGTTTTTAAACGTAAGTTATAATTTTTGCAAGTTATGAGTATTATGGAATTATTTGGAAAATTTAAAATGATATTTTTATGAAATAAAAATTTAATAATATGTCTAAAATGTTATAGTTACTATATACTTAATTTGGGGATTTTTGGACAAGAGGAAATAGGTTTAAAAATTGTATTTCTAAGGTTTTTCATAAGTTACCTTATAATATAAGGTTTTTAATGTAACAAAAATTAAAGTATGGCCTATTAATAAACTTTATAGGTTGAAAATAATATAATAAGACTAAACTAACATTTAATACAGAATGTTAAGAAATATTTTTGAGTATCAACTTTTAAGTGAGGAAAAATTAAATACATATATATTTATAAAATAAAATAGTAACATATGTTAAAACAAGGAATTTAATTAATCTATATTTATACTAGTCATATAATGTGGAGGTTAATATACTTAATTGGGACTAAGGAAAATACTTTATTTTATAAACCATATATTGGATATAGTTATGTGTAAAGGTTAATATAAATAATTAGGTGCAATAAAACTAAATAAAGGATATCTTGAATTAATCCTAATAAATATACATAAAATAAATAAATTAATAAAGGGAGTAAAATACCTTATAGAAAATATAACATGAAGGAATTAATGAGTTAAACTAAACCTCTACATGATACTAATAAAAGAATATTATATGAGGTGGTATTAATTTATGGTTATGAAATTGAGTTTTGAGTTACCTTCGAATTTCTAGGAATTATATAAATCCTATTTAAATACATGTATATATTTAGTCAATGACCGCAATATAAATCTATAATTGGGTTACGAAATTAATAAGTTAAAATGTAGGAATATTTGTAATTAGATTACATAAAATGTTACACAATAGATCTTATTCTGTAGTTGACAATAAATAAATGTAATACTTTTACATCTAAATGTGAAGTGGATTAATAAGTCTAGATTAAATCATCTCTTAACATTTATGGTATTGAAATATAATGTAATGTTTTAAGATAAAATCATTAAAAGGATTATGATATAATCTATATTAAACTATGATTTGGAAATTTATCTAAATAATTATCCCTAAGTTTCTTAGAATTAGATAAGCCATATAAAATACATTTATTACCAATATTCAGGATGTGAGTTTATAATTAAGTGATGTATTCAGTAGTTAGAACTTATGAAAGGTTTGTAAATAGGAATTAGATACTTAAAACCTTAAAACCTTTAGTTAGATGAAACTAGGTTATATAAGAGATCATATTGATCTACTTTACAATATTGAAAATATTAATATATCATTTGAATATAAGGTATGGGGATTTTTCAGAATATATTATCTTATTACATAATTAACAATTTCATTTAAGAATCAGAGTTTAACTCTTAAATAAATTTTACCTTATGTTAATATGTAATGCTTATCCTAAAACATAATAAAGGGAATTAATTTATTAAGTTATTCCTTTGAAACCTTAGGGTTGTAAAACAATTTAAAACGTATTTAAGACTTAAGTTTATTGAAGTTTAGTATAAAAGGATTGTACATAGACTATGGGGGGAATGTGTGTAAAAATAAAACATTTAGGAAATTAATGTAAGGATACATAAAAGGTTATACTAAACACCTTATTGTATAGGTAATAATAAAACATATAATATACCTTGTGAATACTAAATGTAGGATTAATTCGTTAAAACTAAGTTAACTATAGTATAGTTATTCAGGATGAGAAGCTATTTAAAATCTTATGACAAGTTTATTAGATGGCTGTAATTAAAACTCATTCTGAACTAAAGATGAGATAATTGAGTTTAGCAGTTCAATTAAGTTTTTCTAAAACACGTCTACAACCCTACGATTCCAATATACAAGATGTAGATCTTAATTAAGTTAAGGGAAAGACTTAATCATAGTGGGTTATCTAGTAGATATTGTTTAATTACATAATTTTTTCATTATGAGATAATAGTATAGTATTCTGAGATGAATCCATCATAGGTCATAATACAATGTTTATTCTAAATTAAGAATAATGGTATTGAGCTTAAGATTATTATTGAAATTCTTAGATTTAATTATATAATATAAACACATTTATGATATAAAGGTCTCAAAAGTCTTGAATGTGAGGATTGTGGTTAAATATGAATAAAGTGGATAGGAGTGGACAGTTAGCAGGTGTTAATAAAATACATTCCTTGATCCTACAACCTTGGGCTATACAACCTTCTAAAATAAGTCAAAGGTTATACATAACATTTAAGCGAGGGCTTATAAGATAATTGAGATTTGGAAATAAGAGAGAGGAATTTATTTAAGTTTAACTTAGGGTACAGGTTATTAATAGTAAATTATCTTCAATGTTCCTCAGAGAATTGTTGAATGTTTGCACGAGTTTACTAGAATTGCTACAGCGTTGACCAGGTACGATTTCTCGTACTCAGATACTTTTGCTAACGGACTTTATGGAATGTTTTGGAAAATGCCTACTGATTTTGGTTGGATTTCAAAAGGAAACTGTTTGTGTGACTAACTCAGCTTGTGTGACTAACTGAGCCTTGAATGTGAAACTCACTTGGGGTATTGGTTCCTTCTATTTGGTTGTTCCATTAGTCATTGACTGCTTAGGGTTTACGCTTCTGCACTCTGTAGGACTGAGTGTTTTGGAATTGCTCTGGGTAGTTAGTGATCTGGTGGGAATTTGGAAAAGGTCAATTTTGGTAAATTCTTCTTTTGACTCAGGATATCGTTTCGTCCATGAGCTGGTTCTTGAGGTTTCGACGTGCGCGCGTCTTCAATGGTAACAGTGAGGGGCTGTATATCCCCTGTCCCAAAAGGGACGTAATAGACAGTGAGGGGCTGTATATCCCCTGTCCCAAAAGAGACGTAGTAGACAGTGAGGGGCTGTATATCCCCTGTCCCAAAAGGGACGTGGTAGATAGTGAGGGGTTGTATATCCCCTGTACTAAACGGACGTACTTGGAGGTGGGGGCCATCTCTCCCAGTTGAATTATTCCACTCTTGAGTTATTGGTTCTTGGATCTATCTTATCATTCCTAGTCCTTTGTGACTATCTGAGTCTTTCTACTCCTAACGGGAATTGGGTTTTAACTAAGGCATTGGATGTTCACTAACACATGGTGTGGTTTTGTTTCACTAACTTTACCTTTCTGTTATTCATCTTTATTCTTAACTTGTTATCTTGATTTGGTGATTTGTGGAATGCCTTGCTCCTCTGTGTGGTTTAAGTGATTGCTTTCAAGCTATTATTTATTTAAGAGTTGTATTATAAGTTTGTTTTTGGAGGATCGTACCAGTTCCATTCCAGGGAACTGACCCACCCCTCTCGGGGTGGGCTGCTTGGTTTTATCTTGCAGGTACAAGTTATTTTACAGGTGGCCACGAAGAGAACGAGTGATTGGGATGGGATTAGGTTTTGAGAGTTTATGTGTTTTATTACTGTTTTACTTTTGTTAAGTTTTCTCGAGGTTCAGGCCGTGACAATTGTAATCTTTAAGTTGTAATTGGTGAGGTTTGGTGACGGGTGTTTGGAACCTGATGGTCTGTACGCCTTTAGTATTTTGTTTCCGCTATAAATATGTTAAATAGGGGCGTTACACCATGGCACCAAAATGGAGCTCTTGATGATTTGAAAAGACAAGATTGTAGAGCTTGGTCTAACTAGAATGGTAGTCTTGAAATTGATTTTGGAGCATGGAGCTAGGAGTTACAAGCAAAAGAAGATGAAGAATGGTGATGATGCTGTAGCATAACCGATGGAGAAGGGAGGAAGAAGGTTGGAGACGGTGGGAAACAAGAGGAAAAGAAGAGAATGAGGTGAGAGGTTAAGTTTCGAAAGATATTTATGTAAAAGGTAAATAGTTAACTTACATTACTTACTTTTCCTTTCTTCCCTTTAATTAATTAGCTAAGTTGAATGACTCACAACTTATAAAAACCGGCCCCCCTTTTAGTTACTAGGATATTTTATGGCTTGTTGACCATTTAATTAACTTATATTGACTTATGTCTTAAACTAGCACTATTTGAGTACTATTCACTAATTAGTGCACATATTTGTGACATTTTTGATTTCCCATTGATTTAGACTTCCTAATGTGATAATAAGTAGTACAAATGTTTATTAAAGAGTAATTATGGGAATTTAGCCACTCAAAACCCATTTCTAAGACATTTTTTCAAAAATGTGCTTTAAGACTTCTTAAAGCACATTTTGTGTTTTAACTTATTTTCAAGCTTGGTTTTCTTTAGTAATTGGTTTAACATGTTCATTATCATGTTCATAAAGTCTTGGTAAGCTCTTTGAGACTTAACCAAGGTTATCCCAAGCTTAGAGCATGTTTTTGCTCAAATTGTCTTTATAGTACTTTATTGTGTTTTCTATGGTTTAAATTGTTTACTAATGTTTCTGAAATGCCCAAAACCTAAGTATGCTAATTAAACATCAAGTTATGATGTAATAAGGCTAAAACATGCCTTAGAAAGATTGGTAGACAATTTAAACCAAGGAAAACACAAGAAAGCGCCTTAAGGGCAATTTAAGCAAAAATGTGCTCTAAGCCTGGAGTGACTTTTATTAGCACAAAAATATCATTATAAGACCTTATTAACATGCTAATGGACATGTTAAATCAAATACCAAAGAAAACCATGCTCAAAAACAAGCTTAAACACAAAATATGCTTTAAGACTCCTTAAAGCACCTTTTTGAGAAATTGTCTTAGAAATGTGTTTTGAGTGGCTAAATGCCCATGAATTCACCTTAATTAACACGTGTACTAATTAGTATCACACTAGGAATCCTAAACCAATGGGAAACCAAATATTTCACGAATATGTGCACTAATTAGTGAATAGTGCTTAAATAGTGCTAGTTTTGGCTTAAGTCAACTTTAATTAGTTAAATAGCCAAACAAGGCCTTATGTATGTTAATTAGTAGGGGGGGGGGGGGCTTACATGGTGAGTCACCATGAGGAGCCAGAAAATTAAGGGAAAAGAAGAGTAAAAGAGAGAATAGTACTATTACCTTTTTAAAAGCAAAATATCTTATATTAGCCTACCTCTCTCCTCTCTTCTTCATTTCTCTTCTTCCCCACCGATTTTCTTCTTCTTCTCTCTGTTCCAAACCGTTCCCAACCAGCTCCATACTTGCTCCACCTTGCTTTGTCCATAACTTGCTCATTTTAGCTCCAAATCAAAAACTAAGCATAGATTTCTCTTAGTTAGACCAAGGCCTTGCTTCCTATATTTTCAAAATTTGAAAAGCTTCATTTTGGAGCCATGGGAAAACGCCATTGAAGGGGGAAAAACTAGCTTGAGGTGTTCATTGTCTTCTCCATTCATTCAAGGTAAGGAAAATGTAAGAAAAACCAAGTTTCCATCACTTTTCCTTCATAACCGAGATTCATCTCTTCATGGGACCTTGTTTTATCTCTCATTCTAGCTTGTTTATATTCTCTAAAGACTTGAGGAGGTCTTGCCTTGCTTCATTATGAAAGCCATTCCAAAATTCAAAGGTAAATATACACTTTTAAGCTTTAAAACACATTTTTAATCTAAGATTGAATTCTATAGGTTTAGGCATATTGCTTAGTGCTCATTAGATTATTTGAATGTGAATTAGAACATTGGCAAGGGAGATTTAATTGGTGGCCGAGATTCATTCAAGAAAAGCCCTAAGGAGGAAGTTAAGATAAGCTTGGAAAAACAAGGTAAATGTTTTACCTAGTGGTGGTTTAAGGTTTTAGGGATGAGATTTATATAACTACTAATGTAGCTTAAAGCTTACATTGTGTAATCGGTTATATAACCTAGGAAAAAGAATTTAAACAAGCTTATGAACTTGTGATTAAGGAGCCAATAGAAATGATTTAGTAAGATAAGCTTAAGGTGAATTAAGAGAACACTTATATTGCTATGGGAGCATTGTTGTGTGTATTTGCAGGTTGAAAGCTTTTATATGCGGGAAATTCAGTGTTTAAGTTTAAGTCATTTAAGGGCCTAAGAGCCATGTCATTTAAGAGCCTTAGTGCTATGCAATTTCAGATTATTGCACTATACTAAGTTTATTGCAAATGAGTTGATTTGGGTGAGAAAATATAATGAGAAAGGATTTGATGTGTGTCAGATGATTGAATGAGAAGAACAATTCTTATGGGCATGATAATATACTAGAGGAGTTATGGCGAAATTTGAGTAGAAAACAAGTGTTTAGGTGGTGGTTGTGAGTTATTATGACTTAGGGTTTACTAGGAGACATTAAAAAGGAATTTGAGTGGAAATGAGTTAATTAAGGAGTTCTTGAGGTTTAGTATGGCCTAGAGATGTCTAGGAGGAATTAGAGGATTGGTGGGCGTTAAACACACCAAAATCATGGTATGAGGAATGTTAAGACTTGAGCAAAAATCTAGAGGAAATGATGTATTATGTTTCGAGGTGATTTAGGTATGAACTTGAGAATATAACAATGAGAGATCTTGGTAGCTTGTGTAAGTGGTGAAGATGCTAGTAGTGGGTTAATAAGGTTCTAATTGGATGGTAATGAGTGGACTTGGGTGATGGAAGAGGGAATTGCAAGAGAATGTTGTAAATTGTCAAGGAAAAAGACTGAGAATGTATAAGAGGGTATGATCATGAGAATGGTGAGTTAATTGAGTAAATAAGATGGAAATGTCTAAGGAGGGTGTAGCATGGTCAAGGTAGACAGAGAACAATGCTAAGGTGCTAAGATGATGAAAAGAAATGTATATGTATGTTTAGGAGTTTAGGAATGATGTGTAACAAATGAAAAGGAGAGAAAATTGTGCGTGGAGATGCAAGATAACCTTAGAAGGTTTAGCAAAGGAAAAATGGGTGAATGATGATGTTTGAGGAGTAGCTATATTGGTTGAAAGGAATGACTTTGGTTTGTTGAAGTTTAGACAAAATTTACATGTTGGAAGTGTAAGAAATTAAGTTATAAGTGTTAAGAGTTTAGTGAGAACTTGAATAATGATCAAGGAAATTGGGGATGAGTTGATCCATGAGTTAGGAGGATTTTAGATGCTTAAATGGTGATAGTATATGTGTGGATACATGGGGAAAGATTGGAAGAAGATTGGACAAAAGAACAAGTGTGGAAAGAGGTTCAAAACTGTAAAATTTGCCAGTTTAAAGTGTGGTCCGGGACATGGTCCTTGGATAAAGTCCCGGACCAGCACGAAAAACAGGTCGAGAATGTACCCAGGGACTGGTCCAGGACCTTGGGTAAGTACCAAGTCCCGGACCATAGCTAAAATAAGGCCGAGAGTGCATCAGACGTATTGGTTCGGGACCTTAGGTCCGGACCATGTCCCGGACCAGGGCAATTTACAAAGAAAGTGTGGTTTTTCAATGTAGAATGGTGGGGGCTTGTTGGGGAATGTTATTATAAGGTTGTTAAGAGTTGTTTGGTGGAGTTTTAAGGCCATTGAAGGTGTGAACAAGTGTGAGTTAAAATGAATCATTAGTGATTAAGTAAGCTTGGTTAATTAAAAATGATTAACCACCCAATTCAATCAATGTTTTAGGGTTTGAGAATTTGGACTCCGGAGGAGAGTGAGTAACCGAACGACCGACGGTGAACGGTACAGTTCTTCTTGTGACCTGCTTGCTAACGAGGTGTCCCTCGGCTTGTGTGCTATTTGTTTGTGTGCCCACTAAACAAGATAAAGCATGCAACCAGAATATTATGTTTATTGTATTATTGTGTGATGTTTGAAAACTAACACAACTTACCATGAGAACTTACTAACTACTGTTTAGTAAACAATTGTGTGAGAGTAAGGAACATTCCCGAACATTGCTTTCTTAGTAACCGAAAGAGGTTAACTAACAAGCACTGACTTTAAGACTTCTACTAACTAGAACTTGGGGGGAGTGAGAAATCCGGAATGGTACCGGCACATGTGTATTGGGGGAGGTCGGTATCCTTATCGAATACCGACTTCCAAATATGACTTGTCTTCGGACTCGTCGCCTAGAGTCGACCTATAGACTTGACCTCCATGGACTTCTTGTTTTAGGAGGGAGGCATACTGAGATGGTATGGTGGGATCTACCTAAATGCCCAACTAATTCTAACAAATATTGTTTATGTAAACCAATGGAGCTGATAACTCATTGGCTAGGGTTATTGGGCCCGACAAGATAAACAATGAATTAAAGAACAACCATTCTAATTAAAGAACGGTTGACTTAATTGAGATATGAACTGAGATAAGATTGAGATAAGGTTTGAGATAAGATACAACCATTTCTATTTAAAGAATGGTTTGTATTCTAAGATTGAGGTAAGATAAGGTTGGACTAAGATTAAGAGGAAACAAACTTAAGGAGTTAAATACTAACTCAACAACTAAGGGAACGCTTTTAAGTCGTTCATTGTGTTTGAACTTATTTGTTCATATGTGGCTTGTTGTTTATTGCACTTTCAATTATGTTGTGCATCTAATCAACCTCCATGCTATCGACAATTAGTCGTCGTAGCCACGTTATCTTGGGGGCCATGAGAGGATCGTACCAGCAATTTTGCTGACCCCCTTTGGGGGCTGTTTTTATTTCGCAGTTGAACGTCAGAAGGCGACCGTCATGAGAGTAAGATGGGGTAGATTTATTACGGGCTTAAGTGTGACCTATGAGTCGTGCATGTACTCTCGTATGGTAATTTGAGTTAGTAAGTTGTATAGGATGTGAGGAGGTTGTAAGATTGTTATGTAAATGAATAAGGATTGTAGGTACTAATGTTCAGTATATTCTGTTAGTCAGACCGTGGCAAGGTCCTGGAGTGTATTTAATTCCACTGCAACGTTTGTATATATGTTGTTAAGTTGCGATGACCACGTTTGGATTGAGATGGGGTGTTACAAAAAGTGGTATCAGAGCGTAGTTACGCTCTGAAGACAAGAATTACTGAACTTAGGAGAATACTGAGGTTGAGTTTGAGCTATGGGTTAAGGGTTGAGAGACAGAGTGAGAGGTGCGTTAGTTAGGACTTCCCGGTGTTTATCGGATATCCATAGTACCTAGACCCGCCCTCCACATCCCTAACCCTGAATACGTGGAACAAACGCCAGAGAGAAGAAAGCCTTCTCTTACTCGGGAAAAACCCGATCTGGTAGTTAGTTAACAATAAGCAATATGAGAAACATCTTGTGGTACAACAGTTTATGAGAACTTGAACGTTTTAAATGGAGCGCAATGTGGAAATAGGCGCTACCAACGGAATTCTACCAGTAAGAGAACGGAAATTACCGGCAACATGGGTCGATATGCTACGCAGTCGAGTTACACAACAATACTAATGTTAAGAAAAGCACTACGAGTGCAATAGAAAGGAAAGGATAAGCGAAATGAGTATCGGACAGTGGTCCGAATGATCATAACAGTGAGATAATACAAAGCATGAGAGTTAAGGTTACTGGGAAGTCCAGTTAGAAATGGGAACTCCAAACCCCATACACTGAGAAAGGTTACAAACCTGGCCGACATAGCGCAGACGACGGTAAAAACTCATACAAGTTGTATACCGGAACACGACTACAACGTAGTACCTGAAGGAGAATCATTACTTGGTAACCACGACAAAATATATGGAGACGGGAACGAGGATTAAGACATAAGTAAATAACAACGGGTTCTCTCAGAAAGAGGAACACCTGACAAGTGACTGCACTATCAAACAAACAGGAGACTGCCGGATGGTCAGTTATCCAAGATAAGAGAACATCGAAGGAGTCCCGAGGACTACCAAGGACACAAACATTAGGTGGAAGTACCACTATTGACGTGCGCAGTACCGGTAGCCCATCTTGCATGGCGCACTTGCCATAGCAAGTGCTACCACCATAAGCTACATAGAAAGCCATCATGACGAGATAGTAGAACGCTACAGCTGTAATACATTTTAATACCGGATGGTAAATCCATAAGAACGAGAGAATAAGACCTTGGAAAGGCCTGACGGCCTGACCATGATAAGATGAGCCGACACACCAGTCAGCAGGGAGCTGAACTTGGACGGAATACTAATGGTATAAAATTCTAACAACAATACAACCTACTACAGTAACAATTGACAGCACGGTAAGAACACCAATCCTGAACCTCAAAGAGAGGAACCTAAGAGATCGCTCAGTGATCCGAGCAAAACATTATATAAGCAATAATATACAAGGAATGTAGTAAGAGATATAATGAAGGCAGTCGATAGAACGACTTCCAGCAGGAACGGGATAGAACTCCCGAGATGACCATTAAGAACACCAATAACAACCATCTTCGTTGAATATGTTAGTAAACCCCGAAAACAGGGACAGAGGGAATAAACTTGAGCAGTAATCTACCAAGGGTTAAAGACATATAACCCCGAAAGAGGAAAGCTCAGAGGACTACCCCCATAGAGTGGGCATAGTCGAGCCGAACAAACTCATAAATGACGGTTAGTATTGGTTGCCTACCTCATTAACACCCAAGTATGAACGATCATCAATGGGTGGCGTAGTCAACGGAAGTTGAACGAAGCGTTGAGATGGAAGCATAAGACGACAGGATAAATATCCTACTTAGATACCGAAGGGCAGATGCCAAATACAAACTGATCCGTAATTGTTAAAAGGTGCGTGTATATGAAAACAACAGAATTATCACAGACACTAAGTAACCTCAGATCACCTGAACAAACTTCCATAGCGGGAGCAGGGTGCAACAACTTGCCATGAAACCCGGTTGTACAATTAATATGTAACCTAACGGTTAAGAGAATCCAAAGAGCTAGAATCTTATGAGGATAACCTACAGATGAGTAAGAGTACAAGTAAGGAACTAAGACATTAAACACTAAGAGCCTACGAGCCAAGGATGTTAACCACATCAGAGCCCGAGGTGCAATAAGTTGTAAGAGAGCTTATTTAAGCCATGAATGAACCATAATTCATAGATGTGAACGGTTGTAAAACCTGTAAGTTAATTGTGGAAGAATTTCCAGGAAAGGGCACCAATGAGAATAATGAGATAGTACATTGACAGGGGCGGAGAACGAACCATTCCTTTTAGGGTGGGGATACCTCTCCTTGTTGAGAGACCATGAGTGGGAATAAACCCCTCAAAAAGGGCTTTCACTTATTAGAGAGATAATACGCTTTTGTTAGAGAATGAAAACCGTAAACCTTGAGATTACCTTAGAACATTCCAGTTACACATAAATAATAAAGAAGGCTGCAGAATCAGACCTCATATCCAACACCCAGGATTCAAGAATCAGTAATCGTGAGAGATAAACATTGTGAGTGCACTGTA